>CM069140.1:63059864-63722364 GCA_035221665.1 Okamejei kenojei | reverse complement strand
AAAGTGCTGGAGAAACTCAGCGGATGCGGCAGCATCTATGGAGCGAAGGAAATAGGCAACGTTTCGGGCCTAAACCCTTCTTCAGACTGATGGGTTTCGGCCTGAAACGTTGCCTATTTCCTTCGCTCCATAGATGCTGCTGCACCCGCTGAGTTTCTCCAGCACTTTTGTCTACCTTCGATTTTCCAGCATCTGCAGTTCCTTCTTGAACATAATATGTGAATGCTTCATTGAGCATAATTCTGACTGGTAACTACGCACTTTGTCCGAGCACATTATCGCACGCGTCATGCAAACTGTCTTAAATGACCACCTAAACTGTCATTTGGCAACCTAAAAAGCTGTCAAAGTTGCCTGGCTGGCAACAGGGAAAAAATGTTAAGTGAGAGCCCTGCAATAGGTGCACGAGTAGGCTATTCGGCCCTTCGAGCCAGCACCGCCATTTAATGTGATCATGCCTGATCATCCCCAATCAGTACCCCGTTCCTGCCTTCTCTCCATATCCCCTTACTCTGCTATCTTTAAGACCCCTATCTAGCTCTCTCTTGAAAGTATCCAGAGAACCGGCCTCCACCGCCCTCTGAGACAGAGAATTCCACAGCCTCACAACTCTCTGTGAGGGAAAATGTTTCCTCGTCTCTGTTCTAAATGGCTTACCCTTTATTCTTAAACAGTAATCCCTGGTTCTGGACTCCCCCAACATCAGGAACATGTTTCCTGCCTCTAGCATGTCCAAACTCTTAATAATCTTATATGTTTCAATAAGATCCTCTCTCATCCTTCTAAACTCCAGAGTATACAAGCCCAGCTGCTCCATTCTCTCAGCATATGACAGTCCCGCCATCCCGGGAATTAACCTTGTAAACCTACGCTGCACTCCCTCAATAGCAAGAATGTCCTTCCTCAAATTAGGGGACCAAAACTGCACATAATACTCCAGGTGTGGTCTCACAACTGCAGAGGGACCTCTTTGCTCCTATACTCAACTCCTCTTGTTATAAAGGCCAACATGCCATTCGCTTTCTTCACTGCCAGGTAACATCCCCTCCCTCCTCATCTCCCCAGGTCCTCACATGCACACCATTCTTTCAACTCTCCCCGCTCCCCTCACCTAGTTCATTTCTATTTCTCCACCCTCTCTTCCTTCTGATGACTACCCTCGCCAAGTCCCCTTTTTCCCTACTCCCCCGTTTCCATCACGTCCAACCATTCCCATTGGTTCTACATTGCACCTCTACCTTAATTCCTTATCAGATTCCAGCATCAACAACGCTTTGTATTCTCCATTTACCACCTCCAGCCTTGGTCATTAACCTCACTCATCTCCACCCCCAGCCTAACCCCGCATGTGATACCCCCATCTGAACCCCTCCTTACCATTATCTCACTTGCCATCTCC
Source organism: Okamejei kenojei (assembly GCA_035221665.1). Taxonomy (NCBI): domain Eukaryota; kingdom Metazoa; phylum Chordata; class Chondrichthyes; order Rajiformes; family Rajidae; genus Okamejei; species Okamejei kenojei. Next base: position 63,720,965 of record CM069140.1, on the reverse strand, counting down.
TGCCTCAATCCTTCCTTTCCTCTCTCTTCTATTTGTCCAGCTCTCCTCCTCAGTCTATCCCAGTCTTGAAGAAGAGCTCCGACTTGAGATGTCAGTCCTTTCCCTCCACAGACGCTGCCTGGCCCGCTGAGCTCCTGCAGCACCTTGCATTTGACTCAAGGCCCCAGCATCTGCAGGTCCTTGTGTCTCCATCAGAAGCAGCATGTGAACAGGTGGGGCTGTTTCCATGATCAAAAGCCTCCCTGCCACCTGATGCTCACCGGTGGAAGAGTCAGAGCAGAGCAGTGACTGGGTGAAATGCGTCTTTCTCTGTTAGATCCCCACCACCACTCTAACCTTCCATCGCCGCCTCGCACAGACTGAACTACAATTCCCAGAGTTCCGGGCGAGCTGCGGCAGGCCGTTTCCGGTGAGGCGGGGAGAGGACTTCCGGCCGGTATCCATGGTAACGGCGTTATTTACCAGAGCAAAGCGGCAGTGGCAGTGCTGCAGATAGACTGAGTGTGTTAGAAGAAAAAAGAAAGGAGAGAGGGGAGACACGGGGGTGTGATAAGGAGAAAGAGAGTGAGAGAGAGAGAGAGGGAGTGATAGAGTTCGAAAAGTGAACTATTGCTGAGAGAGAGACACAGTCAGAGAGAGAAATATAGGGTGTGATAGAGGTGGAGAGATACAGAAGGGAGCGAGGAGTTAGATACAGTGTTGGGGGTGTAGGGAATAATAAAGCAAAACGAAGGGACCTGATTGAAAGTGTGAGAATGAGAAAGAGGGAAAGGATTTAAGAGAGAAATTAGGTAACAGTGAGAGAGGAGTGGGAGAAAGTGTGATACACGGATACAATGAAAAATAGATTTTTATAGACAAAGAAAGAGAGAGGAAGAAGAAGAAAGTGATATTCAGAATTGGACTGCGAGCAACGATAGAGATCATAATTGATTGAGATAGAGATAGGGGTGTGTGATAGGATACTATAGCAGCAAGAAAGTGACAGAGAGGAGAAAGTATAAAAAGGACTGCCACAGACAGGGTGTGTGTGAAAGAGAGAATGAATTGAAATAGTTGTGCTCTAGAGATAAAGAGAGAGCAAGTTAGAGGGGCGAATATGTTGAGGGAGCATTGTAGTAGATGAGGGTTTTTGTGAGAGCACGCTAAATTTTAGGCATAGACGTCCTTAAAACGAGGCAACGTTGTTTGAGCGAGATTGTGTGCCTCAGAAAGCAGTGCCGATAATACTAAAGAATTTATGACAGATAGAAGACATATGAAAGGTTATGTGAAAAAGACGTAGAGCATAATAGGGATGATAACTAGCAAGGCATAGAGTATGTAACAAAAAGCAACTGTTTATCAGGAAAGTGTAAGAGCAGTGTATAAAGAGTAAAGACAACAAGAGTAAAGACAGCAGAGAAAAGAAAGACAAAGTACATTAGTGACATGTTGATATAGATTATTTGAATACTAAAAGTACAGCTGAAGGAAAGCAATATTAAAAGAGAGAGATCTATCTAATTGTCCAACCATGACAACGCCAATAGTTCAGGCCCATCATATCTTTGGGTTTCATGGCTCTGTTGCCAATGGTGTTTTATATTTTGATGATCAAAGCATTATATATCCTTCTGGGAGTGGCTGTGTGCGTTACAACGTTGACCAAAAATGGCAGAAATTCATCACAGGTAAGAGACTTTTTTTGCACTCAGGAACATTTGGATTCTTAAGGGCAGGAGACTGGGCCCTCCCTTTAATTACACCTGCACATTTATTGCATTTCCCATTAGTTATATCAGATAACTACAAACTCATACATTGCTTATTTGTAGAGGAAATTGAGTTTAGAGCAATCCAAAGGCATTTTCATGCACAAATATAATTTATATATGGAAATATTATAGAGTTTTGGAAATATTCTGTTGTTAAAAATAGTTATCCAATCACCGGATTTTCAGTGGCACGTTAGAAGAATTTGATAGAGTGAATATCATGATAGTATTCATGCCTTCTATATTCTGTCGTGCTGAAGCAAAGCAAGAATTTCATTGTCGTATCTGGGACACATGACAATAAACTCTTGAATCTTGAATCTCGAATCTTGAATTTTTGGTTCCAATTATGAACATTTGGATTTAGCTAACTCTGAAAAAATAAAAAAACTATATTCATCCACTCCAAAAGGAAGACAGTGTTTAATGAAAAAGTCAACATGCATTTTTGCCTCACTTATCTTCAGTTAAAGATCATTTTGATAAGTTCCAAAATTTATTCTGAACTATATTTTATTTCAAACCTTAATCTAACATCCTTCAGATATTTTTGAAGAAAGACTTTTGATTTCCAATGCTGTGCACCTAGTGGAAAAAATATATGCATTAAATTGAACAGTAGGAGTTAATCTTTGAATAAAATTACATGATATTTATCTAGAATATGTGTTTCAGCATATTGCTTCAGCCACCTTGAAACAAACCTGCCACCAGGTAGCACATAACCATGGCAAAAGTCAATAAGGTATGCCACTGGCACAAACGTTGTGATTGAGTAAGAGCACTATTAAAGGTTGTAGCTGCCATAACCATTAAAAGACAGTTGACAAATTTCCTTTAATAACATGGCCAATTAAAACAAAAGACAACAAATGCTGGAAGACCTTAGAATGTCAGGCAGCATCTGTAGAAAAAATAAATAGTCAACAGTGTGAATTCTGACAAAGGGTCGCAGACCTGAAATGCAAACAGTTGCTCTTTCTACAGATCTAGCGTGACTTGTGGAGAAAGACCTGCATTTTCATTTCAGATTACCAGCATTTAGTTTTATTTTGATTTTCATGGCCAATTAATTCCTGGCAAAATACTCTTGAGCTTGACATTAAAGTATATTCATATTGCAAACTGGACAAAAGTACTTACATTAATTCTGCAATGACTTTCCTGAAAAGATTTGCTAAATGTTGGCAATGGGTAATATTTATTTAGTATTGGTAGAAAAATGACAAAAGAGCCACATTTCATATAGAGCTTCCTAAGTAAACAAATGATTTGGATTTTTTTTTTAAATTTTATAAACTTACACCATGACCATCTGAACTTTGATTTGCGACCAGACTCAGTGCATTTAAAACATGGCGTTAGGTGGAAGAATGTCATTTAAGGAAAAAATCTTCATTTCTGTTTCTTCCTATAGTCCAAACTTTCCTTGATTACAATTGAACGTCAGTCTCACAAAGTCAACCATAACAGCTGAGATGACTCACTTGTACATTGGAAGACGCTTACCTCAGTATACCTGAGCATGAAATAAAAACAGAAAGTGCTTGAAACACTCACTCAGCAGGTCATGCAGCATTCGATGATGTGACTTTCAGCTCAAATGTTGTCTGTTTCACTTTCCACAGATGCTGCCTGATCTGCTGAGTATTTCCAGCAATTTTGTTTCAATTTCAGATTTCCAGATTCTGCATTTTTGTTCTGATTTTCATCATGTGAGCTTAATCTAGATCTGTGTGGGACCACATGCAACAAATTATATTTTTCACTCTAGCTCACTACTTGTCAGGGGTTATGGGGAGAAGGCAGGAGAACGGGGTGTAGAGGAAAAGATAGATCAGCCATGATTGAATGGCAGAGTAGACTTGATGGGCTGAATTGCCTAATTCTGCTCCTATCACTTATGAGCATAAACTTATGAACTACTGTACTTTCTGACTCTTAGTCCTGCATTCCTTTTCAAGAGAGAAAATGTAAAATGTTATTTCTGATGTGGCCAATTCATATCATACTTCTTCAATGTTTGAAATGTTAACCAATAATCTGTATTACATTGAACAGGTTCGGAGAAAAGCCAAGAAATACTGGCTCTTGCCTTAAGTCCCAATCGACGATATCTAGCCATTTCTGAAAAAGGAGAAAAAGCCACCGTGATCATTTATGATATACAGCATGAACAAAGTAGAAAGAGGAAGTCACTTAGTGTGAATGATCTACAAGCCCAAGAGTTTGTCAGCATTGCCTTCTCACCAGACTCCAAATACCTGGTTGCACAGTCTGGACAACCAGATTGGACACTGATCTACTGGTTATGGAAGAAACAAAAAATCATGGGTGTCATGAAAACAACTACCAATGCAAACCAAATTTACCAGGTAATTTTTACAAATTCCAAACAGCAGCTTGTGATACCATATTTAAAAAAAAAAAAAAATTGAGAAAAGTGACAACTAAGTTCAAACAAAAATGTTTCTAACTTGCAAAAATATACATCGAAACATCCTTCAGGTATCCCAATATATATGGCTGATCATTGTGTACCTGTCCTTGCAATGAACTGGCCTTTAAAAAATCTCGCCTGGTACTTTCATGAGGAGTAGTGGTAACAATATTGTCTATACTTTTGCTTCCTTTCTCTTTAGCACTATGTGTTGTACTCGTGTATGGGTATCATTGCACTCATGCATGGTATGACTTGTTTGGATAATGCCCACACACTACATCTTGGTACACATGATGATATAATAATAATAATAATAATAATAATAATAATAAACCAAACCAAATAAAATCAAACCAAATCGAACTACAGGATTTTTAAAAGAAAACAATCGTAGTAATGCATAATTTGGTTTCATGAAACACTGCTGAAAAATACAAAGTAGAAGGGAAGGTTCAAGAAAGTGCAAAATATTACAATGTTCAATGTAACCTGTGACACAAAATGTTTCTATACGACTTTTAATTCGATTTCCAACAATCTAAAGTTGTCCATATTTGTATATCCTGAAAAATGCTCCCTATGTGTATTTTCTCATACAGTAACTGTAATAATTATTAATGAGACCCAAGTGGTTGCATACATTCAAAGTAAACCTGGGAATATTAGCCTGGGATTTCAGTGTGATTATTACAGTCATAATCGAGACACCAGAAAACCTTTTATTTTTCCTGAGATAATCCATCACACATGCCTAGGTGATGAGTTGCATTAGAAAATAATAGCATTCGAAAAACAGAGTCCCTCTGCAACTGTAAGGCTTTGTAGGACCGCACTCTTAAAATATTTGCACAAGCCAGTGGTTTTATTATGATGGCACGTGTACCAGCACTTTTTTGACTACATAATAAGCACTGCCACAGGCCAAAAGGACACAAAGTGCTGGAGCAACACAGCAGGTCTGGCTGCATCTACATGGATAGGTGAGGTTTTGGGTCGAGATCCTTCCTCAGAAGAAGGGTCTCATCAGGAAACATCACCTATCCATGTTCCCCAGAGATGCTGCCAGACCTGCTGAGTTACTACTGTACTTTATGTTTAAGAAAGAACTGCAGATGCTGGAAAAATCAAAGTTAGACAAAAATGCTGGAGAAACTCAGCGGGTGAGGCAGCATCTATGGAACAAAAGAATAGGTGACGTTTCGGTTCGAGACCCTTCTTCAGAAGAAGGGTTTCAACCTGAAACGTCACCTATTCCTTCATTCCATAGATGCTGCCTCACCCACTGAGTTTCTCCAGCATTTTTGTCTACTACTGTACTTTATGTCTTTTTGTGTATGAACCAGCATCTGCAGGTCCTTATTTCTACATACTGGCACAGGCCACTCTTCTCACGAATTCAATTCAATTCAATCGTTAATTGTCATTGTGCAGTGTACAAACCAAAACAATGGAATGCAGTTGGTATCTCCGAAGGGCGAACTTACGAATAAACAAGTAATACATATACATATGCAGTGGTGTCCGTGCAATTTGCTGGTGATTGGATAGTCCGGGGGGGGGGGGGGGGGGGGTGTGCGGGGTGGAGACAGGCAGTCATTGAGGTCTAAACCCTGGAGCCTCCTCATTCCACAGATGCTGTGGCTTAATGAATGTTTTCAATATTCTTACAGAGGCTGTGTTTTAATCATTAACGTGTTTCTGAATGATCGCAGTTTGTAGTGTGCCAGCAGACCTGTGATATGCAACTCACTCATAGGTGTGCCTGCAGCCCAGTTAGCTACTTTTCACAACTGCCTGACTCAAATCCGTTGAAAATTGAGGAGGATGCAATGCAATGCTTTATTTTGTGAAGTATCTGATAATACTTTTCTGCCTTCTAAATTGAAAGATATTCTTCATGTTTTATCTTCAAGAATTGAATGTATTCTGACAAGAATTGAAAATACATGATGTGGTCCAGTAATAACATCTATTATAGTTTTCACCCGTGCAAACATGAAATGTCATATAGCCTATTAAATGTATCATGATGTGTAAATGTGACTACAGAACTATACTGTAAACACTGATAAGTAATTCTCTTTTTGGGTTTAGGTCAGTTTTAACCCTCAGGATAATGCACAGATCTGTGTGGTTGGGGATGGTGTTTTAAAACTGTTGCGATATGCTGATGGAAATCTCAAACAAACAAATTTCCAAAAGTTAGAGTTGCAAAACTTTCTTACACATGCTTGGATGTCTGAAGATCGCATCATTGTTGGCACTGATTTGGGAAAACTTTACCTGTTTGAGTTGGCAGAACTGCGCTGGGAGTACAAAATAACATTAGACCACAGGTACAGTTGGAATGGATCACTCCCTAACCTGCTCTTACTATTTTCCCAAATTTTATGTCCTATGTTACTGATCCTATTTAAATATTTCGAAATTCTGAGAAACTTCCAGTTCTAGGATTTAAGGAACTTAATGAAAGGAATTACATTTTTGTAGGAAATATTATTAAAAAATATTAACACCTTAAATAAGTCAAATAAACTCTTCCTCATCTCCTTCCTCAAGTAATGTCGTTTAATCCATTGAAATATTAAAATTTGCAATAATTTTCCAGTTATTACATATTAAAACTCTAAGGCAAAACAATATTTTTACTAGAATGTTGCCAGGGTTCCAGCAACTATGTTACAGAGAAAGGTTGAACAAGTTAGGTCTTTATTCTTTGGAGCGCAGAAGGTTAAGGGGGGACTTGATTGAGGTCTTTAAAATGATGAAAGGGATATACAGAGTTGAAGTGGATACGTTTTTCCCCTTGAGGGTAGGGAAGATTCAAACAAGAGGGCATGACATGAGAATTAAGGGACAGAGGTTTAGGGGTAACGTGAGGGGGAACTTCTTTACTCAGAGGGTGTTGGCTGTGTGGAATGAGCTTCCAGCAGAAGTGGTGGAGGCAGGATCGATTTTAACATTTAAAAGTAAAGTGGATAGGTATATGGAGGTGAAGGGAATGGAGGGGTATGGTCTGAGTGCAGGTAGATGGGACTAGGGGAAAACAAATGGTCGGCACGGACTGGAAGGGCCGAGAGGGCCTGTTTCCGTGCTGTAATTGTTATATGGTTATAAAGGCCGGCAGGTAAGTACTTACCTTCACTCCACAGGATGGATAAGGGCAAGAGGAAGGCGACGCTGTCTAGGAGCTGTGCTGCATCGACCAGCCAACAGCCCTTGTCCCCGGAACTGCAAGCACCACCGGCAGCTTCGAGACATGTGGGGGCAAGAATGCGGAAGTCGGGCGCTCCCGCTACTTTAGCGCCCAACTCACCCGAGTGGTTTACCGCCCCGGAGCTGGATGCAATGGATCCAGACTTCGAGCCCCCTTCCCCAAGAAAAGAGGGGGGAAACAGGTACATGCAAAGGGGCCTCACTCATCGCTAGCGACTTCACCCCGTGTTCCAGTAGACCCGAGGGGGCTGGGCCAGGGGACAGCTGCACTACAGGGGAGCGCTACAGCAGTGCTCCACCATGTACCACTGCCAGGGAGATCTGCCTAAGAGCAGTCTGGCAGATCTACTGCTGCGTCGAGCAGGCCTGCAGGAGCAGGTGCCGCCGACAAAACACCCCGTCAGGCTGCGGTCAAGGGCGGAGGTGGCAGCAGTAGACGGTCGGTCAGCTCAGCTCTGGGAGTGGCCGACCATGCGCCTCCACACCAAAAATTGGGCGATTGTGGAGGTAAGCCTGCACGGACTCCGGGGAGCCAGGTTCCGGGGGCCGGCGCCGATCCAACTCACCTGCCTTCGTATCAGACAGGTGGGCCGCCACAGTCTGGAAGAAGACAGACTAGCGGAGAGTCCGTGCGGGAGTTGTATGAGCCTACTTGAGCGGTAGGCCACGACGACCTGCCATTGGACCCTAGACAGCACCTTACGGAGGTGTGGTCCGATGGTGGAAGCCCCAGTGATTTCGCAGGGCCTGGGGAAGTCGGCTTGTCCGCTGCACATAGCAGGGACGGTCGCATAGAGCGGTTGGAGCTCTTAGTGGAGCAACTCCTCCAGCGGGACCGGGAAGAGCGGGACTCACGGGCATCCACAAGCCGTGCAAGGAGTCCTCTCAGCATCTCGTCGTCACCAGCCAGAAGTGCTAGCAGTTGCCCAGCCGCTGTGTTTGAAGACGACCCGGGACAGCCAGTGACTGCTGAGCCAGAGCATGAGGAGGATATGCTGGACGTGGTGGGCAAGTTTGCCACAACTACACAAACAGGGGAACCCCTGCACCACAAACTGGCGGGCACCATTGATTACCTGACTACTCACCAACTCCAGAGTCAGGTACTCAATGATACTATGGAGAAAATAAAACCGCCCGAAAACTGCATTAACCTCAGATTAATGCCCAGATCTGGGGACACTTGAGTACGGCCACCAGGATGCAGGATGTCCGCCTCCAGCGTATCTTAAAGGTCCTCTCCACGGGCATAACGGCGTTTGTTAGGACCCTTGACGGGGATAATGTGTCCAGTGAACAACAAGATTCCCTGGCACTCCTATGCAACACCCAGTATGAGATCAACTGCCTGCGTAAGAGCTCCATTAAGCCCACACTCAACCCCAAATTCGCGGGGTTGTACCGGCCATCAACCGCTCCACCGCCTCATCAATTGTTTGGAGACCTGTCCAAACAAGCGAAGGAACTGGACGAGGAGGCCAAAACAGCTGGCCTCATGAAACCTCCTACGGCTAGACTTCACCCATACCACCGGCAACAGCCACACACAAACTGGAAACCACGATTGCCGGACAGGACACAAAGGACCTATCCACCTCCACTTTCCCAAACACAACGACCTTTTTTAGGACAAGGCCAACAGCGGCCTCCACGGAAGATGCGGCCGCCATCCCGTCAACCTCCACAACGTCCTCCCAAAACGCCATACGTGAGGAACCGTCGTTAACCATGGAGGTAAGGGGGCCTGGTTCCTCTCAGACCGTAGCATCCCCTCTTGCACAAATTGGTGGGCGATTGTGGGCTTTTTTGGAAATATGGAACACTGTCACTACAGATGAGTTTATTTTACAATGTTTTCAAGGCTATGTTATAGAATTTATTGGTGGTATAAATCCCCCTACCCAGCATTCGCCTCATAGGAAATTTACACTATCCCAAAAAGAGGTGGAGGCAGGACATGCTGAAATTATACGGCTAGCAGCAAAAGGGGTAATTGGCAAAAGAACGCATGAACCTATTGAGTTTGTGTCCAACATTTTCACCAGAATTAAAAAAGATGGGGGATGTCGGATTATAATAGACCTAACTGAGCTGAACACTTTTGTACAATATACCCACTTCAAAATGGATACTTTTGAAACAGCCAAGCAGATGCTTTACCCAGGGTACTTTATGGCATGCATCGATTTAAAAGATGCATACTATACGGTGCCCATCTCTGAGGCTCACAGGAAATTTCTAAAGTTTGTCTGGAAGGATCAATTATGGGAATACAAGGCATTGCCCAATGGAATCACCACAGCCCCTAGGCTGTTTACAAAATTAGTAAAACCTATATTGGCTCTTCTCCGACAACAAAATTATATGGTTATGGTATATTTGGATGATATCCTTATAGTGGGTCAGACCCTCCAATTGGCTACACGGGCAGTGGCTGCAACTAAGGCTCTCTTCGAGAAGCTGGGATTTGTAATCCATCCAGACAAGTCAAAATTGCACCCAGTACGGGTTATGGATTATTTGGGGTTCACCCTAGACACCAACTTAATGAAGATTACCATCCCAACCAATAAAGCTACTGCTATAAAAGAAGAGTGCCACAGTCTTACTTGCGCCAGGGTACCGATCATTCGGCAAACGGCAAAAGTAATAGGGAAATTGGTAGCTACATTCCCAGCTGCACAATTCAGATCACTACACTACCGAAATTTACAAAGAACAAAGATCACAGCATTAAAAGCAAATGCTGGGCACTTTGATCGGCCAATCCGGTTACCACCAAAGGCTAGAACTGAGCTACAATGGTGGGTTGACAATATTAGTGAGTGTCATAGACCCATCATAGTAAGCAACCCAGACGTCGTGCTACAAACTGACGCAAGCGCACAAGGCTGGGGAGCAACTGATACGATGTCCAGTTGTGGTGGTAGATGGAATTCTCGTGAGTCTACCTTCCTGGAGTCACACGGGATAAATTATATAGAAATGCTGGGGGCATTTCATGGACTGCGAGCTCACTGTACTAACTCATGGGATTTACATGTCCGCCTCCAAATAGATAACACTACAGTGGTGGCTTACATCAATCATATGGGTGGTATCAGGTCGCTATCTTGTGATGAATTGGCAAACACAATTTGGCACTGGTGCATTGAAAGGAATATTTGGATTACAGCGACCTATTTGCCAGGGAAGCTTAATACAGTGGCGGACACCAGGTCACGAGTATTCAATGACAACATTGAGTGGATGTTGAACCCCCAAATTTTTGGAGACATTATAGCTCACTATGGGACATCAGATATTGACCTTTTTGCGTCCAGGTTGAACCATCAGATACCAACGTATGTGTCTTGGGAACCAGACCCTGGGGCAATAGCAATGGATGCGTTTTCTATCCATTGGGGGAAATGGTTTTGCTACGCATTTCCCTAATTTTGCCTCATCAGTCGGGTATTGCAGAAAATTAAACTGGACTCTGCAACTGGCATATTGATCATTCCCGACTGGCCTACCCGACATTCCGACATGGTACCCGATGGTCGTTAAAATTTTAAAACAACCATGGATTTCGATTGGGAAACACCCCAAATTGATTACTCACCCCATTACGGGGGATGGTCTTCCATGTCATGGTCACCTAAACTTGTTGGCCTGCAGGTTCTGAAAAGACCACTCATCAAGGCGGGCATCTCACCACGAGCCATGGAACACATCTCAGCATCATGCCGAGAATCAACTCGGAAGCAGTACCTCACGCAGATCAGAAAGTGGGAGGCATTCTGTGCTCGTACCAACAAGACTTCCAACACAGCAACTATACCTGATGCCCTGGAATTCCTAGCTGGCCTCCATTTCGATGCAGGCCTTAGCTACAGTGCCATCAACAGCGCGAGGAGTGCGCTGGCGTCATACCTGGATATAGGTATAGGCTCCAACCACCTGGTGTCTAAACTCATGAGGGGAGTGTTCAACACCAACCCTCCGCGACCAGACATACTTTCACGTGGGATGTGGGGATCGTGCTGACCCTACTGAGGAGCTGGGCTCCAATGAATGAGCTACCACTGAAACAGCTCACCCTCAAGGTGGTGATGCTGAAGGCACTGACTAAAGCCCAACGAGTCCAAACGTTACAAAAACTGCACCCCTGGTCAAATAAATTTCTTTGTCCAAGATTTATTGAAGCAGCACAGGCCAGGGGTTCATGGGCTGCAGTTGGAGTTTCGGGCATATCCTGTAGATGCCACTCTCAGCATAGTCACCCATCTGCACTACTATATCGGAATCACAGGAGCCATCAGGAAGAAGGAGCAGGGGCTCCTCATCAGCCACAAACCTCCGCATCATCGGGTGACTGTACAGACTATCGCCAGGTGGCTCAGGGTAGTGCTGGATACAGCAGGAGTTGCTACTAACATTTTTAAATCTCATTCCACTAGGGCTGCAACCACATCAGCGACGAGGGCCATGGAGGTGCCCATGGACCACATCCTCGCCACCGCGGGCTGGGCCAGTGAATAAACCTTTCAACAGTTCTACAATAAGCCACTGGTCGCCCCTGCGACATTCGCAGATGCTGTGCTGGGAACCGCTCAGTGAATGTCTGTCCCCGAATTAGGGGTTTTTTGTTTGTTTTATTTGATTAATAAATTGTATTACTTTTTATTAAACTGAACTGCATTAACAGCCTTCCTCCATCAGACTTGCGGCAGGGTGATAAGCATGGACGTTGTCCAGGGCGTGAAATCACAGAGCTTTGAAATCTTCACGAAGTCACTCACGTGACTCCGAAGTAAAATAGTAAGATTAAACGAGAACTTACCAAGTTTGAAGGTTGATCTGTATTTTACGAGGAGTCGCGGTGAGGGATTTCGTGCCCCCCGCTCCCACCCTCTATCATAAGTTCTACGTTCTTCATCTTACTATTTTTAGTCATGGTGCGTTCTGTGATTCCACACCGCTGCTTTGAAGGATGCTGCGCATGCGTGCTGGCGGGGTCTTCACGAAATCCCTCACCGCGACTCCTCGTAAAATACAGATCAACCTTCAAACTTGGTAAGTTCTCGTTTAATCTTACTATTTATGCTTACAATACTCTGTTGTGCTGCAGCAAGCAAGAATTTCATTGTCTTATCTGGGACACATGACAATAAACTCTCTTGTCTCTCTTGATTTGACTTGACTTTTTCACAGAGGGTGGTTGGTATATGGAATGAGCTGCCAGAGGAGATAGTTGAGACATGTACTATAATGCCATTTAAAAGACATTTGGACAGGTACATAGATAGAAAAGGTTTAGAGGGATATGGACCATGCATGCAGGTGGAACTAGTGTAGATGGGGCATCTTGATCAGCATGGGCAAGTTGGACTGAAAGGCCTGTTTCTGTGCTGTATGTCTCCATGACTCTAACATCAGATCGTGTTTTCGATGACCATCATTAGGTTTGAAAATGGTACAATTTCCATTGAGACAGACTCCACGGATAGAGTTGACTGATGTTTGAAGCAAATCCAATATTTGCACACGGATCATTGAATGTGAAATTATAATTGATGCTTGCAGTAACTGAAGAGTAGCGTATAATTAGAAATAGCAATTAATTCAGTATAAATATAGTTTGTAGATGAGCTTGCATTAGCGTTAACTGAGAACATGCCAAGCTTTTAAAATTAGCACATGTGTATACATCTTGTATTTTAAACATTTTTTTGTCAAATTATACATTTTTAATGCTCCATTTTTTCTATTGTGTTTGGATTCTCCATTGATTAAGGTATTCTTTTGTAACTATTATTACAGAATAAACTATGGTAATACTGTTTTTCCTACCCCACAGTCTATCTGTTTCCATCAGCCAGATGCCTCCTCCTCCCCCCCCTCAACCCAAGATTACATCAATAACAATATTTTCCAAAGGGTTCTTGTGCGCTGCTGGGCCTGGCGTAGTGTATATGTTTGAAAGAGCAGAGGAGAAGGATGCTTTTAAGAAAACCAGAGTGATTAGGGTGAGTTCCACATTAAATGTGACAGTTAATGCATTACACAAGTGATTAAAACAACCATTAACTCCAGTACTGTATGCATTTTGAGGAATTGGGAGCTGTTTATGCTGGTAGAGTCTACATTTTTGAAGGTCACGATGTATCTTTGAAATGAATGAATGATGCAGGCCTTTCGGCCCACCGAGTCTTTACCAACCATCGATCACCAGTTCACACTAGTTTTATGTTATCCCTGTTTCGCATCCATTCAGTGCAGACAAGGGAAAATTTACAGAGGCCAATTAATCTACAAACATCACATCTTTGTCATATCTTGTATATCATATGGCAACCAGATTTTGACCTATTTTGGTGGAATGTCTATGTATGACCACATAATCACTGCAACCTCACCCACCTGGTCCACATTTACCCAGAGTACTGCACACTTGGCTGTCAGTTTGAACAAACCTTGAGAAGCCCAACAGCATATAGACAGAGCAGCCTGCTTTATAGGCCTCATGCACAACCATTACCAAACTCCACTACCCTATTGCACAGTATTAGCCATTTGTATCATCTATAGGATGTACTGCAGAAACTTACCAAGACTCCTTACACAGCATCTTCCAAACCCACTACTCCTACCAGCCAGAAGGACAAGGGAACAAAAGCCTGAACAACACCACCACTTCAAACCACACACCATCGTGTTTTAGAAATATATCACCATTCCTTCAACTTCACTGGATCGAACTCCTGGAACACATTCCCTAATGTCATTGTGGGTATACCAACACCTCAAATAATACAGTGGTTCAAGAAAGCAGTGCACCACCAACTTTCCAAGGGAAATTAGGGATGAGCAATTAAAAGCTGTGTCAACTTGCAAAGCCAACATCCCTTAAATGAATTAAAAAATAATCTCAGGTCTAATGATTCGATCATGCAGGGAACTATTGGTGAAGTTTGACCAGCTAAATGCAGAATATGTTCCAAGAAACAATGATGGTAAATTTATGACCAGTTGTTCAGTTAAAACCAGGCTTTTGAATATGGCTTTAGGGTACAAAGTTTATTTGCAGTTAAATGTGAAAACTCTAACCCACCAGATAGGGTCTACCATTCCAAATGCAATATGAGAATGGTTAAATAGACAATACTCAATTTTGCCATGGATTAGATTGGCAAGGGTGTGACAGAACAATAACTCAATTCAGTCTTGCATCGGCCCTAGAAGATTATTTTTGTTGCATCTCTACTCATGTTGATGTTTTCCTTTGCTTTTTATCAACATCCTATTATATATTTTTAATTAATATTTAATTATGTTAAATATCTGTTGCCCCCATCACTATAAACTAATAAACTTTTTTCAGATTCCACAAGATCTGTTCAGTACAGATCCAACCCAAGCAGAACAACAGGAAATCTTAACTCTGTGTCTTAGCCCCTCAGAAGAGATTCTAATTGCCAGCACCAACAAAAATCAACTGTATAGCATCACATTATCTTCTGCAGAAACAAGCAAGGTAGGCTACACTGGAATAACAAGGTTAGGTTCAAAATGAGCATTCAACAATCAGAGATGAACAACATTAAGTCTAAATATAACATAAACAAGTTGTCAATGTTTTTTAATTAGTTCAGAATTGAAATCCAGCGATTTAATGGTTATAAACTCTTGCCCAACTATTGTATTTTGCTGCATTATTCACACCCTGTCCATTTGGAAGCTGCAGTGATGTATTTGTATTCTATTTAACAGCATATCTTAAAGTTATATTTTGTGACATTTTTAACAGGGAGAAATGGCAAAGTTTGAAATTCTCGCCCAATCCTTTCACTCCAACATAATCACGGGTCTGGATGTCTGCATTCGAAAACCATTGTTTGTCACCAGTTCTGTAGATCGATCAATACGTTTGTGGAACTATGAGACTAAGTACGTTTGTGGAACTATGAGACTATGAGTTTAGTTTTAAATATTAATATTTAGGGAATAATGCTTCATAACTTTAACTGTCCTTTATTAAATAGCATGGTTATGGGTTATTTAGTTATATATAAATGTACAGTTATATGTACAGTTATTATTGTTATATGTACCGAGATACAGTAAAACATTTTGCTTGCGTTCCACCCATTCAAATCGTATTATACATGAGAAAAATAAAGTCATACAGAAATAAGAAAGGTGGTGCAAAGGGAAAAATACCAGTGCAGAATATAGTGTTTCAACATTACAGCTAAGAGAAAGTGCAGATAAAAGACATGGAAGGGCTGCAATGAGGTGGGTTGGGAGATCGGGACCACAGCTATCATCTCTGAAATGCCTGCTCAGTAGTCTGATAACAGTCAGGAAGAAGCTATGTGGCACGGTCCCTTACAGCACTTACAGCGCCAGACACCCGGGTTCGAATTTGATAATGGTGCTTGTCTGTAAGGAGTTTGTACGTTCTCCTCGTGACCTGCATGGGTTTTCTCCTAGAACTTCAGTTTCCCTCACACTCCAAAGAAGTACATGTTTGTAGGTTAATTGGCTTGGTATAAATGTAAAAATTGTTCCTGGTGTAGGATAGTGTTGATATGCGGGGATTGCTGATCAGTGTGGTCTCGGTGGGCCGAAAGGCCTGGTTCCGTACTGTATCTCTAAACTAAAATAAAGCTGTTCCTGAATCAGGTAGTACATGCTTTCAAGCCTTTGTCTTCCGCCCAACAAGAGGGGAGGCGGGGTGTGGGGGGTTGCGGACGGACGGACAAGCAAGCATATCCGGGATGAAAATGGTCCTATGAGTGTATATATTAAAAGTGTGGGACCTGGATTTAAATAAATCAATGAATTTGTTTAACATACTGTTAATTTGAATAGTAACATTTTTTGTTTTGGTCTCGGTGAACTCCTTCTTACTGTTTTTTTTAAACAATTGCTATTGTTGTTGGTTCTTTCTTCTAGTGTTTTGGAGCTTTATAAGGAGTTCCAGGAAGAGGCATATAGTGTCTCTTTGCACCCGTCTGGCCTATATATTCTTGTTGGATTCTCTGACAAACTACGGCTTATGAACCTTCTAATTGATGATGTGCGATCTTTCAGAGAATTCACCATTCGGAGTTGTCGAGAGGTTTGTATCTTATTGATGATGTTGTTCGAATAAAATATGATATTAAATGTGAGTTCTATCAGGCTATCAGTTTCCAGGTTGCCTTAAAGGATCTATTCTGTACAACAATTGGATTGGCTAAAAGATACCAATAAAAAAATATCCTTATGGTTTTATTGTAGGAGCACACTATCATTTGTTTTGGTCTTTCAGTGTGATTTGATGAACATACTGAAGTCAAAAAGGTAACAGATGATGTTTAAATCTGCAACCATTGTTATAAGGTCAAAAGTGATAGGAGTAGAATTAGGCCATTCGGCCCATCAAGTCTACTCCCCCATTCAATCATGGCTGATCTATCTCTCGCTCCTAACCCCATTTTCCTTTCTTATCTCCATAACCTCTGACACATGTACAAATCAAAAATCTATCACTGCCTTAAAAATATCCATTGATGGCTTCCACAGCTTTCTGTGGCAATGAATTCCACAGATTCACTGCCCTCTGACTAAAGAAATTCTTCCTCATCTCCATCCTAAAGGAACATCCTTTAATTCTGAGGCTACGACCTCTAATCTTAGACTCGCCTACTAGTGGAAACATCCTTTCCACATCCACTCTATCCAAGCCTTTCGCTATTCTGTATGTTTCAATGAGGTCCCCCCTCATTCTTCTAAACTCCAGCGAATATAGGCCCAGTGCAGACAAATGCTCATCATAGGTTAACCCACTCATTCCTGGGATCATTTTTGCAAACCTCCACTGGACCATCTCCAGAGCCAGCACATCCTCAGATACGGTGCCCAAAATTGCTCACAATATCCCAAATGCAGCCTTACCAGTGCCTTATAGAGCCTCAGCATTACATCTCTGTTTTTGTATACAAGTCTTCATGAAATAAATGCTAGCATTGAGTTTGCTTTCTTTACTACCGATTCGACTTGCAGATTAACTTTTTGGACATCCTGCACCAGTGCTCCCAAGTCCCTTTGCACTTCTGATTCTGAATTCTCTCCCCATTTAGAAAATAGTCTACACCTTTATTCCTGTTACCAAAATGCATGACTTTGCTGCACTATGTTCCATCTGCCACTTCTCTGCCCACTCTCCCAACCTGTCCATATCTTAAATGCAAAGTCCCTGCTTTCTCTACACTACCTGCCCTGTCACCTATTTTTGTATCATCCACAAACGTGGCCACAAAGTCTTCAATACACTCATTCAAATCGTTATATACAAATCTGAGTTTTTGAAAAATGATTGATTCCACAATTTTAGATCTCCCCCAAAAAACAACAATGCTAAGAACATTTTTCCTAATATCTAGAATCACAATACTCAACAACATACTGTTAGCTAATTAACAAGAGAGGTTTTAAGTAGGTTCGTGTATTTTTATTGACATTTAATTAAATTTAAACCCCTTTATGGTGAGAACAGAAAACATGGAGGATTTAACTTTTGAAGCACCCTGAGTTTTCTGAATTTGTAAACAGATCTTTAATCTCGTAGTCATAGTATCAAAGAAAAGTACTGCACAAAATCAGGCCCTTACTGAAAACTTTGTCCATATTGATTGTGATGCCTATCTCTGCCAATCACAATTGCCACATTAGGCCCACATGCCTCTACTCCTTTCCTATCCAAGTACATGTCCAAAAATAATTTAAATGTTGTAATAATATGTCTCAATGTCCTCCTCTGGCAGCTCACTCCAATCCTGTCTTATAACTACAACTCTCCATTACAGGCAAAATCCTGGTGATTCTCTTTTGCATTCTCTCTGTTGCTACCAGATCCTTCAACAATAAAGTCTTCACAAAACAAATTATTCGGGGCTTTTAAGGATGAGCAATAAACGCTAGCATTTCTTGGAATGACCAGCAGCGAACAAATGAATACAATTGGAACCATTTTGTAATTTACAATCTACTGTATTCATATTTTCATATTGTCATATTTACAAATACAGTGTCCCTCTACAGCTATGATAGTGCAATTTAACTTTATTACTTTTATTTCAGTGTTCCTTCAGCCATGGTGGACACCTTTTTGCAGTCGTGAATGGAAATGTCATCCACATTTATACCACAACCACGTTTGAAAATCAGGTTAATCTTAAAGGCCACAATGGGAAGGTGAGAATCAGGTCAATTACAAGATCAAGTGGTTTTGTTTATTTATGATTTTCTTGCATCTTATGATTTGGATCCTGCCACGGTGTCCTGTGATTTATGGACATTTTAAATCAAAAGTGTCTGTTAATTTTGACATTGGTAAATTAAATCCAGTATTAGTAAGTAGGGTTGAGTCCAAACAGAATTACTATTTTTTGTTGTTGTAAAAGAATACGGGTAATAGCAAATTACTAAATAAACTACTATGATTATGTCCATATGATAAAAAACATTGGATTGTCAGGTTAAGGTAATTCCAACTTCAAGAATATGAATATATTCAATGAAATATGTAAACTTGTATGTGAATGCATTTCATTAATAAAGCTATAAGCAATGCCTTTGATTATATTAAAATGATGTTGATATGAGTTACAGTAAAGTATATTAATGAAACAAATGTACATTTTAATTAGAATTAAAAATGAACTAAAGATCTATTTTATAAACTTTAATTGTTTTACATAGGCAGTTGTAAGTTAATCAACGGAAAGAGAAAATTGGGATTACATCAGCAGTGGCATTAAGGGTGGCACAGTGGCGTATTTATTGCAGCTGCTGCCTCATGGCACCAGAGACCCGGATTTGATGCTAAACATAGGTGCTGTCTGTGTGGAGTTTGCATGCTCTTCCTGTGGGTTTTCTCCGGGTATACCTATTTCTTCACACATCCTAAAAACATAGGATAATAGGTTAATTGGCCTCTGTAAAATTGCCCGTAAGGTGCAGGGAATGCATGAGCAAGTGGGTCTGAAGAAGGGTCCCGACCTGAAATGTCACCCATTCCTTCTCTCCAGAGATGCTGCCTGTTCCACTGAGTTACTCCAGCTTTTTGTGAATATCTGCACAACATAGAACTATGCGATTGATGATCAATGGTCGGCATGAACTAGGTTGGCCAAAGGGCCTGTTCTCACGCTATATGGATTCTGACCATAAACTATCTCAACATCAATAAATCCAGTATTAGTAAGTAGGATTTTGCCTGCTGAGTTTCTCCAGCAATTTTTATCTACCCTCAACACCAATGACACATTTTTATTGCAATTGTATGAGATTAGGTATCCACCAATGAGTCTTAATGATCTTGATAGGAATTTCAACCCAAAATAGCATCTTTTTCAACCAACCATTAAACCCAAAATAACATCTAATCTGCTTTTGCCACATTTCATATGCATCTGATATCTTCAACCATGCCTTTTTTTAAACCTCCAGACATGAGATTGCAATTCTGGCAGGTCTCTCAAGTTCTACTATATATTAACCTTAAGGTCATCCAAAATCCTGTTTCCTCTTGATCTCTGAATGGTACTCATTCTGGTTAAGTAACAATTTGAACTTAAAATTGTTTTTTTGTGTAGTCTCGTCCTATCTCTGTCATTTTGATTGGTCCTATTGCTCTCAGATATCTGAAGTCCTTTGGTCCCTAAAATCTACTCCCTGACCATCCTGCTGGCCACCTGTCTTAAGTGACCCTGTTTCAATTTTTGACACAAATGCTGAAGTAACCCAGTGATTCAGCCAGCAAGAATAAGGGGTAAGCCATTTAGGACTGAGATGAGTAAAAACATTTTCACACAGAGAGTTCTATGCCACAGAAGGCAGTGGAGACCAATTCACTGGATATTTTCAAAAGAAGGTTAGATATAGCTCTTAGAGCTAACGGAATCAAGGGATATGGGGAGAAAGCAGGAACTGGGTGCTGATTTTGGATGATAATTCATGATCATATTGAATGGCGGTGCTGGCTCGAAGAGCCGAATGACCTACTCCTGCACCTATTTTCTATGTTTTCTATATTTTTATCTCTGGAGAACGTGGATTGATGACATTTCTGGTCAGGACTCTTCTTCAGACCATTCTTGTGCCATTCTGAAGAAGGGTTCCGACCCGAAACATCACCTGTCTACGTTCTCCAGAGATGCTGCCTGACCTGCTGAGTTATTCTAGCACCTTGTGTCTTTGTTTGTAAACCAGCATCCACATTTTCTTGTTTCTACATGTTCAGTTTCTCTTTATTACACTCGTATAAAGCAGATTGAATTATTCTATTACATTAATAGTGCTGTATACAGACACATTGTTGTTATATCAATAGTACTGTGGCGCTTGAATTCAGAACTTTGTTCGATAGCCATAATAATTAATTTAAGTTCACCACAGGAGGGAATTAGAGAATGCTATTCCTGTTCATTCACATCTGGCAAACTGTGGCTCTGATGTTAATTTTAAGTCTGTAACATGTTCACTGTAACAGTAAGCCTAATTTATAGTAAAATGCAGTGGAACATTGCATTGTGAAATAATTTTTTTCTGGGAGCAGTTGAGAGATTACATACTGAAGCTTTGCAATTTCATCCTATAGATCCGTGCTATTGCCTGGAATATGGATGATAGTAAATTGGTTTCCTGCGGTATGGATGGTGCAGTGTATGAATGGAACACGCTGACTGGAAAGCGCGAATCTGAGTGTGTATTGAAGACTTGCAGTTACACTGGCATTTGTATCTCGCCAGATGGGAAATCCATATTTGCAGTGGGATCTGATCGAACCTTGAAAGAAATTACTGACTCCCAGGTATGTGGAATGAAGTGAAAGGTAATTGCTGTCACATCCTGTGGTAAATTGGCATTGCTCATCAATAAGGAAAATACAGAAAATTAGGACTTGTTTTGAGGCCCAACTTCTCAGGATCATTACATAATATTTCTGAGATTAACTGAAAAATAAATCTTACTCCTTTCAACTTTTGTAGTTGGATAAAACATATAGAAACCCTAAATTATCACTGCGCTATTTTTGGTGCAGAAATATGAAAGGAGTAGTGCATAAGATAATTGAATGTAACATTGTAAATTGATTCAGTACAATATTATCACTTTAAAGTTCACCTATTAGTTAAAAGAAATATGAATTGGATGTTTCGGAGTGCATGGATTTGTCCACAGAATTTTCAGATAAATAATAACCAAGCTATGAGAAGATGGATATAAGGTTAGTGTGTAGGAAGTAACTGCAGATGCTAGTTTACACCAAAGATAGACACAAAATGCTGGAACTCAGTGGAACAGGCAGCATCTCTGGATAGAACGAATGGGTGTTTGACCCATTCCTTCTATCCAGAGATACTTCCTGTCCTGCTGAGTTACTCCAACATTTTGTGTCTATCTCTGGTTATAAGGATAATTTCATTACCTTTTAATCTTGCCATTCATCTTACTAGCCTTCCCACTGCTGAAAAACATTATTTTTGGACAATACTGGATTGTATCACGTAAAGTGCTCTAACGAATGTAATAACAAAGTGAGGGAGGAAATGGTGATTTGTGCTTGTGATCATTTAGGATAATTGAATATTTTCATACAACATAAACTTGAAAAAAAAGTAGTTAGAATTAAATAGAGATGGTAGCAAATCACAGGGGTAGACACAGAACATAGAGCAGTGCAGCGTAGGAACAGGCCTTTCGGCCACAAATATCTGTGACGAACATGATGTTAAGATAAACTAATTTCACTTGCCTGAACAAGATCCAAGTCCCTCAATTCCCTACATTTCCAATGTTAGCCCAGCAGATTACACCACTGATCTGGAGGTGCGAGTTCAAATTCCACTAAAGCAACCAGGACATTTGAATTAAATTAATTACATTAACTTAGAATGAAATTGTCATAAAACCCATCTGCTTCATTTTTGGGACAAATATTTGCTTTCCTATCAGCTTTGACTTAATATGTTTCCTTCCATCTGTGAGTTCAAGGGCAATAAATGCTGACCTTTAAATACTGAGCTTTAAAGAATAATTCAATAAAAAATAGTCAAAGAAGAAAGCAGGAATTGGACAGGGTTACTGTACTGAAAGACCAGCATTTCCTTTACACTTGAGCAGCGCAAATTTACAAGAGGCCAAGGATATACTCAATCATGTAAAGTCTTTGGGCTGTGCATAAATTCTTGCATTGTTTTATCCCTCAAACTGGCAACCACCTCAGACTGAACCAGGCAGTTTGAAATCTGAGTATCATATCTGACACCAATATTAGCTTTAGGCCACATTTCTACACAATCACTCAATCTGCCTCTTTCTCCTTTTGTAACATTATCCCATTATGCCATCACATCTATTGTTGCTGAGATATTCAATTATACCTTCTGATCTTTTGATTTGACTATTCCAAAGCATTTATGGTTTGCCTTCTTTGTCCAGCCCCGCATCAAGTTCTGTTCACCCATTATCTCTCTGCTTGACTCACTTTGACTCCTGGTTAAACAATCAAACTATCCAGTTTCCAAATCTCTGCATCACTTTGGGCCTCTCTATGATTGTAATTTCCTTTGGATTATCTGTTCTCCTCTGATTATGGCCTCTTAATTATTGACAGCTATGCCGTCTTCTTTATAAGCCCTAAGTTATAGAATTCCCTTCTAATAACTCTGCTCCTTAAATCCTACCTTTTTGGTAATATGGCGTTATTAAAAATATAAATACACATAAAATATTCTCGCTAAAAATCGAAGGTGATTCTACACTCTAAATAATCTCTTCTTCTGCAGCCATAACTTTTTGAAACTTGCTACTAAATCATTGGGCTGCTACACAAAATCAAGATGTGATACATCAAATGATCCAAACCAATGCATCAATTACTTGGAAAATAACATCTATGATTTGATGAGTGAATGTTATTTTCTGCTCTGTTATTCATGCATCTACAGTCTGTTTGAGCACCTCAGATTCAACAAGAATATTTAGAATTTGATTCCGAGAGAAAAAAATCTATTAGGTTCAGAGAACGAATATTAAGAATATTAAAAGCTGTATATTAGCATGTCAGCAAGGTCAATATATTTTACTCTTCGATGTGAAGTTTGGTGAATATGATGCTGTTTCATTTATGTATTGCTCTTAAATGGTATAGTTCCACAGCAACACAGCGTGTCAGGCAGCATCTCTGAAGAATTTGGATATGTGACATTTCAGGTCGGGACCGGCACAGGGTCTGAAGAAGAGTCCTGACAAGAAACGTCACCAATCCATGTTCTCCAGAGATGCTGCCTGAATTGGTGAGTTACTCCAGCACTTTGGGTCCAAGATTGAAACAGGGTCACTTAAGACAAATTGCCAAAAGGATGGCCATGGAGTAGATTTTGGGGAGCAAATGAGTTCAGATATTCAAAAGTGGAAGTTGAAGTCTGCATTTTAACAGATTAACATTGTTCCATTTCTGGAACTCCCTTGATCATTCCTTTTATTTTGCTCCTACCTACCCAGATTATTCGTGAAATTCCATCAAATGATGTTGCATACACCGCCATTGTTTTATCACGTTCTGGGCGAATGTTGTTTCTCGGCACTGCCCATGGAACAGTACGAAGTATGAAAGTCCCTCTGCCTGTAAAGCAGGAATGGAATGAATATCAGGCACACAATGGACCAATCACCAAGGTATAATAGATATCATTACAAAGGATATAAGATTTTTTTAAGATAGGGAGAATGTGTAAGTGGAATTGAAGACAAAGTTAGCTCAGCGCACTAGTCTTTTGTCATAACAATATTTCCTATCTGAAATAAACAACTTTAATTAATAGGCCTTTAAAATAGCTAATAACATTCCATTATTTTCACCTAAAAATAAATCTCTTATGGTATATTTGTAGTTCATCTGAAGAACTAGATGATAATTTCTTACTTATAATGAAATAATATCAATAGTTGAAAACTCAACTGAACAATGTAACCAAAATCAGACTCTGAATAATACAATCTCGGATATGCGCCTTTTTCCTATGATATTTGATATTCACTAAAGTTTGAAGGGAAAAGTACGTTTTCAAATATAAATTTTGAGTTAAATGTTGAGCAGGATGTTGGGTTGGAAACCCTGACTGCTTCTCATTTGAAGTTTAGACAACCAGCGGTGCAAAATTATATGAATTGGAAAACCCATTTGCCTACTATTTTTTCAAGGAAATCTTTCAATATGAATCAAGGACAATGAATAAAAGACACACCTTTTAACTACTCATCCCTAATTGATACCAAGTTGTGAGTTTTTTTAAAGGTGCATGTGGGGGTTATATTGGAGAAGATAATGTTGTAGAACATGATTTTGTATTGAAGTTATGGTAAAAGCATATTGTTATGAGAAAAGGAATTTTATTCCAATCTGATCCAATACCAGAAGTCTATCTAGAGATTGAAATATTCTCCATTATCTGTCCTCCATAATTCCATAGTGTTGTGACGATGTGGAATAAACCAATTATAACTGAGTCCCATGAATGTTAAACTTCTTATTAAGTCCTGAATAATTCCTCAAGAAACAAATGCTTAATAAGAAAAGTAATTGCAAAATTAGACAATAATGTAAATGTAAGTATGAGGTTAAAAATGAGTTGCAGGGCATTAAAATGACGAGATTCCTTTTATAATCAGATTATATTGTCCTTTACTTGATTGGCATTTGGTGAAACTTTCAGCCGAGTTTTAGAAAATAATGTAAAGGGCCTGTCCCACTTGGGCGACCTAATCCGCAAGTTCCGGCGAGTTTGTCCTCAACTCATACTCGCAGCATGGTCGACACGAGGTCGTAGGAGGTCTTCGTAACTCTCCTTCAGTGGTCACTGCGTACTCAAGGCCTCAGCTAGGTCGCGGCGTTTTTTTTCAATATGTTAAAAAATGCCCGTGAGTCAAAAAAGGTCGCCATGGAAAAAATCGATACTTTTTTTACTCATAGATTTAGTCGTAGTAGGTCGTAGTAACGTCGGCATGTTAGTCGTCGGTAATCGAGGGTAGTCGAAGGTAGTCGTAGATAGTCTCCATCATAGTCGAAGGGAAGTTGAAGGGTGGTCGAAGGAGATCGAAGGAGGTCGTCTTCACTCTCCACTATTCTGTGTCCAATTTTCCCAAAGTTAGTCGTAGCTAATCGAAGCTGGTCTTCAACATAGTCGAAGGAGGTCCAAGGAGGTCTTCTGTATAGTTGAAGGAGGCCTTCAACATGTCATCTTTTCAAACTCTCCTAAACTCTTCTAAACTCGCCAATTAGGTCGCCCAAATGGGACAGCGCCTTAATTCACATTCCTCAAAATCTTTTTCTTTGATACGTTTGTTGTAGGGTATCCATTTGATAGAGGAAGCATTTCCTGATTTTAAAGTCTGTTACCTTTTCGCCTGTTGGATCGAAATCCATCCATCAAGTTTTACTTGTCTGTTCATTTTTTTTCTTCTTCCATTTAGTAGTATTAATTGCTGTCATCGACAAGGAACATATTTTCAAAGCATCCACCTCCACATGATATCAGGTTGTCAAGCACATATTGGCTGAAATTTAGAAAAACCCATGACTTCTCCATGTTTTAAATATTAACATATTATTTCCTCAGTAAAGTGTGAAAATAAATTACTATATACTTTTCTAAGACATTGGAAAACAGTGTCTACCTAGTTATGGTAATGTTTTCTTCTCTCAACAGATGGCCATTACCTATGATGACCTGTACTTGCTGACCATTTCAGAGGATTCATGTCTTATGATCTGGAAGATTATTGACAAAGAGGGAAGGGTAGTGAAACGAGACAAAGAACTTGGCCATTCAGAAGAAATCCTGATAACAAAATCGGATTTGCAAGAAAAGGTGATATATTGACTATAAATGTTGATGAACACCCTGAATGCAAAATTATAAAGAATTTTGCAAGATATTTCCACAGTGTTAAAAGACTTGAAACAGGAAAAAAAAGTAACATAGTTCAATTGAAAATACATGTATACCAACCCGATTCAATTCGATTCAATTCAATCGTTAATTGTCATTGTGCAGTGTACAATACAGAGACAACGAAATGCAGTTGGTATGTCCGAAGGGCGAACTTACGAATAAACAAGTATTGCGCAGTAGTATGAGTATATACATCTGTACATATACATATACAGTGGTATCCGTGCAATTTGCTGGTGATTGGATAGTCCGGGGGGGGGGGGGGGGGGGGGTAGGGGTGGAGACAGGCAGCCATTGAGGTGCAGCGTTGAGAGGTGTGACAGCCGCAGGGAAGATGCTGTTCTTGAGCCTGCTGGTACAGCAGCGGAGGGACCTGTAGCGTCTCCCGGATGGGAGGAGGGTGGACAGTCTATGGTTGGGGTGTGAGCTGTCCCTGGCGATGCTGTGCGCCCTGCGCAGGCATCGTTTACTATGGACAGACTCAATGGAGGGGAGTGAGGAGCCTGTGATGCGTTGGCCGATCTTCACCACCCTCTGCAGAGCTTTCCGGTCGGCGACAGAGCAGTTGCCATACCATACTGTGATGCAGTTGGTAAGGATGCTCTCGATGGTGCAGCGGTAGAAGTTCACCAGAATCTGGGGAGACAGGGGGGCCTTCTTAAGTCTCCTCAGGAAGAAGAAACCCTGGTGAGCTTTCTTGATCAGTGAGGATGAGTTGTGGGTCCAGGAGAGGTCATCGGAGATGTTGACCCCCAGGAACCTGAAGCTGGAGACACGTTCCACCTCCATCCCGTTGATATGGATGGGGTTGTGTGTGCAGCCTCTCAATCTCCTGAAGTCCACAATGAGCTCCTTGGTCTTCTTGGAGTTGAGGGCCAGATTATTGTTGGCGCACCATGCTGTTAGGAGCTGAACTTCCTCCCTGTAGGCCAACTCATCGTTGTCGCTGATGAGGCCAATCACCGTCGTGTCATCTGCATACTTGATGATGGTGTTGGTACCATGTACAAGTATGCAGTCGTGAGTGAAGAGTGAGTAGAGGAGGGGGCTCAGCACGCAGCCCTGGGGTACGCCAGTGTTCAGGGTGAAGGTAGAAGAGGAGGTTATCCAACCTAACAGACTGTGGTCTGTTGGTTAGAAAGTCCAGTAACCAATTGCAGAGGGAGGGGTTGATGCCCAGGTCATTGAGTTTGGCGATCAATTTAGAGGGGATAATGGTGTTGAATTCTGAGCTGTAGTCGATGAACAGCATTCTTACATAAGTGTTTCTGTTGTCGAGGTGGGAGAGGGCGGAGTGAGAGTGCCATTGAGATGGCATCCTCCGTGCTCCTGTTCTTGCGGTATGCAAACTGGTAGGGGTCCAGAGTGGGAGGTAGGCAGCATTTTAGATGTGCCATGACCAGCCTTTCAAAGCACTTGGTGATGATAGGGGTGCGTGCAACTGGGCGGAAGTCGTTGAGGCTCGCCGCAGTGGAGTGTTTTGGCACTGGCATGATGGAGGTAGTTTTAAGGCATGTGGGGACAACTGCCTGGGCAAGTGACAGGTTGAAGATGTCAGTCCAGACGTCTGTCAGCTGTGCAGCACAGGTCCTGAGGACGTGCCCGGGGATGCCGTCAGGGCCGGCAACCTTACGTACATTGATCCTACTCAGTGCCACGTGCACGTCGTAGGGGTTGATTGTGAGGGGGCTGGTGGTCATCGGGGAGCACAGCCTTGATGGCCAACTCTTGGTTGTCCAATTCAAAGCGCCATAAAAGTGATTGAGTTCCTCGAGGAAGGATGCGTCGCTGGAAGTGGGGGTGGAGATGGTGGCTCTGTAGTCAGTGACGGCCTGGATGCCATGCCACATGCGTCGGGGGTTGGAGTTGCTGTCGAAGTGATCCTCGATCCGCAGCTTGTATCTGTGTTTGGCGTTCTTGATGCCCCTCTTCAGATTGGCCCTCGATGAACTATAGGCACGGGCATCGCCTGACCTGAAAGCCGAGTCCCGTGCTTTCAGCAGTCGCCTGACCTCGCTGTTCATCGGCTTCTGATTCGGGTATGTGGTGATTTGTTTGAGAGTGGTGACACTGTTGATGGAGGAGTTGATGAAGTCCAGAACAAAGGAAGTATAGGCATCAATGTCAGTGTGGGAGTCAAGGGTGGCCTGAGTTGCAAACGCATCCCAATCAGTGTTACCAAAACGCTGCTGGAGTGTGGAGTCCGCTTCATCCGACCAAACCTTGACTGTCCTCACTGTGGGTTTAACGCGTCTGATGAGTGGGAAGTAATTAGGGAGCAGGAACAATCATAAGTGATCAGACTGACCAAGGTGGGGGAGGGGGGTGGCTTTTGTATGCTTCAGCCATGTTGGTGTAGACTTTGTCCAGTGTCGTGTCCTCTCTAGTGGTGAAGGAGACATGTTGGTGGAATTTGGGGAGTACAGTCTTCAGGTTGATTGAAGTCACCTGCACCAATGAAGGCTGCGTCTGGATTGAGGGTCAGTTGTTTGCTAATGGCAATATGCAGTTCCTTCATTGCAAGCTTGGCATTAGCATCAGGAGGGATATAGGCTGCAGTCACAACAGTGGAAGTAAACTCTCTGGGCAGATAGAACTCTCTGATCATGACCCCAGCTCCCGCCCACCATGGGCAAGCCTATCCTCAACATTTCCATCATACCCTGACTGATGCCACAACCATCTGCTTCTGACTACCAGCTCTTTAGCCCCATGGCTTTCTCCATGAAATGTCCATGTGACCTGAAACCAAAACATACCTGTTTTTCCTTCTAGGTTTTAAGCGAATGATCATATTTCAGGAAAACCATTGAGCAAATTGATTATGCAAAGTCTGCTCCGAGCTCTCATAGCTTCATGTTCTTCATCATTTTGCTGGTGTAGCTGCTCAATACAATCATTTGTGGGTCCTCTCAGCTCCGCCAACGTAATGTGTTTCTCGACATTGCATTATGTTTTGATCTATGTTTTTAAAATCTCGACATGTTTACATGTTGCAATTCTAAGTTAATTATCCTGAGGATTGTTAAATATATCTTTTGCTTCAAATTTTGCAACTGGATTCCAGAGGCAAATGCATTATTTTTGATTTTTCATTGAAATTATTAATTAGATTGTATAATTTTGGAAGACATTCAGCAGAGTGTTTTAGCCGCTTCATAATATTTTCTGTTAGGTTAGCCGCTACAATAAAATAAACATACTTTCCCTCAAATTTAAATTTTTCCCAAATCATACTTTAAAAACATTCTAGATGGCTCATCACATATAGCGCTTCATGAGATTTTGAACCCTAAGTGTACTGCCTGCACTACTAGGCGGCGTCCAATTCATTCATATTCTTGTACTCATTGCCCTTGCAATCTGAATTCAACACAAATTGCTGATAAACCATTCATGCTCTAAAATATGGCTTTCGAGAGCATAGCACCTTTGTCTCATAAACAGTGAGGGCAACAACATGAATATTGCTCTTCAGCTAAGTGGCTAATGTGCTCACTGGGATAATAAAAGAAATTGAATTAAGCAAATAAATAGTACAATCAACATAAGGGAGAGGCACTGTGGATAAAGTTAAAATCAAAGAAAAGATAAAGAGTAAAAATGGAAGGGAAAAGGACAGATATCTGGAACAAATACTGTAGTAACAATATGATTGTCAATGAGTGGGGAAAATAGTCAACATTTTAGAATAAATGCTTCTTATATAGCAGGGAATAAGTATCCACATTTATTTAACATTCCTTGTGTGCTGGCTATCCTATTTTATTTATTATGTTGATCTTTACATATTATGCGAGTTAACTGCATTGAATTTCATTCTCATTCAGATTTCATATGCAGTGGGATTATAAATATTGTATAGAAGAAATCCATAACACTTTGGCTCGCCTCCATTCCACCAGCATTAATTAATATCAATTAATCCAAAACGTTGCTACCTATATTTAATCCCGCTTTCACTCCTATTCATCCAGTGTAGACTGAACTACAATGACTCCAGCACTTAAGGGTTAAAATTCTTCTCCTCAAGTTTAATTCCTTTTTGGCCCTCACGCCATTTCTCTAATCCCACTCTCCCAGATATGCTTTGAGATTACCTTTCCACTGTTTACAGATGTATCTTACTAGCCAAAGATCCACCATGTTCATCCCAGGTTCTTGTTCAATGGAGGTTTGGTGTAGGAAGAGAAAATGTTCGGGAAAGTTTGTATTTGTAAACATGGTTGGTGTCACTGTTAGAATTCATAATACGATTAAATTGCCATAGATGATTTTGGAGGCCATGTTTTGGGGTATTTTTAAAGCAGAGATTGACAGTTTCTTAATTAGTAAGAATGTCAAATATTACTGGAGAAGGCAGGAGAATGGGGTTGACAGGGAAAGGTAGATCACAATGATTTAATGGCAGAGTAGACTTGATGGGCCAAATGGCCTAATCCTGCTCCTATGACTTATGAACATAAATTGACAGCAGAAAATGATTTAATCTGTTATCACAGAATCAGTTGGCAGTGGAGTTAAAAACCCGCGTTGAGGAACTGAAGATGGAAAATGAATACCAACTTAGACTGAAGGATATGAATTACAATGATAAAATAAAAGAATTAACGGAGAAATTTATTCAGGAAATGGAAGCTCTGAAAACGAAAAACCAGGTAAGTAACAAAAGCAGGCATTAATAATGTTGCTGGATTTCCTCAGCAGGTCAGATAATCTTTGTAGCATCAACTCTTTTTTTAACAGAACATTTCCGGAGATGTAAATGTATTTTTTTTTTTAAATTATGCCACATAATTTTTGCTTTTGTATATATAATTGTCCTGATGATATTTCCGTAGGCTGATTAGCACTTGCCAGAAAACACTTAATCTTGCCAAATAGTGTTCAGCGTGGTTTGTATTAGAATGGAAGATTGTCTGGGAATGTTAGGCTTTTCCTGGAGTGAAAATGTGTACTGAAATGTGTCTCAGCCAAAACAATAATCTATAATTAAAAACATACAGTACTACCCAAGGTTTCACAGGTTTCAGGATTAACTATAACTCCATAATTCTATGACTCTATGACTAACATTATGAATACAAGTAGTTTTGCTATAATACATGTTTTTACAATGCAAATTGGATATAACATGACCAATGAATTAGGGATCACTATTTGCTTGTGTGGACCGAATTATTTATAATGCAATTCTTGATCAGGAATTAGAGAACCACTTAAAGCTGCTTTGGAAATTGACAACCAGAAAAGAAAAGCAGTCATGGATTTAAACGGTATAGGATGGGAACAAAACTGTTTCTCCACAGTAATTAGACACCATTGTCTCCTACAATCACAGCTTCTACTTTGAGTACTGGTTGTCACTGTAATTGACAAGCATATGCTTCTTTTGAAACTTGTGGAACTAAACTATATTAAATAATATAAATACACAGTAATAATACAATACACAAACCTTTAAGCTTGTTGTAATAAAAATAAACTTAGAGCAATGTAAAAATATTTAATTTAGAAAATCTTGCAGGAAAAAATAACTGTTATTGTGTCTGACATTTTCTAGTCTCTAACCCCCTTTGCACCATTGATACAATTTTCTTTACAATGTGAGGTTTCTTAGTGTTATAGTATAACTGTCCATACAATAATTTCAACATAAATGTTGTTAGCTTTGACAGAGAACACGTGTTTGGATGAATAATATGTATGAATATGCAGAGATTGATTTAGAAATTGCACCTTGATTGATTAAGCAGAGCAGGATATACAACAACATCTTCTTTGCACATTTAGTAGAAGTGACCAAGGAGACATTTCTACCCACTGATTCTTCAACAAAGTTCATCAGGGAAGTGATATACTGCAAGGAGACCTGAGACATATTAACTGGTACTTCATGAATTCAAACTTAAAAATAATGAACTATTTTGATTTTTTTGTAGGTATTGAAGACTGACAAAGATACGGTTGAGATAAAACATAAGGAGGATACATTAACGATCTTGGATAAACATACCAGAGAAATTGAGGAATTAGGTAAATTGCCTGGTGCTTTTTTTTATGCATGTAGTCTTCAAAGCTAAACAGACAGCTAGTTAAGAGTAAACAAATACTGTAGAATGTAATAAAACATTGACTTCTCAAGTCAACTAAATTAATTGAAGGTAGACAAAAATGTTGGAGAAACTCAGCGGATGAGGCAGCATCTATGGAGTGAAGGAAATAGGCAATGTTTCGGGTCGAGACCCTTCTTCAGACTGGTGTGAGGGCGGGGCAGGAAGAAGAAAGGAAGAGGCGGAGACAGTGGCTGAGGGAGAGCTGAGAAGGGGAGGAGAAAGCAGGGACTACCTGAAATTAGAGAAGTCAGTGTTCATACTGCTGGGGTGTAAACTGCTCAAGCAAAATATGAGGCACTGCTCCTCTAATTTGCGGTGGTCCTCACTCTGGCCATGGAGGAGGCCCAGGACAGAAAAGTCGGATTTGGAATGGGAGGGGGAGTTGAAGTGCTGAGCCACCGGGAGATCAGGTAGGTTAATGCGAACCGAGCAGAGGTGTTGGGCGAAGCGATCGCCAAGCCTACGCTTGGTCTCACCGATGTGGAGTAGCTGACACCTGGAGCAGTGGATGCAATAGATGAGGTTGGAGGAGTTGCAGGTGAACCTCTGCCGTACCTGGAAAGACTGCCTGGATCCTTGAATGAAGGGGGAAGGTAAAGTGACAAGTGCAGCATTTCCTGCAGTTGTAAGGGTTATGTTAATTGAAGTCGTTTTTTGGAAACTAATCCAAACTCAGTAACAGTGGAGGCAGTGTTAGAGTAGTTTCTAATTTCTCCTTTTCTACTATTAATTGTTTCTCATACAGTATATGAAGTGTACATTTCTTATCTGCCACTTGCCAGTAGAGGGCATTCAAACCTCTCAGTTTCACCTCTCAGTCCAGGAACTCTTCCTTGGTCATCATACATTCACGTCACAATACAAACAACTTCTAGAAACATAGAAAAATAGGTGCAGGAGTAGGCCATTCGACCCTTCGAGCCAGCACCGTCATTCAATATCATCATGGCAGATCATCGAAAATCAGTATCCCTACTACTCTGCTGGTAGTCAGTTCTCTAACTTATCCTTATTTATCATTGCTCTTTAAAGTTGTTCAGGCTCTCAGTAGTTTTCAAATAGTTTTCTCTGAATAGGTCTCTGAAAAATAGCCAGCAGGCACATCAGAACCTGTAAAGAGAAAGGATGAGTTCATATCTTGGTTAAACTCTGTCAAACAAGTCATGCTCAGGCAATGAATAAACAAAGGTAATCATTACTATCTCCAATCAATTGTGATGATGATCACTCCAATAGCCCTGCCCTATTTCACCAGATAATGCACTATCTAACACATTGCAGGCCGGAATCAGGCCATCTACTGCATACATATTTCAAAATAAATTTACTTCCATACATATTTCCAATTTTAGAAACAATGAACAATCAGAAATTAATGTTGGAATATGAAAAATACCAGGAGCTGCAAATGAAATCGCAGCGGATGCAGGAAGATTATGAGAGGCAATTGAGTGAGATGGATGAAAGTAAGACCCAAGCATTAGAGGAGTTGACAGAGCACTATGAGACCAAACTCCAGGAGAAGTCCACACTTATCACAGAGGTAAGGCAGAAGCAAGTGAAATAGTAATTAATGTGACTGTAAAATTAAACGTCCTTTTCACTAACTACTTTCAAATTACTTGTTTAATACTATTTCATGCTTTCTCTTTGTTTTAATCAATTGACTGTGGTACTGATGATTCCTCTTTTAATTATCTCAGTTGCAGGAAGAGAGCAGGCATCAGATTAAAGAGTCTGAAGAAACAAAGAAACAAATAGAGGAGGACTGTGACCGTGAAATTCAGGACATTAAAATTAAATATGAACGGAATCTGCGAGATGAGAAGGAAGCAAATCTCCGACTGAAAGGAGAAACGGGAATAATGAGGAAAAAGGTATGATCTGGTCATTTTATTTTTTTTTAATTCTAGGCTGAAGAATTGCCATTATAGTGCTGTAACAGTGGCTTAGACTTCCAACTTTGAAGTCGGCACACGGAGCAAGGAAATTTTGATCATTGTTCCAAGCAAGCCATCTGAAAATGATGAGTAATTGCGTGGTTCTCAACTGATATATCACGGATCCTTGTTGCTTTATCTGGCGCAGTGATAGTTCCCTTCTCCAGAGAGATGCAAGTCCCCTTTTAGGAAGATGGAACACAGAACTGTACAACTTAGGAAATTTTGAAAACTGTCTTGTGATAGATCATTTTTCTTTTCTAATAGGTGTGGAAGTCCATTGGTTTTACTCTGTCCTCTCATCGCTCTCCAACATTTCTCCTTTTCGCAGTTTACCAGTTTGCAGAAAGAAATTGAAGACCGACAGGGAGAGATTGAGAAACTGAAAACAGAACAGCAGAAGTTACATGGAGTCATCAGATCTCTGGAGAAAGACATCCAAGGATTGAAGAAAGAAATTTTAGAACGAGATGAAACGATCCAAGACAAGGTGAGTCAGCTGGGAATATGAAAAAAAGGACAAAGAACTTGCCTAGATGGGAGAGATCATTTTCTGGTTTTATTTCCCAATTTCCAGTATCTGCTTTATTTTGCTTTTTGGTTACTGTTTAATTTATTTATTATTTTTTATTTTTTGACAAAGGACATTTATTGTCACATACGCCAATTGGTGTAGTGAAATTTGTCTTGCCATGCAGCACATAGATAAAGATAAGACATAACATTAAAGAATTTAACATAAAACATAAAAAACATCCCCCCACAATGGTTCCCATTATGAGGGAAGGCACAAAGTCCAGTCCCCATCACCCAGTTCACCCATAGTCAGCCGCCCCGCAGCTCCGCGATGTTCACCTGCGGTCTTCAGCTCGCCGGAGCTCCAGCGCGGCGACCCCGGCAAGGTATCGCCCGCTCCGCTCCGCGATGGCGCTCCAGCACTGCGCCGCTGCTGAAGCCGTGGTTCTGGGCGGTCCCCCCAGGAAATGCCGCTCCAGGTCTGCCTCTCTGACCAGGTAGGGACCCTAGAAAGCAGTTTCCCCCTTCCCCTCTCCCACCCCCACATAAAAAAGGCTAGGACTCCGAAAAACAGGAAAAACTCAACTAACTAAAAATTAAAAAGAGAGAAAAGACGGACAGCTGCAGGCTGGGCAGCCATACCCGTACAGGACGGTGCCTCCAATTCATACTCATGTGGAGGGTACACAAAAGGCTGGAGAAACTCAGCGGGTGCAGCAGCATCTAAAGAGTGAAGGAGATAGGCGATGTTTTGGGTCGAGACCCTTCTTCAGACTGGTCAGGGATCAGGGAAACGAGAGATATAGACGGTGACGTGGAGAGATAAAGATCAATGAATGAAAGATATGCAAAAAAGTATCGATGATAAAGGGAACAAGCCATTGTAAGCTGTTTGTAGTGTGAAAATGGGAAGCTAGTGCGACTAGGGTGGGGGAGAGCGATAGAGAGAGAGGGAATGCCAGGGCCCGAGGGCTGAGGGAGAGGTGGGAAGGGGAGGAGACAACAAGGGTTAACAGAATTGAGAAAATTCAATGTTCAAGCCCAGAGGATGCAGACTCCCCAAGCGGAATATGAGGTGCTGTTCCTCCAACTTGCAGTGTCGCTCATTCTGGCCGTGGAGGAGGCCCAGAACCGAGAGGTCGGATACGGAATGGGAGGGGGAGTTGAAGTGCTGAGCCACTGGGAGGTCGGGTTGGTTATTGCGGACCGAGCGGAGGTGTTCGGCGAAACGATCGCCAAGCCTCTGCTTGGTCTCCGCCCCTTCCAACCTCTCTCTCTATGTCTCTTCCCCACCCTAGTCGCACTAGCTTCTCATTTTCACACTACAAACAGCTTACAATGGCTTGTTCCCTTTATCATCGATACTTTTTTGCATATCTTTCATTCATTGTTCTTTATCTCTCCACATCACCGTCTATATCTCTCGTTTCCCTGACCAGTCTGAAGAAGGGTCTCGACCTGAAACGTAGCCTATCTCCTGCGCTCCTTAGATGCTGCTGCACCCGCTGAGTTTCTCCAGCCTTTTGTATCCCTCGATTCTCCAACATCTGCAGTTCCTTCTTTAACACTTTCATACTCATGTGGAAGAAGCTTTGCTTAACTCTGAAACAAGATTTCTATTTATATCGGCAAAATTCTAGAAACACTCAATAGAACATGCAACATCTGTGTAGAGTTAACAGCTCAGCTTGAAGATGCTTCATCAGATTTCTGTTTGTTGCTTTCACTTTGTTCACTCCCAATAGTTTCACCCTCATCCTTTTGTGAGCCAAAGTGGTCTCCCGTTCAAATACCAATCATATCTAATTAGTTTCTGAGACCAAACGTTCTGAGACCAAACGTTTCTGATTTCCAGCGAGCATCAAGAGACAAAACACTCATACCATCGAATATTAATATTACACAGGGTGGTGGATATAAGGAACAAGCTGCCGGAGGAGGTAGTTGAGGCAGGTACTAAAACATTTAGACAGGTACACTGATAGGAAAAGTTAGGGATACAGCCAAGTGCGAGCAGGAGGGGCTAGTGTAGAAGGGGTAACTTGGTCTGCGTGGGCAGGTTGGGCCGAGGGGTCTGTTTCCATGCTGTAAGACTCTGACCCTGTTACATTGGGAAGAAGACAAAGTGGTATATTATGCTACATTGTGGGAAAGATTTGAGGAACTTCAGATTTTGCTATGTCAATCATTCAATAGTATTATATATCTCACTGAATATAACTGCAGCCATTTCAACAGATGTCACTAACAAAAAGCATGTTTTTATTTATGGCATATATGCATCGCTCTAATGCATAGACTGAATGTAAATCTTCGTGAAGGTTGCTACTGTCAGCATCATTCCAGTCGAGGACAGAGGACAGTAAGAAATTACAACAGCTGTAAAATGTATCTAACATTCTGATCTTCTGTAGGAAAAGCGCATCTATGATCTTAAAAAGAAGAATCAAGAACTGGAGAAATTTAAGTTTGTTCTGGATTACAAAATCAAGGAACTAAAACAGCAGATTGAGCCACGAGAAAATGATATAAAAGAAATGAAAGAACAGATTCAGCAAGTAAGTATTAAATATTGACCAAGATATCCTTGCATTCGTCTGAAAGAGCAGCCTGGGGCTTGGTAGAACAACTCATTGGAAAGTCAACACCTCTGACTGTGTAACTCTCCTCAGTATAACAGGGCGGCACAGTGGCGCAGCGGTAGAGTTGTTGCCTTACAGCGGCAGACACCTGGGTTTGATACTAACTACGGGTGCTGTCTGTACGGAGTTTGTACATTCTGCGACCATGTGGATTTTCTCCAGGTGAATTGGTTTCCTCCCACATTCCAAAGATGTACAGGTTTGTAGGTTAATTGGCTTCTGTGAATTGCCCATAACGTATGGTTCATCTTGTTCCATGTAGTCTCAGTGAACCGAAAGGCCTGTTTCTGCACTGTATCTATAACAATTAATGTGGGACGAGATATGAAACAATATGCATTGATATTATTCCTCAGTATTTTTAGAAGGATTTCACGATAAAAACATTAAAAATAATAGGGGAGCAGGTGTCTGGCCACTTGAGCCTGCCCTGCCATTTAATATGATTATGGCTCATCTGCCCTAGGCCTCCCGTCCTATTTTGTGCAAGTTGTTCATAGTGCTCAATTCCCTGATCCTTCAAAATTGTACATTCTTTGTCTTAAAAACCTGCAATGATGTAACTCCGCAACTCTCTGGGTTTTTCCAAAATTTCCAAGATTCCCCACCCTCTGCGAGAAGTTCTTATGTATCTCAGTTTTATATTATCAGACCAATACCATCCTCCTCCATCCCCACCCCACTCCCCTACATATCTCCAATGCTGAGGGGAAAGAGTTTTAGAAACCTGAGGGGCAACTTCTTCAAATAGTGGTGAATTTATGGAAGTAGTTGTCAGGGGAAAGTGGTTGAGATATTTACAATAATTATATTTAAATAATGTGTCGACTGGTGTATAGAAAAGAAAGGTTTAGAGGGATAGAGGTTACTGTCCTGACCTATGAAAGCAAGAATATCATATGCCTTCATTACCACTCTTTTGCCACTTTTATTGAGTTTTGACCATGTAAGATCCCTCTGTACATCAAATCCAATCATTTGCCAATTTTTCTCACCGTATCATTCTTAAAATACCGAAGGGCAGCATGGTGGTGCAGCGGTAGAGTTGCTGCCTACAGCGCTTGTAGCACCAAAGACCAGGGTTCGAACCCAACTATGGGTGCTGTCTGCACAGATTTTGAACGTTCTCCCTGTGACCGCGTGGGTTTTCTCCGAGATCTTCGGTTTCCTCCCACACTCCACAGACGTACAGGTTTGTAGGTTAATTGGCTTGGTATAGGATAGTGTTAATGTGCAGGGATCGCTGGTCAGTGCGGAAGGGCCTGTTTCTGCGCTGAATCTATAAACTAAACTAAACTAAACTAAATGACATTTGAAGTTCCCAATTCAATTAAATATTTCCCTAACCTTTGGAAAATTATTGTTAAAAGCTCTGGTTCAAAAGCTTTCCAAACAGAAACAAAATACAAAGATGATATTTTGGGTATCAGAAAAAGCACAAAAAAGATGTTAATCATCTCTTGCAGCTCACAGGCAAGAAGTCCTCGTATTAAAACATACAAAATAAAACAGTACATCATAGAAACGGGCCCTTCAGCTCATGATGTTTGTGGTAATCATTATGCCAATCTAAACTAATCCCATCTGTCTGGACAAGGTCTATATCCCTCTATTCCCTGTCTGTTCACAGCTTCTAACAACTTCTTAATAAAATTAATGAAAGGTGACAATGAATAGAAAATAAAGCTTCTTTGAGTAAATCTTATCACCCTGAGATGGTTAATCTTATCTTTGTTTTACCTTCTGGTACCTTTGTAGATGGAAACTGAGTTGGAATTGTTCCACAAACAAAATACGCAACTGGAACTTAATATCGGAGAGCTCAAACAGAAATTAAAAGCAACAGAAGCAGAGATGCGTAAAGAAATGGAGAAGGTTTGAATATATTAAATCATGTATGCATGTATGTATTGACATAGACAGGCACATATGATTTGTTTTTTCAGACTCTAATACTTTTATTGCATCAATATTAACAATTGTTATGGTAAAATGAATTTTATGAATATCATGAAAATGACTTGCACAAATATTTTGATGTGTTATTCTTCAACTGAATACAATAATTAATTTGGCTACAAAATTTAGCTGAGAGAATGAAGCAGCTGGGCTTGTACACTCTTGAGTTTAGAAGGATGAGAGGGGATCTTATTGAAACATATAAGATTGATAAGGGTTTGGACATGCTGGTGGCAGGAAACATGCCACAGTTTAAGAATAACGGGTAAGCCATTTAGAACGGAGACGAGGAAACACTTTTTCTCATAGAGAGTTGTGAGTGTGTGGAATCCTCTGCCTCAGAGGCCGGTGGAGGCAGGTTCTCTGGATGCTTTCAAGAGAGAGCTAGATAGGGCCCTTAAAAATAACGGAGTCAGGGGATATGGGGAAAAGGCAGGAGCGGGGTACTGATTGTGGATTATCAGCCATGATCACATTGAATGGCGGTGCTGGCTTGAAGAGCCGAATGGCCTACTCCTGCACCTATTGTCTAAAAAGCATTAAACTTTCAAATTTAAATTAAATTAAACTGTTCTGATGTCGATGATTTTTAGAAAAATATATCAACTGAAAGGATAATAGACTAAATAAAGTTTTAATTGCCCATATCAGCTATTGTTATTGAATCCATTGCATTGAAATCACCGATTTAATTTCAACTGAGCATATTTGAAGCAAAACTAGCCCCAGCAGACCTTTTACCAATAGTATCACCAAAATAGGAAAGGAGTCAGTCATTCCCTACCTCAGCTTTGTTTTGCTATCCTATTAATTTATGTCAATATGTGTGGGTGGAGATTGCAACCTTCACGTGGTACGCCCTGTTTCCACTAATGCAATCAACCTGACATGCACAATCAAATAAGATCAAATGGAACAAGTTGTCCTACAACTTTAGGCTATGCACGCCATAGGCATGAAGAAGAAGAGGAAAAAGATGTTAATATGTACCTTAAGTCTGGTTATATGTGCATTCTCTTTTAACCATCTCCCTTACAGTCCTTACCTCAAGCACTAGCATCGGAACCTAGTAGCAGATACCTATGACTTAATTAAGTTTGCTTACCTGAATTAAATAGTTGTTGGTTCAAGTCCTAACTAGAGACTTACTCAGCATTTTCCACACAGTTCAATGGCATAACGATTAAGTTCTCCGGTATTGGAGGTACCACCTTTGCAGGAGGAATTAAATAGGTGATGTATTTTCCATTTTAAGTAGACATAAGTGATCCAGTAGTACTATTTGGAAGAAGAGCAAGGCCGTTCTCCCTGATATGCTAACCATTATTTATCTCTCAACTAATACCTAAATAGATCCTTTTCATGAATTGGCTGCCATATTTCTTACATGCCGATATTATTAAGTACATAATCTATACTATTACTATACTACTCATCTTGTCCTCTTCCGGTGTCCGTTATTTTTTTTAATTAGAGCAAAACCAGTACCCTATATCGCTAGGATTTTTGGCCACCTTACTCACCGTTTTCCTCAACTCCAAGCACAGCAAATTTTATTCCGATCGGTGGAATATTACAAAAGTTATGAAGGTTTAAAAAATCATGAGATCAGCAGATTGGTCTTCTCCCGTCAATCACCATTAAGGTAACGGCCCTTCCGGCACCCGCTGTCAATCACCGGGATGAGGAGACTAAAGCCCCAAAGGCGGGGCTGAGTCCACGAGCCGTGCTGATTTAGTCCACAAGCCGTGCTGATTGAGATCTCAAGCCGTGTTGAGTGAGCCCGCAAGAGTGGAGTCGGGGAAGCCGCTGAGAAGAGTCGGGGATCCAGGCCTCCCGTGTAACTGGGACCCAATGGGTCCCACTTAGTCTAGTTAGTTCTAAAGCTCTATTGGACATCTTGTGTCATAATAAGGTAAATATAGATGCAAGGCCCATCTTTCTTTTTGAAGGCAAGGTTAGTGGATCATGGGTGATTTGTCTCTCGTCTCCATTACAAAGTGTTTCATACATTTTAGAAATCCATTGCACAGTCATTTTAATGTATTAAAAATCTAATTCCTGTGGCTACAGGTGTTGCAACCCGGGGCCCCTATGTTTCTGCTGTCCACTGCACAGGGTACAAGCTGCCCAATCCATGTGTCAGGGAAGTCATCAGAGACTCGTTCTGCTTTTACTCCCTTCTCTACTTTTCTCATAAACTCTCTCTCCATCCACTCCTACCCTTTCTGCATTGTGCCCATCTACATTGCAGACATTGAGTCCACAGGCAAAGTTGTTTAATTGCACAGGTCAAATGCTTCTTAAAGGAGGGATAGGCACAACAGTAATAGTTCCTCAAAAAAAAGAGTGACTCAATGAA
Source organism: Okamejei kenojei (assembly GCA_035221665.1). NCBI lineage: Eukaryota > Metazoa > Chordata > Chondrichthyes > Rajiformes > Rajidae > Okamejei > Okamejei kenojei. The sequence goes on along the minus strand of CM069140.1, from coordinate 63,679,022 downwards.
TGTATTCTTGGTGAGTATCATAGAGTTATAGAGTCATAGAGTGTGGAAACAGGCCCTTCAGCCCAACTTGCCCACACTGGCCAACACGTCAGAGCTACACTAGTCCCACTCGGCAGCATTTGGTCCACAACCCTCCAAATCTGTCCTATCCATGTACCTGTCCAACGATTTCTTAAATGTTGCGATAGTCCCTGCCTCAACTACCTCCTCTGGCACCCTTTGTGTGAAAAAGACAATTTGACAGTTTATGCCACCTGTAAAATATGGGCACCAAATAAGGGATTAATCCAATTTCTAAACAAAAATACTTCAAATAAATGATTTTATTCTTTTGAAAATTCCCCGTTCCCCTATCTTAGAGACATCCATTCATTTTTCATGGTTTCCCATTCTTTTTCTTTCAGGTGCATAGTGTGGAATCAGTCGTCAAACGTTTTAAGACTGATGTATACAACTGTGTGGGGTTTATTCAGGATCCAAAAAAACTGAAGGAAAGTGTGCAGCAACTGTACGAGAAATATGTACCTCAGTCGGATGAGGTAAGGCCATATGTACAATTGAAATATTTACATTGTGCACCTCAGTAAAAACTATTCCTTCTTTACTCTGTAGAGCTATTGTAATTAGACACACAACTGTGTCCATTGCTAAGGCTTGCAAGGGGCACATGAAGCAATGACCAAGACTCAGTGACCTTTCAATCAATTGCTGATCTGTCTAAAATATTAAAGGAATGCATATTTTGTATTTGATTCATCTAGCAATTAATGTTAACACTAATTTGTTTTCCTAATTAGTTGTAATAGCATTTAGTGAATCAAGCGGAATCATGAGAGCCCCTGTAAGCCAGTATAGAAGTTGGGATGAGTATTGATGTTGGGAGGTCATGTTGCAGTTGTATAAGATGTTGATGAGACCGCATTTAGAATATTGTGTTCAGTTCTGTGCACCATGTTATAGGAAAGATATTGTCAAGCTTGAAAGGGTTCAGAAAAGATTTACGAGGACGTTACCAGGACTAGAGAGTGTAAGCTATAGGGAGAGGTTGAGTAGGCTGTGTCTCTATTCCACTGAGCGTAGGAGGGTGAGGGGAGAGCGTATCATCGGTGGTCACTCGAAACGAGTATGACTGTCCTCTCCATAGGGTCGTATACTTGTGGGTCTGTAGAGGCCGATCCGCGATCCACACACCTTGGTGCAACGTGGGCAGTGGAGACTGGCGGTGGTTGGTAGTCGTCGAGGCCCCTTCTCTCTCTCCCACCTTACGGTGCTGTCGCTTTGTCTCTGCGACACAGCGTAATTCTATTTCGTGAAGTGCAGCTCCTTCCTGCACGGATTTCCTCCAGGAGTGCCTTCCAGTGCATTGTGCTCCCAGTTGCTTGATGTGATGTGGAATTTCTTCAGACTGTTCTTGATGTTGTCCTTGAAGCGTTCCTTTGGCCCGCCGGGGGCTTGCTTCAATTCAAATGAGAGTACAGGATTTGTTTAGGGAGACGTGTGTTGGACATGCGGATGACATGGCCGGTCCATCAAAGTTGGTGCTGCATTATTGTGGTGGTGGTGCTGGTCATGTTGGCTTCCTCCAAAACGCTGATGTTGGTGCATTTGTCCACCCAGCTGATCCTCAGAATCTTTCATAAGGATCTTTGATGATAGTGTTCCAGGGCTCTCAGATGCCTGCTGTAGGTGGTCCATGACTCGGCTCCATACAACAGGGTGGCAAGGACAACGGCTCTGTAGACCAGCAGTGTTGTTTGGGCCTTTAGACACTTTTCTTTGGCCTGGTGTAGGCTCTGCTGGCACAACTCAGGCGATGGTTGACCTCAGTCGTGGCAGCTTCTGAGGAAAGGATGCTGCCAAGGTAGGGAAAGTGGTCAACGTTTTCAAGAGTGGTGTCGTCCACTTTTATAGTAGGCTGGGTAGATTGCTGGTTGGGTGGAGGTTGATGAAGGACCTGGGTCTTCTTGATATTTAAGGCTAGGCCCATGGCTCTATATGCCTTGGTAAAGGCATTCAGGATGCCCTGGAGGTCTTCTGCAGAGTGTGCTACAATGACGCAGTCGTCCGCGTACTGAAGCTCCATGATGGCGGTGTTACTGACTTTGCTCTTGGTCTTCAACCTATTAAGGTTGAAGAGCCCACGGTCAGTTCTGTAGAGGATTGGGATCCCCTGTGGCAGCTCTTCACCAAGGAGGTGAAGTATGGCAGCAATGAAGACGACAAACAGGGTGGGTGCGATGATGCATCCCTGTTTGACTCCCGTTTCCACAGTGAAGGGCTCGGACTCAGTGCTGCAGTTGCTGTGCACTGTGTCCGTCATGTAGAAGCCTCAATGTTCTGATGTACTTGTCGTGACAACCGTACCTTGATAGTATGCTCCAAAGAGTATGGCAGTCTACCGAGTCTAAAGCCTTTATCAGATCTATGAAGGCCATGTACAAAGGCTGCTTTTGTTCATGACATTATTCCTGGAATTGGCATGCTGTGAATATCATGTCTGCTGTACCTCTGGATGGGCGGAAGCCACACTGATTTTTAAGCGAATATTTTGATTACTTTCTATTCTACCATAGAGATATAAAGTCTATAATAGACTTTATTTATATTTCTATGATTCTACAGACCTTGGCTGGGAACCTGGGGCTCACCAAAATTGTTCCCAATTGGGCCCCGCACCTCCTAAGGCCGGCCCTGGTTGGAGCCTTTCCCCTAGAGAAGCCTGAAGTCACTGCTGGGTGGCAGTTTCCTCCAGGCTTTCAAGGTTCAGCCTTGGCCGGATCTGCTTTGGTTGAATCCTCCTCTTCCTCTTGAGTTTGATGGACATCATGGAGTGGAGGAGATCTGTTCAGCAGTCATCTGCATCGATCATGGCCCTTGTGATTCGTTTGAGTTGTGGTGTCATAGAGTGTGGCAGCCTCTCCTGCAGCTGTTTGTTCTTCACCCTTTTTTAAATTTTTAGTTTGTTAAAAAGTTTTGTTCTGGAGGCCTTTTAGTCTCTTTATGTGGGGGATGGGGGGGAAGGGGAAAACCGTTTTTTCCAATCCCTACCTGGGTAGGATGCGTCCTTCCTCCGTGCCGCATCTTCGCCCCCCTCCTCGCGGCCTACCAATTGGATTGGCACGGCCTTTCCTGCTGGAGACCGGCCAGAGCTTCTAGCTGCAGCTTCAGCACTAAGGTACCGTCGCGGAGCGGGGCGATGCCTTACCCGGGTCGCTGTGCGGAGTGCCGACTTGAACATTGTGGAGCTGTGGTCTGTGGCGCTTCCAGCCGCAGCAGCGCTGACTTTAAACACTGCGGAGCCTGGGATCTTTCGCTGAGATTGTCAGTGTTGGAGCTCCGCCCAGCGCGCATGTGGACTTCGGGAGCCGCGGCCTCCGGTAGCAAGCGGCCGTTTGGGAATCCCAAGCCGCTGCCGGAGTTCCATCAACCCGGCGAGAGGGCCTGAAACATCGGGCCGTAGTAGCGATGACTGCGAAGGCCTCAATAGGCCCCGACCACGGGTGAACATCGAGGAAGTGGACTGAACTTTGCTGTCTTCCCTCACACTGGGAAATGTTGATCCCGCTGTCGGGGGGTGTTTTTTATGTTTAATGTTAAATTCTATAATGTTGTCTTTATTTTATTTGTGTGCTGCAATGGCAATTCAAATTTCACTACACCAAATGGTGTATGTGATAATAAATGTTTCATTGACCTTTGATGTTCATGTCACGACAGTCCCTGGCTCGTACAATGACATAGTCAATGAGATGCCACCTTTTGCATCATGGGTGTCTCCAAGATGCCTATAGTTTGTTTTTTTCTGGCGAAAGAGGGTGTTAATGATAATGTCGTAGCCAAGTGCTTCAAGCGGCTGATCTTGGTTCACCTCAGCCAGCCTCCCCCCCACACTGGACCCCCATCAGTTTGCCTACCGGACTAATAGGTCTACAGAAGACGCCATATCTGCGGCCCTACACTCTGCCCTGACCCACCTGGACAGCAATAACACCTACATCAGGTTGCTGTTCATTGACTTCAGTTCCGCCTTTAACACTGTCATACCCGCTAGCTTGATCACCAAACTCAGCGGTCTTGGCATCTCCACTTCCCTCTGCAATTGGACACTGGATTTCCTCACTAACAGACCACAGTCCGTTAGGGTCAACAACCTCACCTCCTGCACTATAACACTGAACACTGGCGTGCCACAGGGCTGTGTGCTCAGTCCTCTCCTCTACTCCCTCTTCACCCATGACTGCATCACTAAGTATGGCTCCAACGCCATCATAAAATTTGCCGACGACACCACGGTGGTAGGACTGATCAGTGACAACGACGAGTCAGCCTACAGGGAGGAGGTCCAGCACCTGACAACCTGGTGTGCCAACAATAACCTCGTCCTCAACTCCCAGAAGACGAAGGAAATCATTGTCGACTTCAGAAAAAACAGAGGGGGCAGACACACCCCCATCCATATAAACGGGACTGAGGTGGAGCGGGTCTCCAACTACAAATTCCTCGGGGTACACATCTCGGAGGATCTGTCCTGGTCCCTCAACACCTCCAAGCTGATCAAAAAGGCGCAGCAGCGCCTTTACTTCCTGAGGAGGCTCAGAAAAGCCCACCTTTCCCCCCAGATCCTGACCAACTTTTACGGCTGTACCATTGAAAGCATCCTGACCGCCTGCTTTACGGTATGGTACAGCAGTTGCACCGTAGCAGACAGGAAGGCACTACAACGGGTGGTGAAAACCGCCCAGTACATCATCGGTGCCCCGCTCCCTGCCATGGATGCCCTCCACCGAAAACAGTGTCTGAAACGGGCCGGGAAGATCATCAAGGACCCCTCCCACCCTAACCATGGACTGTTTGCCCTCCTACCATCAGGGAGGCGGTACAGGAGCCTCAGTTCCCGCACCAGCAGGATGAGGAATAGCTTCTATAATAACACCATCACACTGCTGAACTCGGAGTCCCGCCAATAGATTTCCACATCTGGATTTATTTATCTGTATTTATCTATATATTGCTATCACTACATACTGACACTAAACTGCATTTCGTTCTCCCCATACTTGTATCTGTGCAATGACATTAAAGTTGAATTGACGTGATGAGGTCGTGCTGAGCACATTTACTGAGAAGCAGAGCTCCGTTGGAGTTGATGTTCCCGAAGCCTTCCTTTCTTATGGCACCCTTCCAGAGGTGTCGGTCCCGGCCGACCCTGGTGTTGAAGTCTCCTAGGAGAATAATCTTATCCTCCCTGGGGAATTTAGACAATGTCTCATCCGAACAGGCGTAGAAGGTCTCTGTTACTTCCTCTTCAGAGTACAAAGTAGGGGCATAGGCACTCATAACTGTTGCCATCTGGTTGTTGGCAAGCGCTAGATGGATGATCACGAGACGCTCACTGATTCCCACAGGATGTTCAGAGAGGTGACTGATGAGCTGGTTCTTGATGGCAAACCCAACACCATGGATCCTGGGCTCATCTGCAACTTTTCCTTTTTAGAAGAAAGTGTAGCCACCCTTCTCCTCCTTCAGTTGTCCTTCATCTGCCTGCCGGGTTTCAGAAAGGGCAGCTATGTCAATCCGGCATCTTCTCAGTTCTCTTGCGATGATTGCGGTTCTCCTCTCTGGTCTGTTACTGGTTGCACTATCCATCAATGTGCGCACATTCCATGCTCCAAAGTTCATATTCATATTTCTGTGTTTCTGACCGCGTGTGGTGATACCTCTGGACACGGTAATCCAGTCGGCAAGTTTGAGGAAGGCTATTTTTAGGGCACCTTTTCTAGCCCGTTCCCCAAGTGGGGTGAGCAGAGTGGATCCTAAGGAGGACTGCTCAGTCGTGGGTACAGCTGCGGAAGGGCTCTTCTGCCTCACTCCAAGAGTCCAGCGACTGAATCTAGCACCCACCGCCTGATGTGCCAGCTCCTAACTAGGGGCTTCCAGATCTCACAATCCTGCCCCGTCACCACTTGCTGATCGCCATTGGACTTAATCCAGGGTGTTAGGTGGATTCCCTATATGGAGGACGCCTGTGCGTGACTTTGTTTAACGTGGGGAGACTGGTGCACAGACACCACGGTTCTTGACAGATCTGGGACAGGATCCAGTGGCGTGGAGTCTAGGAAGACCGGAGACCCTTTTCTGCTGGAGCCTTCATCCGCCCTCCCAGCCGATGTGACACTCCATTAAAGTGCGCCATTGTCCTCCACCTGTTCCACCGTTGAGTTCTTGGTTGAATTGCTCTTTGTCAGGGACCTCTCCCTCAACCTTACAGCAATGGGTGGCCCTACCAGGAGCATAGCTCCAGACGGCATCGTTCTCAGGATCTCAGGACCACACAAGCTCCTCCACCACGACAAGGTGACAATCCACGGAGAAGAAAAACTGCCGTTCCCTGACCGGAGATCTTATACAAAATCAAGAGAGGAATAGATTGGGTAGATGCACAGAGTCTTTTGCCCAGAGTAAGGGGATCAAGGACCAGAGGACATAGGTTCAAGGTGAAGGGGAAAAGATTTAAATGGAATTTGAGGGGTGACTTTTTCACACAAAGGGTGACGGGTGTGTGGAACATGCTAAGAGGAGGTAGTTGAGGCTGGGACTATCCCATCATTTAAGAAACAGTTAGACAGGTGCACGGATAGGACAGGTTTGGAGGGATATGGACCAAGTGCAGGCAAGTGGGATTAGTGTAGCTGAGACATTGTTGGCTGGTGTGGACGAGTTGGGCCGAAGGGCCTGTTTCCACACTGTATCACTCTATGACTATGACTATGACATTCCCCCAGAGTAATGCCAGCCACAGAAAATATCTGACAGTGGGAACACTCTCAGGCTGAAGGAGTCATGTGCTTCCTGGAAACATGACATTCATCATCAGACAATTCTTCTTACTATCTACTACGATCTGCCCATTGAGGAAATTGAAAGATTTCCTGTCCTAAACTTGCCTGTGTTTTTATTGGGCATGCGTTTAGCTGATGCAGCAAACCAGCATTGTTTGTAACTCTCAGTAATGGCCCTGTCCCACTTAGGCGATTTTTTAAGCGACTAGGTTGTCACCACATGGTTGCCGGCATGTCGCCTGTATGGTCGTGAGTAGTCTTGTAGGATCCAATATATCTCACGATCAAAAGTAAAGGACAAGCGACACCAAGCTTTGCCAAACACCTTGTCGTTCGTTTCATAAAATCTCATTACTCTCGTGTATAGATCAACCCGTTAGTCCCTCTGACCTCAGAGTCCGAATCTCAGCTCTTGACCCTCACATAACGCTGCTCGTTACTAAGCAATGCGAACAAGCTGTACCTTAAAACCATGTGGGCATGAAGTCGCCACAGTCTCCAGAGAATCGTAGCGTTTTTCTGGTCGCCGCTGGATTTTTCAGCAGCATTCGATGGCAGTTGGCTTGACGCCAATGAGCGTAGCTTAACTTCTGCTGACATAGGTGCAGTCGTAGGATGTCACAGGATGACGTAGGTTGTCGCCAAGATGATGTAGGGTGTCGCCGGTGTTGACTTCGGTGAATTCCATTGGCGACTACCTACGTCAACCGGCGGCTGAATTGTCGTACCTTGTCGTAGCTTATCGCGGGTGGACGTAGGTTGTCGTATGTTGTGGTTGTAGGTGGACTTCCTAATGGGTCGCCAGTAGCTTGCCATAGCTTGACGTCGACTAGGTGGTAGGTTGTTGTCGACATTATCGTAGACATTATCGTAAGGGGGGGGCCCAATTGCTGGTTTTATGGCGACCTGCTACAACTTTGACAGTCGCCGGCAGTCGCCAAAATAATCACCTAAATGGGACAGGCCCATAACACTCCCTGGGAAGGAGGCTTTGTGAACATCTTTGGATCATTTCCTCTGCTCATCTGGTAATCTTAATGGTAGAGTTTGGTTACTCTAACATTGTGCACAACTGTCACATAACATCCCAACTTCTATGCTCAATCTGAGTTGAGGCTAAAGAAAGGTCTCCACCCGAAACGTCATCTAGCCATGTTCTCCAGAGATGCAATCTGACTCCAGCATTTTGTGTCCTTTTCTATACTCAATTCTCTGACTGATGAAGGCCAGTGAGCCTTCTTCATCATCCTATCAACCTGCAGTGCCACTTTCAGGAAATATGTTTTTGTGCTCCTTGCTCCCACTGAACTCCAGCACACCCCAGGATATGTAACTGTAGTTATTTACTTGACAAAATCTAACTTCCAATTTAAATGGTCCACATGAATTAGTTTTTCCTCTTTAACTATTTTCTACTTGCCAGTTTGATATTACAGCTATTGATTCAGATATTCAGCGAGAGTTTGGACGACAAAGAAACCACCTGGAGAAAAGCATTGCGACACTTCAGAAAAAACTAGTGAAAGATGCAGAGATTCACCGCGCTGACAATGTCCACATTATGCAGGTAATTAATTCAAGCCTGGGCAACAGAATATTGCATCTTTGTGGAAAGAAACGGTTAATACATTTAAGTCAGAGAATGTAACCTTTTTGGTAATGTCAGATTCTTCTTTTGTTTTTATTAGGTTGTACATTGTATGTCATGTGAACTCCATTCATTTTTAAGATTCAGAATGTTTGAAGCCGAGCCTTGTGGTTATATTGACATTATTAATTTTCCCAAAGGAAAATTTAACATCATTATTATGAAATATTCATTAAATAAAACTGTATAATTAGATCAGCAATCCTGGCATGAATTGCATTTGCTAATGTAGGTTTGCATACATTTTAAGGATCTTCACAATAAACAGATTTTTCTCTTTTGTGATGGACGTGAGTAATCACCAGAAAAAGTGCCCAGGAAAATATGATGGAAAGTGTTCTGAGCCATCATCCACTTAAATTAATTGGAAAGATTAGTTGGCATCTATTCAGAGTTTACAGTCCTACTGTATCCTCCAGTGCATATTGCCCAGGTGACTACACTTAAACAAAAAAGATATTTCAGCTTCAGGCACTTTCCTCTCCTGGTACTTTCCCTTGCAACCGCAGGAAATTAGTTATTATTATTATTATTATACATTTTATACTTATGGGCGCCTTTCAAAGGACTCTCAAGGACGCCTTACAAAATTTAGTAAGCTGATTATAAAACATATAAGCGCAATGAAACAAAACAAAAAAAATAGTAAGGACATCAACAATACACAATTCAAAGAGAGAGGAGCGCCAGCTAATCCACCAGCGTTCACTCTCTCTTCCAGCAGGCATCTTGGAAACGGAACAATCAAAACACATTTTAACATTGAACATCCACCACAGTGACTCCTACACACTCCTCACTGTGGTGGAAGGCAAAATAAAGTTTGTCCTTCCCCTGGCTCTTCTTTGGTTGTGGGCTCCGATGTTAAGTCTACACCCCGCGGTGGGACTCACGACAGTCCAAGGAGGCTTCCAGCTCCAGCGATGGTAGGCCGCAGAGCCCGGAGAATGTGATCCGAAAATTGATCACATCTCCGGGAAGGTAGGAACTTGAAAAAAGTTTCCCCCGATCCCCCTCCCCCCACATAAAGCACACCAAAGAACATTAAAACAAACTTCTAATAAACTAAAAATAGCAAAAAGAATGGAAAGACAATCAGACTGCCAGTAGGGCTGCCATCTCTCCCCCGTGACCACGCCCCTAACTGCTACACTTGTCGCTTCACCTCCCCGCTTGATTCCATCCAAGGACCTAAGCAGTCTTTCCAGGAGCGGCAGAAGGTTCACCTGCACCTCCTGCAACCTCATTCATCTATTGCATCCTTTTTTTTTTTTTAAATTTCAAAATATACTTTATTCAAATGATAAATATATACAATACATTAACCTTGCGGAAAGTCCATCCGACATTTTCGGAGGCTGTACAATAGATCAATACAGTTTAGACATTTCTTTCCCCCAAATTTCCACAAATCAGTCCCCCACTCATGCCACAATGGCGTGGGATCATCTATTGCATCCTGATAACCAACCTGATCTCCAGGTGGCTCAGCACTTCAACTCCCCCTCCCATTCCAAATCCGACCTTTCTGTCATGGGCCTCCTCCATGGCTAGAGTGAGTCCCACTGCAAATTGGAGGAGCAGAACCTCGTATTTCGATTGGGTAGTTTACACCCCAGTGGTATGAACATTGACTTCTCCAATTTCAGGTAGTCCTTGCTTTCTCCCTCATTCCCCTCCCCTTCCCAGTTCTCCCACAGCCCACTGTCTCCGCCTCTTCCTTTCTTCTTCCCGCCCCCCCATCCCTACATCAGTCTGAAGAAGGGTCTCAACCCAATCACCTATTTCTTCGCTTCATAGATGCTGCCTCACCCGCTGAGTTTCTCCAGTACTTTTGTCTACCTTCGATTTTGTCAGCATCTGCTGTTCTTTCTTAAACATTTCAGCATCAGGCAAACATTTTACAGTAGTTCACTTGAAGGGAAGTTTTTTTAGGAACCTGGTCCATTTTGGTTTGAACCCCAAATTGTGACATGGTCTGTCCAGCTGCCAGGGTGAAACGTGCTCTCCTTCAGACCCCTTGGTTGATTGGAAAGTGGAGGAGTGGGTGTGGCAGTTCAATCTAAACAACATTTTTCTTGGACATAATTTTGAGCATCCTGGAATAGGAAATGCTTCAGAAAAGTAGAGACTGTGCTATGGGTGTTATGCGCCAAGCAGTATTTTAAATTTGGATAACCTTAGGCTCAAATTCAATAAACAGCTAGCATAAAAATCCCTCCCCCATCTCAGATCGTTCATCCCCTATCTGTTTCAGACTACAATATTCAGTACTTAACGAGCCATAGTTCCCTGGCTTCAGTAATGGCTACAAAAATACAAGCTCCCCATCAGCTATTGTCACAGGCTTAACTAATTTGCCTGCCATTTCGCTATCTTATGTGACATGAGTTTGGATTCTGATCACATTAATGTCTTATTACAATGACTACTCTCCTTGTAATTCACCCTTTTCCATCATTCCATCTGCAGCTGAAATCACTTGTTTGTCCTTGTCCGACCAGCATCTCCGACTAAGTTTCCTCCTCTGGAAAGTTTCAGTCCTCTGAAAACCTGAGGCATGTACTCTGTCCTGAATCGGATCCACTTCAGTCATTATTCATTAATGTCTCAAAGTTCAAAATGTCTTCCTGCTATAAAAATGTTTTCATTGCCTTGTTCGTTCTGTATCTTAACCCTACAAATTTCACCCCACTCCCCCATTAGTGCTCCTTATGTCTCCAGCCATGTTTGATCCATGCTCTGGAATTTTTTTCCTAAATCAATCTGCATCCCTATATCTCATTTTCACCTAGCCCTTCCCCATGTTTTAATCGTTCCTTAATGTGTTTTTCTCCATCTCTGCATCCTTCCTTTGTCTGATATCCTAAATGAAGCACATTGGGGTACTTAAAAGTGCTGCATGAATTGAGAAAGTTGTATAGCAATGTTGAAACTACAGTCTACAGATAGATTATTTTCAGATTTTTTCGAAAAGGTAAATCGTTTAATATTAAATAGATGGAAATAATTTTAAATGACATGACCATTTAACATATTGCTCACCAACGATCCAGCCCCAAATGACCGAATGATGAATAATCATTGTGGGAAAGTTATACTCCCATCTTAGACTTAAGCTAGCTATTGCAGAGCCATTGGGCTCCTTTATCATGATGTTCTAAATTTTTCCTTGCCTTTATAGACAAACAACATTGTAATTATATGTACTATTCACTCCACTTTTAGTTAGGAACTAACTAAGGCCAAGTCTTTTCGATTTCTCAGGAAAACGTTGTTTTAATTAAAGAGATAAACGATCTGCGGCAGGACCTGAAGATTGCTCGCATCAAGGTACATGATTTGGAAGTAACCCTTGGAACCCAGAAAAAGACCAAGAAACCATGTGCCGCAGACTTTAAAGGTAAAATATTTAAATCTCAATAAATCTCTAACAGCGAAACAACAAATGAAAAACTCGGAAGTATCATCATCCTAGTATATGTATTGATCACAATTATGCATACCAGGCAAATTTGACTGGAAATGGTTCAATTATATTTTGGAAATAAATCATAAGGTCATAAGTGAGAGAAGCAGAATTAGGCCATTCAGCCCATCAAGTCTGCTCCGTCATTCAATCATGACTCATCTATCTCTCCCTCCTAACCCCATTCTCCTGCCTTCTCCCCATAACCTTTGACACCTGTACTAATCAAGAATCTATCTATCTCTGCCTTACAAATTTCCATTGACAGCCTCCACAGCCATCTCTGGCAAAGAATTTCACAGATACACCATCCTCTGACTAAATAAATTCTTCCTCATCTCCTTCCTCAAGTAATGTCGTTTAATCCATTGAAACTTATTAAAATTTGCAATAATTTTCCAGTTATTACATATTAAAACTCTAAGGCAAAACAATATTTTTACTAGAATGTTGACAGGGTTCCAGCAACTATGTTACAGAGAAAGGTTGAACGTTAGGTCTTTATTCTTTGGAGCGCAGAAGGTTAAGGGGGGACTTGATTGAGGTATTTAAAATGATGAAAGGGATAGACAGAGTTGACGTGGATACGTTTTTCCCATTGAGGGTAGGGAAGATTCAAACAAGAGGGCATGACATGAGAATTAAGGGACAGAAGTTTAGGGGTAACGTGAGGGGGAACTTCTTTACTCAGTGGGTGGTGGCTGTGTGGAATGAGCTTCCAGCAGAAGTGGTGGAGGCAGGATCGATTTTAACATTTAAAAGTAAAGTGGATAGGTATATGGACGTGAAGGGAATGTGGAGGGGTATGGTCTGAGTGCAGGTAGATGGGACTAGGGGAAAACAAATGGTCGGCACGGACTGGAAGGGCCGAGAGGGCCTGTTTCCGTGCTGTAATTGTTATATGGTTATAATATAGAAAAGAAAAATCAATAATTATTTTCACACCCATGAGAGAAAACAGTAGTTTCATACTCATGGCAAAAAAATGATGCAGGCTCACTTTTAAGCATGGGTAACATCTTTGACCAGAAAAGCCTAACTCTGAAGACCTTTTTATACAGTTATCATCTTATGGGTGAATTTTCATGGTATCGTCCACTTTCACACTGTTATCTTACTAAGGTTTCTATATTACTCCAATGTTAAAATGAATAATTAGAAATCCAGTAGATCACTTCCATTGTCTCCTCCAGTGATAGATCCCAGTGATAATATGATCAACCTGTGTTATGTTTATATTAAATATATACTTTGCATCATCTTAATTGTTCTCCGTGGTTTCATCATTGTAAAACAGGACATATCAAGTCATGTGTTAAAATGCCAGGCATTCTACTCCAAAAACACATTTTAACATGAACATTCACCACAGTGACTCCTGCACGTTCCTCACTGTGGTAGAAGGTGAAATAAAGTTCAAGTCTCTTCCTTTGTTCTTTCTCGGTCGTGGGCCTCGAGCCCCCGTTGACGGGATGGTCTTGACTCCCGTAGCCAGTGGCGTTCGGGCCCTCCGCGTCGAGGTGATCGAGCTCCCGCATCTGGGGGGGGGGGGGGGATGTCAGCTCCCCCGTGCCGTGCGATTGAACCTCGCATCGGGCTGGTCGAACCTTCCGCAACGTTGGAGCTCCCGTCTAGGCTCTCCCGAGACTGCAAGGCCTTGATGGTAAAGTCCGCGGTGGCAGCGGTGGGAGCGATCCCAGGCAACGGATCAGTTCCGATGTTAAGTCCGCGCCCCGCGGTTGGGCTCATGACAGTCCGAGGAGGCTTCCAGCGCCATCGATGGAAGGCCGCAGAGCCCGGAGAATGTGATCCGAAAATTGATCACATCTCCGGGAAGGTAGGAACTTGAAAAAAAGTTTTCCCCGATCCCCTCCCCCCTCCACCCTCCCCCCTCCCCCTTCCCTCCTTCCCCCTCATAAAACAAACCGAAGAACATTAAAACAAACTTTTAACAAACGTTAAAAATTTTAAAAAGAGTGAAAAGACAATCAGACTGCCGGCAGGGCTGCCATCTCCCCCGCATATCAATGATTTGGATATTGGGACCAAGTATAATTATCTAACTTTGTCAGTGAGGCAAAACAATGTAAGTTGTAGGGCTTTGCAGAGTATCTAAGGACCCTCCAGAGGGATATGGATAGGCTAAGTGAATAGGCAGGTTCGTGTATATGGAATATTTTGTTAGAAAAAAATAATTTTTTTTTAAAGGAAAGAGATTGAAAGATGTTTAGGTTTTAGTTTTAGAGATACAGAGGGGAAACGGGCCCTTCAGCCCACTGTGTCTGCACCGACCAGCGATCTCTGCACTTTAACACTATCCTACACAGACTAGTGACAATTTACACATACACCAAGCCAATTAACCTACATACCTGTACGTCTTTGGAGTGTGGGAGGAAACCAAATATCTCGGAGAAAACCCACTTGGTCACGGGGAGAAAGTACAAACTTTGTACAGACAGCACCTGTAGTCGGGATCGAACCCGAGTCTCTGGCGCTGCGAGTGCTGTAAAGCAGCAACTCTACCGTTGCACCACCGTGAGCGTTGTTGTTCAGAGGGATATGGATGTCCTTGTTCTTGAAAATCTGAAAGTTAGCATACTGGAACTGCACTAATTATGAAACAAATGTCGTTTGGCCTTTAGTGTGGGAGAATTTGAGTATAAAAGTAGGAAACATCTTACTGGTATCACGTAGGCTCCCAGGGTGATAGCATTAAATATTGTGAACAAGTCTGCCCCCTCCCACAGACCGAATATACTTATAATGGCGGGAGTGTGCAAAATGTTCACAAAATTATTTTATGATAGGAACTGGGGATCATCCCTTGAAAAGATATTCAGCCGACTAACCCTGTACTTTTCAGAGTTTAGAAGAATTAGAAATTATCTCAAAGAAACAAAAAAAAACTTAAACGGTTTGAGAAGGTAGGTACAGAGTTGATGGTTTTTAACTGGCTCGTGTCTCGAGGAGTAAAATGTCCTAAGCAGGATGCCATTGCATTGATTTTAATCAGGACAGTGATCTGCAGACTTTTCATAATTAAGGTCAAGAGATATGAGGATTAGTTCAGGAAACGGGCAATGAGGTGAAAAGTCAACCATGATTTTATTGAATTATGGAACAGGCATTAGAGATTGAATGGCCAATTCCTGCTTAAGTTTCTTTTGTAATGTTCAGTGCCAAGGCATTTTGGAAAGGGACTTTGGAGTCACAGAGCATGGAAGTAGGCCATTCTGCCCATCATGTCCATGCTGACCAGTGGGGACTCAACTATGGTTTATTTGTGTCATCTGATAAAATGTGTTTCATCAGTAGAAAGGTCAAATTAATGTGCTTATTTCTTTGTATTGAGAAACATTTTCTAGTCAGAATATCAGATATAAGAACAAATGCGTCTGTTTTGCTTTTCTCCCCCCAGACAATTGTTCACGAAGTGAAACAATTACACGTCTTAATTTCAACCAGGAGTCAGAACGGATCATTGAAATGCAGCGGTTAGAAATGAACAAACTTCGGGAAAAAATTCAGACATTGGAGGACCGCCAACAACAGCCTGTAACAATGTTACCTGCCCTTCATGCCTTATGAACATTTGAGAAACTGGTGCAGTGTATTCTTGTGATATGCAATGCTTCATATTAAATCTACCACTTTATCTCCCCTTTTAAAAGCTGTTTAAATCCCATCTCCTTCAGTGCAATCAAGTGATCACAACTTTAAGGATGCCTTATTAACCTTTTAATTATATATATATTTCATTAAGCAAAATTGATTCCAGAACAGCAAGCTGTTTTACATTTGTTCAACTTGTTTTTTGAACCAAATCAGTTGTGTCTTTTAAACATATTGTAAAATAGTTTCATTATTTTTGATGTGAGGATAGAAACATTTAACAGAATCCTATTACTTGGAGCAATCACAAAAACAGCTGGGTGCAGCACAAATTATAACTCTGCAAATTAGAGGTTAGTTGGTGTCAACAAATTAAATGAATCATTGTCTTCATGTTCTCATGCTTCTGTCTGTTTATGTTGGCAGTTTCTTATTGGATCCTGGAATTGTACATTATGGAATGCCTCTTTATTTTTTAGTTCCTCCGGTTTTTCATTGGAAGTAAACCCTATTTGATTGCTGACACAGAATGCGGAGTAAAATATTAAGCTGTACTATCCACCTGTTATAGCCAATAAAACCAATTCCAACCAGTAGTGATGCAAGATAAAATGTTCCCCTATCTTCTTTCAGCCGGGAATCTGTACATTTGTTGGTCTTGTACATTGGCACTATAGTACCAGTGGGTGCCATCTTCTAAATTAGATATTAAACCAAAACTGTGTCTATTTTTAGGCACTTTTTTGAAGTTTTATCAATATATTATCAGTATTTTATCAATATGTTTTATCAATATATTTATCAGTACGATTGGAGGGGACAGCCTAGCAGGGGGCAGCAACAGCGGCCGGGCCTCCGGCACAGAGACCGGCCCTGATGCTCAGAAGGGTCGCAAAAAGAGGAGGGCAATTGTAATAGGGGACTCTATAGTTAGGGGGTCGGATAGGCGATTCTGTAGACGCAGTCGGGAGACCCGGATGGTAGTTTGCCTCCCTGGTGCCAGGGTCTCGCATGTGTCAGAACGTGTACAAAAGATTCTGATAAGGGAGGGAGAGGAGCCTGATGTTGTGGTACACATAGGTACCAATGACATAGGCAGAAAAAGTGACGAGGTCCTGAAGGGAGAATTTAGGGAGTTGGGGGGAAAGTTAAGGAGAAGGACCAAAAGGGTAACGATTTCAGGATTACTGCCTGTGCCGCGTGACAGTGATTGTAGGAATGAAATGAGGTGGAGGATAAATGCGTGGCTGAGGGACTGGTGCAGTGGGCAGGGATTCAAGTTTCTTGATCACTGGGACCTCTTTTGGGGAAGGCATGATCTGTACACAAAGGACGGGTTGCACTTGAACCCGAGGGGGACCAATATCCTGGCAGGGAGATTTGCAAAGGCTACTGGGGAGACTTTAAACTAGAAAGGCTGGGGGGAGGGACTCGGGTAGAGGGGGCTAGGGGTCAGGGTGTGGGGCAAGAGGCAGAGAAGGGAAGCACTCGGATCCAAAATGTAGGCGAGAAAGATGAAAAAGATAATAGACAGAGAATAAGGGATGGTGGGTTTCTAACATGTGTATATTTTAATGCTAGGAGCATTGTAAGTAAGGTGGATGAACTTAGAGCCTGGATTGACACCTGGAAATATGATGTTGTGGCAATCAGTGAAACATGGTTGCAGGAGGGCTGTGATTGGAAACTAAATATTCCAGGATTTCGTTACTTCAGGTGTGATAGAATTGGAGGGTCCAGAGGGGGAGGTGTTGCATTGCTTGTCAGAGAAGATATTACAGCAGTGCTTTGGCAGGATAGATTAGAGGGCTCGTCTAGGGAGGCTATTTGGGTGGAACTGAGAAGTGGGAACGGTGTAGCAACACTTTTAGGGGTGTACTATAGACCGCCAAATGGGGAGCGAGTATTGGAAGAGCAAATATGTAAGGAGATAGCAGATATTAGTAGTAAGCACAAGGTAGTGATTGTGGGAGATTTCAATTTTCCAAAAATAGACTGGGAAACACATTCTGTAAATGGGCTGGATGGTTTGGAGTTTGTAAAATGTGTGCAGGATAGTTTTTTGCAGCAGTACATAGAGGTATCGACCAGAGAAGGGGCAGTGCTGGACCTCCTGTTAGGAAATGAGGCAGGTCAGGTGACGGAGGTATGCGTTGGTGAGCACTTCGGGACCAGTGATCACAATACCATTAGTTTCAATATAATTATGGAGAGAGTCAGAACTGGACCTAGGGTGGAGATTTTTGATTGGAGAAAGGCTAACTTTGAGGGAATGCGTAAGGATTTTAAAGGAGTGAATTGGGACACTTTGTTTCATGGGAAGGATGTAGAAGAGAAATGGAGGACATTTAAAGGGGAAATTGTAAGAGTACAGAATCTTTATGTCCCTGTTAGGTTGAAAGGAAATAGTAAAAATTGGAAAGAGCCATGGTTTTCAAGGGAAATTGGACACTTGTTTCAAAAAAAAGAGATATCTACGATAATTATAGGAGGCATCGAGTAAATGAGGTGCTAGAGGAGTATAAAAAATGTAAAAAGAATCTTAAGAAAGAAATTAGGAAGGCTAAAAGAAGATATGAGGTTGCTTTGGCAAGAAAGGTGAAAGTAAACCCAAAGTGTTTCTACAGCTATATTAATAGCAAAAGGATAACGAGGGATAAAATTGGACCATTAGAGAACCAGAATGGACAGCTATCTGCAGAGCCAAAAGAGATGGGGGAGATATTGAACAATTTATTTTCTTCGGTATTCACCAAGGAGAAGGATATTGAACTCTGTGAGTTAAGGGGAAAAAGTAGAGTAGCTATGGAAACTATGAGATTCAAAGAGGAGGAAGTACTGACACTTTTGAAAAATATAAAAGTGGATAAGTCTCCAGGTCCTGACAGGATATTCCCTAGGACATTGAGGGAAGTTAGTGTAGAAATAGGAGGAGCTATGACAGAAATATTTCAAATGTCATTAGAAACGGGAATAGTGCCGGAGGATTGGCGTACTGCGCATGTTGTTCCATTGTTTAAAAAAGGTTCAAAGAATAAACCTAGCAATTATAGACCTATTAGTTTGACGTCAGTGGTGGGCAAATTAATGGAAAGGATACTTAGAGATAATATATATAAGCATCTGGATAAACAGGGTCTGATCAGGAACAGTCAACATGGATTTGTGCCTGGAAGGTCATGTTTGACAAACCTTCTTGAATTTTTTGAAGCGGTAACTAGGGAAATTGATGAGGGTAAAGCAGTGGATGTTGTCTATATGGATTTCAGTAAGGCCTTTGACAAGGTTCCCCATGGAAGGTTGGTTAAGAAGGTTCAATCTTTGGGTGTTAATGGCGGAGTAGAAAGATGGATTCAACAGTGGCTGAATGGGAGATGTCAGAGAGTAATGGTGGATGGCTGTTTGTCAGGTTGGAAGCCGGTGACCAGTGGGGTGCCTCAGGGATCTGTGTTGGGTCCACTGTTGTTTGTCATGTACATCAATGATCTGGATGATGGGGTGGAAAATTGGATAAGTAAGTATGCAGATGATACTAAGATAGGTGGTGTTGTGGATAATGAAGTAGATTTTCAAAGTCAAAGGAGCTACCTTTGCTTCATATTAACTAAGATATACAAACTCAGTGGAGATTGGTATTAATTGGGATATTCATGTCCCCATCTTCTATATTCCTGCTTTAATTACAGTACAAAAAGGTTCATTGGCCGAAGGCTGCCTTGAAACATACTTAATGAATTATTAACCTTTATGAATGCAAGCCTTTGTGTTTATCCTTTTATCTGTGCTTCGGGTAAATTCATTCTGGTAAAAAACTACCTCCACGATCTGCAAATCTATCTCACAACATCAGACTTTACCAGACTTCAGAGTGGCAACCACTGGAAGTAGGCATCATGTTGGGGTGCACCATATCCCCATTGACCTTCACTATTGCAATGGAGCTCATTATCAGAGCATCATAATGGGTTGTGGGAGGAAAACTGCTACAGTGTGGTCAGCGATTGCCACCTATATGAGCCTATATGGACGATATCATAACACTAATGACAACTGTCCCCTGCACCAAGAGACTTCTGGAAAAACTTTGTCAAAACAACACATGGACAAGGATGAAGATTAAACCCAGCAAGTGCAGAAGCATCTCCATTATCAAAGAACAAGTCAAGGATCAAAGATTTCATATTGACGGAATACCTGTTCCAACTGTCTCAGAAATGCCAGTGAAGAGCTTGTGCCGATGGCCGATCAATTCCTCTCATGCTTTTTACATCTCAATAAGATCAACCCTCATCCTCCTGCGATCCAAGTAATAGAGTCTGAACATACTCAACCTCTCCCTCTAACTCAGACACTGGCAACATCCTAATAAATCTTCTCTGTACCCTTTCCAGTTTAAAAACAACGTTCCTATAATATGGCACCCCGAACTGAACACAATACTCTAAATGCGGCCCCACCAATGTCTTATACAACTGCAACATGACCTCCCAACATTTATACTCTATACTCTGACTGATGAAGACCAATGTACCAAACAGATTTTTGACCACGTGTTAACGAAGAAACTGCAGATGCTGGAGAATCGAGGGTTACACAAAAAGCTGGAGAAACTCAGCGGGTGCAGCAGCATCTAAGGAGCGAAGGAGATAGGTGACGTTTCGGGTCGAGACCCTTCTTCAGACTGGTCAGGGATCAGGGAAACGAGAGATATAGACGGTGATGTGGAGAGATAAAGAACAATGAATGAAAGATATGCAAAAAAGTATCGATGATAAAGGGAACAAGCCATTGTAAGCTGTTTGTGGTGTGAAAATGGGAAGCTGGTGCGACTAGGGTGGGGGAGGGAGAGATAGAGGGAATGCCAGGGCCCGAGGGCTGAGGGAGAGGTGGGAAGGGGAGGAGACAGCAGGGGTTAACAGAATTGAGAAAATTCAATGTTCAAGCCCAAAGGATGCAGACTCCCCAAGCGGAATATGAGGTGCTGTTCCTCCAACTTGCGGTGTTGCTCACTCTGGCCATGGAGGAGGCCCAGGACCGAGAGGTCGGATACGGAATGGGAGGGGGAGTTGAAGTGCTGAGCGACCAGGAGGTCGGGTTGGTTTTTGCGGACCGAGCGGAGGTGTTCGGCGAAACGATCGCCAAGCCTCCGCTTGGTCTCACCGATATAGATCATCTGGCATCTGGAGCAGCGGATGCAGTAGATGAGGTTGGAGGAGGTGCAGGTGAACCTCTGTCGGACCTGGAAGGACTGCTTGGGTCCCTGAAAGGAGGTCTTTGCGGAAGGCAGACGGGGGGGAGATGGGAAGATGTGGCGGGTGGAGGGGTCACGTTGGTGGCGAAACTGGCGGAGGACTATCTGTTGTATTTGTCGGCTGGTGGGGTGAAAGGTGAGGACCAGGGGGACTCTGCCCTGTTTGCGAGTGGGGGAATAGGGAGAGAGGGCAGTGTTGCGGGGTATGGAGGAGACCCTGGTGCGAGCCTCATCAATAGTGGGGGAGGGGAATCCCCGTTCTCTGAAGAATGAGGCCATTTGTCATGACCTGGTGTGAAACACCTCATCCTGGGAGCAGATGCGGCGTAGACGAAGGAATTGGGAATAGGGGATGGAGTCCTTACAGGAAGCAGGGTGGGAGGAAGAGTAGTCCAGGTAGCTGTGGGAGTCAGTGGGTTTGTAGTGGATGTCGGTCAGGAGTGTATCACCTGCAATAGAGATGGTGAGGTCAAGGAATGGTAGGGAAATGTCGGAAATGGTCCAAGTGTATTTGAGTGCCGGATGGAAGTTGGTGGTGAAATGAATGAAGTCAGTCAGTTGTGTGTGGATGCAGGAGGTGACACCAAAGCAGTCATCGATGTAACGGAGGTAGAGGTCGGGGATGGGGCCCTGGTACGCCGAGAACAAGGATTGTTCGACGTACCCAACAAAGAGGCAAGCGTTGACCACACTATCTACCTGCAACCTCACCTTCAAGGAACCATGCACCTGCATTCCTAGATCCCTCTGCACTACACCATTCACAGTGTAGGTCCTGCCCACGCTAGTCTTCCCAAAATGCAACAACTCACATTTCTCAGTATTAAATTGTATAAATTAATATGTATTAAATTAAAAATACTGCTCAGTTTAAACTCATTCTGCCATTTCTCCATCCATTTCTGTAGCTGAACTTTATCCTGCTGCGTGCCCTGCAATTATTGTAAGGAAAAGAAGGATGTCCTAGGTAAGGAAGGCCTAGGTCTTCCTTGTGGGTTTTAAAACACTGTAAGAAGCAGGAATAGGAGGAGACCTCTCAAACCTGCTTAGTCATTCAATGACATAATTGCTGATAAAACCTTGGCTTCAACTCAATTTTCCCACTCACTTTCCATACCCTTTGAGGTTCAATTGTCTGTTGATTTCTACCTTGAATATACTCAATGACTTTTGGAAATTAAAGTTATTTTCTTATTCTAAGCCAATTACTTGACCACTGCCATATCAAATATGAAACCAGCCTACAGAGGAAGCTATTGAAAATGAAGGAGAGGGGTTTTTAATCAAGACAAAGTTGGCAGAATATTGTAGTGGAGTTCAGGTAGCTAGTGGAACGTGTCACCTCCATAATCATCCCATCCTTTCCTTACATGGCAAAGGAAGCTCCATATTAATTAAGATATAGGAACTCAGTGGAGATTGGTATTAATTGGGATATTCATGTCCCTATCTTCTATATTCCTGCTTTAATCGCAATACAAAATGGTTAATTGGTGGAAGGCTGCTTTGAAACATACTTAATGCATTATTAACCTTTATGAATGCAAGCCTTTGTGTTTATCCTTTTATCTGTGCTTCTGGTAAGTTAATTCAACGTTTACCTTATTTGATATTAGTGGGATTTTGGTGTATTTGGTCAACAGCAACCCAGCAACATGAAGCATTCAACTCGAGTCCTCCAAAGTCCTTCCTGTGTTATAAAACACAATGCAGTAATGGGAAGAACCTGGTGTAATAAAATCTCAATTCGCAGTAGGTGCCGGATTACCTGCGCAAGCAGCTAGCCCTTCCTTTGAAAAACTTGCGTATGCATTCCAGGTTAAACCTGCTCCCCCGGACCAGAAGTGGGTGGAGTTAAAATGTAATCACAGTATCCCCAACAAAAACAGAACCGTGACACGTAGACTTTCCCCGAGTGTCCCATCGATTAACAGTCCCGAAAACAACCGAAAGACCATTGGTCTCTCTCGCCTGAGCACTGACGAAATGCGGGTTAAAGTTGACTGGAAGCCGAGGTAACTTGAATACTCAGGTAAAAGTACTGAACTAATTAACCTGCGTGGGACCAGGAAATGAAAAAGGCAATGGTTTCAGAAGCCGGACCTAATCAGGGAAGTAAAGAAAAAAATACCCACTGCACTGAAGGCTGGAGGAATCGGAAATAAATAATATTTAATACGTGTACTGATTCTGCTGGAAAGGGTCAACTACAGATTGAAGTACGTCGAACACTGGATGGGATCCACAATACTCGGAGCAGTATAACAGGTAATACCTGTTGGAATTGAAGCCGAGCCTGGGGAAATTGTAATTCTCTTCCACACTAAGCCTGTGTGTAGTTGGGTCCTGATAGTTTACTGGAACGTATGTGCCAATTCCCAACGAGAAAATTCAGCTGAAGACTGTGCAATGTTCAAGATGTCAAGGATGCAGCAAACAGGTGATTAAATACCGAAAGTCAGATGGAACTCCAGATGAACTCTGCAGCAAGTCTAAATCGTGTGCCTGCACTTGTCTCTTTGACTGTTTCTCTGATGCTCACTCTCTGCGTGGGAAAAGCTGAGAATTTGGAGGTTTAATGAAATGCAGATTCTGTCATAGAAAATGGACAACGTCGTTATTGAAAGGAGCAAGAGATAAAAAAAAAAGAAGGGTGCTTCTAAATACGGGCTTGCTATATACTTGGAAAACTAAGTCTGAAGAAGGGTCGCGGCCCGAAACGTCACCCATTCCTTCTCTCCAGAGATGCTGCCTGTCCCGCTGAGTTACTCCAGTACTTCGGGTCTACCTTCGATTTAAACCAGCACCCGCAGTTCTTTCCTACACATACTTGGAAAACGATTTGCGTCTCTGACTCTGACTCCAGGAGAACTGTCACAACTACCGAAAGTGAAGCGTTTCCTAGGATCCTGGCATTTTGGGATAAAGCTAACATATGTGATAACAAGGAATTCATGGTAATAGCGAATTCACTTCTATGTTCATCAATTCAATATGAATTGTGTTAAGACTGTGATTTAATGTCTCTAGAGAAAATAGAAACGAAGAACTTATAAAATATGTTTCTGTCCCCAGATCACATTGGCATCCCGATGAGTTTAGGGATCAGCGACTTACATGTGTAACTTTTATGAGTCTTGGACATTAGGAATATTTGCAACAGAGCCGCCAGCTGACAAACCTCTTTGACATTTATTATTTGCTTATTTAATGCCCGGTGTGTTGAAGACTTAATTTCTTCTCATTTTGGGTGCCGATAGACAATATCTCCAGATGTCTGAGCTAGCCGAGATCACTTCTGGCCGTTTACCAGCGAATCGCTCCAGGATCCAGCAAAGCATCTTGGA
Source organism: Okamejei kenojei (assembly GCA_035221665.1). Classification (NCBI taxonomy): domain Eukaryota; kingdom Metazoa; phylum Chordata; class Chondrichthyes; order Rajiformes; family Rajidae; genus Okamejei; species Okamejei kenojei. The sequence goes on along the minus strand of CM069140.1, from coordinate 63,654,853 downwards.
GGATCAGGTGGAACTGTGGTGGTTCCAAGACATGAAACTAGTGATGATGTGTTACGCTGTGGTTTTGGTCTTGGCTTTAGGGACTGGGATAGGGGGGATTGTTGTTATATCAACGGCCACCAGTAAATCTGGCGAATGGAGGCTTGGCGTAGGGATTCTCTTGTGTTTATTATGTTTAGTCATTCTCTTTAAACAACTATTGACCTCCGCCCTCCTGGATATGAACTGCGTGAGGAACAGAGCTCGCATTCACAAGTTAAGGAGTGGTGGTCTACTTGATTGTGTTGTTATTTTGTTCACTGGATTTGCAGTACTCACCTGCGGTTATGTCCTGATAATTGTGGTACAGTCTGAGTTCTATCCTGCATCTAGATTTTGGAGTGATAAATTAATCGCAGGAGTGACTCTAACAGTGGCTGGCTCCATTATCCTGCTCTTGCTATTTTTCTATGTCTCAATTTTCGAACTCTATCCTAAAATCAGAGCCAGGTTCACAGACAGAAGGGAACAAAATGTTTTTACCATTTCTGGAAGTGACGCTGTGGAGAGACAAACACCAATCTCCACGAGAACCACCAACCTATCATAAAGCAATGGATGACTGAGATTATTGCAAGTCAATGAATTGCTCTGACATTCGTCTTGCGTATGGCGTGCGCAGCCTAAAGTTATAGCTCAACGTGTTCTATTTGATCTATTTGTTTGTGCCTGTCGGGTTGGTTGCATTAGTCGAAACAGGGTGGACCACGTGAAGGTTGCAGTCTCCCATCCCGCCCTGACGTTGAGAACTCTGTACAAAGATTTACTAATGAATGTCGAAATAAATGTAAAAGGACATCTGATGTCAAATATTGGGTTTTATTAATGGGGCGGCTCAGTGGTGCAACTGGAAGAGCTTCTGACCCGAGTTCAATCCCGACCTTGGCTGCTCTCTGCGGAGTTTGCACGTTCTCTGTGTAGGTTTCCTCTCTGGGATGTGCCAGGAAACTGGAAGGCCTAAAGACGTGCAGATTGACAGGTTGCCTGGCCATTGTAATTTGCCCCCCAGTGTATAGGTGGGCGGTGGATTCTGAGGGGAATTGGTGGGAATGTGGAAAGAATAAAATGAGATTGATGTAAATCAGTCTAAATGGGAGCTTGACATCCAGGATGGGCTCAATGGGCTGAAGGGCCTGTTGCTGTACTGTATGACTTTATGAACTTCTTTAGTCACAGCATAGTTAATCTGTGGAACATTGCAACAGGGGGCTGTGGAGGCCATCAGTGGATATTTTTAAGGCAAAGTTAGACAAATTCTTGATTAGAACGGGTGTCAAGGGAAGGCAGGACGATGGGATTAGGAGGCAGAGATCAGCCATGATTGAATGGCGGAGTTGACTCGATGGGTCGAATGGCCTAATTCTCCTCCTATAAGTTGTGAACTGGTGAACTTGTGACTCAATTATAATAACAAGGGATTTAACGATATGTTGTAAACTGGATTACTTATTTATTATCTGACTTTGGATACATGCTGGTTCCAGTTGAGTTATCCTCTTTAGTCCCATCTTTCCTTTCTTTATTTCCCTGTGGCCTGGTAACCTATTCTCCCTCACATACGCATGAACTTACCATTGAATCATTTGCCACTTACAGTCGTCAGGGGTAATTTAGTTGCTGTTTTCCAGCACATCTTTGGAATGCTGGGGTATTGACTGGTCAATGGGACAATGCACAAGTTCCACACGGACAGCATTTAAGGCCGGGGTTGAACGCAAGCTGCTGCCACTGCAAGAAGTTGTGAACTTTGTTACATAACTTTGAACAATTTCCAATCTCTGGCGCTACATGCTGTAGGTCAAAATGTGAACACATTAAATCATGTTAAGATTTATATTAATCAAACTAAATGAAGTATAGGCAACATATTACAGACTTCTGTGAATTCAGTACTATAGTTGTCATTTATATTAATTCAAATATTTGAAATAAATACATATAGAAACTTAAATTAACTCAAAGTAATATAGAATTATAAATAAAATTATAATTTGATTTTTGCACAAATAAATTGGTTATCTATTCTGTTGTTTTAGTTGCTTGTCAATGGGGGAAGGTGAAAGTGATGTTGTATCATCCCGATTAGTCCATCAATAACAACAGCTTAAAATAAAATGAACTTAAAGTCTGAGTTGCTTTGTTTCTTTACGCACACTTGACTATTTAAGGATAGATGTACACATACACACAACAGAATGCAGACCAAGAGTGTATGGACAATCACACATTGGTGTGCTTACCATGGGTGGGTAGATGTAAACAAAGAATTGTTTGGATTGAATGAACCCTCTGATATTTACAGTAATCTAAATTATGATAATATTGACCTGGATTACTTGGTTACTGAAGTTTATTTACAATAAATGGTTTCCAAGATCAATGTGGAATGTTCTGGGGTGGCACAGTGGCACAGTGCTAAAGATGCTGTCTTGCTGCGCCAGAGACCCAGGTTTGATCTTGACTAATGGGTGCTATCTGTAACGGAGTTTGTATGTTCCCCCGTGACCGCGTGGGTTTTCTTCAGGTGCTCCGGTTTCCTCCCACACACCAAGGAAGTACAGTTTTGTAGGTTAATTGGATTCTGTAGATTATAAGTTGTCGCTAGTGCAGGGTAGTGCTAGTGTATGGTGCGATCGGTGGGCCGAAGGGCCTGTTTCTGTACTGTATTTCTAAACTAAAACTAAACTGCTTCCCAAAGGAAGTTCTTAAGTCAAAAGGTCAAATATTTTTCCTTTGAGCTTCCAAACTCTTTAAGTGATAATTGATTTACAGGAATCTTTCGTGGACTGCATTTTCAATTTTTGCTAATGTATTACCTTTAAAATGTCTTTTTTCACTAAATAATTCCAAAAGGAGGGAGAGGATTTCTCCATCCATTACAGTGCAGAGGATTTGTTGACTTCAAGTTAAATCACTTGTAGACTTTTTGTTAAACCAGTAACCTCCCCCAGAAAGAAACATGAATGCAAATGAAAATCAAAAAAACTGCAGATGCTGGAAATACAGAATAAAAACAGAAAATACTGGAAATGCTCAGACAACATGTTCAGAAAATGCTCAGAAAAATGTTCCCAATGTTGTGTGAGTCCAGAACCAGGGGCCACAGCCTTAGAATAAAGGGGAGGTCATTTAAGACTGAGGTGAGAAAAAACTTTTTTTACCCAGAGAGTTGTGAATTTATGGAATTCCCTGCCACAGAGGGCAGTGGAGGCCAAATCACTGGATGGATTTAAGAGAGAGTTGGATAGAGCTCCAGGGGCTAGTGGAGTGGCATGGGGAGTAGGCAGGCACGGGTCATTGATAGCGGACGATCAGCCATGATCACAATGAATGGTGGTGCTGGCTCAAAGGGCCGAATGGCCTCCTCCTGCACCTATTTTCTATGTTTCTATGTTTCCATGTAACATCTGTGGAAAGAGAAGAATTAACCTTTCAGGTCAAAGGCCTTCCTATGTGTAACCACTAATGCCTGAAAATGTGTTGGCAAATGTATATCTATTAAATGCTATGCTGTTTAGCACGCATGTTTGTGGGTTAACACAACACCTACATGGTTCCCTTTGGAAGTTGTCTGCAGTGGAATTACTGGCATGGTAACCACTGGTAAGGTGGTCTCTCTGTGGCTACCACAGCCAACTGTAGAAAATGCTGTTGTAGAAGTGAGAAAAGTGGAGAAGCAACAGTTTCCGATGCATGAGGTGTAGCCGCTGGTACCTGAGAGCCCACCTCAGGGATCTATTTCAGTGCCCTGACTGAACCCTCTGTCTATTAGCTTGATGTGACTGTGATGTACAGGCTGATCCACCTGACAGACATTTGCACCACAAGATGCTGGGATCTTGAGTAAAACAAAACTGCAGGCGGAACTCAGCCGGTCAGATAGCATCTGTGAAGGGAAATAGATAGATGATGTTTTGGATCAGGACCCTTCTGCGGACATTGCAGCACCTTGCATTGAAGTGTATAATATAGCAAAGCAGTGAATCTTTGTGGAAACACGTCAAAGGTTGCTTTTACAGTGAGCAAATGTGTGTGGTGGGTGATAAGATTTATGCATCTTAAACTCATTAATTCTTGTCTCCTTGTCCATAGGGGGAGTCCAGAACCAGGGGTCACAGATTAAGAATAAGGGGTAGGCCATTTAGAACTGAGATGAGGAAAAACTTTTTCACCCAGAGAGTTGTGAATTGGTGAAATTCTCTGCCACAGAAGGCAGTGGAGGCCAATTCACTGGATGTTTTCAAGAGAGTGTTAGATTTAGCTCTTGGGGCTAAAAGAATCAAGGGATATGGGGGAATATTGAATTGTGGTGCTGGCTCGAAGGGCCGAATGGCCTACTCTTGCACCTATGTTTCTATGTTTCTATGTTTCTATGTTTCTATGTTTCTATGTGCAGCTTAGTTTGCTTGTTGTCATTCGGTGTCTAACCAGCAAAGGTCATAGGTTGTAATCTAATGCATCAATTTAGCAGTGTAGAAGTTGGAGGTCATGTTGCAGTTATATAAGATGTTGGAGAGAGCACGTTTAGAATATTGTGTTCAGTTCTGGACACCATGTTTTAGGAAAGATGTTGTCAAGCTGGAAAGAGAGCAGAGAAGATTGACGAGGATGTTGCCAGCAGCCAAGGGTTTGAGCTATAGACGGTGAGCAGGCTGGAACTCTCTTCCTTGGAGCGCAGGAGGATGAGGGGTGATCTTATAGAGGTGTACAAAATCATGAGTGGAAATAGATCATGTAAAAGCACAAAGTCTGTTTCCCAGAGTAGGGGAATTTGGAACCAGAGGACATAGGTTTAAAGTGAGGGGGGAAGATTTAATAGGAACCTGAGGCGTAAACCCTTTACACATAGGGTGGTGGGTATATAGAACGAGTTACCTTCGGAGGTAGTTGAGGCAGGTACTATTGCAATGTTTAAGAAACATTTCGGCAGGTACATGGATAGGATAGGTTTAGAATGATATAGGGCAAATGCAGGCAGGTGGGATGAGTGTAGATCGGACATGTTGGTCACTGTGGGCAAGAAGGGCTGAAGGGCCTGTTTCCACACAGTATGACTCTATGAATCTAATTGAGATTGATAATGGTAGAAATGGTCAGAGGTGATTCATTGCCTGTGGGACTGATCCAGGCAAGTATTTAATGTGCCAAGGGATATTGTGTACCAATGTACACAATGTACAGAATAATGTCCTAGTGGGTATGAACTGACCAAGATGCGATCACCATGGTTGTCTGACCTGTGGAAAACATTGATACATTGGCATAATAAATGTGAGCAAATTAACTCAATGTCTTGGCTTGTTTGTCTTCTATCTGTGCCACATGTCGAATGCTTCATTAGCAACCCAATTGTGTCATGAGTCCATCGTTAAACTGAACACAGTAGATATTGCGCAAGAAGTTAGTGAGTACCAAGACAATTAAATGCATGGAGCATAGAGAACTGGGTGGCAGGTACCATGTTATAGGATTACCATAGGAACCATTTTAAAGGTACAAGTACTGTTCTTTCACAGACACCATAAATTATGTTGTGATGTCTGTAAAATGATGGGAGGTTTATCTGATACCCAGCTCTACATTCTCCAAACTTTTAATTGTCTTTGTAATTCATAACTACTTGTGCAATATTCACTGTGTTCATTGAAGTAGATTAGTGTTATGATTATGACTTTTAAACTGATATGTTGTGAAAGATTGCAAGAGAATAATAATTATCATTCATGATATTTTATTTCCTTCAAGTTCTGGCCTGGGAAATAGATATGAACAATGGTCCTGACTAACTGGGGTTGCCAACTGTCCTGTATTAGCCGGGATATCCCGTAGATTGGGCTAAAATGGTTTGTCCCATACGGGACTGCCCTTGTCCCGTATTTGACTGCTACAACTTGGGTCGGGAGGACTGTCAGGTTGGAGTGCCGCGTCCGCCCCCCCCCCCCCCCCCCCACCTCGCCCGTGGCCCCGTCAGTCGGCAGCCGGCCAGCTGTCCGACCTTCGGACCTTCGCTTACCGACGACACCACCACCCTTCCTTCTCATGGTCGATCATTGGTTCATGAGTTGGAAAGTTGACAACCCTGTGACTAACGTTCATCACATGGTTGTGTTTACTGATGAGTTTGGAGCCTAGTATTCTGTCTTCCGGTCAGCACATCATTAAACCCGTCTTTGTCCAGTTCTGCAGCCATGTATACGCTGAATAATGTAACTGCACTAAGGCCGTGAAACCACACAGTAGGGACCGTGTTTCCGCAAATACTAATTACACATTGCTAACCAGAAATATTACTTTGCTAATCAAAAATATGATCCAGTCACGAACCAAAGAGGGAAGGTACATTTAGCCGAAAGAATTTATTCCAATAAAGTAGCAGAACTTAAGTGGCAGGATTTGTCAGTTGCTGTATTGCTTGGTATTTGGATTCCTGTTTTAAATAGTAGTTCCTCCTTTAGATGGTAATAGTTGAAAGTGATTTACTGAATTTACTTTCTTCTTCATCTGTGTATGGCGTGCACAGCCTAAAGTTGTAAGACAACTTGTTCGGTTTGATCTTCTGTTTGTGCACGCCAGGTTGATTGCATTCATCGAAACAGGGTGGACCACGTGAAGGTTGCAATCTCCCACCCCAATTTACTTTCAAAGTGCACATAGCAACAAATATATCACTTCCATATCGTTGGGTAAGCATAAAGTTTGTGTGTTTTATCTGAACTGCAGTATTAGCACGCAGTTATGACAAATAAGTAGATTAGCTTCTGTGCCAAACTATTCCACCCTGACTGACCTTTTGACTTCCCAAATCACTTCCCCCATTTGCAAGGCGCACGCGTGGAATTTAAGTGAGGAACTCAGTGTTGGAGGCTCTAAACGAGGCTGGGAGTAATAAAATACCCAGGAAATGGGTCTTTTGCCCATTTGTTAGATATGAGGGCGAGGCATTAACAATAACAGGAAGCATAAGGGTAAAGATGACGCTGGGGAAAGTCAAAGATGAAAGGTTACAACGACATTGAGTAATGATGACTGATTTCAGATTTACAAGTAACCATTGTGCCATGAGAATATAAAATGCTGAAGGTACTATGAATCTTTGAAACACTTTGGGTTCTCTCAGTCTGTTGTGCAGTGCATGAGATCTTTAATAAACCAACTTGTTAGATAGACTCACCACTGAGTGTTTTATTTTGTGTCCTTGCCTACCTAAGTAAAGGCAAATACAGGATATGGGTGTAGCACAAAACTCCCTCCTACAAACGTAATGGAATATAAACGCAACCCTTCTTTTCTGATCATCTTTCTTTACCGACCCTTCAAAGCATTGTCCGGTGATGCTAAATATAAAACAGGGAGCACCAGTGCAATATATTTGTTACCTGATTATCACATAATGCACTTTGTCATTGATATAAAGGCAGGTGGCATCGTGAGCAGAGTCCATGCGAACCATAAAGTAAAAAGAGATCGAGCAAATGAACAAAATTATGACCATTGATAATTAATGTAGGCAAATGTGAAGTCATTGATTTTCAATCTAAAAAAGGATTAAACTGAATGCTTTCTTTTTTTTTTTTTTTTTTTTTTAATTTATTTATTATAGAAACAAAATAATAACAGAGTACATTATTTTACTATAGTAAAAAATACATAATACTAATGATCAATTCATACTATTAATATTATTTGTATTGTTCTTAATTATAAATTTCAAGGTTATATATTTTATATAACTAAAAATACATGATACTAATAATACATTTATAATATTAGCAATATACTCATACTGTTAATACTATTTATTTTGTCTCTAATTTTAAGTATAATGCTAAATATTATGTGATTAATAATATGAAATACTAGTAAAACTTTTATAATATTCATTATATTTTCGTAAAGTTAACAATATTTGTGTTATCACTGATTTTAAATTTAAAATTATTATATAATTGAAAATACACAATTTTATATAATTAAAAATATAAGATACTAATAATATTCTCATGAAATTAATAATATTTGTATTCGTACCGGTATTAAGTTAAGATCATTTGTTTCTATGCTATTTTCTAGTTTTTTATATAGATAAAAGAAAATAGAAAATAGAATAAAGAATAAGAAAGGTTTGATGGAGAATAGAATATTCGTCATTAATTCACCCTTAAAGATATATTCATGATTTATTATATATATTTCTTCATCCATTCAAATATCCAGGCCTCAGTCAAGTCCTCGCGCCGAACCGTTATGACCCTGTAAATATTTAATATACGGAGACCAAATCCTTCTGAAGAGGTCTAACCCATCTATAAGGATAAGCCTCAATCTCTCCAAATGGAGTGTCTCTGACATTTCTATATTCCACATTTTGATTGTTGGGAATGCAGGGCCTTTCCAAAATTTTAATATTAATTTTTTCCCAATTATTAGACAGTAGTCAATAAAAGTTCTTTGATTCATTGTTATTAATTGGTCAGTTTCAAATATTCCAAGTATAATTAACTTTGGGTCAGGAGTCATACTTATATTGACAACATTCGAAATGATCTTAAATATTTCATTCCAGTATTCTACAATTTTTATACAGTTAGTAAATGAATGTGACAAATTTGCTTCTGAAATTTGACATTTATCACATGTAGGAGATATCTTTGGGAAAATATAATGTAATTTAGATTTAGAATAATGTAATCTATGTAGTATTTTAAACTGTATAAGGGAATGTTTAGCATTTAACGAACAATGATGTATATGTTGTAGACTTTCATCCCATATTTCTGGTCTTATTATTTGACCTAATTCCTTTTCCCAAGACTCTCTATATGTTTCTGTTGATGGGGTATCATTTTCCAATAAAATATTATATATATATGATATCATTTTTTCCGTATTTGGATGTTTATTCAAGCATTCATCTAAAATTTCTGTCTTTCTATTTCTAAATTCTTGTATATTTGCAGAAGCATAATTTCTAATTTGTAAATATCTAAAATATTCTTTATTGTGTAGCCCATAAATTTGTTGTAACTCTTGAAATGAAAGAAAAATATTTTCCTTATAAAGATCACCCATCTTAGAAATTCCTTTATTTTTCCATTGTAAAAAAGCCTTATCCAACATTGAAGGTTTAAAACACAAAATTATTGGCAATTGTAAGACCTAATGGTATAGATTTTAGTTTTAATGCTTTCTTTATTTGTTTCCAGATGCGGATTCCATTTTCTATTATCGGATTTTCATTATAAACTTTCTTAGCTACATTAGTGTTAGCAAATATTATAGAGCTAATTTCAAATGGAGAACAATCTTCTTTTTCCATATTTAACCAATTTGGTTTATTATCTAATTCTTCTATCCAAAAATTCATATTTTCTAAATGGAGAAAAACTAAAAGCAGTGGGTGTCCAAAAAAGCTTGGGGTTCACGTGCATATGTTATTAACATGTCCAAAAGTATTTTTTTAAATGCTGTTCTAGAATGCAGGTGATACAGTAGTGCGACTGCTATGATTAAGTTGCTCATCAAGTTCTGTGAGGTGTTCTGAACAATGGCCGTGCTGACCTTCCCCGTGGCCATGACGGCACATATATATCTTCCTCTTGACCATGGCCCCATAGACCCATTGACCATGGCCCCATAGACCCATTGACCATGGCCCCATAGACCCATTGACCATGGCCCCATAGACCCATTGACCATGGCCCCATAGACCCCATTGACCATGGCCCCATAGACCCATTGACCATGGCCCCATAGACCCATTGACCATGGCCCCATAGACCCATTGACCATGGCCCCATAGACCCATTGACCATGGCCCCATAGACCCATTGACCATGGCCCCATAGACCCATTGACCATGCCCTCATGGACTTACCTACCCATTGACCACGACCCCACAGACACACTCAGTAACAATCCCAACATTGCCATTAAACCCGCCAATAAGGGAGGTGCCATTGCAATCTTTCAGGCTGACCTCTATTGTGCTGAGGCCAGGTGCCAGATCTCGGGTACCTCCTCATACTTATCCTTTGCCATTACCCTGAAGCCACCCTTTGACCTGCCATGCTTTGTCCTGTCTCTCCACTCTTCCAGAATTTTGTTCCTCCCACCCCTTCAATCAGTATGAAGAAGGGTCCCAACTCGAAACATCACCTATCCATGTACTCCATGGATGTTGCCAGACACACTGAGTTACTTTAGCAATGTGTGTATCTCCCTGAGGAGGGCATGTTGCCTTCAGAAATGGTGCAGTGCACACTTGCCAGAATGTTATCTAGATTTTGGTGCCTAGATATTGACCCTTTGTGCATGCATTTCATGCATACAAAGCGTTGAAGTGTTTGCTCCTATTCCCTGTTGATGTCCTGACCATCCGAACATTGGACTGGGCACTTTGGCATATGAAGCAACCCCTTGGATGACATTTGCCCATTGTAGATCCCATGTGAAGAGACTGCCAATGTATGAGACTCGTTTCAATTAGTGAACACCAGAACTCAGAGCAGCACGTCACACCTCACATCCTTAAGACGTAACTCACACTGAGCTGAGATTCACAGTACACAGTCAGTAGCTAACCATGTGAGAATGAAAATGGCCCTCCCTCTCGCCCAGAATCTTGCTATTTTTATATAAAAAATCGTATCTTCCTCTGGTCACCTCTCGCCACCTCCACAGGATCCCACCACTGGCCACATCTTCCCATCTCCTCCCCTTTCGGCTTTCCGCAGAGACCGCTCCCTCCGTAACTCCCTGGTCAATTCGTCCCTTCCCACCCAAACCACCCCCTCCCCAGCCACTTTCCCATGCAACCACAGAAAATGCTACACTTGTCGCTTTACCTTCCCCCTTGACTCCATCCAAGGCACCAAGCAGTCTTTCCAGGTGAGGCAGAGATTCACCTGCACCTCCTCATCTATTGCATCCGCTAGGTGTCAGCTGCTCTGCATCAGTGAGACCAAGCGTAGGCTTGACGATAGCTTCGCCCAACACCTCCGTTCAGTTCGCACTGACGAACCTGATCTCCCGGCGGCTCAGCACTTCAACTCCCCCTCCCATTCCGAATCCGACCTTTCTGTCCTGGGCCTCCTCCGTGGCCAGAGTGAGTCCCATCACAATTTGGAGGAGCAGCATCTCATATTTCGCTTGTGTAGTTTACACCCCAGCGGTATGAACATTGACTGCTCCAATTTCAGGTAGTGCTTGCTTTCTCCCTCCTTCCCCTCCTCTTCTCAGCCCTCCCACAGCCCACTGTCTCTGCCTCTTCCTTTCTTCTTCTCGCCCCCTCCCACCTCCACATCAGTCTGAAGAAGGGTCTTGACCCGAAACGTCACCTATTCCTTCGCTCCATAGATGCTGCCTCACCCGCTGAGTTTCTCCAGCATTTTTGTCTACCTTCGATTTTTCCTACATCTGCAGTTCTTTCTTAAACAAATCTTCCTCTGGAATATTTTTGAAAGTCACTATTCCCTACAAAGTGTAGGCTCTGTGATTTTGGAACTAAAAAGTTTACTGACCTCTTGAGTCATGGATCAGTAAGTGGCAAAGCACTGGTTTTAGAAACAACATGGAAACAGTTGCTGAGTGCATGCCAACCATCGATCAGCTGTTCACACTAGTTCTATTTTATCCCACTTTCTCATCCACAATTAACCTACAAACTGGCGCATCTTTCGGGATGTGGGAGGAAACCAGATCACCCAGAGGAATCCCATGTGGTCACAGGGAGACTGTAAAACTCCACACGGACGGAATCCGGGGTCAGGATTGAACCCATATTTCTGCTGCAGTGAGGCAGCAGCTCTACCAGTTACGTTACTGTGGTGTCACTGGTAATTCATCTCCAAATCCCTCCTCCTAACCACCCTACGTTTGTGCAACCAGCCTCATCTTCATGGCATGTTGGGTTTTTAATTCTTAAAGCTGAACAAAGAACAACATTGTTCTCTTAAAGCAGGATATTTTTAATCTGCTGTTCAATTTGTGACTCTTGTGTTAGTACTCACATTATATAGTATGTGTAAAGCTCACTTTCTCGACTTGAATTAAGCTATCCCCATATCCCCTGACTCTGCTCTAAGAGCCCTATCTAGCTCTCTCTTGAAAGTATACAGAGAACCGGCCTCCACCGCCCTCTGAGGCAGAGAATTCCACACTCACAACTCTCTCTGGAAAACTTTATGTAATTCTGTGTAGCTGCCCCTGAGGGAAGACAATGAAAGAGGACACATTTTGAATAAAGGTCAGTGGGTTGTCTGTGCTAATACGTCCTTCAACAGGTCCTTCATCTCCACAAACCTGTGGGAATGAAACCGCAGGCACCCGATGAATTTACTGGCAGAATCCTAAACCTGAAATCAGAGGTTAGCTCAGAACCCCATCGCAAGTTGAACAGGAAGGAATGCTAAAATATGGCATTCACTTATAATAAAGATCAAGTTCTATTGCCAGCCACTCGGGGGGCAAGGGAAAATGACCTGACTGCAAGTGACTGCTGTTTAAATGTCCCCCTCCCCTCTTGATGTCTATAAGTGCCTCCTGTCTGACAGTATTGAAGAGTAAAAGACCTGGGTATACACACACTGGCCTCTTGATAATACTCACAATAGGGAGCAGATTTGAAATAGAGTAAACCTTATGTTAAAAGTTATTCTCATACTTAACTGCAGCAAACCGTTCTCAAGCTCCTTAGTACATCATCACAAATTCTGGGTTCACTCTTTAGGTTGCCTGGACCCATCTTCTTTGATGTACTCTTCAGTGATCTACGTTGATGTATTCAAGAGAGAGTTAGATCTAGCTCTTAGGGCTAACAGAATCAAGGGATATGGGGAGAAAGCAGGAACAGGGTAATGATTTTGGATGGTCAGCCACGATCATATTGAATGGTGGTGATGGCTGGAAGGGTCAAATGGCCTACTCCTGCACCTATTTTCTATGTTTCTATGTTTTACTGGTTATTGTTATGTCATTCACAATCTGGAATTTACCTCTATCGCCCAAAATCTAAATATATAACAGCATAAACAGGTTTGGCAGGAATAAGAGCCTTTGCATAATATCTGCATGTATATGATTGCATAATTTTAATTTTGTGCTCTCTACCAATCACCCAAACTATGAGAGTTCTAGTGGCAGGAAACAAAAGATGAAAATAATCAAAAGCTTATTTGTTCTACAGAGTACCCAAACCTAGAAAGTAACACATTTCACGTAGATCTTTAACACTTCCATAATATTTAATATAATTTACACTGTTATTGGCAGTAGATTCATACCATTCTCTGGTTGTCACTTTCATTGAGTTCAACTCGCTGCATTGTAAATATGAGAAACACCTTCAGTTCATCTCTCACCCTTCATTATGTTTGCCTTATTTATATGTGGCTGGTTCGCACTTTGCCTTCTGACTCCTTCCTGATCTGAGTGCTCAACAATGCTGATAATAAGATAGGCCACAAAGGCAGAGGGGAAAAATTGTACCAAAGAGAGTTGGAATGGTAGGCTGTGCAGAGACAGTCAGGGAAGAATCCTTATCTTATGATAAATTATGATTATGATTTCGCTTATTTCTTATCTTTCGCTTGGGAACCTTACAGCCCAGTGGTATGAAGTATTGATTTCTCAAGTAACCCCTACATTCCCTCTCTCTCAATCCCTCTCCCACCTGTCTCACCAGCTTCTTGTTCTCACCTAGCAAACAATTACCAATGGCCTGTTTCCTGTATCATCATTACTTTTTTTGCATATCTTTAATTCATTTGTTCTATATCTCTCTGCATCACCGTTTGTACCTCTCGTTTCCTTCCCCCCCCCCCCCCCCCCCCCCCACTCTCAGTCTGGAGAAGGGTCTTGACCCGAAATGTCACCCATTCCTTCTTCCAGAGATGCTGGCTGCCCCGCTGATTTACTCCAGCATTTTGTGTCTATCTGTTGAAGAATCTTGAATAGATTGATAATCACCCTATTGAGACAAATGTCTGTTTTTGTATTGTGGGCGCTGTGGTAAAAACTACATTGTGCAGCAAAATGGTTGGAACACTTTCAGGCAAAACTTGCCAGAGAGTCACTCAAAGATACATGAATGGTCCCCAGATGTTTGATTAAAGAAATTGGTTTAAATAAATGTCCTGATAGAAGTACAGTGAGATAGAGAGATGAGGATATCTTTGTAATTTATTTACAGGATAAACTCATTGCCGGGAAGGCCAGGCATAATTCAGGAGTCTGCCACCAAGTGTTGTGTTGCTAAACTCTGATGGCCTGGGAGTAAAAATGTAGTGTTAATTTATCGAATGTCAAGCTGACACGCACTTGTTTTAACTGTATGTAAATTTAATTGGTTGCGTGTATTAGTTGCAATTCAGTCAATTAATTTACTATCATATCTAGCCTGGGTCCCTTCACTGCCAGTATAATATCTGTGGAATTCTCTGCCTCAGAGGGCGGTGGAGGCAGGTTCTCTGGATGCTTTCAAGAGAGAACTAGATAGGGCTCTTTAAAATAGTGGAGCCAGGGGATATGGGGAGAAGGCAGGAACGGGGTACTGATTGGGGATGATCCGCCATGATCACATTGAATGGCGGTGCTGGCTCGAAGGGCCAAATGGCCTACTCCTGCACCTATTGTCTATTGTCTAATATCGCAACCCTCCCACACCCTAGTCATCATACTAGTTTTACTGTCGTCCTGCTGAGTTTCACTGTTTGTATTACTCGTTGTCAACTTCCCCACAGCCAACAATGGACCATTGTGTGTTCTTCCTTTCCTTGATCATCGTTGCCAGCTTTGATCTGTCTTTTTGCATATCTTTCATTAAAAACTACCTTTACATATCTCTCAGTTACCTCTCCCCTGGATCTCAGTCTGAAGAAGAGCCTCGACCCGAAACGGCACCTGTTCCTTTTCTCCAGAGATGCTGCCTGACCTGCTGAGTAAAAGTCATGGAGCCTCTTTTCCCCTCTGAATGGGAAAATGAGGGTCAACTCAAGTAGAGGAAAATTGCTTCCTTCCTTGCCCTTGAGTGCATACTCAATAATCACTTGGGTGGATAACGTGGCTCACTCCTTGCACGAGGCATTGGGTTTAGATTAATGAAATTCAATTAAATTAAAATTGCGTGGGCTTTTCAATGGCTGGGCAATCCACTCAGACTTAAGGTAGAAGTACTTCACTTTAGACTCTACCCTTTAGAGATACAGCATGGAAACAGTCCCTTCGGCCCACCGAGTCCGCTCCGTCCAGTGATAACCCCATACATGAAAACCAACCTACCAGTGATATTAGGATCGCTTGGGACAGTTTACTATTAACAGAAGCCAATTAACCTACAAACCTGTTTCCATCTTTACTATAGTCCATTCAGTTAACATGCCATTTTTGAACTCAGTATTTACTGTGAGGATGTGATATTATACAAAGGCAAGAAACCAATTAACGTTAAACATTAGCTTCAGCTGCAATGTCTGAATTATGAATTTTAAGTTTAGTTTATTACTTTGTGCTAATTTAATCTCATACTCCAGTTTGAATTTGAAAATAATCAATTTATAGATTGTTAGACACATAGTGCTGGAGTAACTCAACAGGTCAAACAGCATCTGTGAAGAACATGGATAGGTGACGTTTTGGGTCAGGATCATTCTTCAGACAGACCTGACCTGAAATATCACCAATCCATGTTCTCCAGAAGGGTCTGGACCCAAAACGTCACCCATTCCTTCTTTTTAGAGATGCTGCCTGTCCTGCTGAGTTACTCCAGCATCTTGTGTCTTTCTCCAGAGATGCTGCTTGACCTGCTGATTTCCTTCAGCACTTTGTGTCTTTTTATGTATTAACCAGCATCTGCAGTTCCTGGTTTCTACAGTTTGTAGATTCATAGTCAATTTTAGTTTCCTGGTACCAATGGGGTTGATTTCATTGGTTTGTGAGAGATATTAGTAGTAAGATTACCACTTTACATATTTGCTAATGGAAAAACTTCAAAAAGACTTTATTCTTTTTCATTCTCGACACATCTCCTGTTGTGACAGCTCTGATTAAAAGTCACCACTCCCACTTATCTTGAAAAACTGTCCCGACGCGAAAAGTCACCTATCCATCTTCTCCAGAAATGCAGCTTGATCTGCTGTTACTCCAGCACTTTTTGTATTTTTTTTGTAAACAAATATCTGGAGTTTAGAGATACAGCGCAGAAACAGGCCCTTCAGCTCACCGAGTCTGCATTGACTTGCGATCCCCGCACAACAACACTATCCTACACTAGGGACAATTTACATTTACACCAAGCCAATTAACCTACAAACCTGTATGTCTTTGGACTGTGGGAGGAAGCCGAAGTTCTTGGAGAAAACCCACGCAGGTCACGTGGGGAGAACGTACAAACTCCGTACAGACAAGCACCCGTTGTCAGGATTGTGCCCTCACTACTTTTGTCGCTGGAGGCTTTACAATGGTACTGTGGTGTATGCTTCACACAGTATAACTATTCTAAGTCTGTGAACTGCGTTAATCAGGTTGACCTTTGGTGCACTTTCATTCAAATTGTGGGATTTTTCTTCCACATGCCTGTTACTGAGCATGTTGCTTAGTTTTGTGAACTGAAAGCCAAGAGATTGGGGGTCTCCTATTCTTGGTATCTATGTCTTTAAACAACAGTAGTCTGACTTTTAACATTTCAAGCTAATAAACTTTCACCAACTCTGAAGAAAGGATTGAAATGTTGATTGATGGTCGACAGCTCCTGCATACCATCTGAGCATTTGCAGCTGTTTCGGATTTTATCTCATATGTTGAACAAGTGATGTATTTTATGTTCAGGTCTGTGTCTTCCATCTAAGACTGTGAGATGTGGAATAACATTTCAATGTCATCATGGGGGGGGGTCAGGGGCTTGAACGTCATGAAGACGCAGTAGAATTAGAGACAGCGGTAGAGTTGCTGCCTTGCAGTGCCAGAAACGCAGGTTCGATCCTGACTACGGGTGCTGTCCATGCGGAGTTTGTATGTTCCACCCGTGGCCTGCATTGGTTTTCTCCGAGACCTTCGGTTTCCTCCCACACTCCAAAAACGTACAGATTTGTAGGTTAATTGGCTTGGTATGAATGCAAAATTGTCCCTAGTGTGTGTAGGGTAGTGTTAATGTGCGGGGATCGCTGGTCGGACCGGCACGGACTCAGTGGGCCGAATGGCCTGTTTCTGCGCTGTATCTCTAAACTAAACTAAACATGACCCGAAACGTCGCCAATACCTTCTCTACATAGATGCTGCCTCACCCACTGAGTTTCTCAAGCATTTTTGTCTACCTTGCAGTTCTTTCTTAAACTAAATATATGCTTGGTTACAAATAAACAGATGGAATACTGAATTCACCATTCAACAACCTTGCAAATTCTAATCAGGAAGTACATCGACCTCTCCTATACATTATTGCTTTAGTGCTTTGTTTCCCTATGGTTGAATATTTCCCACATTGCTGTTTGGAATAGATGGTATTATCTATAATGGGAGATTAGACAAAATTGGATTGTTTTCTCTGGAGCATCAGAGGCTGAGAGGAGACCTGATAGAGGTATATAAAATTATGAGGCACAGATAGTCAGAACCTTGTTCCCAGGTTGGAAAGAGAACAGAGGGCATCGCTTTAAAGTGAGAGAGGCAAAATTAAAAGATATGCGGGTCACGTTTTTTTACGCACAGTGGTGGTTGCCTGGATATGTTGGATGGTGGTGGAAGTAGATATCATAGTGGCATTTAAGAAGTTTTTAGATGGACACATGGATATGCTGGGGATGAAGGGGTATGGAACATATTGAGGCAGAGGAGATTGGCATCATGTACAGCACAGGTATTGTGGGCCAAAAAGCCGTTTCCTGTACTATGTTGAATATGCTTGCTTCACTTGGGGACACTGAAGTCTCAGTGAATGTTGGCATTTCACATACTGTATATGTCAGAGTTGTTAGGTGGGCAGGGATCGTGCAGGGCAGGGCTTGGGCAGACAGAGCAGGGATTTGGTCGGCAAATATAAAAGAATATAAAAACATTGGGCAGTCCGGTGACTTAGCAGTCGAGTTTCTGTCTTACAGTGCCAGAGATCCAGGTTCAATCCTGACTATGGGTGCTGTTTGTATGGAGTTTATACGTTCTCCCTGTGACCGCATGGCTTTGCTCCGGTTTCCTCCCACACTCCAAGGACGTACAGGTTTGTAGGTTAATTGGC
The DNA here is from genome assembly GCA_035221665.1 of Okamejei kenojei. Classification (NCBI taxonomy): domain Eukaryota; kingdom Metazoa; phylum Chordata; class Chondrichthyes; order Rajiformes; family Rajidae; genus Okamejei; species Okamejei kenojei. Next base: position 63,636,591 of record CM069140.1, on the reverse strand, counting down.
TTTGGTATAGATTGTAAATTATACCTAGGGTGTAGGATGGTGCGAATGTACAGGGGTGATCGCAGGGAGGCATGGACTCAGTGTATGTCCAAACTAAACTAAACTTTGGAAGGATTGCAAGAGAGATTTTATCAGAATGGTAACAGGGATCTTGTGTTTATGGAGTCATTGTTGTAGTAGTGACCTTTCCTTAAACCAAATACATTAAGAGATGATTTCAAAGAGATGTTACAAATCATTAAAGCTTCTGATAAAGCAAATTAAGAGGAACTGTTGTTGCTATCAGTAAACGTTGGTTTAGGTTGGTTGATTATTATTGCCACATGTACCAAGATACAGAAAATCTTTGTTTTGTGTGCTATCCAGTCGGAGCATACCATACACCAGTACAATTAAACCATACACAGGAACAAGAGGTAGTGTAAAGGGATAAATAACCAGAGTGTAGAATATTGTGTACCAGCTACAGAGAAAGTGCAGATCAAAAAACTGCAAGGGCTGCATTGAGGTAAATTAGGAGATAGAGACCGCCCTCAATTTATTTTTGGGTTTATTATTGTCATGTGTATCGTCACACAGTGAAAAGCTTTGATTTGCACGCTATCATCTCAGATCGGATAATATCAGACATAAATACAATCACGTCAGACTCAAGTCCAATAGGTAGAGCAGAGGGGAAGTACAGAGAGCCAAATATAGTTCTCAGCATTGTAACGCAACAGTTTCATAGACAAAGCCCAATGCCACCATTCGGATAGAGGTAAATTGGACAGTACCCTAGCTTGTGAAAGGACCATTCAGAAGCCTGATAACACAGGGGAAGAAGCTGTTCCTGAATTTGGTAGTGCGTGCTTCCAACATCTGTACCTTTAGCCCGGTGGGAGCAGGGAGAAGAAGGAATGACCAGGGTGGGTATAATCTTTGATTATATTGGCCGCTTTTGCAAGGCAGTGTGAAGTGTATATGGAGTCGATGGTAGCTTATGTAAGGCACTTTCAATAGAATGATAACAGTGCGGAGAAAGCTTGTTCCTGACTCTGGTGGCACGAGCTTTTAAACTTTTGTATCTTCTGCTCACGGGGAGAGGGGTGAACAGAAAATGTCCAGGGTGGGCCTTAATTATAATAATAATAATAATAATAATAATAATAATAATAATAATAACTTTATTACGGACTCAAGGTCCAGACAAGGGGCAACATTATATTAAAAATGCATTGCATCTCAAATATCATAAATATATATAAAATCAAGGTAAATCACATAAAAACATCATAATTTATATATTTTTTTTAAAAACCCCACAATACTTAACTTAAAAATCCAGAGTAAAAAAAATGATCAATGTCGTACAACGAGACAACGATACCAGTGTCTCCACAACTGGGATTCGTAGCGTGTAGTGCTAACCCTTATGTTTGTCAAGGCCATAATAAGCACATTTTTAGAGTCATTTATCCTGCAAATGAATTTATACATGTGGTGTCTTAGGATAGCTTCTAGAGTACTGACTCCTGCAGCCACAAATATATTACTGGCACTACACCATCTTGGTTGCCTTAGCAGTGTTCCTCATGGCATCGTTATATGCCACCTTTAGTCTCTGCATACTTGTCTTTAAATAGTTCGACCACAGGTGTGCAGTGTAGAGGGGTGTGCAGTATGCTCTAAATAGCGACATCTTCACCACATCTGCACACGCACCAAATTTACGCAAGAGGATATTCGCCTGTATATACAGCATGCGTCGTTGCCTATAAATATCCTCATCATCTGTCATTTGTTCTGTAATAATATGCCCTAGATATTTTATCTTATTACAGACACTAAGATTGTTATCAGACAATTTAAAGTCAGGATATTTTAGGCTTTTATCCTCTTTGGTTCTACAGACCATAACAGCACTCTTACTAGCATTATATTTAATGTCATTTCCAAACCATACATGGAACATGCAGTAAGGAGCTGCTGGAGACCAGCGCTAGATGGACTAAAGACCACAAGATCATCTGCATACATAATATGGTTCACTAGAATATTACCAATCACGCACCCAGTGTTACAAGGCTTTCAATTGTTTAGACAGATCATCAATATATAGATTAAAAAGGACTGGGGACAAAATTCTCCCTTGTCTAACACCATTGCTAACCCCAAATGGGGCTGAGACCCTATTGCCCCATTTTATTTGCATAGTCTGGTGGGCATACCAGTAGGCCAGTATTCTCACAATGTATTTAGGCACCCCTCTTTGACACATTTTACCAAACAGCTTTCTGTGATTAACACGGTCAAAGGCTTTGGAAGCATCAATAAAGCACATAAGGATTGAAGAGTTTTTGCCTCTATATTTGTTTACAATCTCCTTTAGGGCATATATGCATAAGTCAGTGCCATGTTTAGCTTTAAAGCCAAACTGGTTATCTGTGGAGTTAACAAACTCATGTATTCTATCCAGCAGAACTCTTTCTAATACTTTTGACAATATGCTGGCTAAAGCTATGGGCCTGTAATTATTTAAACTGCCTACTTTACCCGCTTTGTCCTTAATAACCGGCACTAACAGGACAGACAACATTGAGTCTGGTAACATGCCATGAATCATAAAGCCAGTAAAACAAATCAGTCTGAAGAAGGGTCTCGACCCGAAACGTCGCCTATCTCCTTCGCTCCTTAGATGCTGCTGCACCCGCTGAGTTTCTCCAGCTTTTTGTGTACCCTAGCTAGGAGAGGAGCTATCCTCATACTCGCATACTTAAGATGTTCAGCAGAGATATCTGAACATCTTAAGTATGCGAGATAATTATGTTGACTAATGTATAATTGGAAATCAGACATCAATAGAGTTAACAAAAGAAAGATTCACATTCATACAATGGTTTCTAATGTTTCAGAACATCTGAGAGAGAAAAGACCAAATATTTAGGTGGAGGTTTGGGGAGACATTATGACACGAACAATGTGTAGGAAGGAACAGCAGATGCTGGTTTAAACCGGAGATAGGCACAACAAGCTGGAGTAACTCAGCGGGACAGGCAGCATCTCTGGAGAGAAAGAATGGGTGACGTTTTGGGTCAAGACCCTTCTTAATGGGGGTCAAATTTTCAAGGGGTATTGTATGCATGACTCTGTGTGTAGGAAAGAACAGCAGATGCTGGTTTAAATCAAAGGTAGATACAAAATGCTGGAGCAACTCAGCGGGACAGGCAGCATCTCTGGAGAGAAGGAATGGGTGACGTTTCTGAAGAAGGGTCTCGACCCGAAATGTCACCCATTCCTTCTCTCCAGAGTTGCTGCCTGGCCCGCTGAGTTACTCCAGCTTTTTGTGTCTCTAACATGAACAATGATGTCGTGATCTAGAAGGTTCTGCCAGAATGGTTGCAAGAAACAGACCCATTGGTAACTTTCAAAAGTGTACGAGATAACGGGTGTTTCAAGGGGAGTAATTTTTCAGGGCAACTTGACTTAAATCAAGTCACTAAACACTAATGTGAATGTGTCAAACAGTTTCCTTCGATGTTCCCTGATTGCTTGATTCAACGCACAAACATTGTTAATAGCAATCTGGTGCCTATTGAAAGCAAGAAATAAATAAGAGATTGGCATTCTATGTTCAGAAAATCTCCAACAATATCGCTTACTGTACCAGCTGTGTTACACTGATCACAGCACTGAATCATGACATCACTTGGCCAGGCAGTCAGATGAGGACAATAGTCACACCCCCAGCAGGCTCCATTATTTAGAATACAAGAGGATGTCTTACCTATGGAGGGATGGTACCAGCTGGCACTTCAGCTCCACAGACACACCACTTTGTAGCAACTTTCCCACCATTTCCAGCTGCACAAGGACGACAGAAAGGTTCTGTTGGTTGAACAAAGATCGCACTCACTCACCAGTGATCAGAAATAAAGTATAATGCATGAAGCAATTCAAGCTAATGGCAGCAAGGAAACAAATGATGTGTGTGTGTGTGGGAGAGAGAGAGAGAGAGAGAGCCAGTCAGGGGTTGTCAAAATAATCCTTAGATATTTTATAAAGAAAGTGCAGATAATAAAAAATATGTTAACATAAAACATTTACACTCTTTGTACCCTTTCAGAAATTCTACCTGAGATTAAATTTCATATTTTAACATTGATCATATTTATTCCTCATAGTTAAAATGCTAAAATTTTATCTCCTCCGCAAATATCTCCTCCGCAAATCAATAATTGGTGTGGTAAATGTACAAATGTTATTTTGATTCTGGAACTTCGCCTCGGGTGGAATTAAATGGTTGACTATTCCAGGTAAACGCTGTGAGAATTGCAACTGGTTTATAAATTCACCAATGAGGTCTTTAGTTGAGCAAAGCAGTTTGGGGGCGGTCAGCCACACAAACAGCTCTGGTTCTAAAGCTATTTGAGCATAGCTGGGTCATTTGAACATAAAACAAAAATGCTTGTCAAAGGAACGGTCTAAAAAAAATAGAAGCTGAGCCTTCTTGGGAGTAGGGGTGGAGCCAGGCGGAGTTTTAACAGGAGATTCGCTCACAGGAGATTTACCTGAAAGTGGAAAACAGCGAGGACAGGCAACACCCACAAGATTCTGGAAACATCTGCCAAACTGCAGAATGCAAAGTGACAATGTATTTACTTTATTCTCCGAGAAAGCTGCCTGATGCAACGCATCGCCCTCACCGGCGTGGAAGCTGCACTGATTAGTTGAGCTGCTTCAAGACGTTCTGTAAACGATCTGGAAACTGAACACCTGAGCCAGCGAGAGGGCTGGTAAAGATCAGGGTGAAATCGTGGAAAGAACATCCAATCCGGAGCCTGTGTGATTCCAGCAAAGCCATCCTGAGAAGCAAAGCCTAGAGACGTTGGACTATTTGCAGGTTCAGCTGATAAAGCTGCAAAAAGTCTTTGCAATTGCAGTTTTTCATGAAGTCTATCTGGACGGATTTTTTTTTTAAGACTGCTTCATAACAGGTCGCATCTACATTAGATATTTATCTTGAGAAAACCATCGTGTGAGATTGCACCGCTGGGTGAAGCACGTTATTAACGAGGAGCGAATTGTTGGAGAGATTCAACGTGGAGGGATAGCACTGATTTGAAGGGCAGCGTTAAGAAAAGCTGCCTCGGCCGACGACCCGGGAACTCCACAATATCTTGCCTTGTGAGATCATTTCAACTTTCCTCAACGCCAGGCTGGGAGATGGGACATAAGCATCGTCATTGCTCGAACAAGCATTGTCATTGCTGGAACAAGTAAGGAAGATAATTGGGCTCAGGGTTGTGCTTAAAGATACTGGGTGATTTCATAGGATGGGTTCGGAATTGTGGACAGTTGGAGTCGTGTGAACGATTGCATCTTACCAACCTGCACTCTTATTAAGGAGTATCCTTAGCACTCAAAGCAAATACAAAGTGGAGCATGCATCTGAGACTGCCTTACCTGTGGTATTAATGATCTTCCAGGGAACCTGAATGAAATAAAAAACAAATGGATGATACTGAATGCATAAAATTGAACCTGCAGCAAATTCAAATGAAGAATCGGGTCTGGTGTGAAGCGAATACTACTTTCTAATTCATGAAGCTGCTACTCTCTGATCTCATGCGGCATCCCAGTTACTCAACAAGTTTTCTCCAACTTCTAACCCTGCGAATCTGGTTAACATGGACGATTTCTACCAAACAACCGTTCGATTTCTAAGTGTGTAGGAAGGAACTGCAGATGCTGGTTTATACCGAAGAGAGACACACAATACTGGAGTAACTCGGCGGGCCAGGCGGCATCTCTGGAGAGAAGGAGTAGGTGACCCTTGGTCTGAAGACTGAGACTCGCTTGAGATTTACTGTGTGTTATTTGTCCCGGCATCTTGTATATTTTGGAGGCTGGCTTTAATATTTATTTTCCCTTTGGCGAAGGCTGGGCACATATCTCCAGATGCCGGAGCTATCGGAGATCACACCTGGCCGTTCTCCTGCAAACCCTCTGCGGATCCAGCAGAGCATCTTGGAGGATCAGGTGGAACTGTGGTGGTTCCAAGATCTCAAACGCTCCATCCTGTGCTACTCCGTGGCGGTGGTGCTCATTCTGGGGACCGGACTGGGAGGAATCGTTTTATTGTCGACGGCGACGAGTAAATCGAGCGAGTGGCGGCTGGGAGTCGGGACTGTCATGTGTCTCCTGGCTTTGGGCATCCTCCTAAAACAGTTACTGAGCTCCGCCATCCAGGATATGAACTGCATGAGGAACCGGACCCAGATCAACAAGCTAAGGAGCGGAGGGCTAATTGATTACTTGCTTATTTTGATTGCTGGGTCGGTCATCCTTATTTGTGGCTACGTGCTGATAATCCTGGCGAATTCCGACCCTCGCCTCTCACCGAGGTCCTGGAGCGACATGCTAATCGCTGGTGTTGCCATTACACTGGCCGGCTCCATTATCCTCCTAGTGCTCTTAGTCTACAGCGTAATCTTCAAATTTTGTCCCCATATTGTACCCGGGGCTTCAGGTGCGGGAGAGCTGAGCATCTATGTGATATCTACAAGCACTACAAGGGAAGTCTCATCAAGTGCAGCCAACTTGATCTAAAATGGGCACTGACCGTTCAAACAGCGAAATGATTGACTGGACTCATTTGCCTCAGTTTTATGGTGAACACAGAACATGTAACGTCACGAATAAGCTTTTTAACAATGCCAATTAATGCCAGTCGAGATCAATTTGTTCGAGTCTAATCTTGAATGTTGGTGGATTCTCGCTGGGCATTGACTACGAGAAGAGATTTGAGATTTGCCGATGAAAATATTTGTCCGTTGAAAATCACAAATGATCATTACAATTGTATTATAACTAGAGTCTTACAATTGTAGCTGTCACAAAATGACACTCAAAAAAAGCGCTTTGGGCTGCTGAAGTTCAGAGGACTAAACAGAATTAATGTCAAACACAAACACACTATGGCTCAGCCTAGTCACTAACAAAAGGTGCTGTGTGGCTGCTAATAATAAATGCAAATAAATGTTAAATATTTAAGAGTGGAATTGTTTTCAATTCATCTCGTCACCAGTACACCTTTGTTATTTAATCTGCCGGATCCTTTGTCATCGCACTTACTTAATGCCTTTTTTTTTTACTGTTGCAGCACTTACTGTTTGAAGAAGTACATGTTTATTAGTAAAAAATATCTTCCTGGGGTGGTAATTATTTCAATACTTTGGTCATTTGTTGTTGAGGCATTTCTATTACGCATTCTTTGTTTAAAAATGACTTTCGCATTATGGAGATACAAGGGACTGCCGATGCTGGTTTACAAAAAAGACACAAGATGCAGGATTAACTCAGCGAGTCAGGCAGCATCTCTGGAGAACATGGATAGGTGATGTCTCGGGTTGGGACCCTCCTTCAGACTGTTTGTTTTGCTTGGGGTGTGGGTGTAGAAAGCTGGAATTGAGGACGGCCAGGACAGATAGGTGGATACAGGTGAGGGGCGGCAGATGGCCAGAGATGAAAAGATAAAAGGCATGACGTGAAGGTGGAATAGGTGGGAACTGTGAAGCCAGAGGAAGGAATATGTGGAGACGGAGGTGGACAAATAGGTGCGGATCTAGCTGGGGCACAGCCAGGGAAGTTGGGGGGGGGGGGGGGGGTAGAAAAAGTGTTTAGTATTTTTACTGTTTTATTTATTTGATCATTTGGCTGGCTTGGAGCAATTACCTGACGTCAAGGTGGCACGATGACGCAGTGGTAGAGTTGCAGCCTGACAGCGCCAGAGTCCAGGGTTCGATCCCGACTATGGGTGCTCTCTACAGGATTGTACATTCTCCCCGTGACCTGCGTGGGTTTTCTCCAGGGATCTCCGGTTTCCTCCCACGTCCCAAAGGCGTAGGTTAATTGACTTGGTAAAGTTGTAAATTGTCCCTAGTGTGTGTAAGATAGTGTTAAGTGTGCAGGGATCGCTGGTCGACGCGGACTCGGTGGGCCGAAGGGACACTGTATCTTTAAACTAAACGAAAAACAAGTTTGAGGCTAAGTCACCAGCCTAAACCTCTTGAAGAGATTTTATTTCCATGGCATCATCAAATTTGAATAGAGTGCATCGTGTGGTTATATGTTTTTTGTTTGTTACAATCATATCCTGTGAGACCCCTGTTACACCAGCATGAAGCATGGCCATATAAAATTGATAGAATTGATAGCCTACCATTATGCAGGTTGAATCTTAATAGCTTCACTGCAGGAAATTGACATTTATTTCACCCCAGTGTTAGTGGTATCCATCCAGTGAGTTGAGGTGCCTATAATGGGTAATCCAGGGGAAAATTTAATAGGAACCTGAGGTGTATCTTTTTCACACAAAGGGCGGTGAGTGTATGGATCGAGCTACCAGAAGAGCTGATTGAGGCAGGTAATATTGCAACGTTTAAGAAACATTTCGACAGGTACATGAATAGGACAGGGATATGGGCCAAACGCAGGCAGGCGGGACCAGTGTAGGAAGGACATGGTCGGTGAGGGCAAGTTGGGGCGAAGAGTCTGTTTCCATGTTGCATGAATCTATGAGTCTAATGTCTGTGGTAAATTGTAGCATCAATGTCAGCCTTCACCACAAGAGGAGATTCCTTCCAAGGTCAACACCCTGGTACTGGGGCACTGATTATACTGGTTGTATTGAACTGACCACATCATTCATATGCCTGAGGTCAGTCTCTCAAAACAGACGCTCTATTCTGAGCTGCGTGATGGGGAGACTTTAGCAGTGAGACAAAGCAAAAGAACAGAGAACAGCACAGGAACAGGCATTTCGGACAACAGTGTCTGCCCAAAAGATTTGATGTGCTTAAAGATTCCTTGAAGAAGTTCAATAGCTCCACTGATCCCCTGAGTATCCCTGGCCCACCATTATGTGGGCAGCACGGCGGCGCAGCGGTAGACCTGTGCCAGAGACCCGCGTTTCATCCTGACTACGGGTACTGTCTGCACAGAGTTTGTACGTTCTCCCCGTGACGGCGTGGGTTCTCTCCGAGAACTTTGGTTTCCTCCCACCCTCCAAAGACGTACGGGTTTGTAGGTAAATTGGCTTGGTATATGTGTAAAAAGTGTCCCTAGTGTTGGGTAGTGGTAATGTGCAGGGATCGCTGGTCAGTAGGGACTTGGTGGGCCGAAGGGCCTGTTTCCTTGCTGAATCTCTAAACTAAACTAAAGTCAGCAAAAGCCTGAAACATGGCTGCACCTTCCTGCGTGCATACACCCGACTCCTCCCACATTCCAAGGACGTGCTGGTTTGTTGGTTAATTATTCCTGTAAATTGTCCCTAGTGTGTTTGATAGAACTAGTGTACGGGTGATCGATGGTTGGCACGGAGTCGGTGGGCCGAAGGGCCTGTGTTCAAGCTATATCTCTAAACTAAACTATACTCACAATGGAGGAGTTTTCGGGATGGTTTTGCAAACTTAAAGCATGAATTGGAAGCACAGCGGTGTGAATGGACACTTTACCAACGATACACCTACAGTCCTGTCAACCACCGCCAGCTTCCATCTGCAGACGGGATGTGGTTCACACATTGATCTCATTTAACCACCTCAGGATCAAGAGCCCATATGAAAAGGCTACAGGATAGGAAGGGTTACATGCCTTACAAACATGCCCAGTGAGAGGTGGGGTTAGAATTGATCAAGATGTTTATCTGATGTCCAGTTTGTTTTACTGCAGGAATGTAATTGATTCCATATATCCCAACGCAATATTTATCCCAGATTTTTACATTGCATTCCTGTTTGTGGGTTCGGACTGTGTGGAGATTAGCTGCCTAGCTCTATGACAGTGATCACTCATCAGGGGTAGACAAAAATGCTGGAGAAACTCAGCGGGTGAGGCAGCATCTATGGAGAGAAGGAATAGGCGACGTTTCGGGTCAAGACCCTTCTTCAGACTGATGTCGGGGGGGTGGGGGCGGGAAGAAGAAAGGAAGATGCGGAGACAGTGGGTTGTGGGAGAGCTGGGAAGGGGAGGGGAAGGAGGGAGAAAGCAAGGACTACCTGAAATTGGAGAACTCAATGTTCATACCGTTGGGGTGTAACTCATCAGAGGTAATCAGTTGAGAATGAAGCACACAGAAACATCACCAAATGTGTCATGTGCAGTAAATGCAAGTTTGCTTTTTCTTTTGCTCTCTGCTGGTAGTGTCATAGAGTCAAACAGCAGGGAAACAGTTCACACATTCACAAGCTATAGGAGTAGAATTAGGCCATTCGGCCTATCGAGTCTACTCCGTCATTCAATCATGGCTGATCTCTGCCTCCTAATCTAATTTTCCTGCCCACTCCCCATAACCCTTGACACCCATTCTAATCAAGAATTTGTCTATCGCTGCCTTAAAGTTATGCACTGATTTAGCCTCCACAGCCCTCTGTGGCAATGAGTTCTAGAGATTAACTACCCTCTGACTAAAGAAATTCTTCAGCCCAATTTCGCCATGCTGACCAAGATGCCCCACCTGCCTGCATTAGGCCCCTATCCCTCTCAACTTGTCCTACACACATACATGAACAATGACTTTATAATATTGTTATAGTACCTGTAATATTTTCAAGAAAAGTGAAGGTGCTTAAGGTGTTCATGTCCATCCTTCTCGGTCACTCACAATAATCCATTGGAGTTTCACCTTCAGTTCCTGTGATGCCCAAAATATTCCAGGAGTACTGGAAAGGCAATCGCCCTGCTGCCACATTCCTAGGTTGTCATACATGGGTATTGACCATTTAGAATCATTGTCATTGTTATGTGTGTCAAGGAAAGACCTTGAGTTTGGAATTGATGGTGCAGACTGAATGACTGGGAGTGGCGGCACTGCCCTGGCAGCAGCGGCTCTCCTGCAGTCCGTCTGTTTTTCTTTTTATTTGTTGTTTTCTTGTCTTGTTTTTAGCGTTAGTTTGAGTTATTATGTAGTGTATGTGTGTGGGAGGGGTGGGAGAAACGTTCTTAGTCTCTTCCTTTTGGGGGGACACGACTTTTCTTGTCGTATCCCCCGTCTCCGTCTCCGTCTGCGCTGAGGCCTATCGCGGAGCTGGCGGCCTCCAACTTTAACTGCGACCGACCTCTGGGCTCTGGAGGCAGAGCCAGCCAGGACTTACCAGCGCGGGGCTGGCCGACTTCGGGGCTGCGGCGGGTTCAGGCGTTCCGGCGGCCCGACTCGGAGCTGTGGCGGCTTTCCGGTGGCGGCGACTTCGGAGGCCCGGCCGCGGGCCCAGTGGACGACATCGTCGGGAGCTCGCAGGTCACAGGTTGGTGACCTGTTTTTCCGGAGATCCCGCGGCAACAGCTGCGTCCGCTGGACTGGAGGGCGGCAGCTTCTGCAGGCCGCGGAGTTGAACCGGCCCGCTTGCGGAGCGCGGTTCACCCGCGGGACTTATTTACATCACCCGGTGCGTGGATGTTAAATATGTGTTTATTGTGTGTTTTTGTTATTTACTATATGTATGACTGCAGGCAACAAAATTTCGTTCAGACCGCAACTTTATCAGACAATAACGTTTTCCAAGTCCAGTTACAAGTGCAAAGGAAACCATGTGCCCATTGGAAGGAAAACATGAAAACACATTTTGTAGGATTATTCTATTTGCTTCATTTATAGAATATTTAAGAATTAAATTATAAGAATATTACAAGAATACTTTAAGAGCAGTTGGTCATCTACTCTAAAACATTGAAGATGACTGCACTCTTTAGATTCCACCCAGTGGTTTTAGAAAAATACCAGGGATCTGGTGTCCTTGAGGTGATCTGATTTAACCCCTCTCCACACAGTTCTGGAACTGTGCATTTGCCATCTTGGAGCCTGTGGTCTATGGCTGAAAGATTTTGGGGTCCACTTGCCATGTAGGTCCCCTGGCAAAGTGTTTTGTCTCCATAAACAAGAAGAATTAATAAAGATCATTTACACAAGGAATTTATGTGATGGATGGACATAAAAAGGTTCATGCCATTTGTGGGGAGGTGCAAGTCACAAATTTATCTCGTGAGAAGTTAAGGAATGACCATCTTATTCAGAAACATGGAACTGCAAATGCTGGTGGTTTACAAACCAAGACACAAAGTGCAGTAGACACTGGGTCAGGCAGCATCTCCGGAGAACATGGATAGCTGACGTTTCGGGTCTGAAGAAGCTTCAGTTCTTCTGACGAAGGGTCCCGATCCAAAACATCAGCTATCGATGTTCTCCAGAGATGCTGCCTGGCCTGCTGAGTTACTCCAGCACTTTGTGTCTTTTCTTCTTATTCAGATATGGGCAAGAATGGGGAACATGCTGTTGTGGCGAATTGAAGTAATTCATATATTGGGAAATTGGATTTATTCTTAAGGGTAAAATATAAAAGACGCGCTATAAGGTGAAAGGAGAAAGATTTAACATGAGGGGCACATTTTTCACACAGAGAGTGATGGTTGTATGGAGTGAGCTGCCTGAGAAATGAGTTGAAGCAGAAACTATAACACCATTTAAAAGACATTTGGACAGGTACATGGATAGGTAAGGGATATGGGCCAAACGCGAGCAGGTGGGACTGGTGTCGATGGGGCACCTTGGTCAGCATGGGCAAGCTGGGGCGAGGGGCCTCTTTCTGTGCTGTATGGATCTATGACACTATGAGTGGGTATGAAGGAACTGCAGATGCTGGTTTAAACCGAAGACACAAAAAGCTGGAGTAAGTCAGCGGGACAGGCAGCATCTCTGGATAGACTGAATGGGTGACGTTTCGGGTCGAGACCTTTCTTCAGACTGGTTAGGAATACGGGAAACGAGAGATATAGACGGTGATGTGGAGAGATAAAGAACAATGAATGAAAGATATGCAAAAATGTAATGACGATAAAGGAAACATGCCATTGCTAGCTGACACTATGACGTCAGGAAGAGAAGTGAGGAAGTTTGCATGGAGTAGGAACGCCAGCATGAAGCAGTTGGGCCGAATGGCCTGGCTTTAGGCAACCGTGCTCTATGTTGTTGCAGAGCAAGGTAGTGTACTCAGTAATGCACTCACTGCCCTGTTTCTGGCTGACACTCAGGTGCAGCAATAACTGAGCTCTGCCCAAGCATGTCAACAGCTACACTCTCCGGGGGGCCTCTTTGTATTAATTGTTAAGAGAACACGGCAGGTATCTCAGCTCCCTCTCCCACACTAGGTGCCAGAAGGCTTCCAAGTACCAAGTACACAGCCTTGCAATTCAGCTCCCCTGCACTTCCAATGCACATTTTGTAGCTTCGATCAACCCAAAGCCTTTCAAAACCTACTTTCGAAGTGGATCACAGCTGCGGGGTGGGAAACACAGCTGCCAACTTGAACAACAAACAGCAATGCGCTAACTGTCAGGTTAATCTGTTTTACAAGAAGTGGAAACAAGGAAGTGCATGGGGCTCGTTTACAAAAGAAGACACAAAGTGCTGGAATAATGGGCCTGTCCCACTTACACGACTTTTTCGGTGACTGCCTGTACCTGTCATAGGTCGTTGCAGGTCACCAAAAACTATCACCATCTTGAAAATCCAGCAGCGACCAGAAAGACGCTACGACTCTATGGGTGACTGAGGAGACTACTCACGACCATACAGGCGACACCCAAGTGACATGTCGCGGGGTGAAGCTTGTATGGTCGAGCGTAGTCGCCCAAAGAGTCGTACCTTGTTCTGGTCGCCGCTGGATTTTCAGCAAGTTTAAATTTTTTGGTGACTGATGATGGGTGCCGGCAGTCGCCGAAAAAGTCGTGTAAGTGGGACAGGCCCATAACTCAGCAGGTCAGGCAACAGCCCTGGAGAACATGGATAGGTGATGCTTCAGGTCAGGACCCTCTATCAGACTGATTGTGGTGGCAAGGGTTGGGTGGATGGAGAAAGTTGGAAGTGAGGGCCAGGACAAAGCCTGGTGAGTGATAGGTGGAAACAGTTGAGGGTTTATTTTGATGGTTCTGATTAAAGAAAGGGTCCCACCCATGTTCTCCAGAGATGCTGCCTGTTCTGCTGAGTCACCCGCACTTTGTGTATTCAATCTGTTTTATAAAGTTGGTTTAGAGATAAGTATCAGCCAGTACACTATATGGGGCCTGGTTCCAAAGGCTCAAAATAGTTTCATGGAATAGAAACCTTCAATTAAGGAGTAGCAATTTAATATCATTCAAAACCAGAACTAAGTCCAAAAACCCCAATTTCTGGACCCAGTGACAAGTACCATGGAATGAACTACCCCTGTGTGAACAAATGCTTCTGCTTGTTGCTAGGAGCTTGGTATATTTCTCAGTGGGAATAACACATATGCATTTTCACTGCCCTTTAAAACTTGTTTAGTTTAGTTTAGAGATGCAGCGTGGAAACAGGCCCTTTGGCCCACCGACCAGCGATCCCCACACACTAACACTATCCTACACACACACTAAGGACAGTTTCCATTTTTACTTAAGTCAATTTTTCTATAAAGTGTACATCTTTGGAGTGTGGGAGGAAACCGGAGCACCCTGAGAAAACCCATACAGGTCACAGGGAAAACTAACAAACTCCATAGACAGCACCCATAGTCAGGATCGAACCCGGGTCTCTGGTGCCGTAAGGCAGCAACTCAACCTCTATGCCACCGTGCCACCCTAAAATGTAGTCTATTGTACTTTTCAACATGTGATGAATGCAGGAAATTCTTCTGGAAGGGTGTGGTGGAATATTGCACAAATCATTAATATTTGTCTGGAGATTTAATTGCAGCACTTGCAACATAGAACTATTCTAGCCCAGTGGCACAACTGGTAGAGCTGCTGCCTCACAGCGCCGGAGACCCGGGTTCGATCCCGACTACGGGTGCTGCCTGTACAGAGTTTGTACGTTCTCCCCGTGACCTGCTAGGGTTTTCTCCAAGATCTTCGGTTTCCTCCCACACTCCTAAGACGTACAGGTTTGGAGGTTCATTGGTTTGGTATAAAGGTAAATTGCCCCTAGTGTGTGTGTGGGATAGTGCTAACGTGCGGGGATCGCTGGTCGGTGCGGACTGGGTGGGCCAAAGGGCTTGTTTCCCAGCTGTATCTCTAAACTAACCTAAACTAAACTAAACTGCTACTATATGTACATATATATATTTTGCTGTTCCATTATTCTATGTTCGCTCTTCTGGGTGAGATGCTAACTGCATTTCGTTGTCTCTGTACTGTACACTGCACAATGACAATAAAGATTAAATCTGAAACTGATCCACCCCGTCAAACAGGCATGTTACCCTACCTCCAATCATTTTATAACTGTTAAACATGAAACAGCCACGGCCGACCAGATTTTGCTCATTAAGGTTACAGCACTTGGCTTTATTAAAGAATAATTAGACAGCAAGTTCCAGTGGGTCCACCTGCCCCCATTACGCACAGTAATCAAAGGTTCTCGTCTGGGTAGCCCAGCGTTTTCAGAGTCTTCTCTTTCCCAGTGTCTCAATCAGAGACTCATGCGTTAAAAGTCCACGTGTAAGTTCAGCCAGTAATTAGGGAAGTAAATGATACATGGACTTTTACTGCAAGAGGATTTGGGTAGAAGGTTAGGGATGTCCCACTGTAATTACATTGTGCCCCAGTAAAATCACATCTCACGCCTCATTTCCCCACCAAAGGATAAACCTGCAACTGATGGAGAGCAGCAGTTTCACCAGGTTGATTCTTGACCTGGCATTTCTAAGTGGGTGCATCACTGAATTGAAAACAATAAAAGGTGAAATCATTGAAATGATTATAGCGCTTGACGTGTTAACTGAAAATCATTGAACGTCAAGCATTAGGCAATGGATGCTCACTAAATCTACTCGGAAATATTATGGCTTGTCCATTCTGGCTTAAATCGACCATTAGCTCAACTGATGCTTCTACAAAACCTCGCTGGAACTGAAAGAGTGGGGCCATGGCCTCAGACTGTGAAGATAACAATAACGGAAACTGATTCAGGTATGGGCCATAAAGTCCTTAATCGCTAATAAGATCATAAGGAATAAGAATAGAATTGGGCCATTTTGCCCATCATGTCTACTCCGCCATTCATTCAATCGTGACTAATCTATCTCTCCCTCCTAACCCCATTCTCCTGCCTTCTCCCCATACCTCTTACACCTGTACTAATCAAGAATCTATCTCTGCCTTAAAAATATCCACTGACTTGGCCTCCACAGCCTTCGGTGGCAAAGAATTCCACAGAATCACCACCCTCTGACCTTTCTCCTCATCTCCTCCCTAAAAGAACGTCCTTTAATTCTGACCTCTAGCCCTAGACTCCCCCACTAGTGGAAACATCCTCCCCACATCCACTCTATCCTCTATTTCACTATTCTGTATGTTTCATTGAGGTCCCCCTCTTTCTTCTAAGCTCCAGCGAGTACAGGCCCAATGTTGACATCCTGGCTGATGTTTTACCTCAGCACCACCTTCCTGTATTCCCCTAATTTCCCTCGATTATTTTAACATCTAAACATGTGTGGACCTCTGGTTTGATGATACTCAGTGACAGAAAGTCAGCACCTTCTTGGTTAGAGAACCCTAAAGATTCACTGCCTTCTGGTGAAGACATTTCTTCACATGACTGGTGACACAAGAGACTGCAGATGGTGGAATCTGGAGTTATGAGCAGGTTGCTGGAGGAAATCAGTGGGTCAGGCAGCATCCGTGGTGGCAGAAGCATTTCAGCATTGTGGGTTGAGACCCTGTATCAGGACTAGTCTTCACATAATTGCTCTGAATGACTGATCACTTGTACCATGGGCCCGCATTCTGGACATCCAAAGAAACCTCAAACTGCACAATTAAGATGTCAAACACAATACGATTCCATTTCATGAGATCACCTATTATCCTTCTAAATTCAGTAGAGAACTGGCTCAGTAATGCAGAAACAAAGAACCGCAGATGCTGGTCAATACACACAAGGATCCAAAGTGTTGCAACTCAGCAGGTCAGGCAGCATCTCTGGAGAACATGGATAGGTGGCGTTTCACGTTGAGATCCTTCTTCATACTGACATTTTGGGTCGAGACCCTTCTTCAGACTGGAGAAGAGTCTTGAACCGAAATGTCACCTATTCATGTACTCCATAGATGCTGCCTGACCTGCTTAGTTACTCCAGCACTTTGCATACCTACTGGCTAACTAATACCAAGCCAAGAATAAAGCTGGTGAATCTCTGCCTCTCTCCCTCAGTAGCAAGTTTATCCTTTGGTAGGGAGACGAGACATTAGATGTGGACACAAAGTGCTAGAGTACGGGTCAGGCAGCATCCCTGGAGAACATGGATGGGTGACGTTTCTGGTGGAGACCTTCATCAGAACATAAATGTAATGAGAATGAATCATCCATACCGTTAATTCCAAATCGTTTTGCAATGAAGGTCATTTACTGTGTGCCCAAGGACACCAGATCCCTGTAAACATGAACACAATTTCAATCTTTCACAATTTAACAGTATTCTGCCTTTCTATTTTCTGTGCCTGAATATTTGTTTCTAGTTGCTGCATGCTAATTCAGAATCTGCACTCCTGTTATGGGTCCTTCAAATAATTTATTTAAGGAGTCCCATTTATACCCGCTGGTCCAGAACCCTGGCAGAGGAGGCTGAACCAAAGCAGCGCCGGTCCAGGTGGAGTAAACGGCAGCGACTAAATTCAACCTCAGTTCTCAACACTAATCTGGGAAAGCAGAAGGAAAACAAAATACAACAACAAAATCTTTTCACCGGGTTGAGGTAAAGAATGGATCAACTCAATAATCAGGAGTTGCTGGCAGAATTCAATTCCAGCCTAAATATGTGATTATAAGTAGTCTACCGTCCTCTGCTGTGTGTGAGAGCTTTATCTAAAATCTGAGTTCATACTCCATCCTATAATGATAGATGTCCTATTGGTTGCCAGCGCAAACTGGAGGAACAGCACCTCATATTTCGCCGGGGCTGCTTATACCCAGCAGTATGAACATTGACTTCTCTAACTTCATGTAGCCCTTGCTTTCCCTCCCTCTCCATTCCCTTCCCCCTTCCCAGTTCTCCGACCAGTCTCACTGTCTCAGACTACATTTTATCTCTGTTCGCTTTGTTGTTACCTTCTCCCAACAATAATCTGTTCTATATTTTCCTTGATCTCCATTCTCTCTGTCTTGTTTTCACACCTTATTTTCCTTATCTCCACACTTCCTTATCTATGTACTGCCCACTCCCCTGACATCAGTCGGAAGAAGGGTCTCGACCCGAAACGTCACCCATTCCTTCTCTCCAGAGATGCTGCCGGTCCTGCTGAGTTAGTCCAGCATTTTGTGTCTATCTTCGATTTAAACCAGCATCTGCAGTTCCTTCCTACACATACTTCTGTCTGGTGCTTGTGGACATTGGTAAAGATTTGGGCGGTGGAATTGCCACTAACATACAATCTACAGCCTTCAATGACAATGGACTTTGGCTGTTAACTTTCGGCCTTGACCCCAAATGACAACCACCCCTTTGTCACCACAGTTGCGGCTTGGGCTCCTGGGTTCCCCCAGCAGTTTGTATTTTGCTCCTTCTTGCTTTAGTGGGTCAATAAGGCAGGGTTTTCACCGGGTCAGTCATAATGGGATAGTTGTATTAGCTGAGGAAGGGCTTATGAACTAGGTAAGGAAGGGCTGCGGCGGCCTTCCATGCAACCCATGGAGAGCGAACGCACATCCAGGCCTGCTTCAGAATCAGCTTACTTCAGCCAGACTATAATAGAACGATGACTTTGCACTGAAAACTGCTCTGTGCTTCGGGAAACCCATTAGGCAGCTCATACACGATATCAGGCAATGGGGAGGAAAGGCCCCAAGTCCCTCTTATATCAGGTTATCATGCCCTTCAGAAAACGAGAACAATGTAATCAGCCTCTACTCTGCACTCCACTTATAGCAATGTGTAGAAGGTTCCTTGGTTACAGGGCACCCAGGCATTACTGCAATGGTAACTCCAGTTGCTTCTGTTCAAACTCCAAGTTCCAGATTTTCTCCCACGATATTTGCTCCGACCATTAAACCTGACTGTGACAACTGGTACTTATCAAAGTTATGCTGATAGACCTACAAAACATAAGGCAGCCATTCAACCCATCATCCTAATGATAGCTCACTGCCAAAGCAATCAGAAACTATTTGCATTGACTTATTAGACAACTAGGTGTTTTTTTTTGCTAAAATCCAGTAGTGATCACCAGAATTTTATTCCAGATTTATTTAATTACTTGAAGTCAAATTCCCCGGTTGCCATGGTGGATTTTGAACCAGCGTCTCCAGAACCAATGGTCCAGCCCTCCAGTTCTAGCTCAGGAAAGTACCCATTATTCTACCTGATCCAGGAAAAGGAAATAGAATCCTTAACTCCTTCATTGCCACTCCAGGGCGCCTCTCACGCCAATGTTATCAGACTTCCCTTTGTGTTAGTGTGATGATAATGTTTGAACGTGTCAGAACATTTGAAGAATGTCAGAAAGCTCAACAGAGATGAGCAATTACCCTGGAAATGGTCTTCAGCTGACTGTATCCAGATAGCAGCAAAACCAGGAAGGAACAGAAACACAGGTAGAAACCTAACACTCACTCAGAGGCTACAAAGAAATGCTACGTCAGTAGGAGTCACATTTTCCTATCTGGTTGGTCGGAACTCTGTTTGAACACTTCCGCAATGTAACACCCATAATCCGTGATCCTGAAGTCTTGTGGAGTTGGATTTTGGTCATCATTTTCCCCTGTTTTACCGATCACAAATCGTGTCCTTCCAACTCAGGAATTCCACTGGATCACAGCATCCCTATTAATTGGTGCGCAGTTGATAATCTGGAACACAACACAGAGATACTAAACGACAGGAAAAAGTTAAACTACGTCACAATGAAATGGTTTAAAGCAAACTCTCCCCTCTCAAACCCATTCTCTTCCAGATATGTGTACTTAAAAACCTAAATGTTTTATCAACATCTCCCTTTCAGATCTATCAATTGGGTTGTTCAAACTCTCACCATTCCCTCTCCATTTTTAGCTGCATATTTTTCTTTTTACGCTATCTGGGTACGAATTTGTTTCAAGTTTGAGCAGATATGATCTCTCTCTGTAATCCAATGCTTCCTACTTACTCGCAGAGTTGCTAAGTAACCAGCACTCAGGTTGTTTAACCGTACACACATTCATCAAAGTATTTAGTTTGATCTTGGTCAGAGCCATGCATGTGTACAAGGGTAGTCTCTGATGTGTTTTACACTAAAAATTGGCAGCTTCCAAAATTGCTTTCATTTGGATAGTTCATTACTATCGCAATTGTCCCACTGGTATATGGCCTTAAAAAAGGATTGTGTCATTGTACATTTAAGTTTGGAAAAAAATATACAGGAAATGCCAGTTCTCCAGCATTGTCCTGGAGCCTCTACGAATGTGGTGATAAATTTGATAGATTCCGCTAAAAATAATCCGTGAAAATTGTCATTCGGCCACGAAAAAAGGACGTAAGCTAAATCTGAGCTAGGAAATAGTAATAATGCTTATTGATACTAGGAATCGTAATATTTAATGGCATAGAATACAACTTTTGGTCCTGCATTTTGCAAAGAATGGATCGACAGGGCTTATATTCACTGGAATTTAGAAGGATGAGAGGGGATCTTATAGAAACATATAACATTCTTTAGGGATTGTGCAGTCTAGATGCAGGAAAAAAAAAATCTGATGTTGGGGGAGCCCAGAACCGGGGGTTACGGAGGAACGGAAGGAAATCCACATTGGTCAGGAAATGGTGTTGGGTAGATTGATGGGACTGAAGGCTGATAAATCCCATGGGCCTGATGGTCTGCATCACAGGGTACTTAAGAAAGTGGCTCTAGAAATCGTGGATGCATTGGTGATGATTTTCCAATGTTCTATAGATTTAGGATCAATTCCTGTGGATTGGAGGGTAGCTAATGTTATCCCACTTTTTAAGAAAGGCGGGAGAGAGAAAACAGGGAATTATAGATTGACATCGGTGATGCGGAAGATGCTGGAGTCAATCATAAAAGATGAAATAGCGGCACATTTGGATAGCAGTAACAGGATCGGTCCGAGTCAGCATGGATTTACAAAGGGGAAATCATGCTTGACTAATGTCCTGGAATTTTTTGAGGATGTAACTAAGAAAATTGACAAGGGAGAGCCAGTGCATGTAGTGTACCTAGACTTTCAGAAAGCATTTGATAAGGTCCCACATAGGAGATCAGTGGGCAAAATTAGGGGTAGAGTGCTGACATGGATAGAAAAATGGTTGGCAGACAGGAAACAAAGAGAAGGGATTAACGGGACCCTTTCAGAATGGCAGGCAGTGACTAGTGGGGTACTGCAAGGCTCTGTGCTTGGACCGCAGCTCTTTACAATATATATTAATTATTTAGATGAAGGGATTCAAAGTAACATTAGCAAATTTGCAGATGACACAAAGCTGGGTGATAGTGTGAACTGTGAGGAAGATGCTATGAGAATGCAGGGTGAATTGGACAGGTCGGGTGAGTGGGCAGATGCATGGCAGATGCAGTTTAATGTTGATAAATGTGAGGTTATCCACTTTGGTTGCAAAAACAGGAAGGAAGATTATTATCTAAATGGTGTCACGTTGGGAAAAGGGGAGTTACAACGGGATATGGGGGTCCTTGCTCATCAGTCAATTAAAGTAAGCATGCAGGCACAGCAGACAGTGAAGAAAGCAAATGGTATGTTGGCCTTCATAACAAGAGGAGTTGAGTATAAGAGCAAAGAGGTCCTTCTGTGGTTGTACAGGGCCCTAGTGAGACCACACCTGGAATATTGTGTGCTGTTTGGTCTCCAAATTTGAGGAAGGACATTCTTGCTATTGAGGGAATGCAGCGAAGGTTCACAAGGTTAATTCCCAGGATGGCGGAACTGTCATATGCTGAGAGAATGGAGCAGCGGGGCTTGTACACTCTGGAATTTAGAAGGATGAGAGGGGATCTCATTGAAACATATAAGATTGTTAAGGGTTTAGACACACTGGAGCAGGAAACATGTTCCTGATGTTGGGGGAGTCCAGATCCAGGGGCCACAGTTTAAGAATAAGGGGTAAGCCATTTAGAATGGAGATGAGGAAGCATTTTTTCTCACAGAAAGTTGTGAGTGTGGAATTCTCTGCCTCAGAGGGCGGTGGAGGCCAGTTCTCTGGATACTTTCAAGAGAGAGCTAGATAAGGCTCTTAAAGATAGCGGAGTCAGGGGATATGGGTAGAAGGCAGGAATGGGGTACTGATTGTGGATGATCAGCCATGATAACATTCAATGGTGGTGCTGGCTTAAAGGGCCAAATGGCCTACTCCGGCACCTATTGTCTATTGTCCATTTAAGAATAAGTGGGTAGGCCATTTAGCACTGACATGAGGAAAAACGTTTTCACCCAGAGAGTTGTGAATCTGTTTTATTCTCTGCCACAGGAGGCAGTGGAGGCCAATTCACTGGATGTTTTCAAGAGAGAGTTAGATATAGTTCTTAGGGCCAATGGAATCAAGGGATATGGGGAGAAACCAGGAACAAAATCAATGACCAGCCATGATCATATTGAATGGCGGTGCTGGCTCGAAGGGCCGAATGGTCCATTCCTTCACCTATTTTCTATGGTTTTATGCTGCATTGCTTACCTCCACTCTGAGTAATGTAACGGACCCAGGGTAGAGCTTGATAACCACTCTTCTCAATGATTTTCAGATAACGCACCTAGTGAAAATAAACACATGGGTGATGTGTTTTCCCCAAACATCTTACAAACATATAATTTTAAACATACAAAGTACTGGAGGAACTCAGCGGGTCAGGCAGCTCAGCGTCTGAAGAAGGGTCCGGACCTGAAATGTCACCGAGCCAAGTTCTCCAGAGAAGCTGCCTGACCCGCTGCGTTACTCCAGCACTTCATCTTGAACTCAAGGTTCCAGCATCAGCAGTCTGTTGTGTCTCTGACCAATTGCTGAATTAATTGCCCCCATCATGGAAAAAACAATCCCAACATTTGTTTTTGTTATTTCAGTTATACAATAAAAGCTCAAGTCCTTCTCAGAAAGCCTAGAAGGTTTGCCTGGGATGGAGATGGTGCTTACAGTGAAGAACGAGGACACAGTTGCAAACAATGACTGTGAGCATTGGGGAAGGCCAGTCCGATCTTGTCAGCGTTAGTTTTCAAGTACAATAAAATTACATCCATCAACTGATTTCTGATTTCATGAAATCATTGCATCGAGGAAGGGCTTCAATTGGCCCATTGAGTCCGTGTTGACTCTGTGCAAGGGAAAACTAATCGCGCCATCTCCCAGATCCCATGTACCACGTGCCAGTCCTACTGCCTCATGACATTATTTACAGTACCAGCGCTGAATGGCTCCTGACGCAGGGATTAGTCTGATGCCTTGTTTGGTTGGGAAGGAGGAAGCCCATTTACAATAGTTGATAGACAATAGGTGCAGGAGTAGGCCATTTGGCCCTTCGAGCCAGCACCGCCATTCAATGTGATCATGGCTGATCATCCCCAATCAGTACCCCGTTCCTGCCTTCTCCCCATATCCCCTGACTCCGCTATTTTTAAGAGCCCTATCTAGCTCTCTCTTGAACGCATCCAGAGAACCGGCCTCCACCACCCTCTGAGGCAGAGAATTCCACAGACCTTGGTAAAATTCCCCATTATTACAAGTAGGGATAGCAGAGAGGTAGATAAACATGTCTGGCAGTCGCGGAAATTTGGCGGCTATTATTTTTTTTTTAAAGTTATATTTCCTGTCTGGCACCCAGACAAGTTGACAGGCTGTCCAACAGTCAAGAGTTAGTAGACAGCGTCCAATGTATTTGGCAGGGTGGGAGGGAGCAATGGGCGTGTTGATTGGAAAAGGTAAAGAAATAGAACTCAGTAATGGAGTCGGTCAGATCACAGGCTGGACTCTAGCCTGAGTAAACTTCCCCTATTGCGAAACTAATACAGAACATTCAAATTAGGGAAAGCACCTGGAAGTAAGAAAAATATAATGCGATTGGAAATCCCAGCTTTCCTCCTTTAATGAGATATATGTGCAGTTCAGTTTAGTTTACTGTCACCTGTACCGAGGTACAGTGATACTGACCTGAATTCCGGAGACAGTAAAATATGGAATTTCAAAATTGATGGTGATGGGTGGCTTCCCCTCCTGCTCCTCACCCTCAACACTTGGGAGACCAAAGTGAGCCCGCATCAAGTATTCCTTACCACCCTGAAAAGAACGGAAACAGGCAATGTCACAATAGGGCGGAACAGTGGCGCAGCGGCAGGGCGACTGCATCACGGCGACAGAGACCCGGGGTTCGATCCTGACTTCGGGTGCCGTCTACACGGAGATTGCTCGTCCTCCCTGTGGTGGTCGGCATGGGTTTTCTCTGGGAACTCTGATTTCCTCTCACATTCCAAAGACGTGTGGGTTTGTAGGTTAATTGACTTTAATGTTGCTCCTTGTGTGTGGGACATAGAACTAGTGTACAGGTGATTGATGGTCGCCGTGGATTCAGTGGGCAGAAGGGCCTGTTTCCACGCTGTACAGCTAAAGTAAACTGAACTAAACTAAATTAAAAGCAGGAATAGGTCCAATGGTTTAATAAAGCAAACCTGCAAAATTGGAGAACATAGCACCGCTGCCAAATTTGGAATAAATATTCAACTTGATTATTTGACCTATTGAAAGCACTACTGGAGTGGAAGTTCTTCAGCACAAACACCTAGACTGACACTCTGATGCAGTGTTGAGGCACCCATGCATAGTTGGTGGTGTTTCTTGGACGAGACATTAAGCAGAAGCCACAATTGACCTCAGTGGTGGCACAGTTGCACAGCTGCCGCCTCACTGCACCAGAGACCTGGGTTTAATCCTGACCTCAGGTGTTGTCTGTGTAGAGTTTGCACTTTCTCACTGTGACCATGTGGGTTTCCTCCAGATGCACTGGTTTCCACCCACATCCCAAAGACATGTAGGTTAATCGGCATCTCGTTGTGCATCCTGAACTGCTATCTACCTCATTGGTGGTCCTCGGACTATCCTTGATCGGACTTTGCTGGCTTTGCCCTGCACTAAATGTTATTCCCTTACCATGTATCTATACACTGTAAATGTCTCGATTGTAATCATGTATTGTTTGTATCGTGGTTTTTAAGATGCAAATTGACTGCCACATTGCATTTAGTACTATAGGGACTGGCCTTCAGATATACGTACTTCATTCGATATAAGATGGTCTGAAATCATTTTTTAAATTAACAAACTATTTTCCAACTGCCGAATCAATAATTCAAATCATTCAGAAAATGACACTTCATGAATAATGACAGAAAATTAATCAAATTGTAGTCACAGAAAACTATCCAAAGAATTTCACCAAATCTATTACATGCATGGACTGTCTAACCTAATGCACGAGAGGCTTTTATTGCATTACTTTTCCCAGTCTAACCACAGCAGTGGGCAAGGGAAGGACACAACAGTTCTGGTCTGCTGCACTACTGTACTACCATTATTTTGAATCATCCACGTTACTCACAGGGAAAGACTTGATTGACCAGATAACAACATTCTTCTCCGGCAGCCACTTCGCAGTGCCGGTGCTAGTCTTGAATTTTGGTGAGTCAGCGTCACTGGGAACTGGCACAAAGATCTCGACGTTGTTCGCTGTGGAACGGTGCTTAAACTGACTCTTGGCCTGAATTTGAATAAGTATAGGAGTTTAAGTTATGAAAATTAAGGTATGTGGCAAGAACACATTCAACAAAAAGATGGAGGATTAATAAGAATCTTTACATTAAAAATCCACACAGACACACACATACAGGCCCGCACACATACACACCCAGACAGTCACAACGCGCACACGTGCTCACACCCAGACACGCATACAGGCCCGCACACACACACACACACACAGGCCCGCACACACACACACACACACACACACACACACAGGCCCGCACACACACACACAGGCCCCGCGCACACACATACAGGCCCACACACACACACACACAGGCACACACACACACACACACACACACACACACAGGCCCGCACACACACACACACACACACACACAGGCCCGCACACACACACACACACACACACACACACACACAGGCCGCACACACACACACACACACACACACACACACACACACACACAGGCCCGCACACACACACACAGGCCCGCACACACACACACACAGGGACACACACACAGACACACACACACAGGCCCGCACACACACACACACACACACACACAGGCCCGCACACACACACACAGAGGCCCGCACACACACACACACACACACACACATACACGCAGGCCCGCACACACACACACACGCAGGCCCGCACACACACACACACACACACACACACACACACACACAGGCCCGCACACACACGCACACAGGCCCGCACACACACACACAGGCCCGCACACACACACAGGCCCGCACACACACACACAGGCCCGCACACACACAGGCCCGCACACACATTACACACACACACACACACACACACACAAACAAAATTAACAATAATTTAAATAAAAAGATTTACCTTAAATATATTACACCATTTTTGAACATGCACAATAAATTGATATATTTAATTTCAGAATCCCAGGTATCGCTGCTTCACCTTTCGTATAAACTCAATAACATTTGGTATATTGAAATTATAAAGCCCGATGTACGGATATACTTTGGATATAAGTAAACACCCTCCATTTCTGACTTAGAACCATTTGCATAAATGCTATTCCTAAATGCTAACTTGCTTGATAGGTGATCTTATTTTCTTCTTGGGAAATAGTCACAATTCAAGAAATATGCCTATCAGCCAAGATACTGTGTGTTCCATCTCCAGGTATTTTTCTCCTGTTCACCACCGATTGAATTACAGTGGATCGACAAGAATACTGGGTGTTAAACTTTGACCTTCAGGTCTGCTACATTCCATCTCTTACTCAATTATTTTATTGCCCTGTGCACAAGCATATTTGCACTGGCTCCACACCCTCTCTTGATGTGAAATACACACTGTAGTACTGACTATTCCTAGGACAACATTTTACGAGTGGGCATGTCAGTTAAGAACACAATAGATGCAGGAGTAGGCCATTCAGTCCTGCGAGCCAGCACTGCCATTCACTGTGATCATGGCTGATCATCCACATTCAGTACTCCGTTCCTGCCTTCGCACCATATCCCCTGACTCCGCTATCTTTAAGAGCACTATCTAGCTCTCTCTTGAAAGCATCCAGAGAATTGGCCTCCACTGCCTTCCGAGGCAGCGAATTCCACAGATTCACAACTCTCTGGGTGAATTTATTTTTCCTCATCTCCAATATAAATGACCTATCCCTTATTCTTAAAACATGGCCCCTGCTTCTGGACTCCCAGGGCCTCAGAAGGTGACTGGGGGAAGCAATTGATGGCCAAATAGGATTGAGAGGAAGGATAACCTCCTTTTAGTGCCGGTTCTTGTTTTGCATTTGTGTTCTTAAATCACACTGGGTTCTCTTTGCTGAGATTTGTGGGGGTCACTGCAACAGTTTGGCTATTTCGATCAGGAACTGGGAGTGGAATGGGATAGTTGAAGGGGAGAAAGCTAGGAATAGAAACAAAGGCACAAACTTCATACCAAAACAAGATTTATAGATCCACACACCTCAGAGGGAGATGTGGCCCTTTAGAACATACACCAAGGACCAGCTCTACGGAGAAAACTTATAATAACGATCCATTAACAAAATTTTAATCTTAGCTTGTAGTTCCACTCTTACCTTTACCATAATCTCTACCCGACTGTGCGAGTGTTTCTCAATTGCTGACTCAATCCAAATCAAGGGTTTTACCTGCAAAATAAGTCATTGCAACAATAGCTATGTGTGTGGCATTTTATAATGATAAAAACAAAGATAACCAATGTTCACTAATAACAATGAATGAGGAAACGGAGAAATATACCAAACATATTTCCATTCTGAAAGTACAGATATCTCAATGTGAGCTTCAATTTCAATAGCTAGCCAGTGCGACTGCCAAAGCAGCGTGTAGATATATGGATGTATTATCTTGCCAATGCTTTGCCCATTTGTCCCGCGGAGTTACTCCAGCACATTGGGTTTTTTTGTAATCCTACGTTGCCAGGTTGAGTTGCTGCCTTACAGCGCCAGAGACCCGGGTTCAATCCTGTCTATGGGTGCTGCCTGTACAGGATTTATACATTCTCCTCATGACCTATGTGGGCTTTCTCTAAGATCTCCGGTTTCCTCCAACATTCCAAAGGCATACTGGTTTGTAGGTTAATTGAATGAAAGATTAATTAATTCATGAATCGATTAATTGGCTTGGTGTAATTGTAAATGATCCCTAGTGTTTGTAGGATAGCATTAGTGTGTGGGGATCGCTGGTCTGCCGAAGGGCCAGTTTCCACGGTGAAACTAAACTCATGGATTTGCCTATTTCCTAACGTTGCCTATTTCCTTCGCTCCATAGATGTTGCCTCACCTGCTGAGTTCCTACAGCATTTTTGTCTACCATATGTAGGTATGTTACAATACCTACCTTGAGCAGCGCTGCAGTTCTGCCGCTCCCCGTGTGCGTGACTTTGGCGCCTTTCAGAATGGGGGCGTGTTTAAAATGCCGTTTTTCCACAGACAGGGCAAATCGATCCGTGTCGGGCGCTTTCGTTGCTGAAGAAAAATCGCTCCGACATTTCATTCATGAAGGTATTTTTAAATTACGCTAGATTATTTATTAGCTAGAGTAATTTAAAAATCATCTTCAAAAGCCCTGAGCGCCGACAACGGGAAGGATTTTGCGTAGGGGAGAAAAAAAGGTACACACTTTATTTTTACATTAAAACTTGGTTTTTAGGAAGCCTTTAATCACATTTTCATGTTGCGAAATGGGGACTAAAAAATTTATGAACCAACAGTATTTTTTCCTCCCGACTTCAGCGCAAACCCCAACGTTCCAATCCACCGCATTCCATTAAAACCCACTCGCAAGTTGATTTAAATGGCCATTAATTTACAGGAATCAAACACTAAATTACTTCCATTTGGCCTATAAATTCATGGAAATGAGATTTAAAAATCATGTTATATTGTGAATTATTGTGTGAATGTTATTTGGACACTTAGGTAATTAAAAAATGTTTATCATTTCTTAATAAATGGATAGATGTTTAGATCTAGTAATTGGATTTAGATGAAACAGATTTTTTTTGTTGAGTATTTACTATTTGTTTTAGCATTTAACTTTATCATTTCTACCTTTTTTGCTAAAACTACAAATAATAACGTGTTTCTGTTAATGCTGTTCATTTTTTTTTTTTAAATTTACATTGTAAACAGATGTCTCCAAAGAAGAAATGCAAAATTGTCAATCCCAAAGCCCAGACAGGCATAGCTAGAGTTCAACTTGAAGTGAAGGTCTCTGTCATGCCAGAGTCTAAGAGGGATCTTAAAAATGGACACATCTTGTACTTATATGCCTCGTTTGGAAAAAGTCTGTCTGAAACAGAGAAATCGCTGAGTTCACATTTCTCTTTGTCAGAAGCAGAAGGTTATTCATTTGGTGCTGTTAAGTTAAGTGAAGGCTCTTGTTAACCAGACTTTGCTTAAATTTAAAAAACTCACCAATCCCAAGGAACATGGAGCATTTATGGAAATCTGTGATGAAACTTTTAAACTTCCAGAAGGCAGTCAACACCTTTCTTTAGATGACATTCCACTGCCTGGTGCTCAAGATCCTGAATCCTTGACATCAGCTGAAAGCCAAGTGCCCATGTTTCAAGACACTGAGGACATGGGCGATGACAGTCATAGTCTGCATCCTCCACTGAATCTAGCAACGCCAACGACAGCTGCTGCCTCTCCTGAACCAATGCCATCGACATTTAGTATTTCAACAAGACGTAGCAGAGCATTTCTAAGTCTTTCACCAAGGAAACAGAAATTGAATAAAAGACTAAAGTTTCTGTCCGAATCCAGTGCTGCTCTTTCAACAAAGTATCACACAAAGATCAGTGAACTTAGGTCACGGTTGAAAACTCCCAAACGTGTAATTAACCAAGCCTTAAAGAGAAAGCAAAACCAAATAGATTTAAAGGACAGAAAGATTCAGGAACTCAAAACCAAATTACGTGGGAATACTGTGGCACAAGAGCTTGCTGAAACCAAGGCAGAGCTTTTGAGACTTAAAAAAGCACACAGACAATTGCTGATGTTTTTGTGGCAGTACGAAAAAGAAGAAAACTGTTTCAATTCACCAGTACAGAAAAGTTCATGAAAATTTAAAGGACAGGGAAGAGGATGTGAGACGTCTCGAATTTGACAATCTTGTCCTCAAAGAATCAATCGAAACTCTGCAGGCTGCCAGTATTGTCAAGGCAAAGGTGGGCCAGAAAACCTACTCCTCAACAACAAGGATGCATGTGTTTGACTGTATCGTAAACAAAGCTCCCACCGCAAACATTCCAATCCTGATAAGCCAGTTCTACAAGCGGAGTGGACTTCATCTGGATTATGTTCCTCGACGCAGTGCAGTTGAAGTTATGGCCCGAGAATTGGGAGCTATTGCTGAGTTGCAAACAGCAGAGATGCTCCTATCAACAAAGGGTTTGACTGCGGGATTTGATGCAACCACCCAGGAAGAGACCCACATTAACAGTGTTCATTTCACAACCACAAACAAATGTCTCTCTGCAGCAGTGGACGAATTGGCTGGTGGGACTGCTGAGGGACTATGCACAACATATTTGTGAAACAATTGACAATTTGTGTAAAACAGACACTTATTTCAATGAACATGCAAATTTTCAAGATACCAGACAAAAAATAATAGATAACATTACGAACGCAATTAGTGACTGGTGTGCAGCTAATCATGCTGCTATTCGGATAGTGAGTGGTGAGTGGGGTAAATATTTGAACGAGCTCTACTGCCACTTGCATCCGCTTGACTCAATTGCTACATCAGTCCGCTCAGCCCTAAAAATGCAGAAACAATCCGGAGGACAATTCTTGTTTGGGAAAGACTCTCTAGCAGTAAATGCCATTCTGCAGATGAGCAAGCTTCCGTACAAAAACGGAAAAGGGGACCCAAAAGGATTTGTCGCATTTTTAGATGACAGGAACATCCCCCGAGGTGTCCTCCCACGGTACCGTGGCAACAGATTGCACATACTGTTTCAGATTAGTGGCAAGCTCATAGAACATTATGATGACTTTGTTGCACTGCTGAATAGCGGAACATCCTGTGGGGGGGTTGAAAAGCGCCATCCTCCATGACTTCACCCAGCCTGAAGTAAAAATAAAACTTCAGATATTAGGCTTACTTGGCAAATATCTGGCTGGGCCTTGGATGAAGCGCTACTACACTTCAAGCCAGAATCAGATCAACCATGTTGATGGCATCAAAGTGGTTAAAGGGGTGATTGCTGCTCTAAAGGAAGCCACAGAAAATCCAGACAACTTGATATTGGCAAGGGAAGATTTCTTCGGTGAGGAGGTACATCTTGACGCCACATTGACAAAACTTTGGGAGCTACCAGTACATCCGCAGTTCAGTTCACAGATGAGGAGTTGTCTTCAAGCTGTCATCACTGTGTTGGAAAGGCAGTAGTATAGTAAATACTTTGAACTTGATGTAACTGAGAAACTGAAGGAGGAGACTGCATCAGCAAGATCACACAACATTGATGCGGAGGAGATAATGGGGATGTTTAGCTCATCGAAACAGAAATCTCCCAATGCCACCATGTGTTATTAGTCATGTAGGATGCGGGCTTGCAAGAATAGAACAGTCAATTACCTTGACAATCTCGAGGAGCATCATAGGGAGGAGGTGCTCTGCAAGGCAGTGACATGGGGGAGAGTGCAGAGGAACAGACGGAAGAAAAAACAGAAGGAATTGAGAACAGAAATCATCAAGCGACAGAAAGGCAAGGAGCATGCTCGGGACACGAAAGAGAGGAAAAAACTAGGGAAAAAATTGAAAAAGACTGATTTAAACAGCATTCGCAGAGATTATCCGAATTTGGACTACTCCAAATGTGATGATCTACAGGACATTCTTAATGGAAAAGCAGTGGGCAGAAAGGCATGTCATGCATGGTTTGAAGAGCAAAAACTTGTAGTTTACAATGCCAAAATTGAAAAGTTGAGAAAAAACAACGTGTACAGAGTTGCTTATTGGTTGCAATCTGAGGAGTATGATGATGCTACTGATTTTGATATGCCAATGTACCAGCTAGCAACTGATCTTCTCCATAAAGGCTTGGTCTTTTGCTAGAAATTGTAATTTATTTACCTATCTGTTACGGACTTACAGCATATAATACAATAATATTAAAGTTCTGATCTTGAGAAGATCACATTTTTGAATTTTCAAGGCAGTCTGGGTGTTTATTACTATTTCCGACACAACGGTCTATTTTGTAATTAGCTACAATTAGGTAACTAACTAATTATATGCTTTAATTTCAGGTCATCCAAGTAAGATTATTTTATATTTGTTTCAGAATGCTTCAATGTATAATAACTGAAAATTTCATTGAGTTCTCGTAATCATTAAGAAAGTTATGGGCTTTTGACTGTCCTAGATCACAGCTTTTGTGTTAAATCAATGGAAAGGCAATGGGGAACAAGATGCTAATTTCTGAGTATGAAAATGGCCGTAACTGTTTTAATACTGAAGATATGAAAGTGAATTAGGTGTCAAATTAAACTTCTTTTTATGCTTTATCTGATGGGATAAATTGCAGACTTGATTTTTAAAATCTCAAATTTTGTAACATTGCTACCTTATGGATTTATCATGTAGTTGAGCGCACATTTGGCATTACTACTTCTGACTATGTAAAAAACTCAAGTGCTACGTTAATACATCAGTCTCCCCTTGCTCTGGACAGTCTCTTGGTCTCAAGGATGGCTGTTTCCCATGTGGGTTCTATAGACCTTACCAGGACAGATAGTAGATGCTTCACGTGGTGGGCACAGTGGTGCAGCAGACCAGAGGTGTGTTGGCTGCAACGTTTTGTGCTAATTCAGGCATTTTTTATCAGGCTTTTGCACAGTATACACTAAGATACCAAGGTTCTCAGTGTGATCTTGGATGGTCCTTTTCCAGTCAAAGTGGTCAAAGTCCCAGGATTCTATAAGACAGTGCGGATGCTGTCGTTTTTCAGGAAATCTAGGTATTTTCTGCCCTGAAGGCACTCAGAGTTCAATATTTTACAATTTTGGAGTCTATTGTATGCTATGGTGAATTAATTGACATCAGCTTGGAACCTCATAGCTCTGCATGTGCATATATATGTCAGCTGTGTATAGACACAAAATGCTAGAGTAACTCAGCGGGCCGGGCAGCTTCTCTGGACAAAAGGAAACAAGTGACAGTTCGGCTCAAGACCTTTCTTCGACTGAGAGTTGTGAGCTGTGTGCTAGATTCTTAATGACAGAGGTATTGCTATGCCAGTTAAATTCTGAATCTGTTTTCGTACCCCGACTGTACATTTACCCTGGAGCTGCTCAGGACATGTTACGTACCTGAGTATAAAGCCGGTAGGACATGAGTTCAAACTCTCCGTCAGGAGGAATGAAGGATATAGTCCGATCATTTTCAAAGCGGGATAGGCGGACACACTGATGAAACTTTACATCCTCCAGTTCCACGGATTTACTCTTGTCCCCTAATGTGAATAAAAAAAGAAGCATGCTGAAAGTTGGAGACGCTGAGCTAAAGCCTTTGTGAAATGAAGTAATTGAGGAGTCAAAATTCCCGTTAGTGAAATGGAGAATGGTTAGTGTTGCAGCTTTATGCTGGACGAAGCTCCTTCTTCAGAATGATCCCACATTAGATCAGTGTCTGAGAGACAGTGAGCTGAATTATTTTGTTCCTAGAACACGTGTCGTCATCTTCAATCAGCATTTTATGTTCATGTTCATACGTCCGTAGGAGCAGAATTTGGCCGTTCGGCCCATCAAGTCTACTACCCCATTCAATCATGGCTGATCTAACCTCCTAACCCCATTCTCCTGCCCCTCTCTCCATATCTCTGACATCGATATTACCTTAAAAATATCCATTGGATTTGGCCTCCCATGGTTTCATCTGTGGCAATGAATTCCACAGATTCCTCCTCATTTCCTTCCCAAAGGAAACATCCTTCAGTAAATTCTGTGGCTATGACCTCTCAGTCCTAGACTTTCCCACTAGTGGAAACATCCTCTCCACAGTCTACTCTCTACCTATCCAAGCCTTTCACTAATTGGAAAATTTCAATGAGGCTCCCATTCTAAAAAAATTCAATGAGGCTCATCCTTCTAAACTCCAGCGTAGAGTAGAGGTCCTCAGTGCAGTAAAAACGCTCATCAAGTGTTATGTTGAGCCATGATGTTGATCGCAATGGTATAAGTAATCCAAAAAAAAAACAAAATTGCAAACATAACACAATTGTAGCGGTAGGCGATATAACAATTATCTCAGCCTTGCCTTACAGAGTCCAACTCCTGAAGTAGGCAGAGAATGCCTCTCAGAAGTTCCCCTCATCCTTTGTGAGAGAATGGCTAGAAATCGGCTTAATTAGAACTGGAAAAGAATCCTATCTCATCCACTCCTGATTTCACGAGAAGTGAATAGTCAGTACATAATTCCAGGTGAAATTGTGCTGTATCATGGAGCATAAAAAACAGTACCGTAACGGAAGAGGCCATTCAACCCATGATCTGTCTGTGTTAAACTACCATGATGCCAATTTTAAACAATTCAAATTGCATGCACATGACCTCTTTACCCACCCCCCCCCCCCCTCTTAGTCTGTTCACGTGCCTGTCTAAAAAATTATTATTGTATCCATTTTCACAATTTTCCTTGGCAATGTTTTTCAGCACCGACCACTTTCTGTGTAAAATTCTTCCTTTATAAGTCGGCGTTCAACGTTCCCCCTCTTCTCATAAACCTACAGAATGTCCTCCAGTATTTAATGTTTCCAACCTATGGAAAAGACAATATCCAGCTATGATCTATATCGGTGAAACCAAGCGGAGGCTTGGCGATCGCTTCGCCGAACACCTCCGCTCGGTCCGCAATAACCAACCCGACCTCCAGGTGGCTCAGCACTTCAACTCCCCCTCCCATTCCACATCCGACCTCTCGGTCCTGGGCCTCCTCCACGGCCAGAGTGAGCAACACCGCAAGCTGGAGGAACAGCACCTCATATTCCGCTTGGGGAGTCTGCATCCTTTGGGCTTGAATATTGAATTTTCTCAATTCTGTTAACCCTTGCTGTCTCCCTCCCCTTCCCACCTCTCCCTCCAGCCCTCGGGCCCTGGCATTCCCTTATCTCCATCTCCCTCCCCCACCCCAGTCGCACCAGCTTCTCAGTTTTTTCACACCACAAACAGCTTACAAATGGCTTGTTCCCTTTATCACCGATACTTTTTTGCATATCTTTCACTCATTGTTCCTTATCTCTCCACATCACCGTCTATATCTCTCGTTTCCCTGATCCCTGACCAGTCTGAAGAAGGGTCTCGACCCGAAACGTCGCCTATCTCCTTCGCTCCTTAGATGCTGCTGCACCCGCTGAGTTTCTCCAGCTTTTTGTGTACCATCCAGCTATCATGTCTGTGCCTCTCATAATTTTACATACTTCTATCAGGTCATCTCTCGGCATCGGTAACCACAGAGCAAATAATCCAAGCTTGTCTAACGTCTCCTCATTGACAATACTGGGCAACATCTCCTCCATCCTCTCCAAAGCCTTCACATCCTTCCTGTAATGTGGTGACAACAATCGCACACATCACTCCAAATATGACCTAACAAAAAAACTTTCCAAAGCTGCAACAGGACTTGTCCATGTTTCGGCTCAATGCCGTGACCTCTAAAGGCAAGTATGTTATACACCTTCTTTACCATCCTATCTACTTGTGTTGACTGATTGTGAAATTGGACTGGATATTTGAAGATGCAATTCACATCTGTGCGTCTGGACTTTTCCCACAAAATTCTCAGCAGGTTAGGCAGCATCCATGGAGAGAGAAAAAGTGCTGACGTTTTAGGTTGAAAACATTTCATCAGAACTGACAAAGGTTAGAAATCCAGTATATATTTCAAGAATTATTTTTATTTTGTTTTACTTCCAGCATCTGCATTTTTTCCTTTGCTTTTTGGGTATGCATTTCCAAGCTCAGTTATTCTTTAAGACTGTTAACATGGTGATGGATGTTCTGCAGAAAAATTCCTTCAGCCAAACATACAATACAATGGAAAAACATTGGAAATCATGAAAATTGTCTATTTTGGGAGGTAAAATAAGGGAAGCGTTTGAATGAATGAATGAATGAATGAATGAATGAATGAATGAATAGGTTTATTGGCCAAGTATTAACATACAAGGAATTTGCCTTGGTGCTCTGCCCGCAAGTGACAATGACATACAGTGACAGTTAGGAATTACAGTTAGGAATAAGGTTTTCCACAGAATGAAGAAAGATTACTGAGAGATCTGGGTACATGTTTCATTCACAGCATGTAGATGCAGAGAGTAACTAGGAAAGCTAGCAGAATGTTATAATGTATTACGAGGGTAACTGATTACTAAATTAGGGAGGTTATGCTTCAGTCATTAGTGGGACGGCAAGGTGGCGCAGTGGTAGAGTTGCTGTCTTATAGCGCCAGACACCCGGGTACCATCCTGACTATGCTGTCTGTACGGAGTTTGTACGTTCTCCCCGTGACCGCGTGGGTTTACCCAGAGTGCTCGGGTTTCCTCCCACACTCCAAAGACATACAGGTTTGTAGGTTCATTAGCTTCGTTAGAAAAGTTATCAGACCATCCCTATTTGTGTAAGCTAGTGCTGGTGCACGAGGGTCACTGGCCGGTGGCCATCGGACACTATTTCCGTGCTGTATCTCTAAACTAAAACTAGTAAGGTTTCATCTGGAGTACTCTGTACAATAAAGATCCATTGCTTAAAATTGAAAGTAGCTCAGAGAAGGATTACCAGATGAATGATTGATCGTGCTGTGATTAAGAAGTGAGAAGACATTTGAAACATATAAAGTCCTGTGAGATTTTAGCAGGATGAATATTGTTGTGTGGAAGAATCAAGGACTAGGCATCCTTTGCAAAATAAGGGAATGTTCACTTAGAACAGAAATGAGGCAACATTCTTTCTCAAGGTCTTTGGAATTCTTCTTCAAAGAGCAATGAGAACAGTCTTTTAATACTTTTAAAGTAGGTGCAGTTAGATACTTGAGGAGCAAGCGGACTGTTGCTGTTCCTATTGCATTTGTTTGTGCGCCCGTATCTACTTACTTCCAGAGATCTCAAACAGAACCTTATCATTGAGTCCGAGTCGTAGTTCTGGCATTCCTGAGAGTATAACCTTCAGCTTTACATTTCCAACAATCTCACTTTTCAGGACGTTGCCATTTGCACTCACCTGGAGAAACAGGACACATTGAAGCAAGCAGCACTCAGCATGCAGAAAATCAATAGCACTTCATGCCAATAGACACACGCACACACACATGAATGCACGCACATATGTGACCACATACACACGCAGACACATAGGATTATACACATCTGTACACATACTCTTGCGGTCACTCATTCATACACAAAAGCTGTGTATTTAGCTGCCATGCACACAAATAAGCACATGCATGTAAATAAGCATACACGCCCACACAAGGGAATGCATATAACCCTCCACACATGCATTTGCACAGACAAATTTATCATTCAAGAAAAGACACACATTCCACACACACAAACGCACACACACCACGCATGCAAGAACATGCATACCGCTGTGTGTGTGTTGTGCTGTGAGTGTGTGTGTGTGTGTCTGGTGTGTGTGTGTGTTGGTGTGTGTTGTGCACGCGCATTCCTGGGTGTAACTTTTGTGTGTCTACACATATTTGGTTTACATGCGCTTGTCCCTTTTTGTAGGTGCATGTTAAATGTGTTATATTTGGAGGAAAGGAAAATTTTTAACTCTTCAAAACTTTTTAAATGTAGTTATGCATGTACAGTTTATATAGTTCTTCGAGTCCATTAACCAGATGCCCCATATGCTTGGTCAACCCCGCAAGAATTCATAGCAAATCACAAAAATTGCTGGAGGATCTCGGGTGCATGCATCCCAAGAACATGCATATAACCTGAATCCACCCCTTCCCCTAACGCACACACACGCACATACAACCACCACACACACCACCCTTCCCCTAACACACACACACACACACACACACACACACACACACACACACACACACACACACACACACACACACTCCCCAGACACGATGTGGTTAGCTACACATTTCTACTCTCTATTAAAGTTGTGGCCTAGATATATATTTCCACTCGATATACTTGGAATAATGGCCAAACTACACACACTGTCCTCCTAATCATTGTGCCCTTTCCCAAGACTTGAGTGATTTACCACCAACCGCTCATTTTGTATGTATATGACTCCCGTTCACCAAACTCAACGAGTTATTAGATTTTTCGGTCCCTTGGTGCATTTGAGTTTAAGAGTACCATTAATTGTCTAAATCATCAGGGCCACGCTCTGGTTCAAACATGAAACAACTCCAACAGTAGTCAACTTGCATTGACACACAGGGGAGAATTTCTGCATTATACAGAGAAAAAATATTTAACATCACAGCAGCTTTAATGGCAGTAGTTTTGGTAAAAATCTAGAATGGATGACCTGAAAGTTCATAAGTTATAGAGCAGTATTATGACATTTGGCCCATCAAGTCTAGCTATTCCCACCCCCCCCCCCCCCATACTTAACCATGGCTGATGTATTTCTACCTCTAAGCCCATGACCTGCCTTCTCCCCAAAATCCCTGACATCCGTAACTAATCAAGAATCTATCAAATCTCCGCCTTAAAAATATCCTTTGACTTGGCCTCCACAACCTTCTGTGGCAAAGAATTTCATGGATCCACTACCCTCTGACTAAAGAAATTCCTCCTTGTCTCTTTTCTAAAGGGATGTCCTTTTAATCTGAGGGTATGGCCTCTGACCCTAGTGGAAAGGGCCTCTCTTCATCCACTATCCAGGCCGGATATCCACTATACAGAAAGCATGATGGAAGTAGACTTAAAGGTATATTTTAAACCAGAATTGGATAAATACTGAAAGAGGAATTAAGTGCAGGCTGTGTGGATACAACTTGGGATGTGTGGTTAAGGATATATTTACGAAGGAACTAGCAGGACCACAATGATCTGAATGGCCTCCAGTTTGTATCATTTTATATCTGCAGTGAGGCACATATCATTTATAACAGAACATTTACTGGTGAACCATTGCCATTGAACCTGACAACGTGTTTATAATGCCTCAATTATTTAATCCTGGTTTCCATCTGTTTTTTAAGTGGGTAGCGCGGAGGAAGGGGGAATTCTTTAGCTCTTCAATGTAATTTCAATTTAAATGTCGTTATGCATGTAGAGTTTATATAGCACTCGAGTCATTAACACATGCACATATGCTTGGTCAACCAGCAAGAATTCATAACAAAACACATAGTACTAGAGGAACTAAGCATGTCGGGTAGCATTTTGGGTCGGAACAGATGGCTGTTGTTTCGGGGTTAGGACTATAGAAACATAGAAAATAAGTGCAGGAGTAGGCCATTCGGCCCTTCGAGCCAGCACTGCCATTCAATATGATCATGGCTGATCATTTAAAATCAGTACCCCCGTTCCTGCTTTCACCATATTCCTTAATTCTGTTAGCCCTAAGAGCCGTAAGAGCGAAATCTAACTCTCTCTTGAAAACATCCAGTGAATTGGCCTCCATTGCCTTCTGTGGCAGAGAATTCCACAAATTCACAAACTCTCTGGAAAACATTTTTTCCTCATCTCAGTCCTAAATGGCCTACCCCTTATTCTTAAACTGTGACCCCTGGTTTAGATTACCATATAACCATATAATCATATAACAATTACAGCACGGAAACAGGCCTCTCGGCCCTTCCAGTCCGTGCCGACCATTTGTTTTCCCCTAGTCCCATCTACCTGCCACTCAGACCATACCCTCATTCCCTTCACGTCCCCTATATACCTATCCACTTTACTCTTAAATGTTAAAATCGATCCTGCCTCCACCACTTCTGCTGGAAGCTGATTCCACACAGCCACCACCCTCTGAGTAAAGAAGTTCCCCCTCACGTTACCCCCCCCCTCCCATACCCCTCCCCGAAACCTCTGTCCCTTAATTCTCATGTCATGCCCTCTTGTTTGACACTTTCCCTACCCTCAATGGGAAAAATAACGTTATCCACGTCAAACCCTGTCTATCCCTTTCATCATTTTAAAGACCTCAATCAAGTCCCCCCTTAACCTTCTGCGCTCCAAAGAATAAAGACCTAACTTGTTCAACCTTTCTCTGTAACATAGTTGCTGGAACCCTGGCAACATTCTAGTAAATCTCCTCTGTACCTCTCTATTTTGTTGACATCCTTCCTATAACTAGGCGACCAAAATTGTACACCATACTCCAGAATTGGTCTTACCAATGCCCTTGTACAATTTTTAACATTACTTCCCTACTCCTATATTCAATGCTGATTTATAAAGGCCAGCACACCAAAGGCTTTCTTTACCACCCTATCTACATGCGATTCCACCTTCAGGGAACTATGCACAGTTATTCCTAGATCCCTCTGTTCCACAGCATTCCTCAATTCCCTACCATTTACCATGTACGTCCTATATTTGATTTGTCCTGCCAAGATGTAGCACTTCACACTTATCAGCATTAAACTCCATCTGCCATCTTTCAGCCCACTTTTCCAAATGGCCCAAATCTCTCTGTAGACTTTGAAAATCTACTTCATTATCCACAACACCACCTATCTTAGTATCATCTGCATACTTACTTATCCATTTTCCACCCCATCATCCAGATCATTGATGTACATGACAAACAACAGTGGACCCAACACAGATCCCTGAGGCACCCCACTGGTCACCGGCTTCCAGCCTGACAAACAAGCCATCCACCATTACTCTCTGACATCTCCCATTCAGCCACTGTTGAATTCCATCTTGCTACTCCGCCATTAACACCCAAAGATTGAACCTTCTTAACCAACCTTCCATGGGGAACCTTGTCAAAGGCCTTACTGAAATCCATATAGACAACACATCCACTGCTTTACCCTTATCAATTTCCCTAGTTACCGCTTCAAAAAATTCAAGAAGGTTTGTCAAACATGACCTTCCAGGCACACAATCCATGTTGACTGTTCCTGATCAGACCCTGTTTATCCAGATGCTTATATATATTATCTCTAAGTATCCTTTCCATTAATTTGCCCACCACTAACGTCAAACTAATAGGTCTATAATTGCTAGGTTTATTCTTTGAAAAACCCTTTTTAAAACAATGGAACAACATGCGCAGTACGCCAATCCTCCGGCACTATTCCCGTTTCTAATGACATTTGAAATATTTCTGTCATAGCTCCTGCTATTTCTACACTAACTTCCCTCAATGTCCTAGGGAATATCCTGTCAGGACCTGGAGACTTATCCACTTTTAAATTTTTCAAAAGTGTCAGTACTTCCTCCTCTTTGAATTCATAGTTTCCATAGCTACTCTACTCTTTCCCCTTAACTCACCGAGTTCAATATCCTTCTCCTTGGTGAATACCGAAGAATAGAAATTGTTCAATATCTCCCCCATCTCTTTTGGCTCTGCAGATAGCTGTCCATTCTGGTTCTCTAATGGTCCAATTTATCCCTCGTTATCTTTTTTTGCTATTAATATAGCTGTAGAAAACCCTTTGGGTTTACTTTCACCTTTCTTGCCAAAGCAACTCATATCTTCTTTTAGCCTTCCTAATTTCTTTCTTAAGATTCTTTTTACATTCTTTATACTCCTCTAGCACCTCATTTACTCCATGCCTCCTATAATTATTGTAGATATCTCTATTTTTTACGAAACAAGTGTCCAATTTCCCTTGAAAACCATGGCTCTTCCAATTTTTACTATTTCCTTTCAACCTAACAGGGACCTAAAGATTCTGTACTCTTACAATTTCTCCTTTAAATGTTCTCCATTTCTCTTCTACATCCTTCCCATGAAACAAAGTGTCCCAATTCACTCCTTTAAAATCCTTACGCATTCCCTCAAAGTTAGCCTTTCTCCAATCAAAAATCTCTACCCTAGGTCCAGTTCTGACTCTCTCCATAATTATATTGAAAACTAATGGTATTGTGATCACTGGTCCCGAAGTGCTCACCAACGCATACCTCCGTCACCTGACCTGCCTCATTTCCTAACAGGAGGTCCAGCACTGCCCCTTCTCTGGTCGATACCTCTATGTACTGCTGCAAAAAACTATCCTGCACACATTTTACAAACTCCAAACCATCCAGCCCATTTACAGAATGTGTTTCCCAGTCTATTTTTGGGAAAATTGAAAATCTCCCACAATCACTACCTTGTGCTTACTACTAATATCTGCTATCTCCTTACATATTTGCTCTTCCAATTCACGCTCCCCATTTGGCGGTCTATAATACACCCCTAAAAGTGTTGCTACACAAAAACGTTCCCACTTCTCAGTTCCACCCAAATAGCCTCCCTAGACGAGCCTCTAATCTATCCTACCAAAGCACTGCTGTAATATCTTCTCTGACAAGCAATGCAACACCTCCCCCTCTGGTCCCCTCCAATTCTATCACACCTGAAGCAACGAAATCCTGGAATATTTAGTTTCCAATCACAGCCCTCCTGCAACCATGTTTCACTGATTGCCACAACATCATATTTCCAGGTGTCAATCCCAGGCTCTAAGTTCGTCCACCTTACTTACAATGCTCCTAGCATTAAAATATACACATTTTAGAAACCCACCATCCCTTATTCTCGGTCGATTATCTTTTTCATCTTTCTCGCCTACATTTTGGATCCGAGTGCTTCCCTTCTCTGCCTCTTGCCCCACACCCTGACCCTAGCCCCCTCTACCCGAGTCCCTCCCAAGATTAGTTTTTACTTTAGAGATACAGCGCGGAAACAGGCCCTTCGGCCTACCATGTCTGCAACCGACCAGTGATCCCCGCATATTAACACTACTAGGGACATGTTTTACATTTACTGCCAATTAGCCGACATACCTGTACGTCTTTGGAGTGTGGGAGGAAACTGAAAGATCTCAGATAAAACCCACGCAGGTCACACGGAGAAACTCCATACAGACAGCACACCACGATGCCGCCCTTAATTCTAGACTCCCCCATCTTTCCTGCATCTAGCCTGTCCAATCCCATAAGAATTTTACATGTTTCTATAAGGCCCTCCTTCAAAAGTCCGAAGGTGTATCCCGACCCTAAATGTCATCTGTCCATTCCATAGAACTTTGAATGTAGAACTACACAGCACAAGAACAGGCCATTCAGCCCATAATATCAATGCTGAATATGATGCCAAGACCATCAGCTGTCTACCTGCACTTAACCCATTCCCTCCATGAATGCTGCCTGACCTGCTGAGTTCCTCTCGCACTTTGTGTTTAGCTCAGGATTCTAGCATCTGCAGTCTCTTGTAGCTCTTGTAGTTAGATAGAGCTCTTAAAGATAGTGGAGTCAAGGGATATGGGGAGAAGGCAGGGACGGGGTACTAATTATGGATGATCGGCCATGATCACAGTGAATGGTGGTGCTGGCTCGAAGCGCCAAATGGCCTACTCCTGCACCCATTGTCTATTGTCTCAACAGAAATTCATAAACTAACTCAAACTGTGGCAACACCATCCAAGACCAAAAATGAAATGGACATCATGGGGAACATAAATAATAACTCCCAGAAAAAGAGGTTGTTTACTGCAGCATTTCTACCAGGCTGCTTTAATGCAGGTCTCTCACTCGTTCTAAATGCTAGAAGTGCAATGTTGAAATAAAAAGGGTTTTACAGGATGTCACCATTGAAGTCGCAGCTGCTCACCAGTAAGTTGACAGATTCGATCAGATCAATGAACACCTCATTTTTTCTGTATTTAATACCCTCTGATCTCCAGGACACAGCATTAGTAAGGGTAGCAGGGGGGCGCGGTGCTCCGATTTCCAGCTTGTGTCCCTGTTGAATGATGTACCTGAAAGTCGAGCGTTCAAAATAATAAGAAGGCATGAAATGAGCAATGGAATTCACTTTGAGTACGATCAGGAGACATTTTTGCCACAAGAATTAATGTAATGTTCCTGAGGCATAGCAACGCATCTCAACTAATAACATGGTGTCACTTGAGTTAAGTGGTGTAGCATTAGTGGTACGGCGACAGTAGTTAATAGAGTCAAGAGTGTCATCTGTCCCAAGCAGAACAATGAAATCCTTACTTGCAGCAGCACAACAGAATATGTAAATATAGCACTCTTTGAACAATAAATAAATAAACCAAACAGCAAAAAGACAAAACAAATG
This sequence comes from Okamejei kenojei, assembly GCA_035221665.1. Classification (NCBI taxonomy): domain Eukaryota; kingdom Metazoa; phylum Chordata; class Chondrichthyes; order Rajiformes; family Rajidae; genus Okamejei; species Okamejei kenojei. The sequence goes on along the minus strand of CM069140.1, from coordinate 63,592,056 downwards.
CCCCCAAGTCTATGTCGCTCAGAGCTTATTTGGAGGTTGAGTGTCTAATATAGGTACAACATGCTGAAGTAACTCAACGGGACAGGCAGCATCCCTGGAGAGAAGGAATGGGTGACGTTTCAGGTCGAGACCCTTAAGTGTAAACCAGCATCTGCAGTTCCTTCCGACACATTGTAGTGTCTAATCGTCTGATAGTTGCAGAGGTGAAGCTGCTCCTGAACCTGGGCATTGCCACTTTCAGGCTCCTATTTGTTCTTGCCAATGGCAGGAGTGAAATGAGTGTGTGGCCAGTGTGGTGTGGTGTGGTGTGGGTCTCTGATGATGTGGCTGCCTTTTTGAGGCAGACTACAAGCTAAAAATACTAAAATATAGAGACACAGGAGACCGCAGACGCTGGTATCTTTAGCAAAGACTATTGCCCTCCTCAGATATTGCCTGATACACTGAGTTCCTCCAGAATCCAAAATGTGAAAATAAGCAAATGAAAAATTAACTTTCTTTCTTCCTTTCTCCACAAACGTAAGCTGCGTATTGAGTATTTTGAACTTTTTCAATTTTTTATTTGAAACACTTATGGTATTTTACTTTCTAATTAGTAGCCCACTATATATATTTGAATACTTTCCAGCTTGGTTTGTGTCCTTCAGTATTTACATTAGATTATTTTAATAAAGGCTATTGGCCTTGTGTGGAAATTTGCGTGTTATTCTCACATAACCATTTAGAGTCATAGAGTGATACAGTGTGGAAACAGGCCGTTCGGCCCAACTTGCCCACACCGGCCAACATGTCCCAGCTACACTAGTCCCACCTGCCTGCGCTTGGTCCATATTCCTCTATACCTGTCTAACGGTTTCTTAACTGTTAGGATAGTCCCTGCCGCAACTACCTCCTCCAGCAGCTTGTTCCATACACCCACCACCCTTTGTGTGAAAAAGTTATCCCTCGGATTCCTATTAAATCTTTCCCCCCTTCACCTTGAACCTATGTCCTCTGATCCTAGATTCCCCTACTCTGGCATCTGTGCATTTAATACAAAACATTTGAAGATTACATTTTGCCTTCCTCCCTTCTTTTAAGAGTAGGGGAGGATGACAAATAGTCTATTGAACATCCACAGGTGTACAGTAGAGTACATACTGATTGCTTGCATCACAACCTGGTTCGGCAACGTAAATAGCAAATACCAAATTGTTTGTGTATGGAATTATTTATGAGAAAATACTTCTTTTGTTATCAATAGAGTCCATCAGTATTTTTGGCAGACTTATTCTCAATTTCAAACTTCCGTTCCGAATCGGGACATTCTCAAATGAGTGATGGCATTACTTTCATCAATCTCTGTTACGTGAATATATAACTGAAGAATGGACCATTAGTCATTTGAATGGTTGTTTGATCGCTGAGTTCAGGTGGGGAAGCCAGGAAGCAATTCATCATTATCACTGGACAGCTGTGTAGCATTTACTGAGGACTGAATGTAAATGTTGGCAGCCAGGATTTAGTACTCAGTGAGAGGTGGTTGAATAGAACAGTAGTTTACTGCAGGTTATGGACATTAGTGAACGTTAGTAAGTGGGGCTTTTTCTTCTTCTTGCGTATGGCGTGCACAGCCTAAAGTTGCAGGACAACTTGTTCTATTTGATCTTATTTGATTGTGCATGCCGGGTTGATTGCATTCGTCAAAACAGGGCGGACCACGTGAAGGTTGCAATCTCTCCCCCCCCCCTGTAAGTGGGGGTCATGTTCCTCAAATTCTTCACCAGAACCATGTCAAATTAGCTTTACATTTCTAACCCAACATGAATAAAAAGGCAGGGAAATGAATGATAAATTTTATTAATCATTAATTTTAACATTAATTTTCCTCTCTTGGTAAATATATTCTATCGTCTTCTAAAAGTATGGATTGCAATATTCCAGCCCTGGTACAAGTTAGTACCATGGCAGAAAAATTACAGTGGAGACCTCTGCTGGTCACATAGCATCAAATCTCTATGGAGACACAAGGAACTAACTGCCGATGCTGTAATTATGAGCAAACCACAAAGGGCTGAAGTGACTCAGTGGGTCAAGCAGCATCTGTGCAGGGCATTAATAAGCAACATTTTGGGTTGGGACCCTCAGATTCTGATCTCTATGCTTTTCTAGTTTCACTTTGTTCCACTTATCAATCTGCCTGGCTGGCATCTTATACATCCTCCTAAACAAAAGATTTAAGATCATCATCAAAAGATACAGAGGTTTGTAGAAAGGTCTTTATTTTACACAAAGTAGTTATGATCTAAAATGGTTGACTGCTGTTTGATGAGAGATTAAGTCAACTAGGTTTGTATTCACTGAAGCTGAGCAGAATGATCGAGGCCTAAATGAAAAGTACAGAATTTAGCTTAAATTTTAGTTTGGAGATACAGTGCGGAAACAGGCCCTTTGGTCCACCCAGTCCGCGTTGACCAGCCAACTCCACAAATTGACACTATCCTACACACACTGGGGACAATTTTACCAAGTCAATTTGCCTGTAAATCTGTACGTCTTTGGAGTGTGGGACCATGGGAGTTTCGACGTTCTCCGTGACCAGGTGGGTTTTCTCCAGGTGCTCCGGTTTCCGCCCACACTCCAAAGATGTACAGGTTTGTAGGTTAATTGGCTTTGGTAAAAAAAAATGTAAATTGTACCTAATCGCAACTATTTCACACAGAGATTTGTGAGTCTGTGGATTCTTTGCCTCAGCGGTGGTGGAGGCTGGTTCTCTGGATGCTTTCAAGAGAGAGCTGGATAGGGCTCTTAAAGATAGTGGAGTCAGGGGATATGGGGAGAAGGCAGGAACGGGGTACTGATTGGGGATGATCAGCCATGATCACATTGAATGGCGGTGCTGGCTCGAAGGGCCGAATGGCCTACTTGTGCACCTATTGTCTATTGTTGTAGGATTGTGCTATTGTACATGGCGAATGCTAGTCGGAGTGGACTTGGTGGGCCGAAGGGCCTGTTTCTGCACTGTATCTCTAAAGTATCTAAAGTAAAAATATGATAAAGTAAAATACCTTTTTTCTAATGGATTTGTTGAATGAACTGGCTCCTGCTGTACATAAACTATCCTGTGAATCTGTTTCCAGCCAGTTATCTAACAGCCAAGACTGTAATGAATGACTGTTTGTTACCTCCTTTCTGTTCAGGGAAGTCAGCCAAGATCCATTTGTGCTGAGACATTGCGTGGTTGGTCAAAGGACCAATGAGATCGTATGGAGGGTGAGGGTTGGGAAGATATTTGTCAGAAAGGACCAATGCAAAGCAAAAGGACATAGTGTACTGCAAAACTAATATAGTACTGTGCAGAACTCTTAATTAGTATACTGGACTGAGGTGAAGTCATTGGCCTGTTCCCAATTTAAACCACGAGGGTTTATTCTGAAGAAGGGTCCTGACCCGAAACGTCACCTATCCTTTTTCTCAGGAGATGCTGAGTTTACTTCAGTACTATCACTAGGGTTAAATAGTACCAATCTTATTCCTGGATTTTCTCAATGTTTGTATGATATGGCAGTTAAAATAATTTTATTTATTGAAGAATCTACCTGCAAATACCACATCACGGCCTTTGATGATGTTATTCATGCTAACGTGCTTGCGATATGGGCATTGCTATTATGGCACGCATCTAGCATTGATCTCTAATCCTTTGAGAGAAGGTAGTGGCGAACTGTCTTTTTTAAACACTGCTGAACATGTTGGGGTAGGAAGGGATTTAGCCCCAGTGACCAGAAGTACCAGCAACATATCTCCAAATAGCGGAGTCAGGGGACATGGGGAGAAGGCAGGAATGGGGTACTGATTGGGGATGATCAGCCATGATCACATTGCATGGCGGTGCTGGCTCGAAGGGCCAAATGGCCTACTCCTGCACCTATTGTCTATTGTCAATCAAGCTGGTGTAAGGCAGAGAGAAAGCTACCGTAGTAGTGTACCTATGCATCTTCTGTCCTTGCAAGGCCGTCTTGATGCATGGGCACACTGGGCAGTTGCCAGGGGCCCCACGAGCATATGCTAATCTATGTATGTTGGGGCTTGCTGTCAATAAATAAACACTGGATTGCAAGCACGGATTCATCAACTGAATGAGTTTGCCATCTATGTCCCATGTGCTGGACACAGCCTGAACTTGGTGGGTGTAAAAGCGGCAGAGTGGTGTCTGCAGACTGTAAAATTCTTTGACTTTGTTCAGTGTCTGTATTCCTTCTTCTCTGCTTCTACACATCGATGGAATGTTCTGGCATCATCTTTAGGAAAAAATGTTGTGGTCAAGCGTCGGGCTGACAAGAGATGGCCGTCACATTTTGATGCTGTTCATGCTCTGTATGGGGGTTTGGAGAAAATTAAACATGCACTGGATTCTGTATCAGCCGACACTGAACAGGAAGTGAACACCAGGCGAGAGGCAGAAGGATTGAGCGAGAAAATGGAGAACCTGGAAACGATTTTTCTCACATTTCTTTGGAATGACATTCTTGAAAGAGTGAACAAAACAAGTAAGGTCCTGCAGTCAGAGGAAGTGAACATACTTGTTGCCATGAATCTTCTTGAGTCTCTGAAAACCTATCTTCAGGAAATTAGAGACAAATTTAGTGAATATGAATTGAAAGCCAGGAGTAGGTGTCCAGATTCAATTATAGCGATGTGAAAAAACGGGAACGAAAGCGAAGTGTGCGTCTTAATAGAAACGACGGATCAGAAGAAGAGGATCAAAATAATTTTGGATAACTTGGAATCTGTGTTTCCCAATGTTGAAATTGAACTCAGAGTGTACATGTGCGTGATGGTTGACCAACAGCGCAGGAGAATGTTCATTTTCAAGACTGAAACTTGTAAAAAAAAAAATCAGCTTTGCAGCACAATGGGGCAGCAGCGTTTGAACCGGCTTTAATTTTATCGATCATTTACATTTTTATTCCTGTGAGTGGTTGTGTAGGTAGGGGCCCCAGTGCACTGCTTTGCCCGGGGGCCTATAATGCTGTTAAGAAGGCCCTGTGTCCTTGTTCTTCTTGATGGTGCAGCTTTTGAGTTTGTGAGGTACTGTCTGAGTAGCCAAGGCAAGTAAGTGCACTGTATAGATGGTACCGAGTGGAGAGAACCAATGTTCAGCGGTGGTGGCAGTCACATGGCCTTCTTTTGTCCTGGATGGAGCCGAGCAGTTTGAGTGTATGTCGGAGCTGCTCTCATGCGGACAGGTGGGGAGTATTCCATCACACCCAAGGCATGTACGAGATGCTGTAGATGGTGGAATGGCCTTTGGAAGTCAAGAGTGCTCACCAGATATCCAGCCTCAGACCGGATGTTGTACCACACTATTAGTGTGTTCTGTCGAGTGGAGATCCCCAGGATGTTTCTGATGGGGATCTTGATTTGGTTTAGTTTAGAGATAGAGCACAGAAACAGGCCCTTCAGCCCACAGAGTCCGCGCCGACCGGTGATCCCCACACACTTCCAAGAGAGAGCTAGATAGGGCTCTTAAAAATAGCGGAGTCAGGGGATATGGGGAGAAGGCAGGAACGGGGTACTGATTGGGGATGATCAGCCATGATCACATTGAATGGCGGTGCTGGCTCGAAGGGGCAAATGGCCTACTCCTGCGCCTATTGTCTATTGTCTATCACTACCATATACACACTAGGGACAATTCACACTTATATCAAGCCAATTAACCTACAAACCTGTACGTCTTTGGAGTGTGGGAGGAAACCGAAGTTCTTGGAGAAAACCCACGCAGGTCACAGGGGGGAATGAACAAATTCTGTACACCCATAGTCGGGAGTGAACTTGGGTCTCTGGCGCTGCAGCACCGTGAATGTCAAAGGTAAATGGTCAAAGGTGTGTAATCCACACCTGTGAGCCTATAATAAACCAGGAGGATACACTGGTAGCCCTGGGTCTCAGACTCTGCCAGCTACTTTGCACTATGATAACAAAAATCATAATTAATCATAAACATTACCCAATTAACAAATTAGAGATCAAGATGCAGTATTGCGAGTGCTATTCCAAGCACTGGAAAAGAAGCTGGTAAATCTGCTAACACTGGGGGGAAAACATTCAAAATGCAGATGAGCAAATTAATACATTTGGGTTAAAACAAATTCCTCAGTTCTATACTTACTCTTGTAGTATCTTACTATCTGTTGTCTGTGGGAATCCAAAATCCATCACCTCATCCAAAAGTTCGTAAACGATAACAAAGTTATCTCGGATGCTCTCCTCTTCTACCTCTTTAAAATATTCTGAGAAAACCTGAGGGCGACACAAATTCAAAGCAGATAGACGGAAGATATTCAAATGGTGAGAGAGTAGAAAGTGACGGGACAGATCAGCTGGCTGTGGTTCAGTAAACAGATATATCTTATCTCCGGGCTGGGGGGGGGTGGAAAGGACAGGCAGGTGGAAATGGGCGAGTGGGGCTTGTGTAGATGACAGATACGATAGAAAGCAGAGGGCTGGAAGGTGATGCAACCAGTCAGTGCTATGAGTCAGTCAGTCATAAGGTCATTAGTGATATGAATGGAATTAGGCCATTTGGCCCCTCAAGTCTACTCTGCCATTCAATCATGGCTGATCTATCTCTCCCTCCTAACCCCAATCTCCTGCCGTCTCCCCATAACCTCTGTCACCCGTACTAATCAACAGTCACAACTGTCTTGTCAATGTGAAGCACTGCAGGGAGCAAGGCAGGGGAGACTTGGGGGGCATGATAAGGGTCATGCATGGAGTGGAAGGGAAGGTGGAAAATTGGGGTATAGTTTGAGTTTACAGGTGCTGAGCAGAAACAGGCCCTTCGGCCCACCGAGTCCATGCCGACCAGCAATCCCCGTACACTAGTATTATCCCTCACACGAGTAACAATTTTTACCGAGGCCAATTAACTTACAATCCGGTGCATCGCTGGAGTGTGGGAGGAAACCGGAACACCTGGAGATAACTCACTCAGTCACAGGAAGATTGTGCAAACTCCGGACAGACAGCGACAGAAGTAAGGATCGAACCCTGGCTCTCTGGCACTGTAAGGCAGCAGCACTACCATTGTGCCCTGAGTTGAGGGTGCCACTGTTAGGCAGAGGTAGATTCCAACCAAGCAGTAATGAATCATCCACCCATTTTCTATCATGTTTGACTAATCTTTTCATTCAAACCTGAAACCACACACATACTCCAGTGAACAACAGGTTCCAGCGACTTTGAGAATATATGAGTGCCTTAAGGGTCTGTCCCACTTTCACGACCTAATTCATGACCTCTGCCGAGTTTGCCATTGACTCATACTCGCAGCATGGTCGTCACGAGGTCGTAGATAGGTCGTGATGCTAGTCGTATGTACTCGTGGACTCAAGTAGGTCGGGGCGTTTTTCTAGCATGATGAAAAATGTCCACGAGTAAAAAAGGTTGTGAATTAGGTCGTGAAAGTGGGACAGGCCCTTTAGAGTTCCAGTCTGATGTGAGAGGTTTAGTGAACTGGCCTCATCATGGATTAAGAGGGGAGAATAGCAAGGTGATAAGTTGTGTTGTTAACACTAAATCATGCATTTTGTCTCGGACTATCTACTGGATGGAGCTCTGCTCTTCCAGCATTTCTACTATTTTGAAACTTATCGGCAATAATTTAGCCCAGTTTATGTCTGTAAACAAACCAAGCCACATTTGAACCCTTCAATTCAAATCAAATTGCCTCAATTCAAAAATGAGAATACATCTTCAGTGTAGCATAATATTTAAATACAAGGCAGGAAAAATCCAATAGTGCTTGCGACAGGGCTAATATTGCGAGAAGAAAACACGAGAATTGATTGAATAGCACTCACCTGAACAATTTTATATAAAAAAGCAAAAACCAGAGCTGCGTTTGCATTCTTCTTTGTCATTGCTACCACTTGGTGTTCAAGGTTAAAGAAGTTAAATTGTTGAACAGCAGGTTAAACAGCAGAGCAGGCATATTACAAAAGTAAAATCTGATCTGCCAATCTGTCAGCCCTAGGCCGTATGGAAAGTTCTAAATGTCATTTTGTTACGACAAAGATCAGAATCAGGAATTAATTTGCTTCACTTCAGTTCACAGTTGTAAATTTATGCACACATTATGAGTTACATATTTCAGTTTAGAACGGAAAATGAAAATGTATCAGCAAATAACAAATGCATGCTATATACTGCATGTTTTGTGATAGCAAGCAGGAAATTATTAATTATTTTGTGGGATAAACATTTGTCACTTTCTGTAAAGTTTAATTATCTTCTGTTCATAAGTTTGTAAGTCATAGGAGCAGAATTAGGCTATTCAGGCCATCAATAGCTGATCCATCTATCCCTCTCAACCCTATTCTCCTGCCTTCTCCCTATAACCTTTGACACTTTTATGGGCCTGTCCCACTTAAGCAATTTTTCAGCGGACTGCCAGCGACTGTCAAGTTGCCGGCAGTCGCCTGAAAAACTGAGAACTGGAATGGCGACTGTCACACACACACACACGCATAGTTTCCTTCACCAGCCCGTGTGAAATTGTTAGACAACGCTCCCCCCGCTTGCCCTGTCTAAAATATTTCCTCGGTGCAAAGCCAAGGTGATACAGACACACACCGCGATGAACAGGATAAAGCACAGTGTAGGGCAAGTCCTTTAAAATAGGGGCGGAGGGGAGAGGGGGGGAGAAGGGGGGGAAGAAGGAGTGGAGACAACTTTTAAGAAGCCAGAGATACACGGCTGTGAAGCTCGGCGGACATTTAACATTACCGGTTGGTTATCCTTGGTTCTGAAAACTACTGCTTACCTTTTTTTTCCAAATGAGCCAATGAAATTCACCGGTCAGCACCGACTACAACCTCCGAGAACCTTCGACCTCCTAGCAACCCACCAGGACCTCCCAGCGACCCACCTATGGCTCGGGAATTCTCGCTACTCTCCTTGGCGGCTTCATTCTGGTCGCCGCTAATTTCTCAACATGTTGAAAAATTCACGGCGACCATAACGAGGCCGCGACTAGTTCCCAGAATGCGGGAACACCTCGCGACCATGAAGGCGACTCCCCGGCAACCACCCACGAATATGTGGCGACCATGTGGCGACTGCATAGTCTCCTGCAGTCGCCTAAAAAGTCGTCTAAGTGAGACAGGCCCATTACTAAGCAAGAATCTAGCAATCTCCATTTAAAAAAATACCCAATACCTCCGCAGCCGTGTGTGTCAATGAATTCCACATATTCAACACCCTCTGTCGAAATAAATTCTTCCTCAACTCCTTTCTAAAGGTACATCCTGTTGAAATAGCAACCATAGCAAACTATCAAACAATTCCACGACGCATCATCGGCTGATATTTTCCATTGTCAAACTCGTATGACAGGATTTTACAAACCATTTTTTTAATTTGAAGAACTTTATTTTAAATTGGCCTTAATCTTCACACAAAGATGCTTTATTTAAAGAGACATCAACAGCGTACCCCACGTCCAACAGTGGAGACGCATTTGCCACAGTGGTACAGTTGCTGCCTCCCAGAGCCAGAGACCCGGGTTCCGGGTTGAGGAAGTAGCTCTAGAAATCGTGGACACATTAGTGATCTGTAGATTCAGGATCCGCTCCTGTGGATTGGAGGGTAGCTAATGTTATCCCACTCTTAAAGGGCGGCAGAGAGAAAACAGCGAATTAATTATAGACCAGTTAGCCTGACATCGGTGGTGGGGAAGATGCTGGAGTCAACAATAAAAGATGAAATAGTGGCACATTTGGATAGCTGTAGCAGGATCGGTCTGAGTCAGCATGGATTTACGAAGGGGAAATTATGCTTGACTAATCTTCTGGAATTTTTTGAGGATGTAACCAGGATATTGGACAAGGGAGAGCCAGTGGATGTAGTGTACCTGGACTTTCAGAAAGCATTTGATAAGGTCCCACATAGGAGATTAGTGGGCAAAGATTGGAGCACATGTTATTGGGACTAGGGTAGATGGATAGAAAATTGGTTGGCAGACAGGAATTAATGGGTCCCTTTCAGAATGGCAGGCAGTGACTAGTGGGGTACCGCAATGCTCAGTGCTGGGACCGCAGCTATTTACAATATATATTAATGATTTGGATGAAGGGATTAAAAGCAACATTAGCAAATTTGCAGATGACACAAAGCTGGGTGGCAGTGTGAACTGTGAGGAGGATGCAATGAGGATGCAGGGTGACTTGGACAGGTTTGGTGAGTGGGCAGATGCATGGCAGATGCAGTTTAATGTGGATAATGTGAGATTATCCACTGTGCTGACAGAAACAGGAAGGCAGATTATTATCTAAATGGTGTCAAATTGCGAAAAGGCGAAGTACAACGGGATCTGGGGGTCTTTGTTCATCAGTCACTGAAAGTAAGCATGCAGGTACAGCAGGTAGTGATGAAAGCGAATGGCATGTTGGCCTTCATAACACGAGGAGTTGAGTATAGGAGCAAAGAAGTCCTCCTGCAGTTGTGAGACCACACCTGGAGTATTGTGTGCAGTTTTGGTCTCCAAACGTGAGGAAAGACATTCTTGCTATTGAGGGAGTGCAGCGTAGGTTCACAAGGTTAATTCCCGGATGGCAGGATATGTCGATAGATTGGAGCGGCTGGGCTTGTATACTCTGGAATTTAGAAGGATGAGAGGGGATCTTATTGAAACATATAAGATTATTAAGGGTTTGGACACGCTAGAGGCAGGAAACATGTTCCCAATATTGGAGGAGACCAGAATCAGGGGCCACAGTTTAAGAATAAGTGGTAAGCCATTTAGAACGGAGATGAGGAAAAGGTTTTTCACACAAAGAGTTGTGTGTGTGGAAATCTCTGCCTCAGAGGGCGGTGGAGGCGGGTTCTCTGGATGCTTTCAAGAGATAGTTAGATAGAGCTCTTAGGGATAGTGGAGTTAAGGGATATGGGGAGAAGGCAGGAATGAGGTACGTTTTGTGGATGACCAGCTATGATCACATTGACTGGCTCGAAGGGCCAACTGGCCTACTCCTGCACCTATTGTCTATTGTCAATCCTGACTACGGGTGCTGTCTGTACCGAGTTTATACGTTCTCCCTGTGACCACATGAGTTTTCCCAGGGTGCTCCAGTTTCCTCCCACACTCCAAGGACATACACGTTTGTAGGTTAATGGGCTTCAGTAAAAATTGTAAATTGTCCCTAGTGTGTGGGATAATGCTTGCGTACAGGGATCACTAGTCAGCACCGACTCAGCCTGTGTCCGCACTGTTTCTCTAAACTAGACTAAACTAAAAAATAATATTGTCCTATTCCAAGTCTTCACTGCCTTGAAATTAAAAGTCCATTATCCCCAATGGATACAGATGAAGGATTTATTCTCTTCACAGATATAAGCAGAAGTTCAATCTGACTTTCCATCTTTCTCTACAGTGATCATTTGCCTTGTCCTTCCACTTTTAATTACAATATCATGATCCTTTCTGGATAGATGTAGACCCCACATCTTTTTACAGAGGAAAAATCCAGTAGCAAGAATATTACTAAAAAACCTAAAAAAGCCAAAAAACACCGCAGCCCCTTCTAATCTTGATGGTGGTGAGAAGACATTACAAGTTAAGTTCTCTCGGGCCACGGCTACAATACTAATTCTCACTGAACCCATACGCTGGCAGAAGTAATATGGACCAAGTGGCCACATTCTGTATTGTAAGTTACTACACACCAGTGGTATCACATAGTTAAAAATAACAGATATCAATCTTCTTCAATGAAAGGATAAAGCAAGTATTCCCCTTAAAAAAAAAGGACACTAAGTGCTAGAGTAACTCAGTGGGTCTGGCAACATCTCTGGAGAACATGGATAGATGACATTCATAAATTCTAGGAGCAGAATCAGGCTATCCGGCCCGTCATGTCTTTTCTGCCATTCACTCATGGTTGATCCATCTTTCCCTCTCAAACCCCATTCTCCTGCTTGCTCCCCTAACACTAATCGGAAATTAGTCAATCTAAGTTTAAAAAATATCCATTGTCCTAGCCTCCACAAGTGTCTGTGGCATTGAATTCCACAGATTTACCACCCCTCTGACTAAATAAATTCTTCCTCATCTCCTTTTTAAAGGTATCTTTTTATTTTCAGGTTAGGACCCTTCTTCAGACTGGCGAAGGGGCCCCGACTCAAAATGTCACCTATCGGTCTTCTCCAGAGATGCTGGATAACCTGCTAAGTTAATCCAGCACTTTGTGTTCTTTTTAAAAAATAAAACAGCATCTGCAGTTCCTTGTTTCTGCATATCCCCCTTAAACATTGCTCCAGATCGACCATTAAACAGATTGCCACAGCACGGGAACCCCATTTTAAGGATACAGTACAAGTTATTGTGTCTTATCCAGAGGAAATGACAACGTCCATGAATGAGGAATGGAGATCCTGACCCCTCGTCTTCTTTCTGTGTCAACATCGGTAGGAAGTAGTCAATTTCATTCATGTCCATGTCACCCATGTAGTTTCTGCATATTAGAACCTGACAAAAGAATGCATACTCTAATGAATGTAAGAACTGTTTATGAAATGGGTGGCACGGTAATGTTGCTGCCTTAGAGCGCTTGCAGGGCTGGAAACCCGGATTCATTGTGCTGTCCGCACGGAGTTTGTACGTTCTCCCCGTGACCTGCGTGGGTTTTCTCTGAGAGCTTTGGTTTCCTCCCGCACTCCAAAGATGTACAGGTTTGTCGGTTAATTGGCTTGGGTTTGTATACTTGGTATAAGTGTAAATTGTCCCTAGTGTGTGTAGACTTGTGTTAATGTGCGACGATCACTGGTCGGCGTGGACTCGGTGGGCCGAAGGGCCTGTTTCCGCGTTGTATCTCTAAACTAAACTAAATAAAACATCGCAGCTGGAGACCTTGCTTCACAATCTCAAACATTTACAGCGAGTAATTATTAATTATGAGAACAGATTCTCATAACAGACGATGAATAGCAATGTCAAATCTAGTCAGGAGTGCTTGGACCATTACAATTTCCATCAAGTTCGTCAGGGACTGCTGGTAGTTATCAATTATTTTGGATCAAGCGCAGGTCACATTTCATTAATATGGAACAAAATAAGTTTGAATAGTTATTCAGGTCATGTACAAATCCACAGGCCAAAACAGTTTAATTACTGATTTGGATGGGGCAATAGCTAATGAATTCACCAACATTAACACAACTTGGAGCCAGTCAGTTAGAGGAGAGATTAGAAAAATCTTCCATTACAACAAAGAGCTTGTCTTTAGGGGATATGCAAATTTTTAAGTGGGGGGGGGGGGGGGGGGGGGGGGTGGAGAACGATTTGTAGAAGAGAAACAGGGATATCTCCAAATTAAGGATGTTCCCCCCCATGCATATGTGTATTTAAAGTGCTCTTCCAAAATCAGTCAAAGTCGAACGTTGAACCGAGCCTTTCCTGTCTTATTCTGGTGAGGAATAGAGGCTGCTCACCGGGAGGATGCACCATTTATGGCCAGCTGAGGAGGTCAAGGACGGTATCAATGTGAAAGAAAAGGCACACAGTGCTGCAAAGTTTAGTAGCAGGCCCAAGGATTGAGGAACATTTAGAAGCCATCAAAGGACCCCCAAAATATGCATGCAAATGAACAAGTAAATAATAGTAAGATTACATGAGAACTTACCAGGTTGAAGTTTGATCTTTATTTTATGAGGAGTTGCGATGAGGGATTTCGTGAAGACCCCGCCAGCACGCATGCGCGACATTCTTCAAAGCAGCGGTGTGGAATCACAGATTAAACACCAATGACTAAATATAGTAAGATTGAAGAGACTCTATTTACCAGTTGACCTTATGATAGAGGGTTGGGAGCGGAGGGCACAAAATCCCTCATTGCAACTCCTCATAAAATAAAGATCAAACTTCAAACTGGAAAGTTCTCGTTTAATCTTACTATTTCATTTCGGAGTCACATGAGTGACTTTGTGAAGATTTCAAAGCTCTGTGATTACATGCCCTGGATCACGTCCATGCTCACACACTGCCGCAAGTCTGATGGAAGGAGTATGTTAACGTATTTCAGACTTGACAAGCTGAAAAAATAATAGTATTTATTAATACAAATCAAAAAACCCCTCACTCGGGACTAAACGGTTTTTGGGGACCAGTACTTAACACTGTCTCCGCAAACGTAGTGGGAGCGGCCACAGGTTTATTATAAAATCGCTGGAACGTAGCTTTGCTGGCCCAGCCCGCTGTAGCGAGGATATGGTCCATGGGAACCTCCATGGTCCTTGCTGCTGATGTGGATGCAGCCCTGGTAGAATGGGATTTAAAGATATTAGTATTAATACCTCCTGCATCCAATACCACCCTGAGCCATCTGGAGATCGTCTGCACCGTCTCCCTGTGATGGGGTTTCTTATGGCTGATCAGCAGGCCTTTCTCCATTTTCCTGATGGTATGCGTCACTGTAATATAGTGACATATGTAGGTGGCTATGCAGAGCCTCACATCAACGGGGTATGCTGGAAATATTAATTGCAGCCCTGTAGTCACAGGTCTGTGCAGTTTGAGTAACTCATCAATGAAGAAAGTTACTCTCTCAGGGGTTGAGACTGTGTTATCCAATTTGATCTTTTGCAAGGTCTGGACCCGTTGAGCCAAGGTTAGCGCCATTAACATCACCATCTTCAGGGTGCGTTTATCCAACAGTAGTCCAATCATTGGCGACCAACTCCTGAGTAGGGTCAATACTACCCCTAAATCCCAGGTGATGTTGTATCGTGATCGGGGAGGGTTCGAATTGAAGATACTCCTCATCAATTTGGACACGAGCTGGTGAGATCCTACTCCTATACAAAGGTAGGATGACAATGCGCTCCTGGCACTGTTGATGGCGCTGTAGCTGAGGCCCTCATCATGATGCAGCCCCGCGAGGAATTCCAGCACATGGGGAATCGTGGCAGTCATACGTGATGTTAATCCGGCTGCAGTAGGCCTCCCATTTCCTGATTTGGGTGAGGTACTGTCGTCTAGTGGATACTCTGCACGATGCTGCAATGGTGTCCATGGTCCTTGGTGTTAGTCCGTATTGCAGGAGTGGCCTCTTCAGAACCTGCAAGCCAACAGGTTCAGATGACCATGGCACGGATGGTATTCCCCTGTTGTGGGGTTAGTCACCAAATCCAGGCACTTGTTAATATGTGTCCACGGTTCTTTAATCATCTCAAGGACCACCGGATACCATGGTTGTGTAGGCCAGTCAGGTATTATTAAGATGCCTGTTGCAGAATCTGATTTTATTTTCTGCAACACCCGACTGATGAGGCAAAATGGAGGAAATGCATAGACAAAAACCATTTCCCCCAGTGCAGCGAGAAAGCATCTATCGCTACTGCCCCAGGATCTGGTTCCCAAGATACATATGTTGATATCTGATGGTTCAATCTGGACGCAAAAGGGTTGATATCTGGTGTTCCAAAGTAGGTGATAATTTTAGCAAATATTTGGGGATTTAACATCCACTCAATGTTATCATTGAATACGCGTGACCTGGTGTCCGCCACTGTATTGAGCTTACCTGGAAGGTAGATAGCTGATATCCAAATATTTCCTTCTATGCAGGTATATTTCGAACTCCTTTCCATCATCCCTGTGAACAAAAATTCTATCGACAGGAGCTAACCAACTCAAGGTTAGTTCCTCTTACCTGAGCGGTCCTTTTTGAAGGGCTGGTGGAGGAGCGCACTCCCCCCCCAGCCGTCGACTGTAACTGCGAGCGACGATATGTCGCGCATGTGTGCTGGCGGGGTCTTCACGAAGTCACTCACGTGACTCCGAAATGAAATATAATAATAAATAGTATTGGCCCCTGAGGGATTGAGACTAGAGAATTAACAATGGGGGAAAAAAAAAGAAAAGGCAGGAATTACAGTGGCTTGCAAAAGTATTCATACCCCTTGAACTTTTCCACATTTTGTCACGTTACAACCACAAACGTAAATGTATTTTATTAGGATTTTATGTGATAGACCAACACAAAGTGGCGCATAACTGTGAAGTGGAAGGAAAATGATACATGGTTTTCAAATCTTTTTACAATTAAAAAACTGAAAAGTGTGGCGTGCAAAGGTATTCAGCCCCCTTTACTCTGATACCCCTAAATAAAATTCTGTGCAACCAATTGCCTTCAGAAGTCACCTAATTAGTAAATAGAGTCCACTTGTGTGTAATTTAATCTCAGTATAAATACAGCTGTTCTGTGAAGGCCTCAGAGGTTTGTTAGAGAACATTAGTGAACAAACAATGTTCCTTGGGCAGCATGAAGGCCAAGGAACACACCAGACAGGTCAGGGATAAAGTTGTGGAGATGTTTAAAGCAGGGTTAGGTTATAAAAATATATCCCAAGCTTTGAACATCTCATGGAGCACTGTTCAATCCATCATCCGAAAATGGAAAGAGTATGGCACAACTGCAAACCTACCAAGACATGGCCGTCCACCTAAACTGACAGGCCGGGCAAGGAGAGCATTGATCAGAGAAGCAGCCAAGAGGCCCATGGTAACTCTGGAGGAGCTGCAGAGATCCACAGCTCAGGTGAGAGATTCTGTCCACAGGACAACTATTAGACGTGCACTCCACAAATCGGGCCTTTATGGAAGAGTGGCAAGAAGAAAGCCATTGTTGAAACAAAGCCATAAGAAGTCCCGTTTGCAGTTTGCCACAAGCCATGTGGAGGACACAGCAAACATGTGGAGGAAGGTGCTCTGGTCTGATGAGACCAAAATTGAAGTTTTTGGCCTAAATGCAAAACGCTATGTGTGGTGGAAAACTAACACTGCACATCACCCTGAGCACACCATCCCCACTGTGAAACATGGTGGTGGCAACATCATGCTGTGAGGATGCTTTTCTTCAGCAGGGACAGGGAAGCTGGTCAGAGTTGATGGGAAGATGGATGGAGCCAAATACAGGGCACTCAGGGAAGAAAACCTGTTAGAGTCTGCAAAAAAATTGAGACTGGGGCAGAGGTTCACCTTCCAGCAGGACAACAACCCTAAACATACAACCAGAGCTACAATGGAATGGTTTAGATCAAAGCATATTCATGTGTTAGAATGGCCCAGTCGAAGTCCAGACCTAAATCCAATTGAGAATCTCTGGCAAGACTTGAAAATTGCTGTTCACAGACGCTCTCCATCCAATCCGACTGAGCTTGAGCTATTTTGCAAAGAAGAATGGCCAAAAATTTCAGTCTCTAGATGTGCAAAGCTGGTAGAGACATACCCCAAAAGACTTGCAGCTGTAATTGCAGCGAAAGGTGGTTCTACAAAGTATTGACTCAGGGGGGGTTGAATACTTTTGCACGCCACACTTTTCAGTTTTTTATTTGTAATAAAATTTGGAAACCATGTATCATTTTCCTTCCACTTCACAATTATGCACCACTTTGTGTTGGTCTATCACATAAAATCCCAATTAAAAACATTTACGTTTGTGGTTGTAACGTGACAAAATGTGGAAAAGTTCAAGGGGTATGAATACTTTTGCAAGCCACTGTATATACAATTAAGATGGACTCAAGATGCTGGAGTAACTCAGCGAGTCAAGCAGCATCTCTGGAGGAAAGGAATACAGAAAAGGACTTCCGATTGAAGAAAGGTTCCCACCCAAACTCACCTATTCCTTTTCTCCGAAGATACTGCCTGACTCGCTGAGTGACCCCAGCATTTTTTGTCTATCTTTGGTATAAACCAGCAGCTGCAGTTCTTTCCGACACATTCTATATAATTATTTTGGATTCGTCTTCATGGGAGAAGAAACTAAAATAACCCTGTAATACTAGATAAACAAATGAGTGTAAGGGGTGGGGTGTCGATGGGGGAGGAGGAATATGTAAAGAATCTCTATCATGAGAAGAAAATACAAGGCAAACTAACGGGACTAATGTCGAACAAGTTCCATTGACCTGATGGTCTGCAGAGTTATGGATTCATTGCTTATAATCTGCCACCATTTCTTAAATTCTGGAGAGGTACCAGAGGCCTGGAAAACAGCAAATATATCACCACTGTCAAGAAAGGAGAGAGGCACACAGCAAAACAAAACAATACAGCAGTGAGCCTTGCATCTCTCATTGAGAAAATGCCAGAATCCATTATCGAGGAGGACATTTAGAAAACATGGCAATTCAGCAGAGAGAGCAAGATTTTATGAAAGGGAACTCGTATTTGACAAATTTGCAAGAGGATCTAAAAAGTGAGAGAATAATGGGGGAATCAGTAGGATTAGTGTACGTGATTTTCCAAAGGGCATATTATAACATGTTACTGCACAAAATAAGAATGTATAGTTATGTGTAATATATTGATATAGTGAACTGACCACCGATCAGAAAATAGATTGATGATATAAGTGGCTCCATTTCAGTTTGATCACTGCTGAAACTTCAACTATGTGTAATCTACACTGATGGTTTGGATAGGGACTGAGAGTAGCTAAATTTCCTGACAATAGGAAAATAGATGATTGCATAACAACCTGCAAAGGGATGTAATTAGGTTAAGTGTGTGCGTATGCAGTTATTTGGATGAAGTACAGTGTAGTAAAATGTGATGTTATCTACTTTGCAAGGAAGAATGCAGGTGCAAATTATTATTTAAATGGAGTGTGACGAGCAAGTTGTTGTGGTACAAATGGAAGTGGGCGTCCTAATTTGTGAAATATATATAATTCACACGAGTGCCCAGGAACGAAGGCTGCAGAAGGAAATGGACTTTGCCAGGTCCATCACATGTCTCAACCATCGGAGAGATCTACAGTAAGTGCTGCCTCAAAATGGCAGCAAATATCATCAAAGACACTACACCACCCTGGCCACACTGTCATCCAGCTACTACCACTGGGCAGATGGTACAGGAGACAGAGAACACTGACCTCCGGATTCAAGAAGAGGTTCTCTCCATCAACCATCAAGTTCTTGAACCACACTACACGACCCTTCCCACAACCTTCTTCAACAACGATCTACACTGGGTCGGGTTACCTAGTCATAGAGTGATAGAGTGATACAGCATTGCAACAGGACCTTCAGCCCAACTTGCCCACACCGGCCAACATGTCCCAGCTACTTTAGTCCCACCTGCCCGTGTTTGGTCCATATCCCTCCAAACCTGTCCTATCCATGTACCTGTCTAACGGTTTCTTAAATGTTGGGATAGTCCCTGCCTAAACTACCTCCTCTGGCAGCTTGTTCGATACACCCACCCTTTGCGTGAAAAAGTTACCCCTCAGATTCCTATAAAATATTTTCCTCTTCACCTTAAACTTATGTCCTCAATTCACATACTCTGGGGAAGAGCGCATCTACTCAATCTATTCCTCCCATGATCTTATACACCTCAATAAGATCACCCCTCATCCTCCTGTGCACCAAGAAATAGAGTCCCAGCCTCCTCAACCTCTTCCTCGAGCTCAGAACTGAACACAACACTCTAAATGAGGCCTTACCAATGTCTTATCCAACTGCAACATGACTTCCCAACTTCTGTACTCAATATTCTGACTGATAGCCAATGTACCTTTTTCGTCACGTGTTCAAAATTTGTGAGACACGCCCTCCCACGACTATCCCTAATCAGTCCTTATCCATCTAAATGTCTGTATATCCTATCTCAGAATATGCTCCAGTAACTTTCCAACTACAGATGTTAAGCTCACTGGCCTATAGTTTCCAGCATTTTCCCTGCAGCCCTTCTTGAATAGAGGCACCAGATTTGCCACCCTCCAGTCTTCTCTTGTCTTACTGATCATTTGTTGTATTATTGATTGTTCTATATTTAATTGTTATGCTAATGCATGGGGTGGAAGATTGCAACCTTCACGTGGTCCGCCCTGTTTCGACTAATGCAATCAACTCGACGTGCACAAACGGAAGATCAAATAGAACAAGTTGTCCTTCAACTTTAGGCTGTGCATGCCACACGAAAGAAGAGGAAGAAGATGCTAGTGCATGAAAGGGCCTGTTGAGCTGCATAAAGTAAGATTGTTATTGTTTAGTTCCTGTTGCAAATGGCTATTCAACACTCGTGACTCTTGGCTTTCTTCAACGTGAGATAATCTAGGAACAATGAATCTCCAACTCCCAGATGGTTAACACAGATAAAAGACAGTACACCTCCAGGTGTTTACTCTTGGGACACTTCACCATAATTCCCTTTTGACTTCATATTTGTAAAATAAAAATGCTTAAAAAATTTTGTTTGATAATGTTCCTGTAAATTGCCTTGGGCCTTGTTTACTATGTAAAAAGCAAAATGTATGGAGATTATTATTCCCCATACACAGGCCTTCAGTTAGTGCCTAAGGGCAACACAGAGGCACTGCTGCTGCCACACAGCGCCAGAGGCCCGGTTTCGATCCCGACCACGGGTGCTGTCTGTGCAGAGTTTGTACATTCTCCCTGCAACCACGTGGGTTTTCTCCGGTTTCCTCCCACAATTCCACAAGCACGTGCGGGTTTCTAGGATAATTGGCTTCTGTAAATTGTCCTTAGCGTGTAGGATAGATCTAGTATACGGCCATTGCTGATTGGAGTGGATTTGGTGAGCTGAAGGGCCTGTTCCACACTGTATCTATCAAACTAAACTAAACTAAATTGTAGGATAATTGGCTTCTGTCAATTGCCCCGAATGTGTAGGGTGCGAAAGTGGGATAACATAGAACTAGTGTGCGGCGATTGTGGACGGTGTGGGCTCAGGAATGCCAAGGTGCCTGTATCTACACTGTATCTCTACATCTGTATCCAATGCAGTCTCAGATCTTGCTGTTAATATCACTTTATCATCATGCAACCGCTTAATAGGAGGAACACAATCTGCAGCATTTATCAAAGAGCCCGTAATCAAAAGGTTGATGAGATTAGTCCGTCAGAGCCATCACTGAAGCATCCAAAGAAAACAAGAGCTTGTATTTCTGGCAAAGACTAAAGGTGTGTCAAATAATTAAATGGATGGTGTAATTAGTGCTGCAGTAGAGCAGACAAGGTAGTCAATCTGTATTAAACCAAATAGTACATGGCAAGAAAAGACACAAAGTGCTGGTGTAACTCAGCAGGCCAGGCAGCATCTCTAGAAAGCATAGACAGGTGATGTTTTAAGTTGGGACCCTTCTTCAGACTGGCCATGAGATGAATAATCAGGAAATCTGAATGGGATCAATGATGGAAGCATATTGGGCAGCCAGGAGAACTGTCCTGCTCCTCTTCATATACCAGCTTAGAGTGACTTCAATCTATATGGAAGTTCAACATAACATCCAAAAAAGTTTTCAGCACTGACACTGTGGGCTAAAATGCCTGTTCTTGAGCTGTAGTGGTCAATGTTCCAACACTTTCTGATGAACCTCTGATAAACCCTCAGAACAGAGCTGAAGTCTCAGCCTGCATCACACTCCCAAATGCTGGAGAAAGTCTTCAAACCCTCGGTCTTCTGATTAAGAAGCACTGATAATGCTACACTGACACCCAAACGTCAAAGTCGAGTTGGGTGCTATTTGTTCTGACTTTTATTCCACTGTGGCATCTGTGTACACCGAGAAGCAAAAAAAAAAACTCTGCAAAACAAATGGTTAGTGGCAAGGGACCTCAATCTGAAAAAAAAACACATGATCTAAACACTCAGCAATTCTCTCCAGCTTAGATCTAGTGCTTTTAGTATTTTCATTACTCTCTGCGGTAAATATCATATTAAATAGGCTTAACATTTTTAATACTGTGCTTTTAAGCATTTTAAAAACCTAAACAATGCTAAGTCTTATTAGTGGGGGCCAGATATTTAATTTACCAAATTGAAATTTATTCACAAATTGACTTTTCATGGAGCTTGAAAGCACAGAGACTGTTCATTCAGCTAAAAAAAGAAAAAAAAATGATGGTGTTTACATGTCAAATCTCCACAGGGATTTCTTAGGGCAGTGTCCTAGATCTAACCTTCAGCTGCAACAATGATCTTCCATCCATCAAAAGGTCATGAAAGGCTATGTTTCCTGATATTGCATCTTCACCACAAGAATTGTAGGGGTTTAGAAAGGTGGCTCAATATCAAGTTCCCAAGGACAATCAGGAATGTGCATTAAATGCTGGTCATTCCATCTTAACCCACACCCCATTACCGAGTAAAACAAATGCTCTGCAAACCTCTCCTCCTTTTACTCTCATATCATATAAAGCCTCCTGTAAACATGGCAATGGTATCTATAAGGCTGGCACTTCATAATCATGTTCATTAAGTCATAGGAACAGAATTAGACTATTCGGCCCATCGAGTCTACTCCGTCATTCAATCATGGCTGCTCTTTCTTTCCCCCAACCCCATTCTCCTGCCTTCTCCCTTTACCTATCAAGAAGCAGTCAATCTCCACTTTAGGTTTGTGACGAGGAAAAATTTAGTTAAGACCAAAGTTGGACCCTTGAAGACTGAAAAAGGTGAATTTATTATAGGGAACAAGGAAATGGCAGATGAGTTGAACAGGTACTTTGGATCCATCTTCACTAAGGAGGACACAAACAAACTCCCAGATGTACTAGTGGCCAGAGGATCTAGGGTGATGGAGGAACTGAAGGAAATTCACATTAGACAGGAAATGGTGTTGGGTAGACTTTTGGGACTGAAGGCAGATAAATCCCCAGGGCCTGGTGGTCTGCATCCCAGGGTACTTAAGTGGCTCTAGAAATTGTAGACGCATTGGTGATCATTTTCCAATGTTCTATAGATTCAGGATCAGTTCCTGTGGATTGGAGGGTAGCTAATGTTATCCCACTTATTAAGAAAGGCGGGAGAGAGAAAACAGGGAATTATAGACCAGTTAGCCTGACATCGGTGGTGTGGAAGATTCTGGAGTCAATCATAAAAGATGAAATAGCGGCACATTTGGATAGCAGTAGCAGGATCGGTCCCAGTTAGCATGGATTTACGAAGGGAATCATGCTTGACTAATCTTCTGGAATTTTTTGAGGATGTAACTAGGAAAATGGACAAGGGAGAGCCAGTAGATGTAGTGTACCTGGACTTACAGAAAGCATTTGATAGGAGATTAGAGGGCAAAATTAGAGCACATGGTATTGGGGATTGGGTGCTGACATGGATAGAAAATTGGTTGGCAGACAGGGAACAAAGAGTAGGGATTAACGGTTCGCTTTCAGAATGGCAGGCAGTGACTAGTGGGGTACCGCAAGGCTTGGCGCTGGGACCGCAGCTATTTACAATATACATTAATGATTTTGATGAAGGGATTAAAAGTAACATTAGCAAATTTGCAGCTGACACAAAGCTGGGTGGCAGTGTGAACTGTGAATAGGATGCTATGAGAATGCAGGGCGAGTTGGATAGGTTGGGTGAGTGGGCAGATGCTAGGCAGATGCAGTTTAATGTGAGGTTATCCACTTTGGTGGCAAAAACAGGAAGGCAGATTATTATCTAAATGGAGTCGAATTGGGAAAAGGGAAAGTGCAACGGGATCAGTCAATTAAAGTAAGCATGCACTTACAGCAGGCAGTGAAGAAAGCGAATGGCATGTTGGCCATAACAAGAGGAGTTGAGTATATGAGCAAAGAGGTCCTTCTGTAGTTGTACAGGACCCTAATGAGACCACACCTGGAGTATTGTGTGCAGTTTTGGTCTCCCAATTTAAGGAAGGACATTCTTGCTATTGAGAGAGTGCAGCGTAGGTTTACAAGGTTAATTCCCGGGATGGCAGGACAGTCATATGCTGAAAGAATGGAGCGGCTGGGCTTGTATAGTCTGGAATTTAGAAGGATGAGAGGGGATCTTATCAAAACATATAAGATTATTAAGGGTTTGGACACGCTCGAGGCAGGAAACATGTTCCCGAAGTTGGGGAAGTCCAGAACCAGGGGCCACAGTTTAAGAATAAGGGGTAAGCCATTTCAAGCGGAGATGAGGAAACATTTTTTCACATTGAGAGTTGTGAGTCTGTGGAATTCTCTGCCTCAGAGGGCGGTGGAGGCTGGTTATCTGGATGCTTTCAAGAGAGAGCTAGACAGAGCTCCTAAAAGTAGCGGAGTCAAGGGATATGGAGAGAAGGCAGGAACAGGGTACTGATTACGGATGATCAGCCATGATCACATTGAAAGGCGGTGCAGGCTGGAAGGGCCAAATGGCCTACTCCTGCACCTATTGTCTATTTAATATCCCCCAAAAAGCTGGTCTCCACAGCCGTTTGTGGCAATGCATTCCACAGATTTACCGCCTTCTGACAGAAGAAATTCCTCCTCATCTCCTTTCTAAAGATACATCCTTTTATTCTGAGGCTGAGCCATTTGGTGCTGGACTCTCCCACTAGTGGAGACATCCTCTCCACATCCACTCTATCCAGACCTTTCACTATTTGGTAAGTTACAATGAGGTTCACGGAGAAACTGAGAAAAAAGGGATTATGTTGTTACAAGCGATAGTGTATGAGGAGTTGTAGTCTTGGTAGCTGTGGGAGTCAGTGGGTTTATAATAAATGTCAGTGGATAGTTGTCTCCTGACATGGAGGCAGAGAGATCAAGAAAGCAGAGAGTGGTGTGGAGATTATCCAAGTGAATTGAGGGCAGCATGCAAGGTAGTTGCGAAGTTGATGAAATTGGCGATCTCGATATAGGTGCAGGATGCAGCACCGATGCAGTCATCAATGTGGTGTATATAAAGTGTTGGTGAGTAGTGCCACAGAAAGACTGGAACAGAGAATGCACCACATAACCATGGAAAGTTTGGCCGATAGCTACGGCCCATGTGAGTGCTCATGACCAGACGTTGAGTGTGGAAAGTTAGATGAATCAAAAGAAAGGTTGGTCAGTGTATGCACATGTCCTGCCATGCCGAAGAGGGTATTAGTTGAGAGTAAAGGGCCTGTCCCACTCTCATGACCTAATTCACGACCTCTGCAGAGTTTGCCCTTGACTCATACTGGCAGCATGGTCATCACAACGTCGTAGGAGGTTGTAGGTAGGTCATAGGTAGGTCGTGATGCTAGCCATAGGTACTCGTGGCCAAGTAGGTCGGGGCGTTTTTCTAGCCTGATGAAAAATGTCCACAAGTAAAAAAGGTTGTGAATTAGGCCGTGAAAGTGGGACAGGCCCTTAACTGGTCTGATCTGTGCTTTAGAGTGGAGAGTCCTAAAGCCTTGCAGAGGGGAATGGACCTCAATGGTAATGATGAGGCCGATGAATTTGAAGTTTTTTTTTAAATGGTGGAGATCATGGAAGGTATCCTGGATGTCGGTGGGAAGGAACAGATCAATGTGCTGACTGTCCGCCTCAAATATTGATGTGGAAGAAATAGGATTCATGGTGCATTATACCAGGGAAAGGTAACAGTTCCTTTGGATCAGACTTCACCATGTTTGACAGGAGCTAGTTTCCAATGAAATTCAACATTTAAGCATGTAGATAATGTTTGAAACCAAACGTTATGGTTGTTGGGGTGGTTGAGGAAAAGGTTGTGGAGAGAGAAAGTTTGGATGTTCACGAGAAAGAGCAAACTAATGGTGCAAAATAATAAGGGCAACCAGTCTGACAGGAGGGAATAAAGTGCAAACAAATATCCTTCCAACTAGTCGTACAGGAAATGGTAAAAGGACAGAATTGAAAGCACCTCATCTGAATACAAGCAGATTCTCTATAAGGGTAGATTAATATGCGGTACAAATAGAAATAACCATGTATGATCTAAGGACAATCACAGTCACAGAATAGGTTGGGATTTAAATATTGTTTCATACATAACTTTAATGTGGTGGCCAAAAGAGAAAAGTTAAAGGTGTAGCCCTGATTGAAAAGGAATAAAGCCAGTAAAGAGAAGAAAATCTTCGCTCAAAAAAAACAAATATTACAATCAGTCTGAAGAAGGATCCTAAGCAGAAATATCACCTATCCATGTCCTCCAGAGATGCTGCCGGACTCACTGAGTTACTTTGTGTTCTGAGCAAGTTTCCAGCATCTGCAGTTCCTTCCATATCTGACAAGTATTACAATCAGTTTAGATGGAGCTGATGAATGGCAAGAAGGTAGGCATGGCCTACAAAGTTCATATTATGGTAGGTATAAACCAGGAAACTGGATGCACATATAATCAGGATAACACAAAATGATGAAGGATTTCTCTCTGCATATGGACCAAATGCAATAAAATTGTGAAGGATAAATCCATGGAATGTAAGTACTAGTTCTGCGATTCCTCTCATTCCAGAGCATTCCCTCTCTCTCTCTCTCTCTCTCTCTCTCTATCCCTCCCAAACCCTAGTCGCACTAGCTTCTCATTTTCACCCTGCAAACAGCTTACAAAGGCCTGTTTCCTTTGTCATCGTTACTTTTTTGCACATCTTTCTCTCATTGTTCTTTATCTTTCCACATCACCATCTATATCTCTCTTATCCCTTATCGTTAATCAGTCTGAAGGAGGGTCTCAACCTGAAATGTCACCCATTCCTTCTCTCCAGTGATGCGACCTGTGTCGCTGAGTTACTCCAGCTTTTTGTGTCCATCTTCGGTTTAAACCAGCATCTGCAGTTCCTTCGTACACATAAATAGTTCTGACATTAATATTTTGTGAAACCATCAATGGAACAGATATTTTTACATCCCTCCTCCCGTCTCCCTTAAGGCAAGAGGTACAGACGTGTGAAAACTGATACCTCGAGATTCAGGGACAGTTTCTTCCAACTAGAGAGCGGTCCTGCCTACCATCTACCTCATTGGAGACCATCAGACTATCTTTACTTGGACTTTTTATCTTGCTCTAAACATTACTCCCTTTATCATGTATCTGCACACTGCAAACGGCTTGATGGTGATCATGTACAGTCTTTCCGCTGACTGGGTAGCACGCAATAAAAAGCTTTTCATTGTACCTTGGTACACGTGACAATAATAAACTCAACTAAACTAGTATTATTCAATGAGAAATTGGTAATTAATAATCTGGTGATTCAGGGGTTTCAGGGAAGAGTACATTCACGTGATGAGATTTTATATAAAGATTGAAAGTTACTTTGTCTCATGAGTCTCAAATGTAAATAAAGTAAAGTGTAAAAGTGATGGCAGATGGGGAAAAGTAAATGCTGATGGTAAACATGCCACGTGTCACAGCTGTGGTTGTTCAGAGAAATACAAAGGTCTGTGCACCTATATTGCTTAAGGTATGACAGCAGGTGTAAAAGAAGTTTAAAAGGCTAATGCAATTATGGGCCTTTATCTCAAGGGAGTTGGAACCTCCTTAACCAGTGCAATACACGTTCCAGTCTCCACCTTATTACACCCACTGAGCTCTTGGCACAGTTAGGACCAAAGATCCTATAGCGGAGCAAGATAGACCACTCCTTCTAAATGCAATGGGCTGACGGGTGCATGCAACGGAGCGGAACGTGGGCCTTTTACTCATCCATTTCAGTAACCCGACCCAACGTTGCGGGGGAAAAGTTTGTGTTAATAAATTATAATTCTGATAATGAGGAGAAGATTTTTACCAAAGAACTTCTATTTTTACAAGGACGTTTCCGTAACCGGCTTCCGTCTCCGCACTAGTATCTTTGCTCCGCTATGGGATCTTTGGTGCGGAGATGGAAGCCGGTTACGGAAATGGGGCCGGAAATGACCCATGAGTCTGCGTACTACGTCTTTTTCGTCGAGTGATCTATCTTGCTTGCTGTAGGATCTTTGGTTAGGACTGCTGGAAGAGAAAATATGTGGAAATTACATGCTGGGTGTATGGGACGAGCTGCCGGAGGATGTAGTTGAGGCAGGGCCAATGCCAATATTTAAGAAACAATTAGACAGGGTACATGGATAGGAGGTTTAGAGGGACATGGGCCAAACACAGGCAGGTGGGACTATTGTAGATGTGGCATATTGGTCGCCTTGGGCAAGTTGGACAAAGGACCCGTTTGCACTCTGTATGGCTCTATGACTCTATTCTGGAAGATTTTCAGAGGGATATGGGCCAAACACAGGCAGCTGGGACTAGTGTAGATGGGACATGTTGGTCGGTGTTGGGGCAAAGTACCTGTTTCCACTCTGTGTGACTCTATGACTGCCCTTCCTGCCTCCTTCCCCATGGCAGACTCATGCGGGGGGGGGGGGGGGGGGGGGGTAGAGAAATTAGCAAAAGGCAAATCGCACGAAAGAGGCAGCATTAGGTGGAAGTGATCCATAATACGGGTGTCAGGGGAGAAGACAGGAGAATGGGGTTAAGAGGGAAAGATAGATCAGCCATAATTGAATGGCAGAGTCTGCTCCTATCACTTAAGAATTTATGAACTTATCACCAGCACCCCTCCCTCCCCAGCCCAACTTCCTCAACTATGGAATTCCTTCCATCCAGAAAGTGGCAGATGAATCGGGAAGTGTAAATAGGTTGGGGTTTTTTTTTAACCTGCAGTGGGATTACAGGATAACAATGTGAAGAGTGTTTAACGCCACCGCCACCACTGGGAATATAGTCGCAGGATTTAACTTTACCATCAGCAGCCCCAGCAGGGAGTAAATGCTGTGATTGAGGAGTTTGGGGGTACACAAAAGGCTGGAGAAACTCAGCGGGTGCAGCAGCATCTAAGGAGCGAAGGAGATAGGCGGCGTTTCGGGTCGAGACCCTTCTTCAGACTGAGGAGTTTGAAACGCGTTTGGTCTCTTTATTTGCGCTGGATAGGAGCAACCCTTCAGGGACTAAATGATCGGTCGGACATCAATGGGTGAGTGGTGAAGGAGGAGTCAGAAGGAGCTGAAAAAAAAACAGCCATGATGAAAACTAATCTCTTATTAGCCTGGTGCTGTATTCCAGCCCCCAACTTCTGCTCAATGTTGCAGCGAACAGGTCAGGACGCCCTCTGTGGATCCCTCACCAAAGACAGTGAGAGTTTGCAGACGCCGGCTGCAAAAATAAAAGCCCAACTTCATTGCTCTTCCAGCAGAAAGCTGTTTCCCCGCGTTAAAATTGAGTAACTCAGGAGAGACTGGCGCCGGCTCACCTGCGCTCCGCAGGCACTGGAGCCGCTGCCACTCACCCACCCACCACCTCCCCATCGCTGCCCGGCCGCCGGGAAAGCAGCGGTCAGAGCGGCAGCCGAGGCCTTACCTTCCCCTTCAGATCCAGCAGGAACACGGCCGAGGCTGACATGTTCCCGCACCGCAGCTCAGAAGCCAAGTTCCTCCGCTGGCGGCTGGAGTAGTCTCACTTGTTTCCGCATCCTCCGCGTCATGGGCAAGGACACCAGCGGCTGTGTGACTCCACGGGACCGGCGCGTTCACGTTGTGGCATCTTATCCGTGTAGATCTCACACGGGCACAGGGACCCCCAACATTCACCGCAAGTCAGGTCGTCCCTTCCACCCAGACATGCTGCCTGGCTGTGCCCCCCTGAGTTACTCCAGCATGTTGTGTCTTATCTTTAAATGTAAACCAGCGTCTGCAGTTCCTTGCTACAGAAGTCAAGTTTTTTTTAATGTGAATCATATAACCATATAACAATTACAGCACGGAAACAGGCCCTCTCGGCCCTTCCAGTCCATGCCGACCATTTGTTTTCCCCTAGTCCCATCTACCTGCACTCAGACCATACCCCTCCATTCCCTTCACGTCCATATACCTATCCACTTTACTCTTAAATGTTAAAATCGATCCTGCCTCCACCACTTCTGCTGGAAGCTCATTCCACACAGCCACCACCCTCTGAGTAAAGAAGTTCCCCCTCACGTTACCCCGAAACCTCTGTCCCTTAATTCTCATGTCATGCCCTCTTGTTTGAAACTTCCCTACCCTCAATGGGAAAAACGTATCCACGTCAACTCTATCCCTTTCATCATTTTAAAGACCTCAATCAAGTCCCCCCTTAACCTTCTGCGCTCCAAAGAATAAAGACCTAACTTGTTCAACCTTTCTCTGTAACATAGTTGCTGGAACCCTGGCAACATTCTAGTAAATCTCCTCTGTACTCTCTCTATTTTGTTGACATCCTTCCTATAACTAGGCGACCAAAATTGTACACCATACTCCAGAATTGGTCTTACCAATGCCTTGTACAATTTTAACATTACTTCCCTACTCCTATATTCAATGCTCTGATTTATAAAGGCCAGCACACCAAAGGCTTTCTTTACCACCCTATCTACATGCGATTCCACCTTCAGGGAACTATGCACAGTTATTCCTAGATCAGTGGAATTCTCTGCTACAGAAGGCAGTGGAGGCCAATTCACTGGATGTTTTCAAGAGAGAGTTTGATTTAGCTCTTAGGGCTAACGGAATCAAGGGACAAGGGGAGAAAACAGGAACGGGGTACTGATTTTAGATGATCAGCCGTGATCATATAGAATTGCTCGAAGAGCCGAATGGCCCACTCCTGCACCTATTTTTCTATGTTTTATTGTTAGGCGCAGGAAGCAACTGCAGATGCCTCTTTCCACCAGAGATAGACACAAAGTGCTATTGTGACTGTTGTTATATGCACAAGTCAAGTGAGGAATCCTGCTTGCGGCAATATTCACGGCAAAACGCACACAAACATAAACTATACAAACAATTACATATAAGTTCTGAAAGACAGTAAAATGGAAAAAAAAAAGTCAGCGCAAACAAGATGAGTGTAAATCACATTTTGAAAACATTTGGTCTATAGTGGTGCAAGAAGTGATCTGAAGTTCTCAATGGCAATATAAAGCCAACGGTTTAACACTCATACCTATAGTTTAATAAACTCTACATACCCTCCACACACCTCATTTATCATCCTCGCCTACCCCAATCTATCATCTGCACCCTTTTCCTTTCCATTTCCTGACTGGACTTTCCCCTCCCCTCTTTGCTTTGATCCTTTCAATGCTCTCTCTCTACCCTCTTTTTTCCATCCTCTCACCAACACCCTCTCTCACTTTTCCCTTTCGCACTTTCCCTTCAGACCCTCTGTCCACTGCACACCCCTCAACCTCTGTTCTTTTTCCAACCTTCCATGTCCCTCCTGCCCTGATCTCACTGACCCTCCCTTGTTGCCCCTCCTCCCCATTCTCCTTATCCCATCCTTCCAGTTCTGGAAAGCACGATGGTTTAACAACTGGAAACGCTGCCTCACAGTACCAGCGATCTGTGTACAATCCTGACCTCTGGTTTTGTCTGTGTGGAGTCTGCACGGTCTTCCAGTGGCCTTTTCTTGCTCCTTCCCACATGCCAATGATGTGCAGATTGATAGATCAATTAGCCCCTGGGCAGCATGGTGGTGCAGCAGTAGAGTTCCTACCTCACAATGCCAGAGACCCAGGTTCGATCCTGACTATGTGTGCTGTCTGTACGGAGTTTGTATGTTCTCCATGTGACCTGCTTGGGTTTTCTCCGGGTGCTCTGGTTTCCTCCCACACTCCAAAGAAGTACAGGTTTGTTGGTTAATTGGCTTTGGTAAAGATTGTAAATTGTCCCAAGTGTGTGTAGGATAGTAGTACTGTATGGGGATCGCTGGTCGGTGTGGACTCGGTGGGCCTAAGGGCCTGTTTATGCACTAAATTCAACTAAATCAAACGAATCCATGTTCATTACTTTGTCCCAGCAAAGGTGTTTGAACATTCAGAGCATGTCTTGTCTCTTACCGTGTGTTCTCATTGTAAATACAAAATTCAATGGAACCATTTGTCAGTCTCTAAATATTGAAGAAAAAAATTTCAATGTAGCTGTTGGAATTGAATAAAAACATCTACTATTGTTTTTATTCTTAAGAGTATAGAAACGTGATGTACTTTGAGATTGGAGTGATGCTACTGAGAGTGCCTCCAAGAGAATGTTATGATGAATAAAACCTTTTATATCCATTATCTTAAATCTCCAGTGGATTAGTCATAGTTACAGCAAATCCATTCCTTCACAACCTCCCCTCAACTCCCTCAGTCCCAACATCACTCTTTGAATTTCCACCTTTATTTTTGTCCCCCGGCCCTTCCACCCCTTCCCTCAATCTCCGTCCCCTTCTGTCAATCCATCCCCCTCCTCTCTCACTGATCTTCCTCCCCTTTTCCTCACTGATTTTGCTTCCCTTCCCTCACTGCCCCTTCGACTTCTCCTTTACTGTCCTTCCTCCACTGTTCCTTCCCTCCCCTCACACCTTCCCACTCTCATGGTCCTTCCTCTCCTTCATTTGTTGTCTTTCCTCCAGTTTCATCCTCTGCAAACCTCTTTCACCTCTCCTCTCCTCCCCTCCCCCGTTTCACCTCCCCTCTCCTATGCCCTATCCTTTCATAACCCTGTTCTGGAGAATTATAACGGGCCCATGCTCAATTTGAAGAAGTCTAGAAAGTTGTCCTAGAGTAGTCAAAGCATTGCGCCCGCAAGTAACATAATTAAAACTGGAGATAGTCACAAAAAGCTGGAGTAACTCAGCGGGACAGGCAGCATCTCTGGAGAGAAGGAATGGGTGCTTTTGTGTCTATCTTCAGTTAAAACCAGCATCTGCAGTTCCTTCCTATCCATAATTAAAACGGTATTAACTTCATGCAAAATTGCTGCATTTCAAAAACAAATCAACTGTGCAGTGTGTTGGTGTGACTAGATGCATCGCTCCCAAGTACATATTATTATTTGCTAAATATTAAATACTCCTGTGAGCATGTTGAGAATAATTCATTACAATTTCCATGATGTCCTAATTTTATTCCAATTCAAAAATTAGTACCAACAAAATATAAGAAACAATACAGATCCTTACATGATGGTTTTAAGTGTGAAATATGTTTGTGTGTTTATATTTCCTAAATAAAATCACCTTAATTTAGTATGTGACCCTTGTACCTTGTAATATGTACCTTGCTGTGTAAAAAAAGAGAGACATCACACTTCTGGCATTTGTGATCTTGTACCGTGTTATAACAATAATGGGACTAGATGTTCCCCTCTGAATTACAGCTAAACTATATTACTGTGCTGAGGTATACTGGGAAAAATCAGCATACTTGGATCATTGTACCAAATTACATAAATACCATTATACCTAAATGGGGAGAGAATCCAGAAATTGGAGGTGCAAAGGGACTTGGGAGTGCTGGTGCTGGATTCCCAAAAGGTTAATCTGCAAGACGAATCAGTAGTAAAGAAAGCAAACTCAATGCTAGCATTTATTTCAAGAGCGCTTGTATACCAAAACAGGGATGTAATGCTGAGGTTCTATAAAGTGGGGTAAGGCCACACTTGTAATATTGTGAGCAATTTAGGGCACGATATGTGAGGAAGGATGTGCTGGCTATGGAAAGGGTCCAGAGGAGGTTTAATGTCCTGTCCCATTTAGGCGATTTTTTAGGCGCCTACAGGCGACTAGGCTGCTGCTACATGGTCGCCGGGGTGTCGCCTGTATGGTCGTGAGTAGACTCCTCAGTCGCCCAAAGAATTGTTGCGTTTTTCTGGTCGTCGCTGGATTTTGAAATGTTCAAAACTTTTTGGCGACAGTCGGCAACGCTTGACGCCAATGAGCGTAGCTTGACTTCCCCGACGTAGGTGCTGTCGTAGGTTGTCGCCAGGTGACGTAGGTTGTCGCCGGTGCTGACTTTGGTAGAATTCCATTGGCGACTACCTACGTCAACCGGCGACAGATACCGGCAACTAAATTGTCTTAAGTTGTCGCCGTCAGGGTCATACCTTGTCGTAACTTGTCGCAGGTGGATGTTGGTTGTTGTAGGTGTGGTCGTAAGTGGAAGTCCTAATGGGTCGCCGGCTGTTGGTAGCTTGCCGTACGTAGCTTGACGTCGACCAGATGGTAGGTTGTTGTAGACATTGTCGTAGGGGGGGTCCAGTCACTGGTTTTTCGGCGACCTGCTACGAATATGACAGTTGCCGGCAGTCGCCAAAAAAAATTGCCTAAGTGGGACAGGCCCATCAAGAATGATCCCAGGAAAGAGTAGGTTAACCTACGATGAGCATTTGTCGGCACTGGGCCTGTACTCACTGGAGTTTAGAAGAATGAGGGGGGACCTCATTGAAACATACAGAATAGTGAAAGGCTTGGATAGAGTGGATGTGGAGAGGATGTTTCCACAAGTGGGAGAGTCTAGGATTAGACGTCATAGCCTCAGAATTAAAGGACGTTCTTTTAGGAAAGAGATGAGGAGACATTTCTTTAGTCAGAGGGTGGGGAATCTGAGGAATTATTTGCCACAAAAGGCTGTGGAGGCCAAGTCAATGGATATTTTTAAGGCAGAGATAGATATATTCTTGATTAGTACAGGCATCAGAGGTTATGAGGAGAAGGCAGGAGAATGGGGTTAGGAGGGAGAGATAAAACAGATAGAATGTGATGGGCCGAATGGCCTAAATCTACTCCTATCACTTATGACATTATACCAGTGAAATCCCACACTATGTAAAAAGCACAGAAATTGGACATTACAATTCCACAATCTAGGCAATAGCAGGACGACACCAGAGGGATATTATTATTAATGAGATCTTATAAAATTACAGGGCCACAGCAGTGAGATATCAGATTACTGAGATCTTATCCTCTGCCAGGCTTCAGTCATGGTAAATTGCAGTACTGCCAGGATTACATCAGCAAGGTTTAAGACAATTTGGAGTGTTTTTGAGTAAAGGTATCTTTACCCAATATGGGTAGAAGCACATAATGAAAAGAATGGAAATGTTTCTGCTCTTAGAACTTGCCACCTGTAGAAATAGTCAACTTGTGCTTCTTAAAATATATGAAAGAACCACCAATGTAGTTTCGTTTTTGTTTAGTTTAGTTTAGAGATAGAGAACGGTAACAGGCCCTTCGGCCTACCGAGTCCGCACCGATGAGAATCCCCAGTCAGTTACACTATCCTACACACACTAGGGACAAATTAAATTTATACCAAGCCAAATAACCTACAAAGCCTGTACGTCTTTGGAGTGTGGGAGGAAACCGAATACCTTGGAGAAAACCGGCGCAGATCACGGAGACGCAGCACTGGATAAAGTGATGAATTCTCTGCCTCACTCCCAC
The DNA here is from genome assembly GCA_035221665.1 of Okamejei kenojei. Lineage (NCBI taxonomy): Eukaryota > Metazoa > Chordata > Chondrichthyes > Rajiformes > Rajidae > Okamejei > Okamejei kenojei. Next base: position 63,557,072 of record CM069140.1, on the reverse strand, counting down.
TCTAATCATCACAGTTCCAACATAGCCCCACGAAAACTCAAGATGCTTTCCTGAGACTTGATTTGTGGTGAATAATTTCAGATTCCAAAATCATCAGTGTCGGATGGCAGCCACTTTTTTTTAAGAGATAGTGTGGAAACAGGCCCTTCAGCCCACCAAGCCCTCGCCGACCAACAATCACCCATACACTAGTTTTATATTTTCCCAGTTTGGCATCCTACATACTAGGGACAATTTACAGGAACCAATTAACATACAAATCTGTATGTCTTTGGAATATAGGAGGACCCGGAGAAAACCCACATGGACACAGGGAGAATGTACAAACTCCACACAGATGACACCCATAGTCAAGATGGAACCCGGGTCCCTGGTGCTGTAAGACAACAACTCGACCGCTGTGTCACCCCCATATTTTGTTTCTTGTTTGTCCTAACCCCATCCTCTTTTGTCTCACGTCATTATTTCTCTTGCCATTTTAGTTTCTCCTGCTATCTACCTATTTATCTACCATTACAAACCATCACTAACATCTACCTGCCTCCTAATCGTCCCCTTATTTCTCTGCTTGTTTGAAAGCTGTTTTGTCTCTAACCCTTGTTCGTATTGACAAAGGATCGTGGACTCAAATGACAGCTCTCTTTATCTCTGCCTGAACTACCGACTATTCACAGCGCCCACTTTCATTACGGTCGCAAGGTTCTGCTCAGGTGAATAATGCTCACAGCAGACGTCATATGCCTGTTGCTAATCTGCTTGAGTGGATATTTAGTCTCAGTGCAGCCTGCACTCCCTCAATTTTATACTGCAATGTAAAATCTAGACCCAAGGTAGTAAAATCTATGTCACACATCAAGATGATTAACTGCTGCATTATTGAACCTATGCCACCAGAGTGGATGAATCGATTATTACCTGGTAGCTTGGATTCCTCAATCAATGGTTGTGCATATTCTGTGTTAGCTCATTTTAGAAGGTTCTTAACACCGTTTTAAAGAGTCTTAACGACAACAGAAGATTTACTACTTATTACATTGCGTAGATAAAACAGAGTAGATAAACAGAACTCGAGGGATTTAGGGCAGTACTCTCAAGACATTTTTGAAATACTACTATTATCCCATCCCATTCATTAATTCCACACTTAGCTATTGTGTAGGAAGGAACTGCAGATGCTGGTTTACACCAAAGATAGACACAAAATGCTGGAGAAACTCAGTGGGTCAGCAGCATCTCTGCAGGAAATGAATAGGTGACATTTCAGGTCGAAAGCCTTCTTCAGACACCAGGCTGAAGAAGGGTCTCGACCTGAAACATCACCTATCCCTTTTCTCCAAAGATGAAACAGTCACCGCCTGACCCACTGAGTTACTCCAGCATTTAGTGCTTGTCTTCACCAGCTAGTTCACAAGTTCACAAGTTATAGGAGTAGAATTAGGCCATTTGGCCCATCAAATCCACTCCATCATTCAATCGTGGCTGATCTCTGCCCCCTAATCCCATTTTCCTGCCTTCTCCCCATATCTCTGGACACCCATTCTAATCAAGAATTTGTCTATCTCTGCTGTAAAAATATCCACTGACTTGGCCCCCACAGCCCTCTGTGGCAATGAGTTCCACAGATTAAATACCCTTTAGCTGAAGAAGTTCCTCCGCATCTCCTTTCAAAAAGAACGCCCTTTAATTGTGAGGAATTGTTGGCCAACTGAAATGTGCATTCCATCAAGTTTTTGGCACCTATTAAAGGTTAGTACCTCAACATCTTATTAAAGTAAAATTGTTATTATTTCTTCTGCATTGGCTGTAATGCGTTTTGGGTGTCCAGAAGACGAATTAGACTTTTATCTCATCCTCAAGTAGCCGAAAACCTCTTTCACTTTCTCTACGAAGCAAAGTACTTATTGACCAAGGGCGGCACAGTGGCGCTGTGGTAGAGTTGCTGCCGTACAGCGTTTGCAGTGCCGGAGACCCAGGTTCGATCCCTACTATGGGTGCTTGTCTTTACAGAGATTGTATGTTCTCCCCGTGACCATGTAGGTTTTCTCCTAGATCTCCGGTCTCCTCCCACACTCCAAAAACACGCAGGTTTGTGGGTTAATTGGCTTGGTATATGTGTAAATTGTCCTTAGTGCGTGTAGGATAATGTTAATGTGCGTGGATCGCTGGTCGGTGTGGACTCAATGTGCGTGGATCTCTAAACTAAAATAAACTAAACAATGATGCAATTTCCTTAAGTTTGGTTAAAAAGAAAAATGAAGTGCATGCAAGGAATAGGAATTTCATTGTCCTATCTGGGACACATGACAATAAACTCTCTTGACTCTTGACTTGACTCTTGGTTTAAGAGTATGGAATCAAAAAGGGCCTTTGAGGAATATAAAGTAAGGAGGAAAGAACTCAAGCGGGCAATTACAAGACCCAAACGGACCACAAAATGGCTTCATAGAGTCAAACTTTAAAAAAATCCCAAGGCTTTTTATACCTCCATTAAAAACAAGAGGGTAACTAGGGAGAAGGTGGAACCGCTCAAGGATAACGGAGGGAATTTGAGCTTAGAATCAGCGGATGTAGGTGAGGTTTTAATTGAGTTCTCAGTTTTCACCAAGGAGAAAAACATGGAGGACAGTGAGATCAGTGTGGAGAATACTAATATGCAAGGGCAGTTTGAGATTCAAAGTCCCACTTAGGCGACTTTTTAGGCGTGCAGGGGACTGCGCTTGCCACATGGTCGTCACATGTTCGCTGGTGGTCTTTGGTGCGTCTCCTTCATGGTCGCGAGGAGTTTCCGCATTCTGGGTACTAGTCGCGGCCTAAGTGTGGTCACCACAAAATTTTCAACATGTTGAAAATATTTCTGCGACCGCCATGGAAAAAATCGATACTTTTGTAGTCGTAGGTGCAGTTACAGTGGGGTCGCCATGTAGTTATATGTAGTCGAGCTAGTCGTAGGTAGTTTTAGTTAATCGCCTTTGCTGACCGGGCATTTTCATTGGGGGGAAAAAAAACATAAGCACGAGTTTTCAGAACCAAGGATAACCGACCGGTAATGTTTAATGCCCACCAAACTTCACAGCTGTGTATCTCTGGCTTATTAAAAGTTGTCTGGCTTCTTAAATGTGTCTCCACTCCATCTCCCCCCTTCCCGCCTCTTTTAAAGGATTAACTTTAGGTTTTATCCTTCCTGTTCATCGCGGTGTGTGTCTGTATCACCTTGGCTTTGCACCGTGTGAACTTGACAGTTGCCAGCAATCCGCTGAAAAATCACCCAAGTGGGACAGGCCCTTAAGGAAGAGGAGGTGTTGTGGCTCTTGAAGAGCATTATGGTGGAAGAATCCCCAGTGCCTGATGGGATGTATCCCAGGTGATTGGGAAAGGCAAGAGAGGAGATTGCAGGAGCCTTGGTTAATGTTTTTGCATAGTCTCTGGGCACAGGCAAGGTTCCAGAGGACTGGAGAGTAGCTAATGTTGTTCCTTTGTTAAAAAAGGAAAATAGGGAGAATTGATAAGGACAATATTCAGGCTCGAGGTCTGTAACCAGTGAAGTTGATCTGTGCTGGAACCTCAGTTTGTGATATACAATATATATATATATATATATATATTTGTGTAGGATAGAACTGCAGATGCTGGTTTAAATCGAAGTTAGACACAAAATGCTGGAGTAAGTCAGTGGGACAGGCAGCATCTCTGGAGAGGAATGGATGACGTTTTGGGTGGAGACCCTTCTTCAGACTGAAGAATATATATATATATATATATAGTGAGAGAGTCACACGACCTGCACAAAGGTAGATGGGTTGGTTAGTAAGTTTGCAGATGACACCAAGATTGCTGGTGTCACTGACTGTCAATGTTCACAACGGGATAGTGATCAGCTGCCGAAATGGACAGGAAAATTGTAGATGGAGTTTAATCCGGGCAAGTGTGAGGCATTGCACTTTTGGAGGTCAAATGCAAAAGAAAAATATTCAATTCATGGCATGACCCTGGAACAGCGTGGAAACAGGCTCTCGGCTGACCAGTGACCCCCCCCCATTACACTATCACACACTAAGGAAGATTTATAATTTTAACTGAAGCCAATTAACCTACAAACCTATGGGAAGAAACTGGATCTATTCCATGCCTTCACCTTTCCACTAGCGCCAGTGCTCATACCCAGCTACAAGGACAATTGGGGAAATATACGAGGCTTCGGGATGCTTGTTTCAGTTTTCAGAGCAGAGAGCAGGAGAAGATGATATTCAACCTCCTTTTGAACTTTATTGAAACAGTAGAATGTATTGAGCAAAGAAAGAACATTGGCATGAAAGTTAGAGGAAGTGTTAAGTGTCATACTGCATAGAGTTTGAGGCACGTTTGGACTTAGCTTCAATGAACATTTATCCAATCTTCATTTTTCCTTCTCTGTAGCACAGGAGAGCTCACCACAACAGCAAATATGAAACATGCGGACTGGAGGAAGATCTTGTGGACTTCCTTCTAATCTGGAATGTGCTTACCGGTATATAGCTCTGTGGGGGCGCTGCAAGCCGGCAGCCCTGCCAGCTGGTGCTCTGTCCTGGGCCTGGGATCCCTCGTTGGGGACCCAGGAGGAGAAGAGCTCCGACCGCCGGCCCGCAGCCAACTTCTACCGCGGCGGGGACTTACCATCCTGAGCTGGGTCCCTCTCCGGGGATCCCTGGAGGGGAGCAACGACCGCCGGCCCTGCGGTCTGCGGTGCTTCTGGCTGCGGCGCGGCTGAAACTTTAAATCTTCGACTGCCGGCCTGCGGCCTACACAAACCTGAAGCCGTGGTCTCCGGTGGGGAGGCACAGATTCAGGTCTTACCTGGACATTTACCCTGTCTACTCATCTGGACGCCTGCGGAGGGTTGAGGTCCCGACCACGGGGGAGAATGGAGAAGGACTGGCCAAATGTTGTGCCTTCCACCACAGTGATGAATGCTGTGGTGGATCTTTGTGTTACATTTTTATTGTGTTTTTGACTGTTCTTTTTCATTGTACCGCTGCTGGCAGATTCATTTCACTTGCACTTTATGTGCAAGTGACGAATAAAACTGATTGATTGATTGATTGTTGCAAGAAGTGAGTGTCAGGTGGGAAGGAAAGAACAACACAAATATTAACTATCACCTCTCTTTCTGCTTCACAGATGATAATGAATCTAGTGTCGATACCAGCAATTCTTGTATTTATTTCCCTTCTATGTCAGCTGCAACTTTTACTTAATGCAAAATGGAAAGAGACCTCAGCAAATCCAACAACTGAGCAATAAACCTTGACCAGCACACACAACAAAGTGGGCAAGGGCTCACTTTGGTACATAATGTGAATAATGGAATGTTTTAGAAAATTTGAGATGATGGATTCTGTTTGTTGTTAAATGGCAATGTGCATCTCCTCCTCCTCGGTCTTCGTGTCCACCTGAATGTAATTATCTTCAATGTATCCGTCATCATCGTCCAAACCCTCGGGTGGATACAGTGCCTGGTTTCTAATCACCTTCATCTGGTCATCATGTGCCATGCTCTCACTAATGTTGTCATTGTCTTGGCCGCCCAAGTCTGGCTCTGGCAGCAGGTGATGGCTGTAGCTGGTAAAGTACTTGTGGAAGAGTTTGAATTTCGCACACATTACGGTCAATGCGGAGAGGATGATGGCAGCTACCAGGACACCAACAAGATAGTGCCATGTCTTGCTGCTATCTGCTGGAGGCGCTAATGTAGCTGAAGATTTAAATAAACACAGTGTTAGTTAAATACTGAAATCGAAACACATCAATTAATGGATGTTACTTTCACCTTTTATTAATATTAATTAATTTACATGTGTACACCACATGAAGATATATTTATTGTAAACACGATAGTATGGTAAAATGTATGCTTTACAAAGGGCGGCACAGTGACGCAGCGGTAGAGTTGCTGCCTTACAGTGCTAGAGACCTGGGTTTGATCCTGACTACGTGCGCTGTCTGTACAGAGTTTGTGCATTCTCCCTGTGACCTTGTGGGTTTTCTCCAGGTGCGCCGGTTTCCTCCCACGGATACTAGGCTAATTGCCTTCAGTAATATTGTAAATTGACGCTAGTGTGTAGTATAGTGTTTAGGAAGATTCTGGTTTGCACTGAAGATAGACACAAAATGCTGGAGGAACTCAGCAGGACAGGAAGCATCTCTGGAAAGAAGGAATGGGCGAAGTTTCGGGTCGAGACCCTTCTTCACTCTGATCTGAAGTTCAAATTTAGGTCTAAAGAAGGGCCTCGACCCAAAATGTCACCCATTCCTTCTCTCCAGAGATGTTGCCTGTTCCGCTGAGTTACTCTAGCTTTTTGTGTCTATCTGTAGTACTGTGTTAGGGGTGATATACAAGGTGATCGCTGGTCAGCACGGACTCGATAGGCCAAAAGGGCCCGTTTCCTTGCTGTATTTCTAAAGTCTAAAGTCTATTAGTTTGAGTTCTTGCAACAGTGGCATAATAAGAAAAGGAAGCATTGCAGAAGTTTGGCACAATCTTTCCAGACACTGAAATGAAGAGGTTCTCACCAAGTAAAACATTGCAAGTAGACATGAACATTGAAGTTTGCTGTATATCATCATGCCTTGCACTGTTCAAAGAGATTTTCAGAGCAGATTTTAACTACAAATTGAGACGGCATGAAGTTACTTTCACCTTTTATTAAGTTTATCATTTGGATTTTCTGTGTAGGGAACAATATTATCTATAAATAAAGTCTGTGTTGAGTGCTAAAAATGTTATTCCCTCACATTGAAATATTGTAAGTTCATGGCTGATAAAGTATTTGCACCACTCATTATAAAAGATTTTTCTAAATGTATTTAATTGTATGTAAAAATATTTTTCCGTGAGACTGAAACCTGAGTTTGACTTTGGTAATGTGCACAACCTGTATTTATGGGGAAATAACATTTATTCCATTTTTTTCCTGCACAGAAATTCTCGGCATTACACTTGGGGCTCTTTGTTGACTTGGTTTGATTAGAGTCATAGAGTCAATGAGTAATAGAGGTGAAGGAAACTTTGGCATACAAATCAATCATTTTGAGAGAAAGACTGAGAAAGGAAGATTGCAAGATGGTCAATATTACCCCAAGCCAGAGTAGAAATAATGAATCATTTCTTGCATGATCAAAGAAAAGCAGAACAAGATAGGGTCGCACAAATATCTTAAGCGAGTCCAATGCACATAGGGCTGAAAATGGATTTGTAACCCAATTTTTTTTCTTTTAAGACACTCTGCTGGCTTTACCTTGCACAAAACATTATTCCCTTACCATGTATCTATACACTATAAATGGATCGATTGTAATCATGTGTTGTCTTTCTGCTGACTGGTTAGCACGCAACAAAAGCTTTTCACTGTACCTCGGTATATGTGAAAATTTACTAAACTGAACTGATGAATCATGCAGGAGCTGGATATTTTCACGACTCTTATTCTGTCTCAGTAATAAAATTTAGTTTTGAAATACAGCGTGGAAACAGGCCATTTGGCCCACCGAGTCCACGCCGACCAGCGAACCCTACACTCATTAACCGACAGACTTGTACGTCTTTGGAGAAATCCGAAGATCTTGGAGAAAACCCCTACAAGTCACGGCGAAAATATACATACACCGTACAGACCAAGCACCCATGTTCAGGATCAAACCCAGTTCTCTACCGCTATGCCTCCATATCACCCATAAAGTGTCATCTTTCATTCTTGTGTTTTAAACTCAAGCACAACAGAGTCCAATAGACCCTCTGTCTGAAGAAGGCTTTCGGCCCGAAACGTTGCCTATCTCCTTCGCTCCTTAGATGCTGCTGCACCCGCTGAGTTTCTCCAGATTTTTGTGTACCCCAGAGTCCAATAGACCACAGGGCAAAACCAGCAAAATGTCTTAACAGAAAAAAATGGGTTACAAATCCATCTTCAGCCATATGTGGATGGGACTCGTTTAAGAAATTTGAATTCATTGAAATCAGTGAAGTCCAATTCTGGGAACACATTGTATTTAGGCTATCGTATTACGCATTTAGTATTTACACACATTTCTTCCCATTATACTAGGAGTTCTAACAGAGGGATAGTTGCTTTTATGTCCCCTACCTACTACTTTACCAGGACAGGGAGCATAAATAGATCACTCATGTTTGAATTGCAGAGCAGACTTGATGGGCCGAATGTGTTAATTCTGCTCCTGTGTCTTATGATCCACCATCAAACTGTAGACAGAGTAACAGAGTCATTAGAAACTACAGATGTTGGGATATTGAGCAAAAAGAAAAATGCTGGAGGAACTCAATGGGTCAGGCAGCATCTCTGGGGGGAATGCAGTGTGAAGATGAGTTCTTTTCTCGAAAAGAGCCAAATGATCAACTCTCTCCTTATGGGCAAGGCATGGCATTGGGATCCTTTTAGATGTCTTGGGAATCTTCCTGTACAAGGGGTCTCAAAATGGGGCACAATATTTGATCTGTTGCTTAGCCATAGGTAGAGTACGATCTCTTTGTTTCTGAATTCTATACCTCTGTTTAAAAATCTGCAATTCCTCAGAGCTTAAGTTATTTTCTTTACTTGTCGCAGATCTTGGCAGAATGGATAAGCTAGAAACAAGGGACTGCAGATGCTGGCTGACCCAAAAGCACATGAAGTGCTGGAGTAACTCAGCAAGTCAGGCAGCAAAGATTGACACAAAGTGCTGGAGAATCTCAGTGGCTCAGGCAGCATCTCTGGAGGAAAAGGGTCAGTGATGTTTTAGGTCGGGACACTCCTTCAGACTCCCTTTTACATTTCTTCATCTCTGGAGAGCATGGATAGTTTAGTTTAGTTTAGTTTACTTGAGTCTAGTCCAGTTTAGTTTATTGTCATGTGTACTGAGGTACAGTGAAACACTTTTGTTGCGTGCTAACCAGTCAGTGGAAAGACAATACGTGTTTACAATCGAGCCGTCCACAGTGTACAGATACACGATGAAGGGAATAACACGTGGTGCAAGATAAAGTCCAGTAAAGTCTGATTAAAGATCGTCTGAAGGTCTCCAATTAGGTGGATAGTATAGGTGGAGAAGACCAATCTGCAGAAGGGTCTGGATCTGAAACATCACCTATCCATGCTCTCCAGAGATGCTGCCCACTGAGTATTCCAGCACTTTGTGTCCAGAATGGATAAGCTGCCCATTATATAATCCATCCTGTTTTTACAGCCATTGACATTGACCTCAATTGTTGCTGCTGAAGGGTGAGAGGTGGCAACCCGAATTTCAGCCTCATTGAATTGAACTGAATTGCCCCAATTGCCCCATTGAATTGAAGTGCACATGACAAGCACAAAAGTAGCAAACTTGTTAAACATTGCAGATTGGGATATGTCAAATCTGGGTCACCAGTGGAATCAGTTTAAAGTTATTGAATTGCATTCTTCTCTAATCTCACCCATCTCGCACGATAGCGCAGCGGGAGAGTTGCTGCTTTACAGCGCTTGCAGCACCGGAGACCGGGTTCGATCCCCACTACGGGTGCTGTCTGTACAGAGTTTGTACGTTCTCCCCGTGACTTTGTGGGTTTTCTCCAAGATCTTCGGTTTCCTCCCACACTCCAAAAACATACTGGTATGTAGGCGAATTGGTTTGGTAAATGAAAAAAAAAAAAAATTGTCCCTAGTGTGCATCTTCTTCTTCTTGCGTATGGCGTGCACAGCCTAAATTTGGAGGACAACTTGTTCTATTTGGTCTTTTTTGATTGTGCACGCCAGGCTGATTGCATTCGTTGAAACAGGGCGGACCACGTGAAGGTTGCAATCTCCCACCCCTCTAGTGTGTGCAGGATAGTGTTAATGTGTGGGGATCGCTGATCGGCGTGGGCACAGATGACCGAAGGGCCTGTTTCCGCGCTGTATCTCCAAACTAAACACTTAACCACATTGTCCCATGGGTCAGAATGTATTTTTAGGGAATGTTATTCAAGCTAACAATGATTGGTTTCAGGTTAACAGACATAACACCAGTCCACGAAGATGCATGTACGTAACACCCTCATGATCTCTGCTGCTACATCTAATGAGTTATACTACCAAATTATTCACACTCCACGCCTTCAAAGCTTGTGGTTCCAATCTGACTTTTGCTGTAGCAACCACGTCAATGGATCATTGTAGTCTCATGAAAGTATCATGTAACTGTATACAACTTCACAAAATGTACACAAGGCTTCATTTATCTTTTAGTAAATAAGATTAAACACAGAGGGCAAATTCAATGTGAGCTGAGACAGGGTGTAAACAAAACAACCTTCAAAAGGAACTCAACATTTGAAAAGCAATTCAGTCAGGAGAGGGAACCAGTGCTTTGAAATGGGAACCTTGAAATGTAAAAGGAATAAACAGGAACTCTTATCAAAAGGAAAGTTTGATATTCTCATAAGAAAATAGGAATCAGAAGAGGAGAAATAATTACAACAAACTTATTATAAACATCTATTGTACCCATTTACTGTTGTTCTAAAGTAAAGGAATTAACATGCACAGGAACCACACTGTGCATTTTCTCTGGGCAGTAAATGTGCTTCCTTAGGCTTGACCATTTATTTAGTTAAACTCTCAGGAAAGTTTTTAATGCTGTGTTATATATTATACTAGACTAAGTGGCACCCGTTGGGTCCCTTGTTCACACGGGAGGGCTGGTCCTCCGATGCAATATTCCACCTCTCCACTAATTCCAATATTGGTGGCCAGTGGGGGGGCTTTCTGGAGCACTGGTATGGGTTCTTGGGGTGGCAGCTCAGTCCCTCAAGCCTGATGTGCTGGCAGCTCACTCACAGCTGGTGGGCTGGCAGTTGACTCATGGCTATTCCTTGAAATTCCATTTCAAGCAGGGCGCAAGGCAACCAAATTCAAATCCATTTTCCTACCACTTCGAGCAGGGAGCAAGGCCACCAAATTCAAGTGCAGTTTCCTACCACTTCAAGCAGGGTGCAAGGCCACCACATTCAAATGCAGTTTCATACCATTTAAAGCAGGGTGAAACCACCATAAAACCGCCATAAAACCACACAAAACACCAAACACACAGTCCAGTAGACATTCAGTGTGTTCCGTTTATTCACAGCTCAGACAGAGTCCTGACCTCTCCCTCCCCCATCATGCAGAGACTAAGTCACATGCACACATAAGCCATAATATAACCCCTCCCCCTCCCACCAGAAAAGGTGTGGCCTTCATGACAAGAGAGAAATTCTCAACATTTTTTAAACACTAATAACACTTTTATTTTTCATTGATGGGAAGAATCCTCTGCACCTGCTGAGCGGAGGGGGACTGAGTAAGATGGCCAAAATTCACAGCCGCAATTGGTAGCGTTTTATCTAATATCAATATAGTCCTTACAATCCATTAGAGAACCAGAATGGACAGCTATCCCATTAGAGAACCAGAATGGACAGCTATCTGCAGAGCCAAAAGAGATGGGGGAGATGTTGAACAATTTCTTTTCTTCGGTATTCACCAAGGAGAAGGATATTGAACTCTGTGAGGTAAGGGAAAAAAGTAGAGTAGCTATGGAAACTATGAGCTTCAAAGAGGAGGAAGTACTGACACTTTTGAAAAATATAAAGGTGGATAAGTCTCCAGGTCTTGACAGGATATTCCCTAGGACATTGAGGGAAGTTAGTGTAGAAATAGCAGGAGTTATGACAGAAATATTTCAAATGTCATTAGAAACGGGAATAGTGCCGGAGGATTGGCGTACTGCGCATGTTGTTCCATTGTTTAAAAAGGGTTCAAAGAATAAACCGAGCAATTATAGACCTATTAGTTTGACATCAGTGGTGGGCAAATTAATGGAAAGGATACTTAGAGATAATATATATAAGCATCTGGATAAACAGGGTCTGATCAGGAACAGTCAACATGGATTTGTGCCTGGAAGGTCATGTTTGACAAACCTTCTTGAATTTTTTGAAGCGGTAACTAGGTAAATTGATGAGGGTAAAGCAGTGGATGTTGGTCTATATGGATTTCAGTAAGGCCTTTGACAAGGTTCCCCATGGAAGGTTGGTTCAGAAGGTTCAATCTTTGGGTGTTAATGGCGGAGTAGCAAGATGGATTCAACAGTGGCTGAATGGGAGATGTCAGAGAGTAAGGTGGATGGCTGTTTGTCATGTTGGAAGCCGGTGACCAGTGGGGTGCCTCAGGGATCTGTGTTGGGTCACTGTTGTTTGTCATGTACATCAATGATCTGGATGATGGGGTGGAAAATTGGATAAGTAAGTATGCAGATGATACTAAGATAGGTGGTATTGTGGATAATGAAGTAGATTCTCAAAGTCTACAGAGAGATTTGGGCCATTTGGAAAAGTGGGCTGAAAGATGGCAGATGGAGTTTAATGCTGATAAGTGTGAAGTGCTACATCTTGGCAGGACAAATCAAAATAGGACGTACATGGTAAATGGTAGGGAATTGAGGAATGCTGTGGAACAGAGGGATCTAGGAATAACTGTGCGTAGTTCCCTGAAGGTGGAATCGCATGTAGTAAAGAAAGCCTTTGGTGTGCTGGCCTTTATAAATCAGAGCATTGAATATAGGAGTAGGGAAGTAATGTTAAAATTGTACAAGGCATTGGTAAGACCAATTCTGGAGTATGGTGTACAATTTTGGTCGCCTAGTTATAGGAAGGATGTCAACAAAATAGAGAGAGTACAGAGGAGATTTACTAGAATGTTGCCAGGGTTCCAGCAACTATGTTACAGAGAAAGGTTGAACAAGTTAGGTCTTTATTCTTTGGAGCGCAGAAGGTTAAGGGGGGACTTGATTGAGGTCTTTAAAATGATGAAAGGGATAGACAGAGTTGACGTGGATAAGCTTTTCCCATTGAGGGTAGGGAAGATTCAAACAAGAGGGCATGACATGAGAATTAAGGGACAGAGGTTTAGGGGTAACGCGAGGGGGAACTTCTTTACTCAGAGGGTGGTGGCTGTGTGGAATGAGCTTCCAGCAGAAGTGGTGGAGGCAGGATCGATTTTAACATTTAAAAGTAAAGTGGATAGGTATATGGACGTGAAGGGAATGGAGGGGTATGGTCTGAGTGCAGGTAGATGGGACTAGGGGAAAACAAATGGTCGGCACAGACTGGAAGGGCCGAGAGGGCCTGTCTCCGTGCTGTAATTGTTATATGGTTATATGGTTAATATACAGTGCAAACAAAGCACCCAAACCACCATTTGCAGTAGTGCCTTTTCAGTTCAACCCAAACCCCCCAAACAAACATTTGCAGGCAGTGCCTTTTTACTTCAAACCAACCATATTTTCATTTTCAAACCACATTAAGGTCACTCAAGGTTGAGTAGACATTTGTGTCCAGTGCTATTCAGAGCTCAGAGAGACGTGACCCTCTGGTTCCTCCATCTTGCAGAGACTGAGTGAGGCATACCACTTCCTGGTTTTATAGTCCCTCCCCCTCCCTCCAGCAGGGACAGCAGAGAGAATGGGGAATTTGTTTAAAAACATTAATAGCTCTCTGATTTTTCATCGATGGGAAAGATCCTCTTGTCCAGGAAGGCGGAGGGGGGCTCTGTGCGAGCTGGCCAAAAATGACAGCCGTAGGTGGCGGCGTTCTCTTGGAAATCACAGCACAGCGAGCCAAAAGCGGTCAAGATCAGACTTTTAGTAATATAGATAGATATAAGCTAGTGAACAGGCTAGGAATACCAGTGAGTTGGCATGGAGTTAATAACACCTGAAAAAATACAAAATAACATTTCTGGACCACCAATAATAGCTTGAATTGATAGAGTTTTTAGTTTTATTTTTAGAGATGCAGCCTGGAAACATGTCCTACAGGCCATTGGGTCCACACTGACCACTGATCACCCGTTCACAGTAGTTCCATATTATCCCACTTTCTCATCAGTTCACGACACAATAGGGATAATTTACAGAGGCCAATTAACCAACATCTTGGGTATGTGGAAAGAAACAGGAGAATTGAGAGGAAATCCACGAGGTCACAGGAAAAATGTGCAAACTCCACACTGACAGCGCCCGAGGTCAGGATCGAACCCTGGAACGGTCAATTCTAGAGCAGACCAAGTGAGGAGGAGAGTTTTAGCAGGCTAAGAGCAAACACAAGTTGATGTGAGGTGAAAATAGCCAGTTCGGTTTAGTTTAGTTTCATTTAGAAATACGTCATAGAAACAGGCCCTTTGGCCCACTGAGTCCATGGCAACCATTGATCACCCTTACACACAATCATTTCTACACACTAGAGGCATTTTACAGATGCCAATTAACCCACAAATCTGCATCTTTTTGGAATATGTGAGGAAACTGGAGCACCCAAGGGAACCCACACAGTTACAGGGCAAATGTACAAATTACCCACAGATCAATGGTTCAATGGTGCATTAGTAACCGTAGCCAGGATCAAACCCATGTCTTTGGGCAGCAACTCTACCGCAGGCACGTGCCGTGAGTAATTACTCAGGGCAGGCACTCAGTCCGCTAAAAAAAATATTAACTGCGCATGCGCAGATTGTTCGGTCCGTTAAATAAATAAATAAATAAAAACTGTGACATATCAATTTGCCCAAGGATTCCTAGTCCTAGACCAATTGGGGAAACAGTTCCTTTCACAGCGTGTGGATAGTCTGTGTCAGGGGTAAAGTTGTGGGGAGGGCACAAGTGTTGAGAAGGAGGGTGTCGGGGATAATGGCAGAAACGTACTCACTCACCGCTGCCGCAGCTCTCCGGACACGAAGCCCCCGCTCTGTAGCTGGGGATAGAAGCAGCTCGGGTAGCTGCGAGTGGCCGCCGGTACCCGACAGCAGAACTGGCCGCCACTTCAGCTCCTTCTGCCGGCCTGCTCACCCCTGGCAGTGCTCTCCGTCGGAACACCTGTCACCTGCCGTTCGCCGACTTCGCTCATGTCAGCGGCTTCCTGCAAATCCTTAAATTCCCACAGCCGAGTAACCTCAATCGCGCTGTCGGAATTTAAGGACATGAGTGAGGCCAGCGAGCGGCAGGAGAGTGGTTTGTACACGGAGAGCTGCCAGAGGTGAGCGGAGACCGGCAGAAGGAGCTAAGGTGGCGGCTGGTTCCGCTGTCCGGCCCGGCGGCCGCTCAGCCACCCGAGCTACTTCTCCCCCCCCCCCCCCCCCGGCCTCAATGCGGTGGCATTCCACGCCTCCGTGCAAGGAGTGTCACAAGTGGCATTATCCCAATCCCCTCCTTCATAACATTCGTGCCCTCCCCGCAACCTTACCCCAGGCCAGACTCCCTAAACACTGTGAAAGCCCCCCCCCCCCCCCCCCCCCCCCCACACCCCGGGAAATACAGTATTTAAAAACATAAACACAAAATGTACTTACCACATTATTGGTACTCAAGCTCCATTCTTCTCTCTTTGTTACCTAACATACACTTAAAATATTGATAAACTATATTTGAAAACCCCGCCAAGAAACTTGCTCTGCGCATGCGCAGTAGACCGATGCGCATGCACAATGCTGCAAAGGCAGGATTTCTGCTTAGTTATTACCATGTTATAATTTTAGTCAGGGTAGGCAGTGCGTACCTTGCCTACCCTGACTGCACGTGCCTGCTCTACCGCCACACCACTGAGCCTCCATGAAGGTTAAAGATTATATTAATCTGTGGACTGTAGTTTGACTTTAGTTTAGAGATACAACCCAGAAACGAGTCCTTCAGCCCACCGAGTCCTCACCGCCCAGCTTTGAATATGAATGAATGAATAGTTTATTTCGGTCATACATTAAAAAGAACAAAACTTTACAATCTGTGTGAATATGAACCAACACTGTATCCATTTCACACAACATTCACATAATCAATGACCGAAAAAAGAATAGGCTGAAGCCACAAAGGTTATTTTTGCCTATCCTATCCTTTCTCCTCACATTAACACTAGGGACAATTTTTACATTGATACCAAGCCAATTTACCTACAATCCTGAACATCTTTGGAGTGTGGGAGGAAACCAAAGTTCTCTGAGGAAACCCACGCAGGTCACGGGGAGACCGTGCAAACTCCGTACCGACAAGCATCATAACCAGGATTGAAAATAGGCCTCTGGCGCTGTGAAGCGATATAAGGCAGCAACTCCAGCACTGCGCCACCGTGCCGCTTAAAGCCAAATATTTCATCAAGATTACAAACAACTCCAAGACGAAAGGGGAATAGATGGAAGTTGTCTTGTTACCAAGTAGGAACATTTTCAGTAGATTGGTTTTCATCCTTTTGCTGCTGATACAATGGCCATATCCATAGCTATAGCTTGACACAGTCCACAGCCCTTGGTCCCCACCAGCTTGCTGTTAACTGGATGGGATGAATTGCCAATGCCCCTCTGGTAGAGTTCTTTGTTTGCCCAAATACAACCTGTGACATCAAGCAAGTAATTTTGAGAATCTGCACAATTTAATGCAAAGGCTTTTACTTACTCGGATTACTGGAGTTCGCTATTACTTCCATTAGATTAACTTTGTGTTGAAATCTTACATGTATCTCAAAACTAGACGTAGGAGAGAGGTCTAGATTCAGCAAATCTTTTCCCTGAAGCTGCAGTGTAAATCTTCCAAACGATCTGAAGAGAAAATGGAGAACATTTCACAATGCCTTTTAAATAATCAGGAGCACACAGACTTCAATTTGTTATTAGTACACTTTTCAACCACTGACATTCAAACTACAAGGAATAGATTGAAGAAGCAACAGGAAGATAATGAGAAAGATCTCTTCTTCTTCTTCTTTCGTGTGGCATGCACGGCCTAAAGTTGCAGGACAACTTGTTCTATTTGATCTTCTGTGTGTGCACGTCGAGTTGATTGCATTAGTCGAAACAGGGCGGACCACGTGAAGGTTGCAGTCTTCCACCCCAATGAGAAAGATGAATTCACCTAAAAAAAAAAAACAATTGAAGACACAAGAAACTGCAGATACAGGAATCTTGAGCAAAAGACAAAGCATTGGAGGAACTCAATGGCATCTGTGGAGGAGCATTAGTCTGAAGAAAGGTCCTGATCCGAAATCTCGTCTGTCCATTCCATCCACAAATGCTGCTTGACCCATTAGGTTCCTCCAGCACTTTGATTTTGCTTGAGAAAAATATTGTTTACACTTTTTGATCCGTCTAGAAACATTTAGCCATGGATGGGTGGATTTAGTTATGTATTTGGCTCTGTAGTAACATCCATTTTTCTGTTTTAGCATTTCATCGTTTTTAGGCCCGATGCCACAGATTACAATACCTAATCCAGTCTGTAGACGCAAGGAACCGCAGATGCTGGTTTACCAAAAAAGGTAAAAGTGCTGGAGTAACTCAGCGGGTCAATTCAGGTAGTATCTCTGGAGAACATGATTAGGGTGGGTACACAAAATGCTGGAGAAACTCAGCGGGTGCAGCAGCATCTATGGGCGAAGGAGAGAGGCAAGGTTTCGGGCCAAAACCCTTCTTCAGACTGATGGGGTGTGCGGGGAGGAGGGGGGAAGAAAGGAAAAAGGAGGAGGAGTCCGAGGGCTGAGGGAGAGGTAGGAAGGGGAGGAGACAGCAAGGGTTAACAGAATTGTGAGAATGGATGAAATTTGAAGAAGGGTGGGACCCTTCTTCAAAATGATTGTAATGGGGGGAAGAACGTTGGTCGAGAGATGGGGGCAGGACCAAGCCTGGCAAATGATAGGTGGATACATGAGTGGGAGAAGGGGGTGGTGGGGTGGGGGGGGGGGGGGGGGGGGGGGGGGGGGGGGGGTTGATAGGCCAATCATTGGGCAAAGGCCAGAGATGGAAAGACAACAGGTGTGAGATAAAGACATAAAGGGCGAAGAGGCATGAAATATGAAGCCAGTTTCATTACATTAAATTGGAGAAATTGTACGATTTCCACAATTTTAGGTGAACACCCCCCCCCCCCCCCCCACACCCCTTTCCTGTGCCCCACCTGGATGCACACCCATTTCTCATTTCACCCTCTCCCCTTCCATCTGTCCCCTTCCACCTATATTCCTTCCTCTGGCTTCACACTTCACACTCCTTCTATTCTAATCTCACAATTCTTGTGTTTTCATCTCTGACCTTTGTCCAACCATCTGCCAATCAACACCCCCCCCCCCATCCCCTCACCTGTATCCACCTATCACTTGCCAGGATTTGATCCACCTCTCCTCCAGCTTTCCCCCACTGACACCCCCACCAACCCCCACCCCTCCCACAACAGTCCAAGGTAGATCTTGACACAGAGATGTCACTTATACGTGTGCTTCAGAGTTGCTCCCTGACCCGCTGAGTAACTCCAACTCTTTGTGACATAATCCAGACTGCCACTTCAAAGCTGTGTTTGAAGGTTATTGGGCTGTGAGTGGTGCTGCCATATACAGTACATGAGAGGTTATAGAAAGGTCCATTTGACATTTCTGGTTCCATGACAGTATTCATGGAACCTGATTCGAAGGCCGGAGGGGATACATTTCCCATTTGGACCAAATATTTATCAAACAATCTTTTTAGACTATTGAGATACAGTGTGGAAACAGGCCCTTTGACCCATCGAGTCCATGCTGATCAGCGATCACCCCATACACTAGCACTATCCTACACGCTAGGGACAACTTACAATTTTACCAAAGTCAATTAACCAACGAACTTGTACGTCTTTGGAGTGTGTCTGTTCTCCCTGAGACCAGGTGGGTTTTCTCTGGATGTTCTGGCTTCCTCCTACATTCCAAATATGTGCAGGTTTGTAGGTTAATTGACCTCAGTAAATTGTCCATGGTATGTAGGATTGAACTAGTGCATGGATAATCACTGGTCGGTGCGGACTCCATGTGCCGAAGGGTCCGTTTCTTCGTTAAAATAGAACATTTTTTGAATCCTGGGTAATACATTCAAATGTCAGCATCAAATATTTCCACCAATGAAATGAACATAGGAGCACACAGAGAAACCCCAAGCGGTCACAGAGAGAATGTACAAACTCCGTACAGACAGCACCCGTAGTCAGGATCGAACCCGGGTGTGTGGCGCAGTAAGGCCACAACTCTACCGCAGCGCCACCGTGCGCCTTAAAACCATGTAAATCAGATTGTTTGTTTATTCATAATATGATGGGAAGTTGCTGGGTGCAAATTAGTTAGATTGCAACAGTGACTAAATTGTAAAAGTATTTCAGCGAATGTTCCAATTATATGTAAGGTGTTATATAAATGCAAATATGAATCTAGGAAACTCATAAATACAGTATGTTAAAAATCTAATGTAGCCTCCACCTATTTTGTTACAGTGTTGAGTAGGGAGGGGCATTTATTTCAGTGCATAAGATATGTATAAATCCAGTCTTTACTGTAATGTGAATTTTTTTTTTGATTTTTACGCAGCACGATCCCACAAACTCCGTACAGACAGCACCCGTAGTCAGGATCGAACTCGGGTCTCTGGCGCAGTAAGGCAGCACCTGTAAGGGCCTGCATCCAGATAATCTGATTGAGCGGCTTAGGGTGAGAAGGCGCCAGTTCAATGGCGAGAAGTTTTTACTTGTTTCTCAAACGAAACGTGTCGTAGAGTCTTCTACATTCATCCCAGTAGCAACACTGTTTCTTGTCTCTTCAAAAAGATACCAGCCTGGAAACAAAATCTACTTGCTTCAGAAACAAAGGAATCGGACAAAGTGGACCACAACAACCATTTCTGGGTGACGACATCCATCTGGAAATTTGTCCAAACTGAAGGCAGCACAGCAGTAGAGTTGCTACTTAACAGCGAGTTGCTCCGCCGGAGACCCAAGTTCAATCCCGACTACAGGTACAGAGTTTGTACGTTCTCCCCTTGACCTGCGTGGGTTTTCTCCGAGATCTTTGGTTTCCTCCCACACTTCAAAGCTGTACAGGTTTGTAGGTTTATTGGTTTGGTGTATGTGTACATTGTCCTCTGTGTGTAGGATAGTGTTGGTGTGTGGGGATCGCTGGTCGACGCGGACTCGGTGGGCCGAAGGGCCTGTTTCCGCGCTATATCTCTAAACTAAACCAAACTGTTCCCAATGTGCCTTGGGAAGTGCTGTGGTCCATGCAATGTTCCTCTTGGAGTGTTGTGGGAAAATTTAATGTTTGGTATCATTCCCTGAATAACTATGTTTTCATTGCATAGTCTGGATTGGTAGCTCACTGAAATAAGTCCCATGTTTATTTTCTTTCCACCGCCAATCCAGGAATAGTTCCATCATCACACCATCCCCACCACTGTTCTCATCCCCGACAGTTCAATAGTGTCCTGATGGATCCGAAAATCCACTTAGCCCTTGCATAAAAATACTCAGGGTCTCACTCTCATGGGTGTGCAGACCGCAACCATCAATACACCCCACCACCACATGCCACTGACTCCCCGGTTCTCCCTGTAGAGCCTCCAGTGGCCTGCTCTCTACCCCTGCCCCCCCCCCCCCCCCCCCCCACCTCCCCGCATCCTCCACCCAACTCCCCAATTTCCAATTTCATAGCTCATTTTCCAATCTCACTCCCTTGCACTCTCAACATGGGTATACTACAATTACTGGGACATCACATTTGACAGTGCAACACACCCTCTGCTGGGGACTTAAGCATCAGCCTCTATTTAGTGCAGGAAGGAACTGCAGATGCTGGTTTAACCCAAAGATAGACACAAACCGCTGGAGTAACTCAGAAATGGGATGTTTTGGGTCAAGACCTTTCTTCAAGCAGGTCTCTATTTAGTGTTTAAGGCTCTGCCAGCAGCACTGAATCCATTGCTTTCTGACTCTAGGGCAGTAACCATTATTTTGTGTAAGCAAATGATTGTTTAGATTATAGACTTTAGAGATACAGCGCGGAAACAGGCCCCACAACTTCATTGATATTCTCAACTTCACCAAGAAGCATTTAATGTGCCTGTAAATTTGTAGCAAGCAAAAATGTCACTGTTCTTTTAGACTTTATGGATACAGCATGGAAACAGGTCCTTCGGCCCATAGAATCCGCACTGCGCAATGATCCTACACTAACATACACTAACCTACACGATAGAGACCATTTACCATTTTACCAAAGCCAATTAACCTACAAACCTGTAGGTCTTTGGAATGTGGGAAGTAACCAGAGCAGCTAGAAAAAGCCCACATGGCCACGGGGAGAACATACAAACTCAGGCTCAAACCTGAGTCTCTGGCACTGTATAGCAGTAGCACTACCATTTTTCACTTTTCCGCAGTGCCAGGGACGTGCATTCGATCATGACTATGGAGTTTGTCTGTTCTCCCTTTGACTATATGGATTTTCTCCGGGACCTCCGGTTTCCTCCCATACCCCAGAAACGTGCAGGTTTGTAGGTTAATTGGCCTTGGTAAATTGTCCCTAGTGCGTATGGTAGAACTACTGTGTGGATGATCATTGGTTGGCGCAGACTCGGTGGGCCCTGTGTCTCTAACTAATCCAAACTAAAATACATTTGTTGACTGCTGGGTATTACATTCAAATGGCAATGTCAGTTTAAATTATTTCCACAAATGAAATTAATATTCCCAACTTCAACAAGAAACATTTAGTGTGCTTGTATGACAGCAGCTCTACCATTTTTCACTGTGTGACCCTCGTGTTCCTGTTCGTATTGAGTGCATATGACAAATAAGCACTCTTGAGTTTACTTGATTGATTTAGTGTCAATTACATGGAGCAGAAATAAAAGTCTAAACAGCCGATCATCGTGTGAACTCCATCATCAAGTTCGCCGACGACAGCACTGATGGGGATGAGTCGGAGTACAGAAGAGAGATCGAGCAACTGTCCATATGGTGCCAGCACAATAACCTGGCCCTCAACACCAGCAAAACCAAGGAACTGACTGTGGACTTTGGAAGGAGTAGGATGGGGACCCACAGTCCTGTTTATATGGTTAAAAGGGTCAAGAGCTTCAAATTCCTGGGCGTGCACATCTCTGAATATCTTTCCTGGTCCGAGAACACAGGTGCAATTATTAAGAAAGCACATCAACGCCTCTACTTCCTGAGAAGATTACGGAGAGTCGGTCTGTCAAGGAGGACTCTCTCTAACTTCTACAGGTGCACAGTAGAGAGCTTGCTGACTGGTTGCATTGTTGCTTGGTTCGGCAACTTGAGCGCCCTGGAGAGGAAAAGACTACAAAAAGTAGTAAACACTGCCCAGTCCATCATCGGCTCTGACCTCCCTTCCATCGAGGGGATCTATCGCAGTCGCTGCCTCAAAAAGGCTGGCAGCATCATCAAGGACCCACACCATCCTGGCCACACACTCATCTCCCTGCTGCCTTCAGATAGAAGGTACAGGAGCCCGAGGACTGCAACGACCAGGTTCAGGAATAGCTACTTCCCCACAGCCATCAGGCTATTAAACTTAGCTCGGACAAAACTCTGAACATTAATATCCCTTTATCTGTTATTTCCATTTTATCAATTTATTTATTCATGTGTGTATTTATGTATATTATGGTATATGGACACACTGATCTGTTTTGTCGTCAATGCCTACTATGTTCTGTTGTGCTGAAGCAAAGAAAGAATTTCATTGTCCTGTCAGGGACACATGACAATAAACTCTTTTGACTCTTTTGATTTGACTTTGACTTGTAAACTTTGTACCAAGTAAAAATGTCACTGTTCCTATTCAGATCGAGTACATAAACACTCTTGAGTTGACTTGGTTGATTTGGTGACCAATACATGGGGCAGATATAACAAGTCCTAAAGTACATAAATAAAGGTGCAGTCCTTGTTGGAGAATTAAGTAAATAGGTGACTTGAAATGTCATCATGATAGATATCTATTAACTGCTGTTACTAAAGTTACGACATGAAATCTATTCAGTACGATGATTACGACATTAAGAAAACTGTGGCTTTGAAAGTTCCTGGTCTCATTCTGCAGCCCAATTGAGATGTTTATCAACTCCTTAATCCCAGTAGGAGAATCGTGGTTAAGATAGCTTCAATCCATTATATAAAAATGGCTGCCCATGACAATACGAGTGTGTTTCTTGGATATCTGTTAGTTTGAAACTATTGTTAAATTAGCAAACCACATGGCTGCTAATACATTGAAAATGAGTAGACTACCTTTGATGATGTAGATGTCGGCAGGGTGAATGGGGAGGGTATGGAAGTGGCAGCGTAATAACAACCACCCAGATCTTTTAGCCATAACCTAGCCCTATTGAAGGCTCTAGCATAAAAGTAACAATAAAAGGGTGGGCAGCACGGAGGTGCAATGGTAGAGTTGCTGCCTTACAGCTGGGTTCGATCCTGACTACTTGTGCTGTCTGTACGGACTTTGTACGTTTCCCCTCTGGTAACCTGCATGGGTTTTCTCAGAGATCTTTGGGTTTCCTCCCACACTCCAAAGACGTACAGGTTTGCAGGTTAATTGGCTTGATATAAATGTAAAAATGAGCCTGTGTCACAAACTCCTGAGGGAATGTTGCCAACTGGCCCGCTCCAGACTGCAGGAGTGCATGCTGAGGACGAACTGAAGCTTGGTGCAGTCAACACCAAGGCTCTGTGGGGGAGGACCACAGTCCAGAGTCCTTCCGCTGCTGGACACTGGGGGGCAGGGTGTGGTGGAGACCTCAACCAAGAGATGGGATTTTACCCGGGGGGGGGCAAATGAGTGTAATGAGTGTAAAAGGTGCCAGTTATAATTATATTTCTGTGAACCACCAAATATGATGCTAATTATGTATAGCCTCAGAGAAAGTCAGAAGAACTTTTGCACAGTTCTTGTTTTGTATATATTTTTTATTCTGAATGAAGTTTATTTTGATTTTTTTAATCTCCTTTATCCATCACTTGACAAGCTTTACCACACCCTTACTACCTTTTTCCAGCTTTCTCCTTCCTACTCAATCAGTCTGAAACATTGTCTGTTCATTTCAATATTCAATATTCACGCTTTGAAATTCAAGTATATTAAGGTATTAATCCTTATTTAATATTGCCGATAATTGGACTTTGATTTAGTAGTTTTTTTTTGGAGAAAATGGGCCTCTGCAGAATTCAACTTTCTTTCCTGTCTGTTCTTTAGAAAAAAGTGTTTGGTTGTGTTCACAAGGTGATCAACCCATTGTTTAAACTCAGCCCTAATGTGGAAAGTGGCCAAGTGTACACTTAAATGTTATTCCAGTGCTCAGCAAGTTAGGTCTTAAAGTTGTGGGGGGGGGGGGGGGGGGGGGGGGGGGGGGGGGGGGGGGGGGGGAGTCAGAGCCAGAACCTGCAGAGACTAACTAGTAAACAAATGATTGAGGCACAACGTTTCTCAGGGAGGGGAGGGCAGGAGGAATGCAACCATTGTTCTGCAAAAACAATGTGCAACATAAATGCGGCACTTCCTCCTCTTGATACTTTGTAGTTCAAGGCATCATTAAACAAGACTCTAAGCTTCGGAGCCATTTCCAACATCTATCAGGCGGGACTGCCGCAAGCAGCTCCAGATTATTAACCATTCAGTGTCTGTTAGATACTGAGTCAGAAGAAGGGCCTCGACCCGAAAAGTCACCCATTCCCTCTCTTCAGAGATGCTGCCTGTCCCGCTGAGTTAGTCCAGCATTTTGTGTCTATCTCCTGTTGGTTCCATGACACACTTGTGGCATTATAGACTCATAGAGTCTTAGAGTGACACAGTGTGGAAACAGGCCCTTCGGCCCCACTTGCCCACACCGGCCAACATGTCCCAGCTACACTAATCCCACCTGCCCACATTTGGTCCATATTCCTCCAACCCCTCCTATCCATGTAACATTCTTTGACCTCAGGTTAAAATCACTGTGGGCCATAACTTCTATGCATCGGCATCCTTCTAGGGTGCAGCTTTTAGGGCGGCACGGTGGTGCAGCGTTAGAGTTGCTGCCCTATGACACCAGAGACCCGGGTTCGATCCTGACTACAGGTGCTATCTACACGGAGTTTGTACATTCTCCCTGGCACCGCGTGGGTTCCACCCGGGTGATCTGGTTTCTTTCTACATTCCAAAAACATGCAGGGTTGTAGGTAAATTGCCTTCTGTAAATTGTAGGATGTAACTAGTGTTCAGGTGATCGCTGGTTGGCATGGACTCAGCGGGCCGAAGAGCCTGTTTCCATGCTGCATCTCCAAACTAAGAGCTGAATCATCATTGACATCTCCCTATCTACCATGCTGCGCTCCAGCATCAACGGGACACAGTGGTCCTTAAGTGGAGCATCAATTCACAAGGAAAAGCAAAAACAGCGATGATCTTCCTACAATATAGAACATGGAACAATGCAGCAGAGGAACAGGCCCTTTGGCCCACAATGTGATACCACGACCAACTCTTGTCTTCCTGCACATCATCCATAACCCTCCATTCCCAGCATATACATGTGACAATGCAAAATTCTCTATGCCTGAATGCCTGGTCTGAATGCCTCTATTGTATCTACCTCTACCCCCACCCCTGCACTGCATTCCACCCTGTGAGTCACCCTGTGAGTAAAACAAGACTTGCCCCACACATCTCCTTCATTTGTAATTACTTGGAACATATACAGTGACTTGCAAAAGTTTTCATACCCCTTGAACTTTTCCACATTTTGTCACATTACAACCACAAACGTAAATGTATTTTATTGGGATTGTATGTGATAGACCAACACAAAGTGGCGCATAATTGTGAAGTGGAAGGAAAACGATACATGGTTTTCAAATCTTTTTACAAATAAAAAACTGAAAAGTGTGGCGTGCAAAAGTATTCAGCCCCCTTTACTCTGATACCCCTAAATAAAATCCAGTGCAACCAATTGCCTCCAGAAGTCACCTAATTAGTAAATAGAGTCCACTTGTGTGTAATCTAATCTCAGTATAAATACAGCTGTTCTGTGAAGGGCTCAGAGGTTTGTTAGAGAACATTAGTGAACAAACAGCATCATGAAGCCCAAGGAACACACCAGATAGGGATAAAGTTGTGGAGAAGTTTAAAGCAGGGTTAGGTTATAAAAAAATATCGCAAGCATTGAACATCTCACGGAGCACTGTTCAAGCCATCATCTGAAAATGGAAAGAGTATGGCACAACTGCAAACCTACCAAGACATGGCCGTCCACCTAAGCTGACAGGCCGGGCAAGGAGAGCATTGATCAGAGAAGCAGCCAAGATGCCCATGGTAACTCTGGAGGAGCTGCAGAGATCCACAGCTCAGGTTGGAGAATCTGTCCACAGGACAACTATTAGTCGTGCACTCCACAAATCGGGCCTTTATGGAAGAGTGGCAAGAAGAAAGCCATTGTTGAAACAAAGCCATAAGAAGTCTCGTTTGCAGTTTGCCACAAGCCATGTGGGGGACATAGCAAACATGTGGAGGAAGGTGCTCTGGCCTGATGAGACCAAAATTGAAGTTTTTGGCCTAAATGCAAAACGCTATGTGTGGCGGAAAACTAACACTGCACATCACCATCCCCTGAACACACATCCCCACTATGAAACATGGTGGTGGCAGCATCATGTTGTGGGGATGCTTTTCTTCAGCAGGGACAGGGAAGCTGGTCAGAGTTGATGGGAAGATGGATGGAGCCAAATACACGGGCAATCTTGGAAGAAAACCTGTTAGTCTGCAAAAGACTTAAGACTGGGGTGGAGGTTCACCTTCCAGCAGGACAACGACCCTAAACATACAGCCAGAGCTACAATGGAATGGTTTAGACGAAAGCATATTCATGTGTTAGAATGGTTCAGTCAAAGTCCAGACCTAAATCCAATTGAGAATCTCTGGCAAGGCTTGAAAATTGCTGTTCACAGACACTCTCCATCCAATTTGGAAGGGTGAAAAAGAGAGATCAAAGGGGACAAAGTTAAAGGAAAATGGTGAATAGATCACGAGGCAATACAAAGTAAAATTAATTCAGGAGGACAGTCAAACTAGACGGAGAACTGGGATGGGGGAGGGATGGAGAGAGATGGAAAGCAAGGGTTACTTGAAGTTAGAGAAGTCAATATTCATATCTCTCTCCATCCCTCCCCCATTCCTTCTATACAGAGATGCTGTCTGTCCCGCTGAGTTACTGCGGAAATTCGTGTTTATCTTCAGTATAAACCAGCATCTGCTTTCCTTCCTACACTTCTCCATCTTCCTAACCCTTTATCTTCTTAAGAGGTTGACCACAACATTTCTGTGGACTGCCTTGGGTTACTGATAGCTGTTTACACTGCAGCACTGACACAGATTTGTAATTGCTAGTATGGCTCATCGACATGTTCTTTCTCAAGTAGAAAGTAGTGCTCTTACTGTGGCTGGTAATCACCAGTCTGCTGAAGGATCTTTTTGGACCCAGTAAGGCTTAGGAACTCTGGAGCTAACCACAGCCACCTACCCCATTTGGCAGTGAGACATTGAAAAGACCAGTGGCAGAGTTGGATAGGAAATCTAAAATAAAAACAAGAGATGCTGGAAATTTTCAGCAGGTTGAGACCTATCTCCGGGAATGTTTGAAGTTGAG
Source organism: Okamejei kenojei (assembly GCA_035221665.1). Lineage (NCBI taxonomy): Eukaryota > Metazoa > Chordata > Chondrichthyes > Rajiformes > Rajidae > Okamejei > Okamejei kenojei. The sequence goes on along the minus strand of CM069140.1, from coordinate 63,529,581 downwards.
AACCTTCTATCAGAAGCCCTGCTTCTCTTCCCGCTAGCGTGGTCAGACCTGATGAATATTCCGGTAATTCTTGTTTTTTATGTAGGATTTCCAGCATCTGCTGGGTTTTTTGGGGGAATTTTGACGAATAGGCAAGGAAACGCGTTGTCCAGAGACACCACCACATTCCTCGCCACGGATAACAAGATGGTTCTCCTGTCTGATGGTCCTCTGGTTCTCTCGAGGCTGAAGAAGGTTCCGGCTCAAAACATAGTTCTTAATATGGAGGACCACAGTCTAGGGTCCTTCCGCTGCTGGACATGGGGGGGCAGGGTGTGGTGGAGACTCCCCCTCAAAATAAGGGAAGGGATTCCACGCCAGTGGACCACATGAGTGACAAGGGTGGGGGGTAAAATTGTGATTTATGTATAGCTTCCGAGAATGTCGGATGGAGTTTTGTAAGGATCATGTATTGTATGTATTTATTTCTCGAATAAAGTCTATTTTGAAAATAAATAAATAAATAAATAGAACGTAAACTGTTGGAGTAACTCAACGAGGCAGGCAGCATCTGAGGAGAGCATGGATGGGCGACATCCCGACCCAAGACGTTGTTTGTCCATTCCTTCCACAGTTGCTGCCTGACCCTCTGGGTTCTTCCTGCACATTGTGTTTTGTGCATAATTCTCCTGTACCTCTGCACTCTTATGATCCTGCCTGGAGCAGAGGAACTGTTGGAAACTGAAGTCCACGCGGATCCCTGGAGTAGATAAGGAGACCTTTGAGCTTCTAATCCAACCTTGTAAGCTAACATGGCACCTGACAGTGATTTTACTTTAGATGTAGACCTACAGTGCGGAAGCAGGCCCTTCGGCCCACCGAGTCTGCTCTGACCCCCAATCACTCCGTACACTAGCGCTATCCTACACTGCAGATCATTTGCAACTTCCAGACGTCAATTGACCTACAAACCTCAACCTATACTCACCGGAGAAAATCCACGCAGTCACAGGGAGAACGTACAAACTCCGTAAAGACAGCACCCGTAGTCAGGATCGAACCTGGGTCTCCGGCGCTATAAGGCAGCAACTCTACTGTTGCGCCACTCTGCCACCCAGTGGAGCCTTTGTTATGGTAAATGCTGCTGCAATATTCACAGAACTGAGCACAGCCACCAAGTTAGACATATTCGCTCCAAACTCTGCTTGAAATCCTAGCACCCGCTGGAATCAGGCCCTTTCCAGCCCTCAACCAGAGTATACAAACCTGTTTTACTAAAACCAGGAAATTCTGGTTGGCGAGGTAAACATTGGTGAAGGAATTTCAAGTTAAAGACTTTCCATCTTGTCAGCTTGTTTAGTCGATTCATTATTTCCTGGTCTATGCTTTGCAGCCTTCTCGGTGGATCAGATTCATAAAGTTGGCATCCGAGTCCTCCATTCCCGACAGGCTGGCACCCACGGCACACAAAGCCCCCCCCCCCCCCCCCAGCTGCTAAATCTTTGTGCGCATGTTTCACCATGTGAAAATCATTCCTATCTCCTAATCCAGGATATCTCATTGCTGGACTTGTGTTAGATATGGAAGATTGATTGTATAATGTCAAATAATTGGGGTGGTGAGAATTGCAACAGCAGAGTTACAACATAGGGTGGCAACGGGTGATGCATCGAAACGTAGAAAATAGGTGCAGGAGCACACCATTCGGCCCTTCGAGCCAGCACCGCCATTCAATATGATCATGGCTGATCATCCAAAATCAGTACCTCGTTCCTGCTTTCTCCCCACATCCCTTGTTTCCGTTGGCCCTAAGAGCGATATCTAAGTCTCATAGAAACATAAAACATAGGTGCAGGAGGAGGCCATTTGGCCCTTTCAGCCAGCACCGCCATTCATTGTGATCATAACTGATCGTCTGCTATCAATAACCCGTGCCTGCCTTCTCCCCATATCCCTTGACTCCACTAGCCCCTAGAGCTCTATCTAACTCTCTCTTAAATCCATCCAGTGATTTGGACTCCCTCTGTGGCAGGGAATTCCATAAATTCACAACTCTCTGGGTAAAAACGTTTTTTCTCAGCTCAGTCTTAAATGACCTCCCCTTTATTCTAAGACTATGGCCCCTGGTTCTGGACTCACCCAACATTGGGAACATTTTACCTGCATCTAGCTTATATAATTGTATATGTTTCTATAAGATTCCCCCTCATCCTTCTAAACTCCAGTGAATACAAGCCTAGTCTTTTCAATCTTTCCTCATATCACAGTTCCGCCATCCCAGGGATCAATCTCGTGAACCTACGCTGCACTGCCTCAATCACAAGGATGTCCTTCCTCAAATTAGGAGACCAAAACTGTACATAATACTCCAGATGTGGTCTCACCAGAGTACTATACAACTGCAGAAGAACCTCTTTACTCCTGTACTGAAATCCTCTTGTTATGAAGGCCAACATTCCATTAGCTTTCTTCACTGCCTGCTGTACCTGCACGCCAACTTTCAGTGACTGGTGTACAAGGACACCCAGCTCTCGCTGTACCTCCCCTTTACCTAACCTAACCCCACTGAGATAATAATCTGCCGCCTTGTTTTTGCTGCCAAAGTGAATAACCTCACATTTATCTATATTATACTGCATCTGCCACGCATCTGCCCACTCACTCAACCTATCTGGATCCCCTTGCAACCTCCTAACATCCTCTTCATAGTTCACGCTGCCACCCAGCTTTGTGTCATCCGCAAACTTGCTAGTGTTGCTCCTAATTCCCTCTTCCAAATCATTAATATGTATGGTAAACAGTTGCGGCCCCAACACCGAGCCTTGTGGCACTCCACTCGCCACTGCCTGCCATTCTGAAAAGGACCCGTTCACTCCTACTCTTTGCTTCCGGTCTGCCAACCAATTTTCTATCCATGTCAACACCCTACCCCCAATACCATGTGCTCTAATTTTGCTCACCAGTCACCCGTGCAGGACCTTATCAAAGGCTTTCTGAAAGTCTAGATACACTACATCCACTGGCACCCCTTCATCCATTTTACTTGTCACATCCTCAAAAAATTCCAGAAGATTAGTCAAGCATGATTTCCCTTTCATAAATTCATGTTGACTTGGACTAATCCTTTTACTGCTATCTAAATGCTCCATTATTACCTCTTTAATAATTGACCTCAGCATCTTTCCAACCACCGAAGTCAGGCTAACTGGCCTGTAATTCCCTGTTTTCTCTCTCGCTCCTTTCTTGAAAAGTGGGATAACATTAGCTATCTTCCAATCCACGGGCACTGATCCTGAATCTATTGAACATTGGAAAATTATAACCAATGCATCCACTATTTCTAGAGCCACCTCCCTGAGGACCCTGGAATGCAGACCATCAGGCCCAGGGGATTTATCATCCTTCAGTCCCATTAGCCTACCCAATACTATTTCTCGCATAATGAAAATTTCTTCCAGTTCCTCTACTCCCTTAGATCTTCTGTCCTCCAGTACATCTGGGAGATTGAAACAAGTTTATTCATGGATAACCCCTTGAGATGGACAGTCATCTCATTTTCGAGGGGGTCCAACATAGAACATACAGCGCAAGACATAACATACATAGAGGCTCTCATTGACCCACCTACCCACACACCAATCCCAAAACCCCATCCATCCCCACTTGTTATAGTTTAGACAATTGTTAATTGACTTTACATATCCAATAATAATAAGTTACGTGTTACAGCATAATGTTGATGCATAATACCATATACCACCTATCATACATCGTACGTTAATACATACTATCAACATTATTACATGATATATTATTTCATAGTATTGTGACATGATACAATATGACCTTGTTACACTATGCAATACAATAATACATAAGTGTAATGGCCATGCATATACAATAGCTATGCCAAATGATCACACACAGAGCAAGCTAGATAAAGGAGCTGGAAGACTCTAATACTAGAAACGGGTACATGGTTTTACAAGGAAGGGGAAAAGTGTATTTTTAAATAGACGAAATGAGCTAATAGTTCTTATGGTACTAGGCAGAGTGTTCCAGTCAGAAGGAGCTTTGAATTTAAATACACGTCTCCCAATTTCTTTGTTAGTTCTTGGAATGAAAAAGAAGGGTTGCTGAATATGTCTTAGTGAATATGAGGGTGTGTATGGTAATAGGTCTTGTTTTAAATAAGAAGGGTAATTGAGATGGATGCATTTAAAGATGAACTGGAACATTTGAGCATGGGGGAATAACCAGTTTAGAGTTTCGTACATAGAACAGTTAGATATGGACACCTTAAAATAAATCTGCAGAGACTATTATAAACCACTTTGAGGGGTTGAAGATGTGTATCAAATGTATTCTGATAGACAATATCAGCATAATCCAGTGTTGGTAATAGTAGTTGAGAGACAATTCTTTTTCTCATCTGAAAGGTGAAACGATTTATATGGCGGTAAAGAATAGCTAGATTACAGCTAAAATTTTTTGGTACTTATTAATACTAGATGTATATAACACTGCATCATCAGCATATAGTTGTGTTTGACAGTCAGAACAAATATTAGGGAGGTTGTTTATGAAAATAGAGAAAAGGAGTGGTCCCAAAGATGAACCTTGCGGAACCCCCTTCTCAACAATTAAGGAATTGGATTGACTTCCATTAAAGGTAACACATTGGCGTCTGTTATGAAGGTATGAGTTAAACCACAGTAGATTGTTTTGAGAAAGACCAATTGAGTAAAGTTTATCAAGCAGTAGGTAGTGGTCAACAACATCAAAGGCCTTGGTTAAATCAAGAAAGATGGCACCGGTGAGTTTACCATCCTCAGAAGCAGTGAACACATCGCTGGTGAGTTGTAACAGAGCTGTAGTTGTGGAGTGATTAGGTCTGAACCCAGACTGGCATGGAGATAGAATGTTGAAAGTTGAGACATAATGTGATAGCTGGTTGAACACTAGTTTCTCGAGGATTTTAGCCACCGAGTTGATAATTGAGATGGGGTGGTAATTGTTAATATCGTGTGGGTCGCCTCCCTTATGCAGTGGAGTAACATTGGCACACTTCCATGCGGAAGGGAGGGTACAAGTTGAGAAGGACAAATTAAACAGGTCGCATAGTGGGTACATTAGAATATTAGCTCCTAACTTAATGAATTTAGTCTCAATACCAGCTGGTCCAGATCCACAATCATCCTTTAATTCATTAATAGCATGTTGAACGTCAACAGGTTTTATTTTTTTGAAAAGAAAAAGAGCTTCTACGTGTAGAGGTAGCTGGAAAGTCACATATAATAAATGAGTCAAATACAGTAGAGCTACATACAGTGGAGAAATGATGGTTGAAAGCATTGGATATAACAGCAGGGTCCTGAATGATGTCATTGTTGACCTGAATCTGAGTGCTGATATTTTGATTTGATTTATTAAGAACATTATTTAGTCTTTTCCAGAACTTTTTTGGATTATGCATGTCTTCAGAAAGATGTTTTTTTAAAATGACGATTTAGCATTACATGTTCTTGTCGTACACTGATTCCTTAAGGACCTATATTTTTCCCAATCAGCAGGGTCCTTTGTTTCCCTGAAAGTCTTCCAGACTTTATCCCGCTCATTAAAAAGGTTAATCAAATCAGCACTAATCTATGGTAAATGTTTGCCCTTGACTTTTATTTCTCTCCAGGGGGCATGCTTATCGATAACTCTTGTGACTTCAGTGTATAAATAGTTCCAGGCATCCTCAACAGTTGGTATAAGTTGAAACCTGTCCCAGTTTATTGCAATCAGGTCATGCATATAATTATCATAATTCAATTTTCTACATTGTCTGACACGAATATGTTTAGGAGGGAGATGGGAGGGTTTAATCTTCCACACACAGAAAATAGCAGAATGATCGCTAAAGCAATCTGACAAAACACCAGATGTTAAGATTCGGTCAGGATGGGTAACAAGAGTATCAATTGAAATAAAAGTGAACTTATGCCAATAACGGTAAATAACTTACACATATTACAACGATTTCCTTTTAAGATAACAAACGAAAAAATTAAATATCTTGGAATTTATGTAACAAAAAGATTTGATTCTTTATTTAAATCTAACTTCCCACTATTATTGAATAAATTAAATGAGAATATTTTATATTGGAAAACTCTACCCATTTCAATGTTAGGTAAAATTAATGTAATAAAAATGATTTTTCTTCCACAATTATTATATTTTTTCCAATTAATTCCGATATATCTTCCTAAAAATTTCTTTAAGAAGGTGGACTCCCTAGTTACTAACTTTATTTGGGATTATAAGAGCTATAGAATAAATAAAAAACATTTATGTAAATTAAAAATAAATGGAGGTTTAGCACTACCAAACTTTATGTTTTATTACTGGGCAGTTAATATTAAAAATATGAATTTTTGGTTAGAAGAGACAGATAACCAACCAATTTGGTTAAATATGGAAAAAGAAGATTGCTCTCCTTTTGAAATCAGTTCAATAATAAATGCTAATATTAATTTAGGTAAGAAAACCTATAGTGAAAACCCGATAATAGAAAGTGGAATACGTATTTGGAAACAAATAAAGAAAACATTAAAACTGAAATCTATACCACTAGCCCTTACCATTGTAAATAATGTTACATTTAAACCTTCAATGATGGATAAAGGCTTTTTACAATGGAAAAATAAGGGAATTATTAAGATGGGCGATCTCTACAAGGAAAACTCTTTCCTTTCATTTCAAGAATTACAACAAATTTATGGATTACATTCCAAAGATTATTTTAGATATTTACAAATCAGAGACTATGTAAAAGCAAACACACAGGAACTTAGAAATAGAAAGACAGAAATTTTAGATGAATGTCTAAATAATCATCCGACCACAGAAAAAATGATTTCATATATATATATATATATATATATATATATATATATATATATATATATATATATATATATAATATCCTATTGGAAAATGATGTCCCATCAACAGAAATATATAGACAATCATGGGAAAACAAATTAGGTCAAATTATAAGACCAGAAGTATGGGATGAAAGTTTCCAACACATACACCATTGTTCGTTAAATGCTAGACACTCTCTTATACAGTTTAAAATATTACATAGACTACATTACTCAAAATCCAAACTACATAACATCTTTCCAAAAGTATCTGCCATATGTGATAAATGTCAGCACTTAGAAGCTAATCTGACACACTCATTTCCAAATTGTGTAAAAAATTACAAAATTTTGGATAGAAATATTTAGGATAATTTTGAATGTTGTTAATATGAATCTGACTCCTGACTCAAAGTTAATAATACTAGGAATACTGGAAACAGATCAATTAATAACAATGAATCAAATAATTTTTATTGATTATGGTTTAATAATTGGGAAAAAATTAATATTAAAATTCTGGAAAGGTCCTACGTCCCCCACAATCAAAATGTGGAATACAGAAATGTCGGAGACACTCCATCTGGAAAGATTGAGGCTTGTCCTAATGGACAGGTTGGATCTCTTCAGAGGGATATGGTCTCCATATATTGAATATCTACAGGGTCAAAGTGGCTCAGTGCGGAGGCTTGACTGAGGCCTGAATAATAGAATGGATGAAGAATTACGTATAGAAAATCATGGTTATATCTCCAACGATGGATAATTGTTTAATACTCCATTCACTTCCTTATTCTCTATATTATTTTTCTCTATCTTTTCCTACTTTATAAAAAAATATTAAAAAAATGTATAGAAACATAAAGTCTTAAATGTTAATATTAATATTAATAATATTATGAATGTATGTAAGAAGTATTTTTTATTAATATGTATTTACAACTAATAAAAAATATTCATCAAAAGGATGGGTAACAAGAATCCAATCTAATAGTGATGTAGAATTGCCATGAACTCTGGTAGGTTCGTTGATTAACTGGGTCAGGTTTGCACTTTTAAGCAAGTTTTTGTCGTTAGAAGAGGAGCGATCGAGCCAGTTTTTATTGAAGTCACCAAGAAGCACTAATTCGCATGGGTGTTCAATAGAGGTGAGAGTGGAAATTAGGGACTTTGTTGATTCAGGGTGAACAGGGGGGGATCGATAGATAGTGCCAATAATTAGATGTTTATTCTCATGAAGTTTTAGCCTAATGAAAAGGCTTTCAAAGAGAGATGAGGTTACTTTAGGGATGGCAGATTCAGATATAAAGCGAGTTGACACATAACAAGCCACACCTCCAGCTCTCATAGGCCTATCTGCTCTATATAATGCAAAATTATCAATATGAATATCATTGTCACAAATTTGACTATGTAACCATGTTTCTGAAAATGCTATTATGTCAGGTTTATTCTGTGCTATCCAAACTCTAATTAAATCAATCTTTGGAAGAAGACTCCTAATGTTCAAATGAATTATTTTTTTGGACCTTTAGCTGTATCAATTGTGGATCAATTGGGTGTAGATAATGTTGGGGAGTGAGGCAGGGAAATAGCATGAGAAAGGGGACAAGAGAGCCACATGCACAGATTGACACAAACACACACACATAAAAGACAGGACAGAAAAAGCACACAAGATCAGGCTGCGTCATTGAGAGAGAGAGAGAGAGAGAGAAAAGAAAAGCGAGCATACACACCTCGGTCTCCATAGCTCATATTTATGCAAAGAGATCAAAGTATGAAGTCCTGGACCATTTATGTTTAAATTAATTGGGCATTATGAAGCCCAAAATAGCAACATATTATTGCATATGGTTAATAAAAAAATAAAAATAAAAAGAGAAAAAATCTAGATTAAACTTCATATGCCTTCAATTGTCAATTTATCAAATTTCAATATTCAAATAATTGGTAATTGATTATAATCAATTGTTTATAGGGGCCAATCTTTTACCATTCAAACAACCTTTTACATTTCGTATAGAAAAGGAAAAAGAAAACTCAACTCTTAGTGTTACGACGTTTTACGTCAATTGCGACACTTTTTACGGCAGATAGTAGTAAAGCAGGCATCATTTTATCAAAGTCAAAAGTTGAATAAGAAAATTATAGAAAAAATACTAAAATTATAGAAAAAATACTAAATAGCTAAACACAGAGTCATCGGCAGACAACTTTATTGTGCTAACGCTATCACCAGCCACTGGCCACCAACATTAGGCTGTTATATCATCGTCCATGGAGGTGTTAATGGAGGAGAGCTCACCAAAAAAATGTCTCAACTTCATCAGGAGTGCGAAAGAACTGTGTCTTGCCAGCGTGGTCTTTGCCAGATTGTTTGTGTCCTCCTTAGTGAAGACAGATCTGAAGTACCTATTCAACTCTTCTGCCATATCCTTGTTGCCCATAATTATTTCACCCGTGTCTGCCTTCAAGGGACCCACATTTGACTTTGCTACTCTTTTTCCCTTAACATATCTAAAGAAGCTTTTACTGTCCTTCTTTATATTCCTGGCCAGCTTCCCCTCATACTTCATCTTTTCAGCCCGTATGGAAATGGTGCCAGACTGCTTGGGAGGCACAGTGGTGCAGCTGATTGAACAGCTGCCTCACCGAGCCAGAGACTCCGGTTCGATCCTGGACTCGGGTGTTTTCTGTGTGCAGTTTGCACGTTCTTCCTGCGACTGCATGGATTTCTTCCGGGTGCTCCGGTTTCCTCTCACGTCCCAGAGATGTTCGGGTTTGTGGGTTAAATGACCTCTGTAAATTGTCCTCAGTACGTGGGGAGTGGATGCGAAAGTGGGATAGCATAGAAACACTGTGAACGAGTGATCGATGGTTGGCATGCACTTGGTGGGCCGAAGGGCCTGTGTCCCTGCTGTATCTCTAAACTAAACTAAACTAAACACTGCTGACAAGCACTGCATCGGTCTTAACAGTGGTTTTAAAAAGATAATCCAATGAAATGTAGCATTATTACCTCAATTATGCACATGAGGTGATTCTTTCAGTTCTGGGCCCTGCTGGAAATAACCTCCTCTTCAGCAAGTGGAACAAGCTGTTGAGTTCCACCCCAGGGGTTTTAGAAACTATCTGGAAGAACAGGACCGCTCACCTCTCCTGAATCGGAGCCAAAAAACCTGTGGCTGGAAACCCCCGACATATCTACTGCACCTTCTCTAGTCTGGCTAGACTTACAAACTTCCTCCCTTCATGTTCACGAACAGTGCAAGCTCCTTTCAGAGGTACCGTCTGTCATTAAGTGGTGGTATGCGTCCCCTGGTAGATATGAGCCATCGAACACCAGATTAATGTGCACCTTCGCAACCGTGAAATAGCTGTGAAATACAAATACAGATATAAATCTGTGGAAACAGGCCTTTAGGCCCACCGAGTCCTTGCCGACCATCAATTAGTTCTATGTAATCCACCTGCACATCCTATACACTAGGGCCAATTTACAGAAGCCAATTAACCTGGAAGTCTTCGGAATGTGGGAGGAAACTGGAACACCCAGAGAGAACCCACACGGTCACCGGGAGAAACTCCAAACTCCAAACAGACAGCGGGCATAATAAGAATTGAACCCGGGTCTCTGGTGTCGTGAGGCAGCAGCTCTACCATTGTGCCATTGTGCCGCCCGTTGCCTGGCCTGCTTCACATTACCTGTTGCAGGCTTTCGTGAATTCACAGGTATTTGTTATGTCAAGAGGCTGCACTACCCCAAAGGTCAATCTTATTTCGTAATAATATTTTTATTAGAAGTAATCCATCATAACAACGGTATAACAACTTTTCAAATACACAACCAACTTATTTCAATAAGTGTACGAATGTTACGAATAATTCTTATAAGCTTCTATTTTTTTAGAAAGTAGAAAAAAAAGAATAGATTTTAATCAATAAGAATAGTGATTAAATAATAATTTTGATTATATAGAGAAAGAGAAGAGAGAGAAAAAAATGTATATATTCTTGTTATATATATTTAATTAAAACAAAGTATTATATATATATTTAAAAAAAAGAGATTATAGTATACATCTTAATAGTGAATAACACAATTTCAAATAGCAATATCAATAGAGACATGTATACAAATCAAAAAGAAAAACAGAGAGTTATTTTCATCTAATCCTGCCGGGTACCCATTGAGTTGTGATGCCAAGAACAGCTACCCCTTCAAATATTCTGTATATGGAGACCATATCTGTTCAAAGAGTTTGTATTTGTCCATTAGGACAAATCTGATTCTTTCCAAATGCAACGTCTCCAACATTTCCACTGTCCACATTTTAATTGTGGGGGATAATGTTCCCTTCCAAAATTTCAGTATTAATGTCAATCTTATTTCAGAGTGTTATTTTAAAGTTTCCAAATATTTCCAGGTGTTATTTATATATGGATTTGATCCTTCCAATTTTGTTGGTTATGGCCAGCTGCAGATAGCTCCAGGGTCACCCCACTAAATATCTCTCCTTCTCTTCCCTCATTAAAAAAAAAGCTTAGTTTAGAGATGCAGTGCTGAAACTGCATCTCTAAACTAACACTGCCATCGAGCAGTGTTAGTTCGATCCATCGAGTCCGCGCCGACCAGCGATCCCCATACATTAGCACTACACACTAGGGACAATTTACAAATTCACTGCGCCAATTAACCTGTACGTCGTTGGAGTGTGGGAGGAAACCACAGCACCCAGAGGAAACCCACACAGGTCACGGGGAGAACGTACAAAATCCGTACAGACAGCACCCGTAGTCACGATTGAACCCGGGTCTCAGGCGCTGTAATTATACAGTCCTTAGGTCCTTTTGTGGTTTAGTACTTTTGTTTGATACCACTGCTGTGAAGCATCATATGATATTCTATTCCATTAAACACAGGCAAATTATTGCTCCTGATAATTCCAGTATTACTACTCAATTACAGGGTGATGCAACACTACAAGGAAGAATGTGAGCAAGAGCCTAATCTCAGCTCTCCAACTGATACTCACTGTAACCACACACAATAATAAAAGTGTGCTTGCTTGGACTTTGCCCTCCGCAACCTGAAGAACCCTTTTCACTCAGAGGGGGGGTAGGTAGGTACATGGAACGCGCTGCCAGAGGAGGTAGCTGTTGCAGGTACCATCAAAAAAAAACATTTCAATGAGTACATTGAAAGGAAAGGTTTAGAGGGATATGGGCCAAACAAGGGCAAATGTGACCAGTTTAGCTGGGGCACCTTGGTCAGCAGAAACGAGATGGGCCAAATGGCCTGCTCTTGCGCTGTATGACTGTGACTCTAATGACGCGTGACATGTTCTTGTATTTTAGTTATCCCCGTTCAAAAGGTTCATCCGTTTTAAAGAGTTCCACATTCTACCCCTGAGCTGTAGTCTATTTAATGGCATTTTTCCGTATGAAACTACATGGTTTCACCACGCGGTTTATTACTCTGCTCCTGAGCAACCTGAACATCAAGCCATTGGAGCTATTATTAAAGAGGAAATACGTCTTCCCCTGTCCAGGCTGCCAGCACAGTTGCTCAGCAGGCGGAACTCCACAAAGGCTCTCGTGTGTCTGTGCTGGATCTTCCAAAATGCCCTGTTAATTAAGTCAACAGAAGAGGGATCTCTTACCTGAGTAATTCAACTCAAAGAATAAACGGCTGGCTTCTTTCTTTCTTGCTGTTGTTTTTGTCTCTCTGTAGGCGGGAGAGTCAGTAATGTGGGTGTGCCACAGGGCAAAGTGCTGCAGCCTTCAGGAATCTTCCCTAAACTGTTTGCCGTGGTTGATCTCCACAAGTTGAATGTTGGCTAATCTTTAACCAAGCAGCCGAACCGAACTTTGTGTCTGCCTTCCCAGTTCACCCATTAAAGGTGGCAGTGAACTGCAAGTAGTAATTACGCACCGTGTAATCACACGCACTAGCAGTGTGAGATGCTCTCCACCTGATAGCTGAGAATGTTGTAGGAAACAATGCTTATATTAAAATGTGAGCAGTGTGTGAGGTTTGGTTGTGTGTGTCTGCAGTGTGACAAGTTCAGACCTCCTTCTCTCCCATGCCAACACTTCCTGTAAGTCTACCCATTCCAGCACGGCACAGCTTCAAGGCGCAACACTAAACAGTTCACGTTTACCAGGTGATTGTCGGGTAAGTATGGGTCGATATTACACCGCTTCAGAGGAATGTCACTGCGTGACATTTCTCACTATTCTCCGCAGTAAAGCAACAAAATACTGCAAATGCAAAATTAACCCTGAAGGTGCCACAGAATCAAGAGTCAGTTGTGTTTATTTTTCCACTTATTCATCATCGTTGATTCAGGGAAATGAAATTCCTTCTTGTTGCAGCTTTAGGTGCAAAAAAAAACAATGATAGACGTACAATAAATTATCAGTGACTTTAAAGAAGCTAGACCACGATAGTGCAAAAAGCTCATCGCGTCGGGCAGAGTAGTGCAACGTCTGTTTAAGAAAGAACTGCAGATGCTGGAAAAATCGAAGGTAGACAAAAATGCTGGAGAAACTGAGCAGGTGAGGCAGCACCTGTGTCTGTGACAAAGTCTGGTCATTCAGTGTGAAGATGGGGTTGTGCAGCAGAATAGTTTAAGAACCCAATGCTTGATGGGTGGCACAGTGGCGCAGCGAAGTTGCAGCCTTACAGCACCAGAGATCCGGGTTCGATCCTGACGATGGGGTGCTGTCTGTATGAAGTTTGTACGTTCGACCTGTGGCCACATGGGTTTTCTCTGAGTGCTCCAGTTTCCTGCCACACTCCATAGACGTATAGGTTCATTACATTTGTAACTTGTCCCTAATGCGCAGGATGGTGCTAGTGTATGGGGTGATCGCTGGCCAGCACGGACCCGGTGGGCTGAAGGGTCTGTTTCCTCGCTGTATCTCTAAAATCTAAAGGAAGCTGTTCTTTATCCTGGAGCTAATGCTCCTGAGGATTATACCTTCTCACTGATGGTAGCAGTGAGAAGAGAACGTGGCCAGGCCGGTGTGTGTCTGTGATGATAGTAGCTGCCTTCATGAGGCAGCATCTCCTGAAAATGATGGTGGGGAGATCTGTACATGGGATAGACCGGGCGTGAGTGGCCATTGGATGCTTAAGGTAAACAATTTTTCATTAGTTCATAAGGCATTGGAGCAGAGGTAGGCCATTCAGCCCATCGAGTCTACTCCGCCATTCAGTCATGGCTGATCTATCTTTCCCTCTCAACCTCCCGTAACCCTATTGTTTTATTTATGGTTATTGTTAATACTACAAACAACCGTTCCATGCTCATTCTTAGTGCCAGTCCAACAAAATACTTAATTTGGTGTCACTCAGGACTTTGTGGCCTGCGCTCTCCATATAAGTGCTTCCTCCTCTCTTATTGTGGAGAGGAACCTGAAGCAAGAGAGCCAGTTATGTTCATATTCACGGCTGCCCCTGGGCATTGTCCCCTCACCCCACCTCTACATCTGAAGCCATAACATACCCTACAATCCATAATCAGGAAATCTGATAACATAATCTGGGTTAAAAAAGAGTCAGTGCAGTGCATTTGAAAATGTTTTATTTAAGGCCCCTTTGAGATTTAGAGATACTGTGTGGAAACAGGCCCTTCGGCCCACAGAGTCATTGATTACCGTACACTAGGTCTGTGTTATCCTACTATCTCGTTCTGTACACTGGATGATTGAGATGTATAAAATCATGAGAGGAATTGATCGGGTAAATGCACCGAGTCCCTTGCCCAGAGTAGGTGAATCGAGGACCAGAGGACATAGGTTTAAGGTGAAGGGGAAAAGATATAATAGGAATCTGAGGGGTAATTTTTTCACCCAAAGGGTGGTGGGTGTATGGAACAAGCTGCCAGAGGAGGTAGTTGAGACAGGGACTATCCCAACATTTAAGAAACAGTCAGACAGGTACATGGATAGTAGACACAGCATCTATGGAGAGAAGTCTGAAGAAGGGTCTCGACCCGACACGTCATCCATTCCTTCTCTCCATAGATGCTGCCACACCCGCTGAGTTTCTGCAGCTTTTGTGTGTACCTTCGATTTTATCCAGCAACTACAGTTCTTTCTCACACAGGTACATGGATAGGACAGGTTTGGAGGAATGTGGATGAAATGTGGACTAGTGTAGCTGGGACATGTTGGCCGGTGTGGGCAGGTTGGGTGGAAGGGTCTGTTTCCACACTGTATCACTCTATGACTCTGTGACTAGGGGCAATTTACAGAAGCCAATTAACCTACAAACCCACATGTCTTTGGAATGTGGGAGAAACCCCACACAGCCACAGGGAGAACATGCAAACTCTGCACAAACATCACCCATAATCAGGATTGAGCCTGGGTCTCTGGCACTGTGAGGCAGCAGCTAAACTGCTGTGGTAAAGACTTTATGCCAATATCACGGAGGTCTGGTCAACCTTCTTCCATCATCGACGGCCACCAATGGCCTCTGCCCCATGGTAATTCGTTTGACATGGAAATTATTTTGTTATGCTCTGGTTTTATGAAGAATAGATCTACATTATCCGATCAACACTTTTGAAAGATATTCCACTCGTGACTTGGATGGGTCAGACAGCTGGTAAAATATTGTGATGGAGTTAACATCGATCCAGCCACAGGTGGCAGAAGAGATGATAAAAAAAGCCTTGCGATCCTTGCACAGATCAGCCGGGACAGCCAGGATTGGGTGGGTGGTGTATTCCACATTTGTGTATTGATTTTAAAAAGCTATTAGCGGCAAACCTGGAGCTATGGGTTAACTAATAAACATAATACTATTTCACAATTTACAATGTTTTATCATGGTGGACCAAAGGAGAACACTTACCTTACACTTTCCGGAAGATTTGAAAACAAACTAAGGAACAATAGATTTATTTCTTCTATAGCAAATTAATAAACATACAAATCCTCAATAGAATATATTTAGCACCTGGCCTCAGATCGTGATAGAAGCCTTTCATAGAAATTAAATAAACACACAGCACAGAAGCAGATCCACATTCAGGTTAAGCAGAGGTTCACTTGCACCTCCTCCAACCTCATCTACTGTATCCATTGTTCAAGATGTGGACTCTTATACACTGGCGAGACCAAACATAGACTGGGCAATCGTTTCGCTGAACACCTTCGCTGAGTCCACCTGGACGTATCAGATCTCCCGGTTGCTAAACACTTTAATTCCCCTTCCCATTCCCACACTGACCTTTCTGTCCTAGGCCTCCTCCATTGTCAGAGTGAGGCCAAATGCAAATTGGAGGAACAGCACCTCATATTTCATTTGGGCAGCTTTCAACCCAGTGGTATGAATATTGATTTGTCTAACATCAAGTAACCCCTACAATCCCTCGCTCTCCAATCCTCCCCCACCCAAGTCGCACCAGCTTCTCGTTCTCACCCAACTGTTTTCTTTATCATTGTTACTTTTTTGCATATCTTTCATTCATTTGTTCTATATCTCTCTACATCATCGACTATATCTCTTGTTTTCCTTTTCCGTGACTTTCAGTCTGAAGAAGGGTCTCGACCCGAAATGTCACGCATTCCTTCTCTCCAGAGATGCTGCCTGTCCCGCTGAGTTACTCCAGCTTTTTGTGTCTATCTTTGGTTTAAACCAGCATCTGCAGTTCCTTCACCCACATTCTTCATGCTGACCTAATGCCTATCAATGCTAAACCTATATGCCTGCATTAGACCCATATTCTTCTCAACCTTTCCTGTACAATTACCCTTTCATATGTCTGTTGAATGCTGCAATTGTATCTGCCTTCACCACCATCTCTTCAGCTTGCTCCAGACTTGCTAATTCAGGCAACTCCATACTCTTCATAGCATTGCCACATTCTTCCTGTGGTGTGGCGATCAGGCTACACAGAGTATTATAGATGTGGCTTAGCCATGTTTTATCCAAAAAAAAGCAAAAACAAAACTGTTATGCAGGAAAAACTGAGCAGATCAGGCAACATCTGTGGAGGGAGAAACTTTAATCTAAGCTCTGCGACAAGGCCAACAACCTGAAACATTAACTCTGATTCTTTCGCTACACATGCTGCCCGACCTACTGAGTATTTTCACATTTTTCTTTTTTTTCTTGTTTTATACAATAATGGCCCGATTTCTTTGAAGTGTTATTTTCAACCTGGGACAAAAAAATAGGATTTTAAATGCCATCCCAATCATCTTAGTTTTATCTTTGCTGCTGCCTTAAGGGATCGGCAGTCAAGCACTCCAAGGTCTCCCTACTACCTAACACTTAGTGTCCTCATGTCCACACTTCGCATTTTTTCAGGTGGAATCTCTCCCACAATCTCACCTCTCACCCACTCAGAATTACCTAAGGTCATTCCTAACTTTATCTCAGCCTTGCACCATTTAACCTCTCGAACCCATTCATAAACCTCCCAGTAATTCTCAACTATCAATCTCCCGGCATGGAGGTGCATCTGTGGAGTTGTTGCCTTACAGCACCAGAGAACTGGGTTCCTGACTCCGGGTACTGAGTGTATGGAATTTGTACATTCTCCCCGTGATCTATATGGGGTTTCTCCGGGATCTCCGGTTTCCTGCCACATTCCAAAGATGTGCGGGTTTGTAGGCTAATTGGCATTGGTAAAATTGGAAATATTCCCTAGAGTGTGTACGATATTGTTAGTGTGTGGGCATCGCTGGTCGGCATGCACTCAGTGGGCCGAAGGATCCGTTTCCACGTTGTATCTCTAACAAGAGAGGTTTTATTTTGTCCTCTCAAAATGAAATGGAAATCCAAATACTTGGAATCTTTAAACTTGAATCACTGGACCCCCACAGCCAGGCCTAACACTTGGGCTTCAGATCTGGGATTGTTTTTTGGGCAATAAAGTCAATTTCCGCAATCTAATCAAGCCAGGGCTGATTTACAGGGTTGGGAGGAAGCTTGATATGAGCGCAAAAACAATATTCAACGTCCTGCTGACTGGAATGATTGCCGACCTCTGAACTTTGCTGTCAACACAGTCATGTGACCTGGCAGGCGAGAGTGGGAAAGGATAATGATATGAAATATTTCTCTGGCCAGACAACGTATCCTGTCATAAAATGCATTAAACTGGAAAGCAAAGCAATTTTTTTCCTTACTCTAATATCTCCTCCTTGTTACAGGAATTCCTGTTATGGAACCCAGCCCTTCAGTGCTGTTTGGCACAGGGTTAGTAAGCAGCTTTATGAGCGGTGTTAGACAACGAGACAGTGATTAACTCACTCATGCCTGTTACACATAGGTCAGTAATCAGTTCCAAACTTCCAAGATGGCGCCCAACACAGGCAACTACTTGCATGCTAACCACAGAAACATATCTACAATCTCACATTACACTCTGTAAATCTGTATCTATCCACTGCAAATGGATTGATTGCAATCCTGTATTGTCTTTCTGCTTCTGTGGCAGAGAATTCCACAGGTTAGTAAACCATCACCATCAGTGCTATGAGGGATTAGGCAAAGGAATAAGAATTAAAAGCAGTAGGCTCTGCAGGAGTAGGCTCTTTAGTCCTGTGCCGCCTTTCGTAGTTGCGTTTGATCCTATAACATACAATATACCCATTTTTCTGCTGACCCCCATCCCACATGTCCAAAGATACATCTATCACTATCATGTATACTGAACAACCAAGCCTCAATTCAACTTTGTGCGTGAGAATTCCAAAGATTTGCAACCTTCTCTCTGAAGAAATGTTCCTTATTTCAGTCCCAAATTGTCAGCTACTTATCACAAAACAATGACCTTATTATTTTATTCACCAGACTGATGTACAATCAGCACCTTAGCCTTCATAGGGTTATCACTTCCTGAGTGAAAATACTTTTCCTCGACTCGGCCCTAAACATGTTAACTCACATTCAGAGATTGTGACCCCTGGGTCGAGACATTTCCAGCCACAGGGAACATGGTCCCTGTATCCAGTCTTAGTTTAGTTTAGTTTCATTTTGAGATACAGTGTGGAAACAGGTCCTTTGGCCCACCTGTGGCCCACTGACTAGAGATCACGCATGCACTAGTTCTATCCTACAAACCAGGGACAATTTACGGAAGCTAATCAACCTACAAACCTGCACATCTTTGGTGTGAGGGAGGAATCCAAACCACCCAGGGAGAACAATTCGACAAACTTGAAAAGATCATCCGCGTATTTATCTCCTTCCGCCTTGATTACAGCAAGTCCATATACACTGGCATCAGCCGATCTTCCCTGACCAGCCTGCAATTGGTCCAAAACGCCGCAGCGAGACTTCTGACGGGTACCCGTAAAAGGGACCACATCACCCCGATTCAGGCCTCTCTCCACTGGCTCTCCCAGTATGGTACAGAATCAATTTCAATCTCCTCCTCTATGTTTACAAAGCCCTTAACGGGCTTGCCCCCACCTATATCAAAAATCTGCTCACCCACCATTCTACCTCCAGATCCTTCAGGTCGGCCGACTTGGGGCTACTGACTATCCCGCGGTCTAGGTTTAAGCTCAGGGGCGACCGCGCTTTTGCGGTTGCAGCACCTAAACTGTGGAACAGCATCCCTCTTCTCATCATTACTGCCCCTCCATCGACTCCTTTAAGTCTAGACTTAAAACCTGTTTCTACTCACAAGCGTTTCTTGAAGTCCTCTGAGGGAGTGCTGTATGTATGTATTTATGAAAGTATTGTTAGATCTATGTACCACTGTATGTAGCATGTTAGTACCTGCACTAATGTAAAGCACTTTGGTTAATGAGAGTTGTTTTTAAATGTGCTATAGAAATAAAATTGACTTGACTTGACTTGACAAACTCCATACATACAGCACCCGCAGTCAGGATCGAGGCCATGTCTCTGGATCTATAGAATAGAATAGAATAGAATCCTTTATTGTCATTGTACAATATACAACGAAATTTCGTTTGGCAGCATCTCCTTCTGTAGCAGCACCAAGCATAAATCGTAAAAAGAGATAAAAATAAATAAATAAATAAAAAGTACAGTAAAAAACAGTAAAGTGCAAGTACAGTTAGGTAAATGAATGAAAAAGATTGTGTTTTTAAGTGCAGAAGTTATTGTCCGTTGGCTGGAAGGTGGTAGTGTGTGTGTGTGTATGTATGTGTGTGTGTGTGTGTGTGTGTGTGGGGGGGGGGGGGGGGGGGGGGGGGTGTCATAGTTTTACTGTAGCAGACTCTTCACAGCCATGGGGAAGAAACTGTTCTTCAGTCTGTTGGTACGTGCTCTCATGACTCTGAGTCTGCCAGAGGGGAGGATGGAGAATAGAGAGTGCCCTGGTGGGTGGGGTCATCCTGGATCTTTTTGGCCCGATGGAGGAGACGGCTTGAGTAGATCTCCTCCAAGCGTGGAAGTGGGGAGCCGATGATCCACTGAGCAGTCTTGATGACCCGCTGCAGTTGTTTCTTCTCAGATGCGGTGCAGCTGGCATACCACACCGTGCATCCGTAGGTCAGGACACTCTCTATTGTGCAATGGTAAAAGTTTTCCAGCAGAGGTGGAGGGAGTCTGTTTCTCTTCAGCGTTCTCAGGAAGAACAGACGCTGCTGGGCCTTTTTAATAATGTGGGTGGTGTTCACAGTCCAGCCCAGGTCCTCTGAGATGTGCAGTCCGAGAAATTTGAAGTTTTTGACCCGCTCCACCTCTTCCCCGTTGATGTTCAGGCCTGAATGTAGTGTAGTCCTTGTCCTCCGGAAGTCAATGATGACTTCTTTTGTCTTCTTGGTGTTAAGGTTGAGGTGGTTGTCGCTGGATCTATAAGGCATTGTCTTCCCCATCATCAAAGGTTCTGTGTGAGGCACTGCTCAAGAAGGCAGGTTCTGATTTTGGATAATCAGCCATGATCATATTGAATGGCGGTGCTGGCTAGATGGGCTGAATGGCCTACTCCTCAAGGTCACGGTTTCAAGGTCAGTTTACTGTCACATGTACCGGTTAAGGTACAGTGAAATGTGAGTTACCATACAGCCCCCATTGGGGTGATCGAAATTCCCACGTCACAGACCGCGGGCTTCACGATGTTAAAGTCCACAGGCCCCGCGGTTGGAGCTTCGATCCCCGGCAAAGGGATGTTAAAGTCCCGCAGACCCCTGCGGCTTGGAGCGCCGGGTCGGTCTCCAGGATGTTAGGCCTCAGTGGGGATGGAGGTACGATACGGAAATAAATTGCATCTTTGTCGAGGTAAGAGATTGAAAAAAAATTCCCACCCCCCACATAAAACAAACCCAGGAACACTAAAACATACTTTTAACACAGACTTAAAATAACAAAAACAGAAGAAAGAACAGGCAGACTGTTGGCGAGGCAGCCACTGCTGGTGGCACCACTCCTGCACCTATTTTCGATGTTTCTAATCTACCATCAAATTTCCCCACTATCTGGGCCATGCCCTCTTTTAGCTGCTACCATTGGGAAGGAGGTAGAGAAGCTTGAATTCCCACACCACCAGGTTCAGAAAAAGTTATGTTCCATCAACCATCAGGTTCTTGAACCGGCCTACGCATCCCTACTACTACCTCGGCAATGGAACACTTTGGACCACCTCTACCATGGACCTGTTTTCGAATTGTGTTTTGCACTATGTTTTTGTTTTTTAATTGCCTTTTTGTTTTACTGTCTTGCAGAATTTATGTGTAATTTACATTTTTGCGAGTTGTGTGCCTATATACCTGTGACACTGCTGCAAGCAAGATTTTAACTGTACCCTATCACTGGTGCATGTGACAATAGTTGTGACTTTGTTTGACATATTGCATTCACTGGTCCCTCCTTATCCAACCCGCCAGTTACATTTTCAAAATAGAAGCAGAGGAACTGCAGATGCAGGTTTACAAAAATAGACACAAAGTTCTGGAGTAACTTAGCGGGTCAGGCAGCATCTCTGGTGAACGTGGATAGAAACATAGAAACATAGAAATTAGGTGCAGGAGTAGGCCATTCAGCCCTTCGAGCCTGCACCGCCATTCAATATGATCATGGCTGATCATCCAACTCAGTATCCCGTACCTGCCTTCTCTCCATACCCTCTGATCCCCTTAGCCACAAGGGCCACATCCAACTCACTCTTAAATATAGCCAATGAACTGGCCTCAACTACCCTCTGTGGCAGAGAGTTCCAGAGACTCACCACTCTCTGTGTGAAAAAAGTATTTCTCATCTCGGTCTTAAAGGATTTCCCCCTTATCCTTAAGCTGTGACCCCTTGTCCTGGATAGCTGATGTTTTGAGACAGGACCCACTGAAGAAGGGTTCTGACTCAAAACGTCGCCTATCCATGTTCTCTAGAGATACTGCCTGACCATTAAATTATTCCAGAACTTGGTGTCTTTGTTTGCATCATCAAAATACTCTATTAGATTTGTCAAATTAAATTTATCTGCCATATTGTCTTCTTATCTTGTCTAATAATAATGTTTTTTTAAGTTGCCATGTCCTCAATGTTAGATTCCAGCATTCTCTACCACCCTTAAATCCACGCCCTATTTCTTTTTTTTTTTTTTTTTTTTTAATTTTTTTTATTATAGAAACAATATATACAGAGTACACTCTTATGCGGCATTAAAAATTATATAATATACAAAATTATATAATATTGATTATCAATTGATACTGTTTGTGTTATTTGTAATGTTATCCATTATACATTTCCTGGTTATTTATTTTGTATAATTGGGAGTGTATGTAGTATATTCCTAAAATAAGCAATATACTCATACTTCTCATACCATACATATTTCTTCTAATTACCAAATACAAATCCCCCCTAATATAACTACATAATACCCAATCTTAACCAAACTTCTATGATATTCATGATATTTTCATAATATTAAGAGTGTTTGTATTATTATTAACTTTATATTTCAAAATTATTATATAGTTGAAAATGCGCAATTTTATATAATTACAAATTTAAGACATCTATAATATTTTCATACAACTAATAATATGTATATTCATACTAATATTAAGAATATATATATATATGTTTCTATACTTTTTTTCCTACTTAAAGATAGAGAGATAGAGATAGAAAGTAGAAAATAGAAAAGAAAATGTGAAAAGTTTGGTGGAGATTAAAATATTACTCAATAATCCGTTCTTGGAGATACATTCATGATTTATTATATGTATTTCTTCATCCATTCAGATATTCAGGCCTCAGTCAAGTCCCTGCGCCGAACCATTATGACCCTGTAAATATTTAATGTATGGAGACCAAATCCCTTTGAAGAGATCTAACCTATCTATAAGGACAAGTCTCAATCTCTCCAAGTGAAGTGTCTCCGACATTTCTGTATTCCACATTTTAATTGTTGGGGATGCAGGGCCTTTCCAAAATTTTAGTATTAATTTTTTCCCAATTATTAGAGAATAGTCGATAAAAATTCTTTGATTCCTTGTAATTATTTGTTCCGTTTCAGGTATTCCAAGTATTATTAACTTTGGATCAGGAATCATAGTAATATTAATAACATTCGAGATTATCTTAAATATTTCGTTCCAATATTCTACAATCTTCGTACAATTAGTGAATGAATGTGACAAATTTGCTTCTGAGATTTGACATTTATCACATATAGGCGATAATTTTGGAAATATATTATGTAATTTAGATTTGGAGTAATGTAATCTATGTAAAAATTTTAAACTGTATAAGAGCATGTTTAGCATTTAACGAGCAGTAATGTATGTGTTGTAAGCTTTCTTCCCATATTTCTGGGCTTATTATTTGACCTAATTCATTTTCCCAAAGCTGTCTGTGTGTTTCCGATGATGGAATATCACTTTCCAACAAAATATTGTAAATATATGATATCATTTTTTTCTGTATTTTGGATGTTTATTCAAGCATTCATCTAAAATTTCACTCTTTCTATTTCTGAATTCTTGTGTATTTGCAGAGATATAGTTTCTGATTTGTAAATATCTAAAATATTCATTATTATGAAGCCCGTAAGCTTGTTGTAACTCTTGAAATGAAAGAAAAAAATTTTCCTTATAAAGATCCCCTATATTTAAAATTCCTTTATTTTTCCATTGTATAAAAGCCTTATCCATCGTTGAGGGTTTTAAACGTAAAATTGTTGGCAATAGTAAGACCTAACGGTATAAATTTTAGTTTTACTGTTTTCTTTATTTGTTTCCAAATACGGATTCCGCTTTCTATTATCGAGTTTTCACTATAAATTTTCTTAGGTACATTAATATTAGCAAATATCATAGAACTAATTTCAAATGGAAAACAGTCTTCTCTTTCCATTTTTAACCAGTTTGGTTTATTATCTGTTTCTTCTAACCAAAAGTTCATATTTTTAATATTAACTGCCCAATAATAAAACATAAAATTTGGTAATGCTAATCCCCCGTTTATTTTAGCTTTACATAAATGTTTTTTATTTATTCTATGGTTCTTATAATCCAGATAAAGTTAGTGACTAGAGAGTCTACTTTTTTAAAAAAAATTTTTAGGGAGATATATCGGGATTGATTGAAATAAATATAATAATTGTGGAGAAAAAAATCATTTTTATTGCGTTTATTTTACCTAACATTGAAATAGGTAAACTTTTCCAGTATAAAATATTTTTATTTAATTTATTCAGTAATAACGGGAAATTAGACTTAAATAGAGAGTCAAATCTTTTTGTAACAAAAATACCAAGATATTTAATATTTTCATTTGTTATCTTAAAAGGAAATTGTTGTAATATCTGTAAGTTATTCATGGCTATTGGCATAAGTTCACTTTTATTCCAATTGATACTGTATCCTGAAATTAAACCAAATTCCGTTATTAGTTTTAACAAATTACGGATACTTATTTCCGGTTTAGTGATATAAAGTAATACATCGTCCGCATATAACGAGATTTTATTCTTAGTATCTTTAGTATCATATCCATATATTCCGGGTGCAATCTTACCCTTTGGGCAAGAGGTTCGATTGCTAACGCAAACAGTAAAGGTGATAAAGGACAGCCTTGTCTGCAACCTCGAGATAAACTAAATTTAGTTGATAACATACGGTTTGTTGTTATTCTAGCTGTTGGGTTTGCATATAACAATTTGATCCAAGTAGTAAACTTCTCACCAAGCTTAAAAGCTTCCATCACCGAAAATAAATAAGGCCATTCCACCTGGTCAAAAAGCTTTTTCTGCATCCAGCAAAATAACTAAGTCTTTTTTATCACTTCTTTTCGAATATATGATATTAAATAACCGTCTTAGATTATATGAAGAATATCTTTTAGGTATAAATCCTGTTTGATCAGGATGAATTAATTCGTTAACAACTGTGCTTAATCTTTGTGCTAGTATCTTTGTTAAAATTTTTTGATCCGTATTTAATAAAGCAATTGCTCTATATGATCCTGGTTCATCCAAATCTTTATTTATTTTGGGTATAAGTGTTATAATAGACTCGTTCAGTGTATCTGGTAATTTCTCTTGTGTATATATCTGTTCATATAATGATTTTAAATATGGGACCATTTGATCATGAAAAATTTTATAAAATTCCGAACCTATACCATCCGGTCCTGGAGTTTTACCATTTTTTAATGATTTAATAGATTCTTGGATTTCTTTTATTGAAATATCAGCATTTAATAGTTCTCTATTTTGTAAAATCTAATTCTTTTAAGTTACATATATTTAAAAAAAAGCATCTATTTCTGTTTTATTTACTGTCGCTTTAGCAGTATACAGATTTTTATAATATTGCATAAATCTTTCATTAATATCTTTGGGTTGTATTAATAATTCACCGTTTTGTGATTTAATCCTATGTATAATTTTTTCAGCTTCAATTTTCCTTAATTGTCGAGCCAATAATTTTTGGGGTTTGTCTCCAAATTCAAACTGCAATTGTTTAGTATGTTGGTAATATTTTAAAACTTGATCAGTATATATTTTGTTTAATTTATATTTCAATGCTACAATTTTATTATGTATTATTATATCTGATTTTGTTGCATTCTGTATGTCTAATTGTTTAATCTCCCTTTCTAAGTCCTGTTGTTCCTTCCGAATCTTTTTATTATGGAATGCTTGTGAAGAAATCATAATTCCTCGAAGATATGCTTTAAATGTTTCCCATAATAAAGAGCGAGATATTTCTGGTTGATCATTTATTTCAAAAAAAAATCTTAATCTGAGTTATAATATATTCCTGAGTGGTTTTATTTTTTAAAATTTGTGGATTAAGTTTCCATTGTCCTAAATTTTCTGTTTTACCATTTATTTTAATTTTAAATGTTAATGGTGCATGATCTGAAATTATAATATTATGATATTTAGATTCGTAAGTAAGTGAAATAAGCTTTGCATCTACCAGAAAATAATCTATTCTTGAATAAGTTTTATGTACTGGTGAGTAAAAGGAATATTCTCGACCAGTAGGATTTTCTGTTCTCCAAACATCTTTAATATTAGTCGTTTGGATATATGCATTTAATAAATCACTAGTATGTGATTTAGTTTTTCTTTGTTTTGAAGATCTATCTAAGTAAGGGTCTAATGTACAATTAAAATCTCCTCCAATTATCAAATTATAATGTGTTAATTCCGGAATATTATTGAGTACTTTCTTAAAAAATAAAGGACTGTCAAAATTTGGTCCATAAATCCCCGCCCTATTTCTGACCCACCCAATCCCACCCCCCTCAGAGTTTTATTTATGCGCAGTTACTTCCATTGCCAGCCTGTCGCTCCCACCCATTGCTAGAAGTCCTCTAACAATCAAGTCTTATTGTCAATAATTCCCTTCATCTCCACATCAATTCTTCCCTTATAAGCCTCAGAACCGACCTGCTCAGGCAATCTTTCCATTCTCCCCTTCGTGATACTTCATTTGTTCTAGTTTGGTCCTTCATTATTTAAAAAAGCATTATATAAGGTTTTAGTTTTGTACCAAACTAGTCTTCTCATCCTTGTCGATCCATTTTGAAATGATTTCCCCATCTCTACAGATATCTCCACAGTCTGTGCCTCAGCATCCTCCAACTCATATCCCAGCCTCATCAACAACCGTTACATTCCTGCTGCTGAGGTTTAAGGAGTAGGGTCTGATGTAAAATGGTGGGGAATCTATTAAGTCATCTTTCTCCTGAACTACCAATATCACAGTTCCAGATCCTAATCACAAAGCAGTCATTAACATAACAATAGACAATAGGTGCAGGAGTAGGCCATTCGGCCCTTCGAGCCAGCACCGCCATTCAATATGATCATGGATGATCATCCACAATCAATACCCCGTTCCTGCCTTCTCGGCATATCCCCTGACTCCGCTATCTTTAAGAGCTCTATCTAACTATCTCTTGAAAGCATCCAGAGAATTGGCCTCCACTGCCTTCTGAGGCAGAGAATTCCACAGATTCACAACCGTCTGTGTGAAAAAGTTATTCCTCATCTCCGTTCCAAATGGCTTACCCCTGAGGTATGGGTTCCCCTGAAGGACTTCTTCAACCCTGAAGAAGCCCTGAGATATTAAGGCTATACATTTCTTAAACAATTAGAGCAAACCAAGGCCATTGAGAGAAATACTAGGACTTGGTCATAAGTTCATGAGTTACAGGAGCAGAATTAGGCCATTCAGCCCATCAAGTCTACTCCGCCATTCAATCATGGCTGATCTATCTTTCCCACTCAACCCCATTTTCCAGCCTTCTCCCCAAAACTCTTGACACCTGTACTAATCAAGAAACTGTCTTTCTCTGCCTTAAAAATATCCAGTGACTTGGCCTCCACAGCCGCCTGTGGCAATAAATCCCACAGATTCATCATCCTCTGACTAAAGAAATTCTTCCTCATGTTCTTTCTAAAGGTTCATCCTTTTATTCTGAGGCTATGGGCTCTGGTGTCTACTCTGTCAAAAAATCCAGCACCCAGTGGCCAGAGATTTCTCTCGGGGAAATTGATATTTTGGTTGCTCACTATAAACTGTGCGGGCATTTCAGCAACTGGTTGCAATCACCTCTTAATCATGTACCCACAATGAAGTTGAAGCAACTGGACGTGCAGAAAGGCAACTGATACTTTAAGGCTTGTTTAACATGGGAATCTAAAGTTAAATATTCCCCAGCCCTCTCACCGCTCAATTTTCTTCCCCTCTTCCCCTCAGTAACATTTTTTTTTTAAAGTCTGCAATACCAATCTTTTCGTACATGATACCAGTCTTTGCTCTGTTTTACCTTCTATTTTTGATACTCTGCACTGCTTTAGGGCATTTATCATGTGATCTACACTGCTGTTCAATGTGGTGTTATTACAGTGAATCTGGACACCAAATGCCATTCACATTCATGCAGTGTTAGACACTACTGTTCAGCTATAATTGAAGTGTGAATTCAAAGGGCAAAATTCTCATGTTTGGGTAAACTGTTGCTCATGAAACTGAATTTCCTTTGATCTAATCAAATCGGTTTTCACAGTGAAAGCGCATATGGGCTGCTGTTGGAGGAAGTTCTCTTTTCCAAGATTAGTTCCAGGCCCTTTTATCTTGTCCCCTTCTCTGGGAGCATAGGGAGCAGTGGGCAGAGTGCACTTGTTTCCTCACAGTGAAAGCTATGCTTTCATGAAAGACATTTAAACAATCACGCTATTATCCCAAGGAACTGGCTGCTTCCTCATGGAAAGAGAGACTTTTCAACTGTGCAGTGGTTTGCTGCTGCCAGTTAGCTACTGATTGAAGAGATGACATTGCCTTTAGTTGGAGTTCAAAGCTCAGATGTGGGGTTGGAAGGAAGGTTATATTCATATGCCATTTCCCAGATGCAATGTGAAAAACGTCCTGTTACCTTTGTTCCCATCTGTTGTCTGGCTTAAGTCTTTGAATCTTTGGGGAAACTCTTTTCATCTCACCCTTCTTGTATATGATTAAACTTGTGCCATATATTTGTCAATCTTTCAATATTTCTTACATAGATCATACAGTGTTGAAAAAGGCCCTTCTGCCCAACTTGCCCCATTTAGTTCAGTTCAGTTTAGTTTATTGTCATGTGTACCGAGGTACAGTGAAAAGCTTCTGTCACATGCTAGCCAGTCAAAGGAAAGACAATACATGGTTACAATTGAGCCATGTACAGATACATGATTAGGGAATAATGTTTAGTGCAAGGTAAAGCCAGTAAAGTCCGATCAAAGATAGTCCGAGGGACACCAATGAGGTAGATAGTAGTTCTGTAGTAGTAGTAGATGGTAGTAGTAGATAGTATCTACACTAGTCCTACCTGCCTGCTTTTGCTCATTATCCCTCTAAACCTACCCTATCCATATACCTGCCTAAATGTCTCTTAAATGTTCCGATAGTACCTGCCTCAACTACCTCTCCGGCACCTCGTTCCATACACCCACCATCCTTTGTGTAAAAAGGTTAGCCCTCAGGTTCCTATTAAATCATCCCACCCTCACACTAAACCTATGCCCTCTGGTTCTTGATTCCCTTACTGATAATCTGTACGTTTACCTAATCTATTCCTCTCACAATTTTGTACACCTCCTTAAGATCACTCCTCATCCTCCTGCGCTACAAGGAATAAGCCTCCAGCCAGCTCAACCACGACGAGAGGTTGTAGTTCAATCCTGACATTGTCCACTTAAGCTCCTCTCTTCGTATTCCATTTCTTGAATTATTCTTTCTCACCATATCATTTGCCGCCCCCTTTAAGACCCAACTTCCACTTTCCTTAAGCGATTTATGACATGAATTTTAATGTTAAGTTATCGTATTAATCAAGGTTGTTGCTATTGAAAACAACTAGCAATTTGAACTCTGACATAAATAAGTACAAGAGATTGGATTATTTGCACTGAAACTGCTTGCAAAATTCGTAGTTAGCTATAATTGGTAGACAACTGAAATTTTATCAGCAAGAGTTATTTTTGCAAATGTAGCACTGAACTCTGCACGGCAATAAAACAACTGCATTGTAACAACTCTTCAATGTCCAGTTATCATTTCACCAAGACCAGGTTGTGACAGGGTTCATTGTAGCCATGGTTAGAATAGGAATAAAAAACCTGATTTCGAGAGAATTATTGCTCTTGACATTGAGATAGAATTTGACCTGTTTAAGTTCCTTGGTGTCACATTCAGTAATTCTAAACTAGAATGTGTTACCAAGGAACCTATACCAAATTAATGACATTAATTAACTCCTGCATATCGGCATATGGTATGTTAGCTTTCATAGCAAAAGGATTTGAGTACAGGAGCAGGGAGGTTCTACTTCAGTTGTACAGGGTCTTGGTGAGACCACACCTGGAGTATTGCGTGCAGTTTTGGTCTCCAAATCTGAGGAAGGACATTATTGCCATAGAGGGAGTGCAGAGAAGGTTCACCAGACTGATTCCTGGGATGTCAGGACTGTCTTATGAAGAAAGACTGATAGACTCGGTTTTATACTCTCTGGAATTTAGGAGATTAAGAGGGGATCTTATAGAAAACTTAAAATTCTTAAGGGGTTGGACAGGCTAAATGCAGGAAGATTGTTCCCGATGTTGGGGAACTCCAGGACAAGGGGTCACAGCTTAAGGATAAGGGGGAAATCCTTTAAGGACCGAGATGAGAAAGACTTTCTTCACACAGAGAGTGGTGAGTCTCTGGAACTCTCTGCCACAGAGGGTAGTTGAGGCCAGTTCATTGGCTATATTTAAGAGTGAGTTGGATGTGGCCCTTGTGGCTAAGGGGATCAGAGGGTATGGAGAGAAGGCAGGTACGGGATACTGAGTTGGATGATCAGCCATGATCATATTGAATGGCGGTGCAGGCTCGAAGGGCTGAATGGCCTACTCCTGCACCTAATTTCTATGTTTCTATGTTTCTAAGACCAGCGCGGGCTCGGTGATCGTTTCACTGAATACCTCCACTCAGTCTGCCTAAATTTACCTGATCTCCCGGTTGCTCAACACTTTATTCTATAAAAGATTCTACGAGATAATTTCTCCACGCCTGCAAGATTTATATCTACACGCTTTAAAAGAAAATAAACTACCAGAAACACTAACTGAGTCAACTATTACACTTATACCAAAAAAGGATAAAGATCAAGAAGACCCAGGCTCATATAAAGCCATAGTACTCCTAAATACAGATCAAAAAATATTAGCAAAGACCCTAGCGAGAAGATTGAGTAAATATGTTAGCAAACTAATAAACCGGACCAAACAGGGCTTATACCAAAGAGATACTCATTTAACAATTTGAGACGGCTGTTTAATATAATGTACTCACATAATACTGAAGAAGACCTAGCAATTATTTCATTGGATGCAGAAAAAGCTTTTGACCAAGTAGGTTGGCAATATTTATTCAAAGTATTGCAAAAATTTAATATGGGAGATAGCCGACGGCTAGAATACTGACTAATAATATATTATCCCCGAAATTCCAATTAGCAATGGGCAATAGGCAGGGGTGCCCACTATCGCCCCTGCTATTTGCACTATTGATAGAGCCTTTAGCAGAAAGTATAAGGTCATCCGAATATTCATGGATATAATACCAAACACTCAAAAAATAAAATCTCATTATATGCAGACGACATATTATATATTACAAATT
Source organism: Okamejei kenojei (assembly GCA_035221665.1). Classification (NCBI taxonomy): domain Eukaryota; kingdom Metazoa; phylum Chordata; class Chondrichthyes; order Rajiformes; family Rajidae; genus Okamejei; species Okamejei kenojei. The sequence goes on along the minus strand of CM069140.1, from coordinate 63,498,076 downwards.
CGCAAATTAGCATACCAAATATACTAAATTTAATAGAGGAATTTGGTTATTTTTCAGGATATAGAATAAATTGGAACAAAAGTGAAGTTATGATGATAAAACCTCAAGAGCCGACACATCTGTTGAAATTACCTTTTAGAATTGCAACAGAAAAATTTAAGTATTTGGACATCCAAATTACTAGGAAATATAAATCATTACTCAACACAAACTATATGCCTTTATTAACTAAATTAAATGGGTTGATTACATTTTGAAAAACACTGCCGATGTCCTTAATAGGCAGAATAAATGCGATAAAAATGATCTTACCACAAATACTGAACCTATTTCAATCAATACCAATATACTTACCAAAAACATTCTTTAAAAAACTAGATTCTGATATTATAAACTTCATATGGGATTATAAATCACACAGAATTCAAAGAAAACACTTGTGTAAATCTAAAGAATCAGGGGGACTGACACTCCCTAACTTAATGTATTACTATTGGGCAGTGAATATTAAAAATATAATCTACGGGTTGGACAGTTCTGCCCAACAGGTAGATTGGATAAGAATGGAGAAAGGGGATTGTTCCCCTTATAATATAGGAGTGGTCCTTCTTTCCCCGATGAAACTGAACAATATAATATATAAGAAGAATCCAATTATTCACAGTATAATATGAATTTGGAAACAAATAAAATTAAATTTAAAATTAAGAAAATTACCGCTTCTTTCTCCAATAACTAATAATCCCTCATTCAAGCCATCTATTATTGATAAAACATTTAATCAATGGGAAAGAATAGGAATTAAAATGATGGGAGATATGTATGAAATGGGAAAAACTTTTGAAGCGGTAACTAGGGAAATTGATGAGGGTAAAGCAGTGGATGTTGTCTATATGGATTTCAGTAAGGCCTTTGACAAGGTTCCCCATGGAAGGTTGGTTAAGAAGGTTCAATCTTTGGGTGTTAATGGCGGAGTAGCAAGATGGATTCAACAGTGGCTGAATGGGAGAGGTCAGAGAGTAATGGTGGATGGCTGTTTGTCAGGTTGGAAGCCGGTGACCAGTGGGGTGCCTCAGGGATCTGTGTTGGGTCCACTGTTGTTTGTCATGTACATCAATGATCTGGATGATGGGGTGGAAAATTGGATTAGTAAGTATGCAGATGATACTAAGATAGGTGGTGTTGTGGATAATGAAGTAGATTTTCAAAGTCTACAGAGAGATTTGGGCCATTTGGAAAAGTGGGCTGAAAGATGGCAGATGGAGTTTAATGCTGTTAAGTGTGTAGTGCTACATCTTGGCAGGACAAATCAAAATAGGACATACATGGTAAATGGTAGGGAATTGAGGAATGCTGTGGAACAGAGGGATCTAGGAATAACTGTGCATAGTTCCCTGAAGGTGGAATTGCATATTAATAGGGTGGTAAAGAAAGCCTATGGTGTGCTGGCCTTTATAAATCAGAGCATTGAATATAGGAGTAGGGAAGTAATGTTAAAATTGTACAAGGCATTGGTAAGACCAATTCTGGAGTATGGTGTACAATTTTGGTCGCCTAGTTATAGGAACGATATCAACAAAATAGAGACAGTACAGAGGAGATTTACTAGAATGTTGCCAGGGTTCCAGCAACTCTGTTACAGAGAAAGGTTGAACAAGTTAGGTCTTTATTCTTTGGAGCGCAGAAGGTTAAGGGGGGACTTGATTGAGGTATTTAAAATGATGAAAGGGATAGACAGAGTTGACGTGGATACGTTTTTCCCATTGAGGGTAGGGAAGATTCAAACAAGAGGGCATGACATGAGAATTAAGGGACAGATGTTTAGGGGTAACGTGAGGGGGAACTTCTTTACTCAGAGGGTGGTGGCTGTGTGGAATGAGCTTCCAGCAGAAGTGGTGGAGGCAGGATCGATTTTAACATTTAAAAGTAAAGTGGATAGGTATATGGACGTGAAGGGAATGGAGGGGTATGGAGGGAATGGAGCAGGTAGATGGGACTAGGGGAAAACAAATGGTCGGCACGGACTGGAAGGGCCGAGAGGGCCTGTTTCCGTGCTGAAATTGTCATATGGTTATATGTTATATGGTTAACATAACATAACCTTCGGATTTAAATGGTTTAGAACCGGGTGACGGATGGACAAAAATACGAAATAAGTAGATCTCCCCTAATCTCTCTTTTCTCTACTTTCTCCTTTTCTTTCAATATTTTTAGCTTCTCATCTCTGTTCATTATTTCTTTTGCTCTCTGTTTCTACTCGCTTGTCTATCTATTCCGACACTCTTTATTTCTTTTTTCTCTCAATGTTCTTTTAACATTAAATTAAAAATACGAAGTTGTACAAGAATGGAAATATGTATGTATGTATTAGGTACTCAAGAACCACACTATTGTACTTACTTCTAACAAAAAAACAAAAACAAAAAAAAACACTTTAACACCTCCTCCCATTCCCACACTGACCTTTCTGTCCTGGGCCTCCTCCATTGTCAGAGCGAAGCCTAACGCAAATTGGAGGAACAGCACCTCATATTTCGCTTGGGCAGCTTACAACCCAGCGGTATGAACATTGACTTCTCTAACTTCAAGTAGCCCTTGTTTTCCCTCTCTCTCCATCCCTTCCCCCTCCCAGTTCTCCCACCAGTCTTACTGTCTCCAACTACATTTTATCTCTGTACCGCCCACTAACCTGACATCAGTCTGAAGAAGGGTCTCGACCCGAAACGTCACCCATTCCTTCTCTCCTGAGATGGTGCCTTTCACGCTGAGTTACTCTAGCAATTTGTGTCTATCTTTCAAAATAATGGCTATTAGGTTCAAGGAGAACACTTTCTATTGGCTGGAGCAAACTACAGTGGGTTCACAAGAATATTATTATTGTTAATGGATGTCAAACATTTCAGCCTTTGGGACAACCCTACCATAGACCGTGATCCTCAGCTCAACTACTTTCAGTGGCTTCATCAAAAATCCTCCCGCCAACATAAGGTTAAAAATCGGATGATTGCTGGTCATCACATAATATTTAGTCCCACTTAAAAATCCTTAAATGAATGGAGAAATAGCAGATGGATTCAATCCAAGCAAGTGCAAGGTGTTGCACTTTGGGAGGTCTAATGTAAGGGAAAAACATATAGTTAATGGCATGATCCTAAATAGCATTGATGTGCAGAATTACATTAGGGCCCATGTCCACAACTCCCTGAAAGTGGTAACACAGTGAGTTAGAGTGGTAAAGAAAGCATATGGTATGCATGCCTTCATAGGTTGGGGCATTAAGTATATGAACCAGGATGTCATGATGCAGCTCTAGAGGACTTTGGTTAGGCCACATTTGGAATATTGCATGCATTCTGGTCACCCCATTACAGGAAGGATATGGAGGCTTTGCAGAGGGGGCAGAGGAGGTTTACCAGAATGTTGCCTGGACCATGGGACATTAGCTACAGGGGAGAGGTTGGAGAGATTTGGATTGTTTTCACTGGAACACTGAAGGTTGCAGGGAGACTGAATAAAAAGTAGGTAAAATTATGAGGGGAATAGATAGTCAGAACCTTTTACCCAAGATGGAAAAAAAAAATACCTATGGGCATAGCTTAAGGTGAGAGAGGCAAAGTTTTAATGAGATGTGCGGGGCAGCTTTTTTTACACAGAGGATGGTGAGTGCCTGGAACATGCTGCTGGGGTTGGTAGTTGAGGCAGACACAATAAAAGCATTTTGGGGCTTTTGGATAGGCATATGGATATGCAAGGAGTGGAGGGATATGGATAACGCGGAGGTAGTTAAGAGATGGTCAGCATCATGTTCAGCACAGACATTGTGGGCTGAAGGGCCTGTTCTTGTGTTGTGCTATTATATTTTCTATGACAAATCAGTCCATATTGTATCCAATAAAACTTGGACAACTTACAGTCTTAAGCTGAAAATTACCCCGTAATATTCACACCACAAAATTGCCTGTCTCCTGCATGTGAATGCATAGTCATCCATCATTGAAAGTTATTCGCATTATCATTACTGAATCTCTATCAAGAGTCAAGAGTCAAGAGTGTTTAATTGACATATATACCAACAATGAACAAGGAAATTCTTACTAGCAGTAGCTTAATCGACCTATAAAAATAATATTCATAGATAACATATAATAAATAAAAAAACTGTTAAATCACTAACACCAGTACTAGTGCAAAAATATTTGACATCCTTAGTGCAATCAAAGATAGCCCATAGCTCTTGTGTAGCATTCAAGAGCCTGGTTGTTGGGAAGAAGCTATTTTTCAACGTATTGCTCACCTTCTTCTGGATGGCAGAAGTGAAATGAGAGTGTGGCCAGGGTGGTGTGGGTTTTGACAATGTTGGCAGCCTTTTTGAGGCAGCACCTGCAGCACCTCCTGCAGATCCCTTTGATGGTGGGGAGGTCTGTACTTGTGATGGACCGTTAGCAACATCTAGGGGTTAACCACAGTGCCAAATAAAACTCACAACATGAATACAAGGGGCCACAAGAACAATTAAGCACTGGGTATGCTGTGGCAAATCTTTCCAAAATACACAAGATAGGTGTGATTGAATACTCTCCACTTAACTGGACTGTGTCAACACTGGCAAAGCCTGAAGTAAGTTGATAAGAGTGTGGGAAAGATAATCAAAATTAATGATTAGCGCCTCATTCTCCACTTCAACCATTCAATCTGAGCCACGTAGCAATTCAACAAAGCTTCTTCAATGATCTCTCAAACCTACCTTTGAGAATGATGAAGGCAGCAGGCATAAGTAACACCACCACATGACCATTTCCTCTCTATGTCGCTCACCATATAGACTTGGACATTTATCATTGCTTCTTCATTGTCACTGGGTTAAGTCATGGAACTCCCTAACCGGTAGAACTCTTGAATGCCTGTTTCACCCGGACTGGTCAAGGCAGCATGGTGTCGCAGCAGTAGAGTTGCTGTCTTAAAGGGCCAGAGACCCACGTTCGATCCTGACTACGGATGCTGTCTGTACGGGGTTTGTACATTTTGCTCGTGACCGTATGGGTTTTCCTTGGGTGCTCTGGTTTCCTTCCACATTCAAAAGATTTACAGATTTGTAAGTTAATTTGCTTTGGTGGTAAATTGTCCCTGGTGTGTAGGATAGTGCGAGCGTAAGGGGATCTGGACTTGGTGGGCTGAAGAGCCTGTTTCCACGCTGTACCTCTAAACTAAACTAAACTAAACTAAAGGTGGCTCATCACTACAATGCAAGGGACAATTCATCGTTGATGGGCCTGAATCATGGATTCCCTAAAGAGCATTACTCTGGGAGTGTCTTCACCTGAGGACAATATTGGGTCTAGAATAGATGATAGTTCAACACCACTTTATCAAGACAAGTCAGAGATGGGCAATGAATGTTGGCGTGCCAGCAATACTCATATCCTGTAAATGAATAAGCCGTATGAAGACTACATTGTCAGCTTTTAGGGAAGGTGAAAAAACTATGGTCCAACCAGTTAATCCAGCTGTACTTTAAAGTCAGAGGGTGGTGAATCTGTGCAATATATTGCCACAGATGCCTGTGGAGGCAAGGTCAATTGATATTTTAAAGGTGGAGATTGACAGATTTAGCAGGAGGGTCAGCAGTTATGGGGCGAAGGCAGGAGAATGAGGTTGAGAGGGAAAGATGGATTAGCCATGATTGAATGGTGGAGTAGACTTGATGGGCCAAATGGCCTAACAAGTCTCCTAGAACTTATGAACTTATGAACTTAAAGATCCCATAAAACTTAGCACGAACCCATTGTGAGGTACTCTGGGACATGAAAGGATTATATAAATGCCAGTTTCATTTTTAACTGATGCTAGTTTGAAATTTATGGCAACAGGGGCGATGCCCGGAGTGAAGTTTGATCCTATCTCTTATTTCATCTGTCCTTGATGTGACTTAAACAGTCTCCAGGAAACTTGTACAAGGCTTGGACCAGTTTAAACACCATCATAGATGTCTCGTAACTTTAAGTAATGCCAACACTTCCAATGTAAGCTGAAACAGACCACAAAGCCAACTGCTGGTTTGGTGTGTGTTGGTTCTTCTGAAACGTCCATGTGGATCAGAAAGAAGTAAATGTATCATTGTGAAAGGATTTGTTGTGGGAAGGACAGAGAATACATTTTCGTCATGTACATCTCCAATATGCGCAGTGATGTTAACTAATGTTTATCGACTGCATATGTCATATAAATGCACTCTTGCTCAGTTTCATTAATATTTCAAGGTTTTCAATGCTTTTTCCCCCTCTGTTTTCTGAAGCAGCAGAAACAAGTGTCCTTTTAGTTTACGTGGCCCACTCCCCTGACATCAGTCTGAAGAAGGGTCCTGACCTGCAATTACACCCATTCCTTCTCTCCAGAGATGCTGCCTGTCCTGCTGAGTTACTCCAGCATTTTGTGTCTATCTATCTTTGTAGTTTTGAGACACAGCGTCCATGCCGACCAACGACGGCTATCCTGCACACTGGGGACAATTTACAGAAGCCAATTCCCAACAAAGCTGCACGTATTTGGGATGTGGGAGAAACCCGGAGCATCCGGAGAAAACCCACTCGGTCTCAGGAGGAATGTACAAACTCCATACAGATAGCACCTGTGGTCAGGATCGAACCCGGGTCTCCAGTGCTATAAGGCAACAACTGTACTGTGCCACCATTTGTAACGCATCTGATTTCTGTTACCAGGTTTCCAATGGCAAGAGAGTTATTCCTTCAAAAGTTAAACCTTTGTGAGGATCTTAATCATTGCTTTGGATTTTAGAGAATTCACCATGACCTCAGTGAGGAGAATTCGCTTCCTCAGCTTACATCCTCAATCAATGCATTGAAATGATTAATTCCTCCCAAAATATAATTGTAACCTTAGAAATTGGATTGATTTGTGCAAAAACCATTTCAAAAATCAATTTTACTCAGGCAAACATTTCCAGGTGAAACGGGTGCTCAGTAAGACATTGGACGTCTTTGCACTATTCTTTTCAGGGGGTCTGATATTTCACGAGCTCCAGAAGATGCTCCCAGGGCTCCAGGGACTATAGGGAGAGGTTGGGCAGGCTGGTATGGTATTCATTTTGAGCATAGGAGACTGAGGAGATAATCTTATAAAGGTGAGTGAAATCAGAAAGGGCATAGATAGGATGAATGCACATAGATCGTTTCCAGGGTTTGACAATTAAGAAGAAGAGAGCAGATTTAAGGTAAATGGGGAAAGATACAGACGGCACAGTGGCGTAGAGCCTTACAGTGCCAGAGACCCGGGTTCAATCCTAACCACGGGTGCTGTCTTTACGGATTTTGTACGCTCTGTATGTGACCTGCGTGGGTTTTCTCCGAGATCTTCAGTTTCCTCCCACACTCCAAAAGACATACAGGTTCGTAGGTTAATTGGCTTGGTATAAATGTAAATTGTCCCTAGTGTGTGTGGGATAGTTTTATTGTGCGGGGATCGATGGTCGGTGCGGACTCGGTGGGCCGAAGGGCCTGTTTCCACGCTGTATCTCCAAACTGAACTAAACTAAACTAAAAGTTAATAGGAAGATGAGAGGGAGCTTTTAGGATAGTACGTATATGAAATGAACTACCAGAGGAAGTGGTTGAGGCAGGTGAAATAGCACTATTTAAAGACATTTTAACAGTACGTAGATTGGAAAGGTTTAGAGGTATATGGGTCAAACAGGCAAATGAAATTAGCTTAGATGTTCACTTAATTAGCTTGGACAAATTAGGCCAAAGGGCTTGCTTCTTCTTTTTCTTCTTCTTCTTGCGTGTGGCGTGCACAGCCTAAAGTTGTAGGAGAACTTGTTCTGTTTGATCTTTTGTTTCTGCGTGCCAGGTTGATTGCATTCGTCAAAACAGGGTGGACCACGTGAAGGTTGCAATCTGCCACCCCAGGGCTTGCTTCCATGCTGTAAGACTCTATGATAATAATCCATTTGAGCAAGGCCATTTCTTTCCTTACCGATGCAAATTATAGCTCAAGAATGTAACCTTCAGCTGCCAGTGAATGAACATTTTGGAATCAGGAGCATTTTCTACATTGTACACGGCTGAGCAGCTTTGTACATTGTCATTTATCGGAACACTCTGTTGACAATGATAGAATTGATAGGCCAGCTACTGAGATCACTGCGGACTGCTCGAATGCCCGCAAGATATGTTAAGACTAATGGGCCTGTCCCACTTAGGCGATCTTTTCGGCGACTGGACCCCACTACGAAAATGTCTACAACAACCTACCACCTAGTCGACGTCAAGCTACGGCAAGCTACCGACAACCGGCGACCCAATCGCCTATGTGGGACAGGGGCATAACAGTGAAACGTTGCCTTCTCCAGTACTTAGCTATTGAAATGCTCATTCTTCAGGTGTCTCAGTTGTGCTTTGGTGATATCTGGCAGCTACCCTTCACTAGAGGCATCAGTTTGGCATTCACTCACTATGCAGGAGTCTGATCTTCTTCTTCTGCTTTCGTGTGGCATGCACAGCATAAAGTTGTTGGACAACTTGTTCTATTTGATCTTCTGTTTGTGCATGTCGAGTTGATTGCATTAGTCGAAACAGGGCGGACCACGTGAAGGTTGCAATCTTCCACCCCAGGAGTCTGATGAAGGGTCTCAACCCGAAACATCACCTATTCCTTTTCTCCAGAGTTGCTGCCTGGCCCGCTGAGTTACTCCAGCAATTTGTGTCTATCTTCGATGTAAATCCAGCATCTGCAGTTCCTTCTTCCGCACTCACTATGCAGGGTGATTTAGTGGCGACCTTGGTGGGGAGCATGACATGAGCATGAGTGAAGACCCTCCTCTAGTGACCCTTTCAGAGACATCCATCTTACCTGGGCCTGTCTATTGAATATCCTATTCACCAGCTGAGGTTTTCCAAAGCTGTAACCATTAAGATATACAAGTTATATATGGGAGCAGAATTAGGTCATTCAGCCCATCACGTCTACTCCACCATGGCTAATCTATCCTTCCCACTCAACCCCATCCCCTGCATTCTCCCCATTACCCCTGACACCCGTGCTAATCATGAAAGTATAAACCTCCGCCTTAAAAATATCCACTAACTTGGCCTCCACAGCCTTCTGTGGCAATGAAATCCACAGATTCACCACCCTCTGACTAAAGAAATCCCTCCTCACCTCCTTTCCAAAGATATGGTATTCTTTGGATAAAACCTCCAGCTGTGCCTGTACTGTCCGGGTCAAGTTCACATAGATCCTCACTTTCCCTGTCTTTGGATCTTTGCAACGAACCACACAGATCACTGCCTTTTCTCCTAATTTGCTTCTTACTGAAGCCCCCCAGGCATCGGATTCATGAAGAAATTATTTCATCCAACTTTGATTTTAATGAGCAATTGGTGACATTGTGGGAACCACGATTTTCCAGAGTTCCAGCTATTTTCTACCTTCAAGTATCCATTTGGGTTCCACATAATTACATAAAACCATAGTAACATAGAAAATAGGTGCAGGAGTAGGCCATTCTGTCTTAGCGCTGCCATTCAATATGATCATGACTGATCATCCAAAATCAGTACCCCGTTCCTGCTTTATCCCCATATTCCTTGATTCATTTAACCCTAAGAGTTAAATCTAACTCTCTCTTGAAAACACCTAGTAAATTGGCCCCCACTGCCTTCTGTGGGAGAGAATTCTACAGATTCAAAACCCTCTGGGTGAAAATGTTTTTCCTCATCTCAGTCCTAAATGGCTTACCCCTTACTCTTAAACTGTGATCCCTGGTTCTGGACTCCCCCAACATCGGGAACGTTTTTCCTGCATCTAGCCTGTCCAACCCTTTAAGAATTTTATATGTTTTATAAGATCCCCTCTCATCCTAAATTCCAGTGAATACAATCCCAGTCGACCCATTCTTTCATCATATGTCAGTCCCAGCATCCCAGGAATTAACCTGGTGAACCTACGCGGCACTCCATCAATAGCAATAATGTCTTTCCTCAAATTAGGAGTCCAAAACTGCACATAATACTCCAGGTGTGCTCTCACCAGTGCCCTGTACAACTGCAGTAGGACCTCCTTGCTCCTAAACTCAAATCCTCTCGCAATGAAGGCCAACATGCCATTAGCTTTCTTCACTGTCTGCTTACCCAGCACTTTCTTTTATACAAACTGTTTACTTTTAAGGAATGGAAATCGTTTGTGTGAAGGAAAGATCTGTTTTCCACTCCTTAAAAGTATACCAGCATCTGCAGTTCCTTGTGTCTCGGTATTTTCTGCAGTGTGGGTACTGCGTTGTTGCTTGTTGTATATGGTGGAAAATAGCTAATCAACGACACCAACTGCTGCCGGGGGTTGTGTGACAAGGAGACCTGGAATCTAAGGAACATGAGGTGCAATCTGAAGGATCTCAGCAGGAACCAGGATGACACGCAGGGCTACCAAGGGGAAGATCCAGCAGATAGTGAAACTGGGCTTGCTCTTCCTCCCCCTACATCATCTTCCTTCTCCATTGTAACCGAGTATGTATGTGCTGCCTTGTAGCGGTCATGAGGTGAATGTCAAGAGGTGACATCAGAACAGATATGTGCAGAGCAAATTGTTGGAAGGCAAGAGAGCCTGGTCCCATCGCAGGTCTTTACTTTGTTGGCTGGGAATTGATTGCATGTTTGCATGCTGCACTGCCACACAAAAAATGGGTGAAATCCAATCTCCAGGAATTAGTTTTCTGAATGTTAGATGAAGATTTACTATTCACTCACAGTTTAGTTCTGTTTGGAGATACAGCATGGGAACATGCTGTGATGTAAGTCTGCAGAAGGGTTTTGACCCAAAACGTCACCCGTTCCTTTTCTACAGAAATGCTGCTTCAGTTACTCCAGCATTTTGTGTCCATCTACGGTAGAAACAGGCCGTTTGGCCCACCAAGCCCCCGCCAACCATCGATCACCTGTGCACTAGTTCTATCCTGCACACCAGGGACAATTTACAGAAGCCAATTAACCCACACACCCGCATGTCTTTGAAATGTGGAAGGAAACTGGAGCTCCCAGAGAAGACCCACGCAGTCATAGGGAAAACGTTGAAACTCTGTACAGACAGCACCCATGGTCAGGATCGAACCTGGGTCTGTGGCAGCAACTCTACCATAGCTCCACTGTATCGCCCCAAGGTGTGGATCCACAGGTTGTGGATGTTGCTGGCAATTATTGCCCACCATTTATTTTTTCCTCCTGATTGCCTTGAGTTGAGGAGGCTCTTGAATTTTAACAACAGTTGGGTCTGTGGTTGTGTGAGAAGGAACTGCAGATGCTGATTTAAACCGAAGGCAGACACAAAAGTCTGTGGTTTCATGGGCCAGACAGCAGAAGGACAGCAGATTTATTTCCGTGAAAGACATTTGTGAGCTGAATTGGGTTTAGAGACAATCTGATATTTCATGTTTATGGGTGATAAGAATAGCTTTTTTGTTGAAATTCCAGATTTATTTGATGATTTTTATTTTTCATTCCCCGGCTGTAATGGTAGACTGTGAACTCATATCTTTTGATCAATGCTCCAGAATTCTTCCTGTTAGTCTGTAACATAACCATTTCATTACTGTGCATTGTAACAGCTGTCAAAAACCATTTGGGAAATGAGGAGCCAAAGCATTAATTGATCTGCTTTAATTAACTATTACAATGAATTTCCATTTAATGGCTTAATTATAATTAGCAGAAAATTGTCATATAACATTTAAGAATGTATAATTTTTATGGATGGTAATTGTATTACATTATTGTGCATAGCTTCGGGAATACTCGGTAATGACAATAGCTAATTGTAGACCCATAGGGAGAGGATTCTAAGCGATTGAAAATTGTTGTATAACTAAGTGTCCATAATTTACTCACCTTAATAATGTTAAGACCATTAGTCTTTGTTGATAAGATCAAACAACTTATTGCACATTCTCATTAATGCCTCCATCCTGTGTGTTATAATTTTCCCTTCTCTTTACTTGCTCTTAGAGTAAGGAAAGCCACTGGTATGAATATTGATAGCTTTGACAATAATGCATTTAGTCTGCCTGTATTATTCAAATCAGTCCTTCTGCAAATTGTGGGACTGGTGTCAGGTTCCACATCATAGCCTGATATATGCAAAGTTATTTAAGAAAATGGAATCCACTGATTCATGATCACTTACTATCTTATCTACAGTGTCAGGACAATGAGGCAAATGCTACTTTTTAGTTTTCTGCCGTGTTAAATTCATCATGCACTACGCCAAACTATTCTGATAAGGGAATAGAATTAAATTGGTACAGCTTCGGATGTTTATCAGTCCAGCAAGTCTATGCCAGCCACTGGTAAACCAATCCTGTCTATTAGATTCCCTTGCCTTTACTCCACATCAGTCTCGGTCATTCTCTCTCAATTCCTTTTTGAAAGTGCTGATTGCTCCCATGATGAGTTATGGGCCTGTCCCACTTACACGACTTTTTCGGCAACTGCCGGCACCCGTCATAGGTCATTGCAGGTCGGCGACATTTTTCAATGTGTTGAAAATTCAGCAGCGGCCAGAAAGACGCTACGACTCTTTGGGTGACTGAGGAGACTACTCACGACCATACAGGCGACACCCTGGCGACATGTCGCGGGGTGAAGCCTGTATGGTCGTGAGTAGTCACCCAAAGAGTCGTACCTTGTTCTGGTCGTCACTGGATTTTCAACATGTTGAAATTTTTCGGCGACCTGCAATGACCTATAACGGGTGCCAGCCATCGCCAAAAAAGTCGTGTAAGTGGGACAGGCCCATTAAAGATAAATCTCTGAATAAACTGGAAGATTTTCCTCAAATCCATTTTACAGCATTTGGCTAACATTTGAAACCTGTGTCCTCTAATAGTTGAACCATCTGCTCTCTCTGGGGATAGCTTTTCTCTGTTTGACTAAATTAGCCATGAACTAGAGCATCTTTCTCCTTTATTTTGTTCTGTAATGAACAACACATGGATTCTCCTATCTCAGATTCTCCTACATCATGTCAAACATGACCACTGTATCCAAAGAGTAATTATGCTTTATTCATCACAGGTACAGTAACATTTATTTTGATATGCAGTTCAGTACAAGTATCACTATACATAAGCACTTAGATACATCTTAGATACGCATCACAGATACAGGACAAGTGTATAGAAGTAGTGCACTGAGACAGTATACAGAGTAATCAATTTGGCGGCATGTTGTTGTAAGTGGAGGGTTCTTAGCCTGACCGTGAAGGCCCGTTGTCCTGGTGGCATAGCAGGGTCGGCAGGGTGAAAGATAGCAACCTTCACGTGGTCCGCCCTGTTTTGACTAATGCAATCAACTCGACGTGCACAAACGAAAGATCAAATAGAACAAGTGGTCCAACAACCTCAGGCTGTGCACGCCACACGAAAGAAGAAGAAGCAGGGTCGGCCTAGCCGTCGGTATCCTCGGCCGCAGCTCCACTACTGTAGGCCGCGTGCAGTCCATGTGCCTCTTGGAGAGGCGCCCAATCCAGGCGAGCCCCAGGTTATTGCAGGGCCTCCAGCGGCCCACACTACCGTTGAGGCAGTGACCTCCCTCCCACAGCTGATCTGCTTAAGTAATCAGCAATAACTGCACTGCCATACGTTGAATAACTCCCACTTTTACATCATCCATTTGATCCAAAATTTGGTCAGCTGCTTGGTTAGTGAGGAAGAAATAATATTTTATTTCCCATTACACTTTGAACCGTAAATGAAGGGCACTGTCAGCAGGGGAATATCATCACACTTTAAGAGTTAAGACATACTGCTTAGTCCAGGGAGCTTTTAGAATACTTGAGATTGAATAGTTAGAAGAGTTATCAGGAGAAAAGTAAACTAAACATTCTTAGGTAACTTAGAGTATTAGTTATTGTGTAAGTGTAGTATTTACAGACATAACCGTGAAATTGACAGGCCAATGTGATGTCTCACTTCTTGATCTGTTCTTTAATTTCCTATCAAAAGCAGAAGAAACCAGTCTAACAAAATGCCAACCATCTTCAAAGGACAGCTGTTCATGCTGTTTCTTCACACCAGAGAATAATTCCAAGCGTTGTAATTGGGTTCCACTATGAGATCATTCACTGCACACATGGGCTAATGCTTTTAAAAGTGCATCAAGCAATGAGGATGTTTGCTAAAACCTTATGATAACTGATTGCAGGGAACCTAAATTATCCTGAGCACCACTGCTCTCTGTTAAACACTGCGCATTTTGGTGCCAACTAAGTATTTCTTTTCAATGGGCGCATGGTATATTCCTGGGGCGGTCCTGTATGATCATTATTCCGATACCTGTTAATACATGAAGAACAATATGCAGTAAAATGGCTTGAGAATTGTGAACTTACTGCATGTTCGTCACTTTGTTTGGAGGCTTTTCTATTTTGTTCAGCCTGGTCTCAAATAACATGGGAAAGAAGAAACCATTGATTCACTGAAATGCGTTACTAAATAAGATAGTATGTGTGGAGCCAATCTTCACAGCATTCCGGTCACACATAATCAAAGCAGATCACTAATTATTCCATGGTGCTAGCTCACTGACTTAGTCAAGGGAAGAGAAAGCTCCACAGTATTTATTAATTATTATAAAAGTACCTCTCTAAACCTATGTTAGATACAAAAATGCTGGAGTAACTCAGTGAGTCAGGCAGCATCTCGGGTGATCCAGAATAAGTGACGTTTCGAGTCGGATCCCTTCTTCAGACTGAACCACTGTAAAACTTATGCCCCTGTCCCACTTAGGAAACCTGAACGAAAACCTCTGGAGACTTTGCGCCCCACCCAAGGTTTCCGTGCGGTTCCCGGAGGTTCCCGGAGGTGTTTGTCAGCCTCCCTAATGGTCGAAAGTGGTTTCCGCTTCTTCTATGTTCCGGCGATTATTTCAAAAAATTGAAAAAACCTCCGGGAACCTCCAGGAACCTGACAGTAACCCCCGGGAACCTTCGGGAACCGCACGGAAACCTTGGGTGGGGAGCAAAGTCTCCAGAGGGTTTCCGTTCAGGTTTCCTAAGTGGGACAGGGGCATAAGTGGGACAGGGGCATTATACCCCAATATGTCAAACATATACTGTAAAGGGCCTGTCCCACTTTCACGACCTAATTCACAACCTTTTTTACTCACGGACATTTTTCATCATGCACGAAAAAAACGCCCCGACCTACTTGATGCCATGAGTACCTACGACTAGCATCACGACCTCCTACGACCTCCTGCGACCTTGTGACGACCATGCTGCGAGTATGAGTCAAGGGCAAACTCGGCATAGGTCGTGAATGAGGTCGTGAAAGTGGGACAGGCCCTTAACATTATTAAAATCTTTTGGAAAAGGTGCAACATTTTCATCAACTCATTGAAATTCTTGGCCATGGCCATTCAAAATGGAGAGCGATGGTCACTGAGAAACTGGAGTCTCTACAAGAAAAGCATGCAGGATGTGATGCAGAAAGAGTGGAAGAGATGTACACTACCATCCACCTGCCCTATTGGGTATCACCTGTCCCATCTGCAGTAGAACTGACTTTGGGCTCATTGACCACCTCAAAGCTCACCAAACTAGAAAGGAAGCAAATTATTCTCAACCCTGAGGGATTGCCATAGAAGAAGATCCAGGTAGCCCATTTAGTTTGTGTTCCAGGATTGAAGCACAATATTAATATTGTAGCATAATATTGAACACTGAATGTTTAGTTTAGTTTAGTTTAGTTTAGAGGTACAGCACGGAAACAGGCCCTTTAGCCTCCCGAGTCCATGCCGACCAGCGATCCTCGTGATGGCACTTTGAAAAGCAGACATTTCTGGGTGTAACTAGGCCACGCAGGATCACAAATGGTTAGACAATAGACAATAGGTGCAGGATTAGACCATTCGGCCCTTTGAGCCAGCACGCCATTCAATGTGATCATGTTTGATCATCCCCAATCAGTACCCCATTCCTGCCTTCTCCCCATATCCCCTGACCCCGCTATCTTTAAGAGCCCTGTCTAGCTCTCTCTTGAAAGTATCCGGAGAACTGGCCTCCACCGCCCTCTGAAGCAGAGAATTCCACAGACTCACAACTTTCTGTGTGAAAAAGTGTTTCCTCATCTCTGTTCTAAATGGCTTACCACTTATTCTTAAATAGTGACCCCTAGTTCTGGACTCCCCCAACATCGGGAACATGTTTCCTGCCTCTCGCGCGTCCAAACCGTTAATTGTCTTATATGTTCCAATAAGATTCCCTCTCATCCTTCTAAACTTCAAAGTATACAAGCCCAGCTGCTCCATTCTCTCAGCATATGACTGTCCCGCCATCCCGGGAATTAACCTTGTAGATCTACTCTGCACTCCCTCAATAGCAAGAATGTCCTTCCTCAAATTAGGGGACCAAAACTGCACACAATACTCCAGGTGTGGTCTTACTAGAGCCCTATACAACCGCAGAAGTACCTCTTTGCTCCTATACTCAACTCCTCTTGTTATGAAGGCCAACATGCCATTCGCTTTCTTCACTGCCTGCAGTACCTGCACGCTTACTTTCTTTGACTGATAAACAGGACCCCCCAGATCCCGTTGTACTTCCCCTTTTCCCAACTTGACACCATTTAGATAATAAGAGCCATCTGTAGTCCTGTAGTGTATATGTTACACATTGGCCATTCTGCCTGACAAGTCAGCACTGGCTCTTTGTGAAGAACAATCCACTCAATCCCACCCTCTTTCCTCACTAGTCAACTCTGATCTTCAAAGAGGCTCATGGTTAAATGGGCGAGGATAATGACTTTGATTGTCAAGGATAAATGTTGATGCATTTGGTGCTTACCTGGCTCTTGTGTGCTATGGCTTGTGTCTTTGTTTTCATTAGTCAGTGGGTGGTGAATTCTTTAGTCAGAGGGAGGTGAATCTGTGGAATTATTTGCCTCAGAAGACTGTGGAGGCAAAGACAGTGGACATATTTAAGGCAGAGATAGATAGATTCTTGATTAGTACTGGTGTCAGAGGTTATGAGGAGAAGACAGGAGAATGGGGTTTGCCGGGAGAGATAGATCAGCCATGATTGAATGGCCGAGAAGACTTAATGGGCTGAATGGCATAATTCTACTCCTATCACTTATGATCTTATGATCATTATCAAGATTTTTCAGTTCAAAATTCAAATTTTCTTTGGGTTTGGATTGATCATATACAAGATTGATTTGGGTTGGGTTTAATTTCATGTCTGAGCACATTTCTACTCTTTGCCTCACCTCTTCTGTCCTCCTCCACTTCATTGCAAAGTTTAATGACTTCCTAGGCCCCCAAACATGGAAAGAAGTGGACCTTTTTGAGACACCCATTTCCTTCAAAGGGTGTCAAGGCACCAGTGCAGAATCGGTGTTGTCTTCCTTCTCATCAGGCTGCATCGAAACTTCCAACATCTACTGTTTTCCTCTTCTTTAATATGTCCAGATATGATGGGAATTAACATGGGGCAGTCTCAGATTAGTTTAGTTTAGACATACAGTGCAGAAACAGGCCCTTCGCCCCACTGAGTCCGCGCCTGCCCACGATCACCCCGTACACTAGCACTATCCTACACACTAGGGAGAATTTACAATCTTTACCGAAGCCAATTAATCTACAAAACTGTGCGTCTTTGGAGTATGGGAGGAAAACGGAGCCCAAGGGGAAAACCCACACAGATCACAGGGGGAGCGTACAAAATCCGTAGAGACAGCACCCATTGTCGGGATCCCCCCCCCCCCCCCCCCCCCGACAATGCACAATATTCCTGAGATTACTCAGGCTCAATGTACCAATGCAGAAAACATTACAATTGGAACCCCCAAAGCACTCATGTTAGATGCCCAATCATGCTCTCATGGCACTGAGATCACTGAGTGTGGTTCCCTCTCATGGGCTGGCTTTAACAAATGTCCTTTAATTGATAACTGGTTCGATCAAGCAATTTAATACATGTGCAGCGCTGGGGACCGGGTTCGATCCCGACTATGGGTGCTATCTGTACGTAGTTTATACGTTCTCCCCGTGACCTGCGTGGGTTTTCGCCGAGATCTTCGGTTTCCTCCCACACTCCAAAGACGTACAGGTTTGTAGGTTAATTTGCTTGGTAAATGTAAAAATTGTCCCTAGTGGGTGTAGGATTGTGTTAAAAATTGTCCCTAGTGGGTGTAGGATTGTGCGGGGATCGCTGGTCGGCGCGGACCCGGTGGGCCGAAGGGCCTGTTTCCAAGCTGCATCTCTAAAACTAAAACTAAAAACGGTTGGAAGCTAATGTTCACATGGTTCCAAGGTTCAGAGACCATGGTCCTGACTTTGGTGCTGGGATGCAATGCAATGGAAAAGGTAACAGAGAACAGTAATTGGTTTCAGTATATATCAGGCATCTGACACTGGCTGCTTGCAGGAATTGTTTTTTTCCCGGCTGCACTGTTCAATCAACAGCTCAAGCTAAATGGAAAGCCTTCATACGTTTATCGACTCTTGTGACTTTTGCTCAGTGTGTACTCACAGCCAAATTTCCAGGCTAGCACCAAGAATGACAAATTGGATGACGTGCATAAAAAGTTCGAGGAGCATGAATTCGTGCCTCTAGGAGGAAAGGAAATGGGTGAACAAATCTGTTTTGTTTTTGTCTCTAATTTCCCCACTGGGGGAATATGGGATTGATGAATTAAAGCATTCCCAGAGCTTTTAGAGCATTTCCAGCGTGTGGCTGCAAAAGTGACCCCCCCAACACAATACTCAGACTTGTTTGAATGTAGTTGTCCACAGAACGTGGACATCACAGATAATGCCAATAATTCTCCATCCCTGAGACAGATGCAAAGTTGTGGAGTAACTCAGACAGCATCTCTGGAGAAAAAGTCCACTGTTCTCCATCCCATATTGTGGAAAGACCAATGCCTTCCGCATTGGACCTCTCTATCCTGTGTGTAATAGTGTTTCTTTGTGCAGGGATCACAGGTCAGTGGGCTGAAAGGCCTGTTTCTGCGCTGTATCTCTAAACTAAACAAAACTAAATGTCTGAGATTATTATTTTTTTTTAATTCCACATATAGTACTTGAATTTAAAAACAATCTGAGACCTTACACTTGGAAAAAATTAGACTTGTCTTAATTGACAAATCAGAACTATTTGCTAGAATATGGTCTCCATTTATTGATTTTCTAAAAGGGTAAATTGGTTCAACACGGAAGCTGGACTGATACTTGAATCCAGGACTGGATGAATAATTACACTCTATAATCTACGGACATATCTCAAAAAATTGTGTTATTGGCAATTTTTTTTTTCTCCTTCCGCACTTTATTAGCTTATAGTTTCCTTCTTCTCTTCCCTTATTTCTTTTCTCTCTATAGCTCCATCTTTCAAAAAACAATTATAAAAAATAGAAGCTGTGTTAATATGTAACTGGTGAACAAATCGTGTTTTGGTTATGATATGTATATGCTTCTAATAAAAATATTTTTAAAAAAACAAAAAAAACATCTTAAATACAAAAACTGTTGTAGATGACAAAACAAGGAGGAACAAATTTATTTCCTGAAGTCTATTATGATATAACTGAAGAAGGTCGTATATTGTTGGAGATGTTTTTCTATAAGTCTATTTTTGACATTTTAGCCGGTTATATCTTCAGCCTTTGTGTTTACTGTGCGCTGTTAGATGAATTCTGGTCAACACACGTCACTCTTAGCCAGTTTAATGACTCAACCAGGGAAGAGTTGCTTTGTACCTGAGCCAAACCTTCCTATTGTTATCCAACGCATATCCCATGAAAATCTCACTTTGTTAATGACTGGTATTGGAAAGGATTTTTGCACGAAAATTCTTCTGTCAAGCTATCCATTCCCTCTTAAAACTACCAATTTTTCGTTTAGTTTAGTTTAGCAGAAACAGACCAGTGATCCAAGCACATTAATACTATCTCACACACCTAGGGACATTTTCTTTACATTTATATCAAGCCAATTAACCTACAAACCTGTACATCTTTGGAGTGTGGGAAGAAACCGAAGATAGAACCGGTTTGGAGGGATAAGGACCAAATGCGGGCAGCTGGGACAAATATAGCAGGGCATGTTGACTGGTGTGGGTAAGTTAGGCCAAAGGGCCTGTTTCCACACTGTATCACTCTATGACTCCATGACTCTCTCGGAGAAAACCTACACAGGTCGCGGGAGAACTTAAAAACTCCGTACAGACAGCACCCGCAGTTGCTGGAACCCAGGCAACATTCTAGTAAATCTTCTCTGTACTCTCTCTATTTTGTTGACATCCTTCCTATAATTAGGCGACGAAAATTGTACACCATACTCCAGAATTGGTCTCACCAATGCCTTGTACAATTTTAACATTACTTCCCATCTCCTTATTCAATGCTCTAATTTATAAAGGCCAGCACACCAAAGGCTTTCTTTACCACCCTATCTACATGCGATTCCACCTTCAGGGAACTATGCACAGTTATTCCTAGATCCCTCTGTTCCACAGCATTCCTCAATTCCCTACCATTTACCATGAACGTCCTATTTTGATTTGTCCTGCCAAGATGTAGCACCTCACACTTATCAGCATTAAACTCCATCTGCCATCTTTCAGCCCACTCTTCCAAATGGCCCAAAATACAGCAGAATAAATCAGGTTACAGCAAAATAAATCTTGTTGACACAAGGTACTGCAGATGCTGGTTTACAAAAAAAAGACTCAAAGTGTTAGCATAACACAGCAGGTCAGGCAGCATCTCTGGAGAACATGGGTAGGCAACATTTTGGGTCGGGACCCTTCTTTCGACCGATTGTAGTGGGGTGGAAGGAGAAAGCTGGAAGAGAGGAATAACATTTTGTTCTTGTGGCTCCCTGAAAACCTTTGTAGATGAGAAACAAGGTGGAATAAAGTTTCCTGAAGGACCTTTTGCTTAACTGTTGTTATAAGAGGAATTATGCAACAAATAAGTTATTTCTATTTTCTAACAAATCTACAACAGGACTATAGAGAAATTGCAAAGGCCTTGATTAAATGTAAGATCAGGAACGTAACACCGCTTCAAAAGCAGCAGGAATATTTACATCTGTTGCCTTGATTTTATGCTCCAGTTTATGAGTATAATTGAACATTGTGCAATCAGCAGTGAATATAGTCACGGTGCATTACGATGAAGGAGCATTTATTGATGAAGAAGCTGAAAATGGTTGATGACTTGGATGAAGACCATTGGTGTGGAGCATGAACTAGATGGACCAAATGGCCTGCTTCTGTACTTTCAATCTTTGCAATTTCAGGAGATAATCAAACTTAGACCACGAGACAATGGAGGATTAATAAAGGAATACCTTTAAAAGAAAACTCATCTTTTTCATTAACTGTTCAGCTTCAGTGTTCAGATTGCATTTGATGAATGCAACATGTTGATGCAACATTCCGCTCGCCAACCTGCAGTTTGTTAAGGCTTTAGCATTAACTGTTCAGCAGCCTGAGAATAGTTTATTTATACCCAACAGGAAACTGTGCACTTTCCAAGCAGAAACCGGGACTCATTTCCTCTTCGGTCGCCTGAATCAGATTGAAAATCTAATTAAAATTGAAAACACACCCAGTTTCCAGACCGAGACTGCCAAATCCAACCGTGCCATTGCCCCACTGGGAGTAGCTTCCCCATGTGCAGAGGCATCAGTTTCAATGGTTGCCTCTCGTTATCCAAGTTCCGCACGGTATCAGCAACTACATAGAAACACAAGGATAGATACAAAAAGCTGGAGTAGCTCAGCGGGACAGGCAGCATCTCTGGAGGGAAGGAATGGGTGACGTTTTGGGTCGAAACCCTTCTTCGACCCGAAATGTCATCCATTCCTTCTCTCCAGGGAATCAGCCTGTCCCTCTGAGTTACTCCAGCTTTTTGTATCTATCTTCAGTTTAAACCAGCGTCTGCAGTTCCTTCCCGAACCCTATAGAAACACGACTGAATTAACTTCCAGTAAAATATAATGAATTTAACTTTGAGCATAATCAACAGTGTCAATCTGCATCTCGCTGTTCGTTGAAAATCAGTGATATAGGCTCAAAGGCAGTTGATGCCTGACTTTGTAATCCTTTAAATGGGCAGTGAAGATGGTCTGGGAAAGTCGCAACACCGAGATTGTGGCTAAATTACTCATAACCGATCCACAGATAGGAGCTTCAAACGCAGATGGAAAATGGTATAGCTACGTATTTGATCTATCACTGGAATGAAAGTTCCGGCTTATTATTGTCCTTCAGGGAGAGACGGTTTACCTCATCTGGCCTTCAATCAGCTCGAATCCCTTGCTGCAAAACCTGCGACACACCTGGGATTACTAAGGAAGGACAATCAAATACACCGAGTCATCAATACCCACAAGCTGAGAATGAACCACAATCACAATGAGCCACGAGAAATGTTACTATGTTAATGTGACACAGAGGTACATGAACTTTATATTCTTACTGAGATCATCTTCCTGTTTCCCGTATTTTGCTTCCTTGTTTCCACAGTACAGAATATCTTCCTTGACTATTGGACTTCTTCATGTAAACCTTGCTCTTGTGGCCCGAAGGGAGTTGGAGAGGGAGTCCATTGTATCTGTTTTTCCTTTGTCCCAAGCTGGACGCACATTCACCCTGTTGGGGAAATGTGAGTCAGTATCTCAGACTCCATGTACAAGTCAGTCACAGAGTTATAGAGTCATACGGTGTGGAAACAGGCTCTTTGGCCCAACTTGCCCCCATCGACCAATGTGTCCCATCTACACTAGTCCCACTTACATGCGTTTGGCCCATATCCCTCTAAACTTGTCCTATTCATGTACAGTCTAAAAGTTTCTTAAATGTTGCGATAGTCCCTGCCTCAACTAACCCTTCCGGCAGCTCGGTCCATACACCCACCACCCTTTGTGTGAAAAAGTTACCCCTCAGATTCTTGTAAAATCTTTCCCCCTTCACCTTAAACCTGTGCCTCCTGGTTCTCGATTCCCCTAGTCTGGTGACTAAATTTGTTGAAAGGAACTGCAGATGCTGGTATACACCAAAGATAAAAACAAAGTGCTGGAGTAACTCAGCGGGTCAGGCAGCATCTCTGGAGGAAAAATATGGCTGATGTTTTCTCAAGACATGCTGACTGACCCTTTGAGTAACTCCAGCACTTTGTGTCTATCTCTGGTGACTAAACGGTTGGGTAAAGGACAAGCTGACCACACTGCCAGGCATTGGTGATTTTACTTCGGAGTCACGGAGTTACTCCCCCCCTGTATGAACCCGGCTCGGGGAAAACCGGCCGCGGGGACCGTGGGGAGAAGCCAAACCGCTGGGTGAACCCGGCTCAGGGAAACCCGGCTGCGGGGACCACGGGAATGCAAACCACGGGATGAACCCGGCTCGGGGAAACCCGGCTGCGGGGACCACGTGAGGGGACCGTGTGAAGACACAGCTGCGGATCGCAGAAGTGCGGATACTCGGCGGCATTTTTTCAGACTCCAGCGGCACTAGAGGCTGAAAGGCCTGGGCCTTCCAGGAGGGTCCCTTCCAACATGGCAACGTCCTCGGCCGTTTACCCATGACGAGCATGAATAGCGTCAGAGAGCGCTCATCCCACTAATGCTCTCTCCTGATATGGTCCGTGTATGGCATATCAGTAGAGATATACCGCCGACGGGAAGCCCAGAGACTCGGCAGGGTCCGGGCTGCGAATATACCGCCGGCGGATAAGCCCGTAGACTCGGCAGGGTCCGGGCTCTAAGATTCACCGCCTGTGGAGGGATTTTTCCCGCCGACGGATAACCCTGGAGACTCAGCAGGGTCCGGGCTAGAAGGCCACCGCCTACGTATCCCGCATGAAGCGGAAGCCTCAGAAGTAAATCCAGGGAACATACTGGAGTATAAGCGTGAGGTTCCAGAAAATTCTGGCATGGCATCAAGACCTTCGCTAACGATGAAACCTGAAGGCCAGAGTTCCCTCGTGATGGAGCAGCCACCTCACGCCACATCATTACTAGACAGGTGCCGGCTATGAGATACCATGCACCTTCAAAACTGTTCCTGAAAGGACCAGCAGTGAACAACGCTATGTGGGGGTACAATGCACACTTCAAAATGAACTGCTTCCAGAAGAACACCATCGGACCTGCCTTAAATCTGCAGGTTCAACTGAGGCCAGCAATGTCCAGCCGCCGAACCCTCTCTTCAGGAACCTGCCCAAACAGGTACGACCCGGATGAAGAATTAAAGCTGTCCGGCTTCACAAGGTACCACGGCAACACACCCCACGCCGCTATCGACAGCAAGCGTTTCACTGAAGCTGGTGGCAGCTTCAAAACTGGGCCAGGCCTTTCAGGCCAAGGCCAAACCGGTCCTCAGGGAATTGAGTCCACACACCCCAGCAATCCTAAGCTGGGACAGAATTAGAACCCGCACCAGGGGCCTTTGGGCTTACCACCAATAACCATGAAGGTAGGTGGGTCTGGATCTTTCCGAAATATGAGGTATGTGGACCATTTACAAGTTGGTAAATTTACACTTGTTTTATGCAAGACAGAGTTGCCTTTCAAGACAGGCCGCAGTTGCGCGCCGCTCATTGTCACAATGAAAGATACTGGTTCAACTCGCATATGCAGTATAGACTTTTCTGAATAGAAAACTTGATTACTGTATCACAACAGGGGAACAGTTTCCACTCACCAAAGATATTGGAAATTTAGCTGGATGGAACAAAGTTACAGTCAAAAGCATTGCAAAATGGGCAAACTTCAGCCCCAGGCAAATCTACCAAATTACTAAAACCAGTGCTCGGCTGCTCAGAACCAAAGCTATTATTATGGGCTATCTGGATGATGTTCTAAAACGCTGTATTTTGCCAAATCAGCAGTATCAGCCACAAACTATCATGCAGAAATTGGATTCTCATCCATCCAGTTAAATTTAAGTTGATGCCAACTGAAATGATTGAGTATTAGGATTACCTTTAACTCTATTAAATTGTCTAGGATTGGTACTATATTGGTTTCAACTGTGCTATTTGCGTGTTTTGCACCATCAGAGCTATACGGTGTGCAAAGGAGCAAGCTCACAGGTACCACGTAAGTCATCACTATCAGACCTATGCTATTCCCAGCTGAAACTATCAAAGTCACCATGGTGGACAAACAGTATTCAGCATTGCCCCACTAACTTTCATCAGTACTCGTCAGTTAATTACTAACTGATGCTATTGCTTAAAGATGGATAATTACTAAATACCATCTTTAGTTACGGAGGCGGATGGGGTTTGCATGAGCTAACAATTATTCAGTTATATGGTATCAACCACCTATTCACATTAGGTGCATTCTGTGGATTAAAGGTTTGTGCGAATATGCATAATCTGCATGCTCAAGTCTAACGTGATACACTCTGGTGCTGTTATATGTTAATCACATGGGTGCAATCAAGTCAAAGTATCCGGTAATAGTTTACCTAACTTCATCGGCATTGGCGTATCACCAGGTAAACGCAATGACAACACAGAATGGATGTGGAATCGCAAGTATTCAAGGACATTTTGGGCTCGATGGAACACCTAAAGATCAAAACGTTGCATCCAGGCTCAATCATCAGTTGCACATTACGAGGTGTATCAGTGGCGATGGATGCGTTCCCGCTACACTGGGGAAGAATGCTCATTGTGTCCCTCCATTTTACCTTACCAGACAGGTCTTGCAAATTCAGCAATTCCCGCTTCAGGCATTTTCGTAGTACCTGACTAGCCTATACAGCCATGATTCCCGCTGATGTTGGGAATGATGATAGAACCTTATATGGTTATTTCCAGGCACAAAATTGCTGGTTAGCCGTGAACGGGAAAACGTCCTCTGCATACATAAATCAATTCATTGACTTGCAGACTGGGAAGACCGATTCCTGTGGCTAAGAATTGTCAAAAAACTATGGACGTGCTCACTGTAATTGCAGGGATAGCACCAAACAAACAGTACTTCCCTCATAGAGATGGGAAGTATTTTGTTAACATATAAGTTGACACGGATGACTAACGTCTTGAAGTTCAGTTCCATATGGGGTTGACAATCATTAAAGAGTGCCATTACTGTGCCGCACGTGCCTTCTCAGCATATTGGCTGCGAGGAGCAGAATCCACTCTGTCGGGTCACCTTCTGATATCTAGATTATGAAGGGTATCGTCAATTCCACACCCCCCAGGCCAGGTACGCAGAGATTGGGATGTTAACATTGGAACATCCCTGTCCTTGGCTCACTAACCAAGTGGTTGTGCTCATGGTGCTGAGTCAGCACAACGGGTCCAGTTTTGCATAGATGGACAAGATGATTATTCTGCAGGGAAATTACATTTATGTTATGACTTAATCAGCAGAATACACCAGGGTCATCAGGTCTCAAACTAGAATTGTTGGCATATCCCATGGACCTTCGGTTGTATGTGGCCACACATCTGCACCAGTATGTTAAGGTCACTAGAGCCTTAGGGACTCTGAACTAGCTATGATTGTTAGTCACATGAAGCCTCACAAGAGAATTCACTACAGACCATCGCCCGGTGGTTAATATGGTTTCTGGGATACAGGAGTGAACACTGACATACAAGTCTCACTGCACCCAGGCTGCAACTGTATCAGCAGCAGGGGATGGACGTTTTGCGGGACACATCCTGGCGGCTGCAGGATGGTCTAACGAACGATTTCCAAACATTTTAGAAATACCCTTTGCCAGACCAGGGGTATTTGCCAACTCTTTTTAGGTCTGTGTTATAGTTCCTCACGGTTGAGGGAGGTTACTATTATCACTATGTGTCCATTAATAGCATCAACATGTCTATACCTATGTCATGTCTGAATGCATTATAAAATTAGCTTTTCACTGATGCAGTGTGTGATGCATGGACTCTTCTTCTTCTTCCTTTGTGTGGCATGCACAGCCTAACGTTGTTGGACAACTTGTTCTATTTGATCTTCTGTTAGTGCACGTCAAGTTGATTGCATTAGTCGAAACAGGGCGGACCACGTGAAGGTTGCAATCTTCCACCCCATGCATGGACTTGTCTCCATGGCATGAAATCACAGAGCTTTGAAATCTTCATGTAGTCACTCACGTGACTCCGAAGTAAAATAGTAAGATTAAACCAGTTTGAAGTTTGATCTTTATTTTATGAGGAGTTACGATGAGGGATTACGTGCCCTCCACTCCCAACCCTCTATATAAAGGTCAACTGGTATTTTAGTTCTCTTATCTTACTATACATTCAGTCAACTTCTGTTATCTGTGATTTCACACCGCTGCTTTGAAGAATGTCACGCATGCGTGCTGGCGGGGTCTTCACGTAATCCCTCATCGTAACTCCTCATAAAATAAAGATCAAACTTCAAACTGGTAATTTCTCATTTAATCTTACTATTCTACTGCATCACCTGGAGAGAAAGCTTGACCTAAGCTGTTAGGCAAATAACAGGATCATGGAAGTTATTTGGCATTGGACATCCGGAACTACACCTACAGATGACAATCTCAGTCAGTCCATTGAATATGGGGTTGCCCTGACATGCTCCGTGAACATCACAGCATTGTTTTGGGATACACTTCCATACCATTGATTTGAATTTAATACAGGATCCTGCTTTCATGAAGTCAACACTGGAGTACTACAACTTTCCTGCATATTTATTCCCATTGTCCCTTGTATGATCCGCTATGATCTGTGGATGCAATAGACAATAGACAATAGACAATAGACAATAGGTGCAGGAGTAGGCCATTCGGCCCTTCGAGCCAGCACCGCCATTTAATGTGATCATGTCTGATCATTCCCAATCAGTACCCCGTTCCTGCCTTCTCCCCATATTCCCTGTCTCAGCTATCTTTAAGAGCCCTATCTAGCTCTCTCTTGAAAGTATCCGGAGAACCGGCCTCCACCGCCCTCTGAGGCAGAGAATTCCACAGACTCACAACTCTCTTTGAGAAAAAGTGTTTCCTCGTCTCCGTTCTAAATGGCTTACCCCTTATTCTTAAACTGTGGCCCCTGGTTCTGGACTCTCCCAACATCGGGAACATGTTTCCTGCCTCTAGCGTGTCCAAACCCTTTTAACAATCTTATATGTTTCAATAAGATTCCCTCTCATCCTTCTAAACTCCAGAGTGTACAAGCCCAGCTCCATTCTCTCAGCATATGACAGTCCCGCCATCCCGGGAATTAACCTTGTAAAGCTATGCTGCACTCCCTCAATAGTAAGAATATCCTTCCTCAAATTAGGTGACCAAAACTGCACACAATAATCTAGGTGTGGTCTCACAAGGGCTCTGTACAACTGCAGAAGGACCTATTTGCTCCTATACGCGACTCCTCTTGTTATAAAGGCCAACATGCCATTCGCTTTCTTCACTGCCTGCCTTGACTGTGGCTCTTCCGGGGTGTCCACCAATCTTCCATTGAGGTTACAGTAGCCCGTTTGGGAAGAACGCCATTGAAATTCCTAGCATGAGTTCTCGGCCTGACGAGAATCCTTCCTCATGCAACATTTACGGGAAGTGTAAAGACACAAGTTCATTTTCTCAGCTGCCATTCCTACAGTTCAGAGGCAGGTCATGATGTTTCCACAATCCTGCTAAGGATTGTTTCCACAATCCTGCTAAGGATTGTTTCCACAATCCTGCTAAGCTGCAGCTTACTCAACCTACTCTGATGGCTCATTTCCACAGAGGACATTATATTTTTTAAATGACCCATCAGGCAGAAATCGCTAACAAATATTGAAGTTCGAGTCATAGAGTCACAAAGTCCCTTTGGGCCTATCCGCCCATGCCGACCAACATGTCCCATCTAAGCTAAGTCCTATTTGCCCCCCCGTTGGCCCATATCTCTCTAAACCTTTCCTAGCCATGTACCTTGCCAAGTGTCTTTTAAAACCTGTTATAATGCATGCCTCAATCAGCTCCCCTGTAAATAGATCTTTCTATAACATTTATCTTTGCAAAATAATTAGTCTTTGGTCCATAATATTTCTGTGGTGTGGAAGTCCATTGTATAATAAATCTCTCATTATGGCCATATATCTACTAAAGTAAACTTTAAAGTAAACTTAATAAAACTTAATACAGTGTGCACCACTGGTGCTATCTATGAGTAATTGTAGGGCTGACATCTGTGTACATTGAAAGCAGATATTGGAATAGAGCTTTTGTGTAGTGGGTGGTTAATGCTGGCATAGAGTTGCTAGCTTACCAGGACCCACTGTATAACAGGAAGTTAATTCTATTAAGTGCAGATAGTGAACTACTGTGAACGTTTTGTTAAGCTGCACTACCTGTTTCAAGTTGCACCATTATGGTCTGGTTATCTAGTATAACTGATTTTCCTTGTATCATTGTTTATTGTGTATTTATTAGTTGTATTGTTGCATTGACGTGCCTGTGAAGCTGCAACAATTCAGGTTCCCATTATTCCGGAATGCTGCACGTGACAATTAAACACTCTTGACTCTTTCAACTCTTGTAAGAGATGTTCCATTCTATCGAGGGTTACCGATTATCAGCTGCAAAATGAATGTTCTGTCGAGGCTTCTGCTATGACTGGTTTGGGAATAAAGTCTATTTTTCCCAATTTTTCACAAATTTTCTGATTCAACACAATAGAGTTTCTGCCTTACAGCGACAGAAACCCGGGTTCGATCTGTCCGTACTGAGTTTGTACGTTCTCCCTGTGACCACGTGGGTTTTCTCTGGGTGCTCCAGTTTCCTCCCACACTGCAAAGAGATACAGGTTTGTAGGTTAATTGGTAAAACTGCCCCCTAGTGTGTTGGATAGTTTCAGTGTACGTGGTGATTGCTGGTCAGTATGGACTTGATGAGCCAAAGGACCTATAACCGCTCAGTATTTCTGAAGTCTAAAGTAAAATCTAAACATGTTTAGCAGCTTCAGTTTGACTCCTGGCATTATTTTTAATTTACAGGAACATAATATATTGCCTGGAAGATAGATTACAAATGAAGTGATTATGCTTCGACTTCCTAAATTACAAAGTGCATAATAATCCTGGTGTTTATCTGTTTATTCAATCTGCTAATTTGCTTTTAACAAAGCTCACTAAACAAGTGTAAAAAGCATGTAGGATAAGACTAGGAATATAAAACATGTTGTTTTTGCTTGTGAGTTTAAAATATAGAAACATAGAAAATAAGTGCAGGAGTAGGTCATTGGCACGGCAAAATCAGTACCCCGTTCCTGCTTTCTCCCCATATCACTTGATTCCGTTAGCCCGAAGAACTATATCTAACTCTCTCTTGAATACATCCAGTGAATTTCTGCCTCAACTGCTTTCCGTGGCAGAGAATTCTACAGATTCACAACTCTCTGGGTGAAAAGATTTTTCCTCATCTCAGTCCTAAATGGCCTACCCCTTATTCTGAAACTGTGATCCCTGATTCCAGACTCCCCCAATATCGGAAACATTTTTCCTGCATCTAGGCTGTGCAATCCCTTAAGAGTTTTTATGTTTCTATAAGATGCCCTCTCATCCTTCTATATTCCAGTGAATATAAGACCAGTCGATTAATTGTTTCAAAGGTCTTTTATTGTCACATGTACCAATTAAGGCACAGTTGTTATTCAAATTACCATACAGCCATACTAAAAACAAAGCAACAAGACACACAACTACATAAAAGTTGACATAAACATCCACCACAGTGGATTCCCTACATTCCTCACTGAGATGGAAGGCAACAAAGTCTAATCTTCTTCCCTCTTTATTCTTTGTTCTCTTCCTTTTGTCAGATTGCAGTTACAGTAGTGGCTGGACCTCCACAAAATATTGGATTTACTGCCCGTAAAGTATGATGGTAACATTTTTGCCCCTGAAAAAATGTTTTTAAAAACAACTACGACCCACCCTCTCCATGTCACAGAGTGTGGAAAGTGACCCTTCGGCCTAACTTGCCCATGCTGACCAAAATGCCCCATCTACACTAGTCCCACCTGTCCGCATTTGGCCCACATCACTCTAAATAACTATAGATGAGACTGCCGATGTTGGACCCCATATTGGCTTCTGTAGCTACCTCAGAACTCACAAAGCTTCAGTAGAAGTAATTATTTCTCAATGCGGAGAACAGATAACAGGGACAAATGCAAGCTGTTTGTCTGAGAATGTCCCAGCCACTAAAAAAGGCACCGTAATTGATTATGTTCTGATGTCTTTATCTGAATCCTATATTACAAAACCAATTATTCAATTAGCATTTTACTATCTGTGTTCCCAGTCCAACAGCTACAATTAATATTGAATTACAGGCCAGTTGGCAAATAATTGTTTGATTTCACTTGAGTCACATGAATATTACATTTCATTTAAGCATAGACCACAACAAGTTGAATTTATGTGGCAACGTTATCATTCAGATACATCCCAGTCACCTCACCCAATAGAGACGCAAAAAAACTGCAGATGCTGGGTTTACAAAAAAAGACACAAAATGCTGGAGTAATTCAGTGGGTCGGGCAGCACCTCTGGAGAACATGGATTGGTGGTGCTTCAAGTCTGAAGAAAAGTCCTGACCAAATTCATGGCTGAAAGCACGGTAGCTAATGATGGCTAATGCTAATCCATTCAATTAAATTAGTTTAACCACAACTAGAAGTATTGCCAACCACAATGGATAGACTCCTGTGCCATTTTGAGACAGAACGGACCACACAGAAGAGGAAGGAAGATAATATATTTCTAAACACAAACCACCTACCCAAATGTGCAGAAAAAACAAAGCACTGAATTCACTTTGCGTTATAAGACCAATAAGAATCTGTATTATAAATGAATCGATAACTAAGTGAGGTTATATTCAATGCATGATTATGTTATGTTTCAAGATGTGGACTTGTACATCAGCGAGACCAAAAGCAGACTGGGTGACTGTTTCGCAGAACACTTTTGCTCAGCCCGCCTGAACCTACCTGACCTCCCAGTTGCTGGACGCTATAATTCTCCTTCACATTCCTATACAGACCTTTCTGTCCTAGGTCTCCTCACAATCACAATCACAATCAGTTTTACACATAAAGTGCAAGTGAAATGAATTTGCCAGCAGCGGTACAATGAAAAAGAACACACAAAAACACAATAAGAATTTAATCCATTGTCAGCTTGAAGCGAAATGCAAATTGGAGGAACAGCATCTCATATTTCGCTTGGACAGCTTACAGCCCAGTGGTATGAATATTGTAGCCCCGGCATTCCCTCTCTCTCTCTATCCCTCCCCCACCCAGGTCGTACTAGCTTCTCATTTTCACCCTACTAACAGCTAACAATGTCCTGTTTCCTTTATCATCGTTTTTGCACCTTTTTGCATATCTGTCATTCATTGTTCTTAATCTCTCCACATCACCGTCTATATCTCTCGTTTCCCTTACCCCTAGCTATTCTGAAGAAGGGTCTCAATCCAAAACGTCATCCAGCCCTTTTCTCCAGAGATGCTGCCAGTCCCGTTGAGCTACTCCAGCTTTCATGTTGGGACTCTCCTAGATTCATTGATATTTTATATTTTTTTAACATTTAATATGTTCGCTAGTTGCCAAGTGGACGATGTGAAGACACCCCCTAACTTGAAAATTATTTGAGAAATAATGGAATTAAGCATGAATTTACAACCTAGCACCATTCTGCGAAAGTAAATACA
Organism: Okamejei kenojei; assembly: GCA_035221665.1. NCBI lineage: Eukaryota > Metazoa > Chordata > Chondrichthyes > Rajiformes > Rajidae > Okamejei > Okamejei kenojei. Next base: position 63,465,364 of record CM069140.1, on the reverse strand, counting down.
AGTTGGGAGATCATGTTGCAGTTGTATTAGACATTGGTGGGACGGCATTTAGAGTATTGTGTTCAGTGCTGGGCACCATGTTACAGGAAAGATATAATCAAGCTCGAAAAGGTTCAGAGAAGATTTACGAGGATGTTGTCAGGACTAGTGGGTCTGAGCTATAGGGAGAGGTTGAGTAGGTTGGGTCTCTATTCCTTGGAACGCAGGAGGATGGAGGGTGATCTTAAAGGGGTGTATAAAATCGTGAGAGGAATAAATCGGGTAGTCGCACAGAATCTCTTGCCCAGAGTAGCGGACTTGAGGACCAGAGGACATAGGTTCACGGTGAAGGGGAAAAGATTTAATAGGAATCTGAGGGGTAACCTTTTCACACAAAGGGTGGTGGGTGTATGGAGCAAGCTGCCAGAGGAGGTAGTTGAGGCAGGGACTATCCCAATGTTTAAGAAACAGTTAGACAGGTACATGGATGGGACAGATTTGGTGGGATAAGGGCCAAAGGCATGCAGGTGGGACTACTGTAGCTGGGACATTGTTGGCCGGTGTGGGCAAGTTAGGCCGAAGGGCCTGTTTCCACACTGTAACACTCTATGACTCTAAGGCACATCATTCAACATTTGATGGGGATTGGCAGCATAATACTTTGCATGATGCTGAATAAATGATAGGTAATGATATTCTTCATTTCTGGCCAACTCTAGATTCAGCACACTTATCGATAACAGTTCAGTTAGTTCAGTTTAGTTAAGAGATACAGCGCAGAAACAGGCTCTTTGGCCCACCAAGTCTGCGCTGAACAGCAATCCCTGTACACTAGTCCTATCCTACACACTAGGGACAATTTTTACCCAAACAAATTAACGTACAAACTTGTAGTCTTAGTTTAGTTCAGTTTGTTGCCACATGTACCGAGGTACAGTGAAAAGCTTTTGTTGCGCGGTAACCAGTCAGCGGGAAGACAATACATGATTATAATCGAGCCATGTTCAGACACATGATAAGGAAATAACATTCAGTACCAGATAATGCCAGTAAAGTCTGATCAAAACTATTCTGAGGGCCTCCAATGAGGTAGATAATATTTCAGGACCGCTCTCTCATTATGGTAGGATATTTCAGTTGCCTGATAACAGCTTTGGAGTGTGGGGGGAAACCAGAGCACCCGGAGATACCCATGCAGAATGTAAAACTCCATACAGCCAGCATCCATAGTCAGGATCGAACCCAGGACTCTGGCGCTGTCCGGCAGCAACTCGACCGCTGCGCCACCGTGCTGCCCTATTTGCATTAGCGCTCGTAGAGCTTTTATTCCCCTCTGGGATCTGTACATGAAATATAAATACAATCACTTCAGTGGGCATTATGTAAAAAAAGTGAGCTTCTAAAAGCAACAAATAAGTTGTCCCAGGATTCAATGTTTCTGTTCACTCAGCACGACCGTTTCCTCTGTCACGGCATCCAGCCCTGCCAACGGACCCGATCCAAAGTCCCTGCCAAGTGCAGACTTCCTTCCACAGGGCTACCTCCAGACCTGGCTAAAATTGATACTCAGCCCTGATTGTTTCTGTGACTATTTCCTGTGAAAATCCCTTCCTGTGCACAGAGACATGAGCTGAGAAAATGAACATTTTCCACGGTCAGGCGCTGTCACTGATTAATCACACGCCTGGAAATGTTTTGAAAACATCGTACACACAGACTAGGTACTGCAAGTAGTTGTTGCCTTCAACAGGTTGTGTAGACACCATTAAATTATCATAATGTTTGGTTTCACAGCATTACGCACAAACTGTCAAAGCCTCAAAGCACTTTAGCAGCAGGCAGGCTGGAATTCTGTATGAGGGTGTAGAAAGGAACTGCAGATGGTGGTTTGCACCGAAGATAGAGAGAGAGAGAGAGTTTATTGTCATGTGTCCCAGATAGGACAATGACATTCTTGCTTTGCTTCAGCACAACAGAATATAGAAGGCATGGATACAGAACAGATCAGTGTGACACGAAGCACAGGAGTAACTCAGCAGGTGAGGCAGCATCTCTGGAGAACAAATATGGATGACGTTTTGGGATGGGACACTTCTTGGGACTGGGTAGTATAAGGATTTTGACTGTCTCCTATGAATTAAGTAACGAGTTGCATTAGAAGAGTTTTGAGTCACAGGGGTACTTAACCTGGTCCCTCCCAATCCACCATTGAGCAACAGGAGAGGGGCTGCTATGGCATTCTGTTAACTCAAACAGCAAGCATGCACAGACCACATGATACTTATGCAAACATTGGAGTTTTAAGGTGGAAGGGGGAAAATGTTAAAAATGTGTGGGGTATGTTTTTTACCCATAGAGTGGTGGGTGTCTGGAACAGATTGCCAGAGGTGGTGGTGTAGGCAGATACAAACGCGGCATTTGAAAGGCTTTTGGGTGGGCATGTGGATATGCAGGTAGTGGAGGAATATGGATCATGTGCAGGCAGGCGAAGCTAGTTCAACTTGGCATCATGTTCGGCTCGGACATTGTGGGCCAAAGGGCCTATTCCTGTGCTGTACTGTTCTATGTACAATTTTCTTATATGAACCTGCATTAAAATATCAGTGGAGAACTGAGTTGAAGTATTGTGACTTGCACACTCCAAAATGTATATTACACTGATACATTTCTCCATCAGACAGAACACATATATGGAAAACACTAGGAGTGAGCAAGGAAACACGAGGAGTGTGTCTGAAGGTCATAAGGTCATAAGGAATAGAAGTAGAATCAGGCCATTCAGCCCGTCAAGTCTACTCCGCCATTCAATCGTGACTAATCTGTCTCTCCCTCCTAACGCCACTCACCTGCCTTCTCCCCAGAACCTCTGACACCCGTACGAATCAAGAATCTATCTATCTCTGCCTTAAAAGTATCCACTGACTAGGCCTCCACAGCCTTCTGTGGCAAAGGGTTCCGACCCGAAATGTCACTCAAGCTTTTACGACAGAGATGCTGCCTGATCCGTTGAGTCCCACACTTTGTGTCTATCTTCGGTATAAACCGGCATCTGCATTTCCTTCCTACACTAGGGCTGAGCAGTTATTGAACAGGCAAAACAATTCAGTTAGACAGTGAAAACGAGGCCCAGACTTTAAGTGCATTGAAGTGATTATAATTTGTATTACACACTACCTGGGGTTTGAATGGATTATTGTAAAAACATGTCATATATCGAATTGAAGAAAAGAATAATAGATTAGTAGCACAGATGTAGAGTAGATTTACTGTATCTTTGCAGAGAATCCATTTCTAGATAGCTCACTAAAACTCACTGGAAAACCAATGCTCCCACTCTCGATGGATGAACCGAGGTGATGGAACTCTCTACCGATAAGCACTAACCTCCAGCCTTACACCCAGTGACTTTACACACAGATGAACCATGCCTAGAGAGTCCTAAACCTCTGAGGCACAAGAGACTGCAGATGCTGGAATCTAAAGCAAAAATCAATCTGCTGAGAGAGCACAGCAGGCCAGGCAGCATCTGTGGAGGGAAACAGACAGTTGACTTTCAGGCTAAGATCTTTCAGATGGACAGGAAGAGTAGAGAGGAGAGAAAATAGGTTGCAAGAAATGAAGTGAGGGAATCGGGGAGATGGGATTGATTTGAAGGAGAAGGGAGGTCACCTTTAATGTAGTAGATAATAAATAAAACATGAGTGGCCAGGAAGAGTTATGGTAATTGGAAACAAGCATATTGTCAGAGAAATCTACTAATCTTTGATAAATATTGATAACTATGATGATGAGACTAAGGGGTCCACCTTAGTCCACAATGCCCCCCCCCCCCCCCCTTATGCTGGGTCTCCCTTATAGCCCTGTCCCATGGTACGAGTTCATTCCAAGAGCTCTCCCGAGTTTTTAAAAAATCAAACTCGTGGTAAGCACCCAGAATGAACGTTGCAGGTACATTGGAGCTGGCGGACATCTCTTAGCGCTAATGGCAGGTACTCGGGAAGACTCGCTAACGGCAGGTAAGCACGGGAAGACTCGTGAAGATATTTCAACTTGATGAAAAATGTCCACGAGAGCCCCGAGTATTGACGAGTGGCCATTACCGTAAATCTCCGAGTTCGAATCAGGGCAAACTCGGGGGAACTCTTGGAATGAACTCGTAGTGTGGGACAGGGGTTTAAGTTCTCTATAATGCGATTATCTTTGCGGAACAACTGGCTGGACTATTCAAGGTCATCTTCAGCCTCTTGCTTCCGTGGCCTGGGATCCCCTCTTGCATTAAAAGAGCATCTATTCCACTGATGTCCAACAAGAGCATGGTGAGCTGCAACGATAACTACTGTCTGACAACATTTATATCCACCAAAATAAAGTGCTTTGAAAGGTTGGCTATGGCACAAATCAACTCCTGCCTCAGGAATGACCTCAGCCATTTAGATGACAGGAATATATATGTCAGGCTGCTGTTTATTGACGACAGCAAGACGACCAACTCTATCGACGTTCCAGGCTCGTCACCAAGCTACAAGACCTGAGCCTCTGTTCCTCCCTCGACTTCCCAATCAGTGCAGATTGGTAACACCGTCTCCCCCTCACTGACCATCACCACGTGTGCACCTCAGTGCCACGTGCTCCGCCCACTGCTCTACTCTTCTTACACCCATGACAGTGTGATTAAGCACAGCTCCAATGTCATCTATACATACGGCATACCAGCAATACCACAGTGCAGTGGCAAATTACAGGTTGTGATGAGTCAGCTACAGGAGAGAGCAGCAACACCTGGTTAAGTGGAACCACAAAATCAAACTCTTGCTCAATGACAACAAGACCAAGGGATTAATTGTTGACTCCAGAACCGGGCCGTCAGAAGACCACTTGATGGGCTGAATGGCTTAGTTCTGTTCCTAGAACTTATGAATTTATGAACTTCATTGGTAAGTCAGTAGTGTAAAAAGTTGGTAGCTTCAAACTGCTAGGCGGTAACATCTTGAATGATCTGAGCTGAGTCCAGCACATAGATGCCATCATGAAGGCACATCAATGTTATTACTTTTTTTTAGAAGTTTAATGAGATTTGGCATGTCACTGGATACTCTAAGAAACTTCTTCAGATGTGTTCAATTTTGGTCACCATGTTATTGGAAAGATGGTGTCAAGATGGAAAGGGTGCAGTGAAGATTTATGAGGATGTTGCCAGGACTTGAGGGCTTGAGCTATAGGCTGAGGATGAGCAGGCTTGAACTTTATTCCTTGGAGAGCAGGAGGATGAGGGGTGATCTGGTTGGCTGGTTAGCACGCAACAAAAGCATATCACTGTACCTCGGTACACGTGACAATAAACTAAACTAAACTCAATTAAACTGATCAGAGGTGCACAAAACCATTTAAATGCACAAAGTCTTTTTGCACAGAGCAGGGGAATCGAGAACCCGAGGTTTAAGGTGAGGGGGGTGGGGGGGGGGGAGATTTAATAGGGACCTGAGGGGTATCTTTTTTACACAAAGGGTCGAGGATGTATGGAATGAGATGCAGGTAGTTGAGGCAGGGACTATTGCAATGTTTAAGAAACATTTAGACGGGTACATGGATCGGACAGGTTTAGAAGGATATGGGCCGTAGGCAGACATATGAGACTAGTTGGTCAGCTAGAGCAAGTTGGGCCGAAGGACTTGTTTTCCACGCTGTATGAGTCTATCACTCCATGAGATGTGCTGGATAACGTATCCTGACTGGTTCCATCATGGCTTGTGAAGGCAATTCCAATAGGAAGATGCTGATGAGAGTTCTGGACATAACCTGGTCCATCACGAGCACAACCCACCCCCAAAATTGCAGAACTCTACGCATAATTTATGTTCTTGTATGTTTTTCTGAGTCTATGTGCCTGTGAAGCTGCTGTGAGCACCATTAATAAAGCACCATTGAGCCATTGAAACAAGACTTGCATTACGCCTGTCCCTCATCTTACTTGTGCATGACAATAAACAATAAACTCAACTCTGCTTAAACTCTGAACCTAAATGAGGATGGTTTGAATGATGCACATTAATTATTTTAATGACGGAGGAGAAAAAAAATCTTATTACATTACTTTTAGCTGAGTCTTTATCTACATACAAGGATGTTGCCAGAACTGGAGGGTCTGAGCTATAGGGAGAGGTTGAGTACCCTGGGACTCTATCCCTTGGAGCGCAGGAGGTTAAGGGGTGATCTTATAGAGGTGTATAAAATCATAAGAGGGATAGATGCACTGTCCCTTGCCCGGAGTAGGTGAATCGAGGACCAGAGGACATAGATTTAAGATGAAGAGGAAAAGATTTAAAGCCCCGTCCCACGGTATGAGTTCATTCCAAGAACTCTCCCGAATTTGCCCTGATTCGAACTCGGAGATTTACCGTAATGGCCACTCGTCGGTAATCAGGGCTCTCGTGGACATTTTTCAACATGTTGAAAAATCTTCACGATTCTCCCCGTGCTTACCTGCTGTTAGCGAGTCTTCCCGAGTACCTGCCGTTAGCGCTACATTCATTCTCCGTCCTTACCACGAGTTTGATTTTTTTTTTAACTCGGGAGAGCTCTTGGAATGAACTCCTCCCGTGGGACAGGTCTATTAATAGGAATCCGAGGGTTAATATTTTCACACATAAGATGGTGGATGTATGGAACAAACTGCCAGAAGAGGTGGTTGAGGCAGGGGCTATCCCTACATTCAAGAAACAGTTCGACAAGTAAAATGGATAGGACAGGTTTAGAGCGATATGGTCCAAAGGCAGGCAAGTGGGACTAGTGTAGCTGGGACATGTTGTGGGCAGGTTGGTCTGAAGGGCCTGTTTCCACACTGTATCACTCGACGACTCCATAACATTTCAATGCTACAGATATGGTGGTGACTGATCAGAAGCGTTGTTTTGTGCGGCTGCCTGTTTTGAACAACAGTCCCAATTTTCATTTCTACTTGAATGTTATTCTGGTCCAATAAGGTGAAATCCGGCGGGGTTGTTGTTTCATCAGCTGCCTCGGTATCCAGAATGATGGCTTTCAGTGAGTTTCTGTTCGGATAAATTAAAAGCAGCGTGGAAAAAGAGTGGGGTTTGACCAGGGCAACGCCCCTTCCTGATTTTGTCGGATTGAAATGGTATTTATAGACCAATAATTCTGGTTGATGCGTAATTTTCAGGCAATGTCATATTTTAGTTGACCAGTGACTCGCGGATGAGGAGTTGTTTGGCAGAGACACAGTCGCAGAGTGTGTGTGTGTGTGTGGGGGGGGTGGTATTTTAGTGATATTCCGGACGGATCTGATGTGCCAAGTCTCCCGTACTCGTTAATCACTCTCCACCGATTCATGAGTGCAAAGCGACGCCTTTCCTCTGCGCTCACTCGCTGCAGAAACCCGGGCGGAGAGCAGAGAAGCGAAAGAGTGGGGGCAACAAAAAAATAACCTCCAAGAGAAGATGGAATTAATTCTTCCCGGTATCTACCCGAGAGGGACTCAATCGGACAAGTCCTAAGGAAAGGAAGTTTCAAGGCGGGATTCTTGAGCGGGGAGAGAGAAAAATCTCAATAGTTGGCAACAAAGTCTGATATTACGCTGGGAACTCCCAAGATTTGACTCCAAAGCCCTGAATAGACACAACGCAAATATGATTTTGTTCCGTCTCTGCTGGCTGGCACTTTCTTTTCACATAACAGGTAAAGTGCTCCAGAAATTAAAAAGTAACGGTATGCTTTTTTTGTAATTGCGTTTTAGGGAAATGTACATGTATCGCATTCTTTCTTTTTAAAAGACAGACTAATTTTTATAGTCGCTCACATTGGTTTAAAATGATTTTGGATATTTTAAAATACTTTAATTTTCTAACCGCAAGAGTGTCTCTTTCAAGGAGTGTTAACAAATTTAAATCTTGCAACAAGTGTCGCACGCAATCCCAGACAATACCATCTGCTCTCTGGGATTCTTGCTGTAGAAAACAGGAAAAGCAGAGTTTGAGAGAGACTTTATTTGGAAATATTTCACCCGGAGAAAAACAAAACAAAAAGAGCAGACCGCGTGTGTGTGTGTGTGTGCATGTTTTCTTTCAAGTAAAATTAATAATTCACGAGTTATTAATTAATACATGAACAATGTTAATCATTTTTGTAAGACAGCCAGAATCCAGGTACCGGACAGAAATGCTCCCTCTAAAGGTGATCACTGGAAGTGGGACTTGTGCGCTCTCGGTACATTGTGTTGCCCACTCTGTCTGCAATTGCAAGGTGTTTATCCTGAAGTTCAACAAAGCAAGACTACTGCAGTTCGGGGGACGCTTTTGACTGCTAACTTAATTGAGCATGCCTACTGATTAGGGCAACAAATAGCCATTTATAGCAACCGTGAGCAAAGTCTCCTCTTAGAGAAAATAAATTAGGATGCAGGGCTTAAAATCAGAGTCGAGACACAAGGAACTGCAGATGGATGCTGGTTTGCAAAACACACACACCAAGAGTACTGGAGTAACTCAGCATCCCTGGAGGACATGTTTGGGGATGGGGCCCTTCTTCACACGGGGGGGGGGGGGGACGGACTGGAAAATAGGTGGGGCTGGGAAAGAACCTGGCAAGTGATGGGTGGATGTAAGTTAGGAGGGGGGGAGGGGTGGCAGCAAATGGGTGGACACACACAGAAAATGAAAAGAAGAGAAAAGGATGTAAGATAAGGAGAGAGGAGTGAAATGTGAACCCAGTGGAAGGGATACAGGTTGGGGAAGGAAGGGGGGGTGGGGGGGGGGGGTTGGTGGTGGGGTGGGAGGGGGCTGGATAATGGGAGAAATGGATGTTCATCCAGGTGGGACACAGGGAAGAAGGGGGGGAGAAAGTGGGTGTGTATTGTCTAACATTGGTGATTTCATTGTTCATACTGTCTTCATTCAGAGTCGACTAGTATCGATTGGTACTGCGAGCCACGGCAGATACTAGCATGAGGTTTCTTTCTCTTTAACCTTCTAATATTTCTGACTCCATTCATTCCCTCTGCTGTATTCATACTCTGTCCACTCCTGTACAGCAGGTAGCATTACCATCCATGTCATTCAATCTCTCCTGGTGTCTGTCTGATCACAGACCCATTAACTGAAAATTAAAAGAAGGCTGCAGATGCTGGAAGCCTGAGATAAAAATGGAAAATGCTGGAAACACACAGCAAGTCAGGCAGCATCTGTGGCAGGGGAAACAGGACAATGTTCAAAGGTAGACAAAAGTGCTAGAGAAACTCAGCGGGTGTGGCAGCATCTATGGAGCGTAGGAAATGGGCAACGTTTCGGGCCGAAACATTGCCTATTTCCTTCGCTCCATTGATGCTGCTGCACCCGCTGAGTTTCTCCAGCACTTTTGTCTACCTTCGATTTTCCAGCATCTGCAGTTTCTTCTTGAACAGGACTTAATGTTCAGGTCTGAGATCCATCACCAGACCTTACCTTCAGTTCCCTCTAAACCCCCTCCATTTCTCTGCAACCTTTCCTCCATTCCATTGAGAAATCATTGACTTGGAGCATTAGCTTTGCTTCTTGCTTCGCGAATGCTGCCAGAGTCATCGAGTAGTTTTCGCATTACTTTTGTGAAGACTATATCATGGCTTGCTAGGACTAAAATATTGATCGGGATTGATTGGGTACTATCTGACTGGTGCCCAATCAAATTTCTACATTTTTGAATGGCTTGGAAATATTTTAAAGCATTTTCTCACCTCTCAATTAAACATAGAAGTGTGGGTTGTGATTCTGTTGTTGGTGAGCCCTATGCACCAGTCCAACAGTGCCTAAATCAACCAGGCTCAATATTGTGCTCTTAACAAAACAAGACAGGGTCTTCACAAAAAAAATGTCATAAGTACTCGGCACTACTGGCAGCATTTGTGAAGAAAGACCAAGGCTAATGTTGCAAATGTTTCAATGGGTTGCGATTCCACTGTTGGTGAACCTTGGCGTATTAACTGCGGGAAACATCTGGGTGTGTCCACCATATGGAATGGCAAAAAATCCCAGAGAATGGTTCCTACTTGGGTAGATTCCTCTTGGAGTCCAGTAAGGCACCACCAACTTCCACAAATTCCCGAATGGGCCTGTCCCACTTAGGTGACTTTTTACTCGACTGCAGGAGACTTTGCAGTCGCCACATGGTCGCCACATATTCACGGGTGGTTGCCGGGGTGTCGCCTTCATGGTCGTGAGGAGTTCCCGCATTCTGGGAACTAGTCTCAGCTTCGTTATGGTCACTGAGAATTTTTCAACATGTTGAAAAATTAGCGGCGACTAGGATGAAGCTGCCATAGAGAGTAGCACAAATTCGAGAGCAGTAGCTTGGTCACAAAGGGGTCCTAGTGGGTTGCCAGGAGGTCAAAGGTTCTCGGAGGATCTCGTAGGTTGGAGCCGGTGCTGACCGGTGAATTTCATTGGCTCATTGGGGGGAAAAAAAGGTAAGCAGTAGTTTTCAGAACCAAGGAACCGACTGGTAATGTTAAATGTCCGCCGAGCTTTACAGCCGTGTATCTCTGGCTTCTGAAAAGTTGTCTACCTCATTCTCTCTCCTTCTCCCCCCTTCTCCCCCCTCTTTTAAAGGACTTACCGTAGACTGTGCTTTAGCTGTCCTAATTACAGCGCCAACCTTCCTGTTCATCGTGGCGTGTGTCTGTATCACCTTGGCTTTTCTCCATGGGAATTTTTTAGACAGCACTCCCCCGCTTGCCCTGGCCCCTGCCCAACTTGATAGTCTCTCGCTGAAAAATCGCCTAAGTGGAACAGACCCATTATTCTTAGACTGTGAAATTGAGCCTGGTTTGAGTGCAGCAGTGGCACTGAATTTAGGAGTAACAGTGGTAGACAAAATGAGCAGCCCTTATTTGATTTAACTCAGTTGTTTAAATGTTTATTTTAAGTCCTTGTGATTTTACTGCTTTATCTTTTGTTTAGAGGATAAAGTGATACAGCGCAGAAACAGGCCCTTCGACCCATCGAGTTCACTCCGACTAGCAATCCCCGTACACTAGCTCTATCCTACACACTAAGGACCATTTACAATTTTTACCGAACCCAATTAATCTACAAACCTGTACGTCTTTGATGTGTGGGAGGGAACAGGAGAATCCGGGGCAAACCCACGCGGTCACGGGGAAAACATGCAAACTCCATACAGACAGCACCCATAGTCAGAATCGAACCCTCGTCTCTGGCGCTGTAAGGCGGCAACTCTACCGCCGCGCCACCACGCCACAGATTTAATTATTTATTTTTTTAGATTGCTCCTGTATTGTTTTACATGTTTGTGGATGTCAAAGACATTTACAAACATTCAATTTCAATGACAATCTTGGCAGCCAGTGAGCTTGGGGACAGGAATTTGCAAGTGGTCAAAGCCATTCTAGGAGAGCAGTCAACCACCTGTGATCAGAGGCCCTCTGCACTAAGCCGCTCTGAGCTGACATTCTGGCAGAAGACCACATCAAGTCCAAGCTAAGAAGAGCAACATGATTGAACGGAGAGCCGCCAACAACCTCAGAGTCTGTGGAAAACCTTTGAAAGGAATTCTTCAGTCAGGGGGTGTTGAATCTGTGGAATTCATTGCCGCTGACGGCTGTGGAGGCCAAGCCAATGGACTTTGACAGATTCTTGATTAGTAAGGGTGTTGGGAGTTATGGAGCAAAGGCAGGAGAATGGGTTTGAGAGGGAAAGATAGATCACCCATGATTGAAAAGAAAGGTCTCGACCCAAAACGTCACCCATTCCTTCCCTCCAGAGATGCTGCATATCCCACTGAGTTACTCCAGCTTTTTGTGTCCATCAGCGGAGTAGACTCGCTGGGCTGAATGGCCTTATACTGCTCCTAGCACTTATGAACTTATCTGCCTCTGTTTTTCTTTAGATGGTGAGAAACCAGATAATATTGTGGGGTCTTGGAGTAAAGCAGAAAGTAAATGTGGGTTCTGCAAGTGCATGGGATGGCAAAGGGGAGGTTGAGCTTTATGGTGACTTATGACAAAAGTATGGAAGTTTTGCTGAACAAGTCTTTGTTGAGGTTGCACATCATTTGCTGTTTATAGTGGAGATCTCCAGCATCTCCCGTATAAAGGACATGCTTGCCTTGGATACACATTGGACTGATTTCTTTGAGAGGGGGTTATCCTGTGGAAGTAGAATATGGATCAGTTACAGATATAGATGGAGAAATGACAGGTGGAGTTTAATCTGGACAAGTGTGAGGTTCCATGCTTTGGCAAGTCCAATGCAAGAGGGAAGAATACAGTTAATGGCAAGATCTTTAACAGCATTGTGTAGGAAGGAACTGCAGATGCTGGTTTAAACTGAAGATAGACACAAAAAGCTGGAGTAACTCAGCGGGTCAGGCAGCATCTCTGGATTAAAGGAATAGGTAACGTTTCGGGTCGGGATCTATCTTTCCCTCTCAAACCCTTATTCAGACTGAGAGTCGGGGAAAGGGAAACGAGAGGTATAGACTGCAATATAGAGAGAGATAGAACAAATGAACAAAAGATGTGTAAAGAAGGAACGATGATAAAGGAAACGGGCCATTGTCAGTTGTGGGCTAGGTAAAAACGAGTTACATTCAATGAGACTCACGAGGGCGGCATCCAAAACTCGTACAATGCCTTGAGTGGCAGGGGGAATGAGAGAGAGGGGATGCAAGGGTAATGTAAGTGCAAAATATATTTAATGGCATTGATATGCAGGCGAGGACTCAAAGTGCTGGAGTAACTCAACAGGTCAGACAGCCTCTCTGGGGAACATGGATAGGTGACGTTTCAGGTCAATAACCTTCTTGAGAGGGATCTTGGTTTCCAAGTCTACAACTCCATGAAAACGGTAACACAAGCAGTGAAAGTAGTAAAAAAGGCTTATGGTACGCATGCTTTGTTGGATCGTTGATTATTTTCTCTGTATCGTCAGAGGCTGAGAGAAGTGATAAAAGTTGATAAAATTATAAGAAGCACAGATAGGGTGCTGTTCTTCAAATTTGTGTTTGGCCTCACTCTGACAACGAAGGAATGGATCAGGTAGATGCACAGAGTCTATTGCCCAGAGTAGGTGAATCGAGGATCAGAACACATAGGTTTAAGGTGAAGGGGAAAAGATTTAATAGGAATCTTAGGGGTAACCTTTTCACACAAAGGGTGGTGGGTGTATCGAACAAGCTGCTAGAAGAGGTGGTTGAGGCAGGGACTATCCCAACATTTAAGAAACAGTTAGACAGGTACATGGATAGGAGGGGTTTGGAGGGATATTGTTGAAACGCGGGCAGGAGGGACTAATGTAGCTGGGACATGTTGGCCAGTGTGGGCAGGTTGGACCGAAGGACCTGTTTCCACACTGTATCACTCTATGACTCTGAGATGAGGTAGACTGAATATTTTTCCCCAGGATGGAACTGTCAAATACTAAAGGGCATAGCTTTAAGATCAGAGGAGCGAATGTTTAAATGAGACGTATGAAACACGTTTTATGCACAGAGAGTGGTGGACACCTAAAGCGTGCTGCCAGAGGTGGTGGGGGAAGCAGACACAAAAGTGGCGTTTAAGAAGCTATTAGTTAAACACATGGATATGGATCATGTGCAGGGAGAAGGGATTATTGTATTTAGCATCATGTTTGACAAAGACAACTTGGGCCAAAGCGCCTGTTTCTGTGCTGTACTGTGAAATGTTGTTGATGTGGATATGAGGAAGATTGGGGGAATAGAGGGCAAAAATGAAGCATGTGATCTTAGTGAATGTCAGAGTAGGCAGGTACAGAGGTGGGATGTAGGGGTTCGGGGCTTAAAGCAATCATCTGCTCCCATTACTTATATAACAAAATGTTAATGAAACCGCACATCACATGGTTATTTTTTGTAAAATATTTTTATTAGAAGTAAATACATATTAAGAAGGAATAACATGAAATAAAAAAAGAGACATTATTCGTCACATACATTCTTAATATTTTTAAAGTTTACAAACATTCTTATTTATACTTCTATACTTTTTATTATTTTATAACAGAAAGAAGATACTAAAGAAAAATAATAAAGAAAAATAAAATAAAGGTAGAAAATCAATAATATGAGTGGAGTTTTAAACAGGCTATACTTCATTGGAGATTTATCAGTGGTCTATTGTATATAGTTCTTCATCTATTCCTTCATTCAGGTTTCAGTCAAGCCCTCGAACCGGACCACCTTGACCCTTTAAATATTCAATAAATGGAGACCATATTCCTCTGAACTGATCTAGCTTGTCCAAAAGGACAAGTCTTAGTCTTTCCTGATGAAGTGTCTCTGACATTTCTGTGATCCACATTTTAATTGTGGGGGGATGTAGGACCTTTCCAAAATCTTAATATTAATTTTTTACCAATTATTAAACTATAATCGATAAAAATTCTTTGCGGTATTCTTAATATGATTAATTTTGAGTGGTCAGATTTTTATTAACTACATTCGAGATTATCTTAAAAATTTCTATCCAAAAGTTATTAATTTTTATACATTTTGTGAATGAGTGCGTTAAGTTAGCTTCTAAATGCTGACATTTATCACATATAGCAGAAACATTTGAAAATATTCTGTTTAATTTGGATTTTGAAAAATATAATCTATGTAAAACTTTAAATTGTATCAAAGAGTGTCTGGCATTTAATGAACAGTGGTGTATATGTTGTAAACTTTCATTCCATACTTCTGGACTAATTGTTTGACCTAATTCGTTTTCCCATACTTGCTTATATTTTTCCAACATTGGTACATCATTTTCCAATAAAATATTATAAATATATGATATTAATTTTTCTGTATTCAGATATTTATTTAGACATTCATCTAAAATTTCTGTCTTTCTATTTCTAAAATCCTGTGTGTTTGATTTAACATAGTCTCTAATTTGTAGATATCTAAAGTACTCTTTTGAGTGTAATCCGTAATTTTGTTGTAATTCCTGAAATGAAAGAAGAGACTTTCCCTGATCACCCATCTTATTTATTCCATAGTTCTTCCATTTTAAAAAACCTTTATCCATCATTGAATGTTTAATAGTAATGTTGTTTACAATGGGAAGAGCCAGTGGTATACTTTCTAATTTTAATGTTTTCTTTAATTGTTTCCAGATAAGTATCCCACTTTCTATTATTGGATTTCCTCTATAAATTTTCTTACGTATTTAAGTATTGGCAAATAAAATCAAGCTAATTTCGAAAGGTGAACAATCTTCCTTTTCCGTTTTTAACCAGTTTGGCTGTTTATCTAATTCATCCAACCAAAAATTCATATTTTTAATATTAACTGCCCAGTAATAAAACATAAAATTAGGCAATGCAAAACCTCCATTTATTTTTGATTTACATAGATGTTTTTTTTAATTTATTCTATGACTCTTATAATCCCAAATAAAATTGGTAACTATAGTGTCCACTTTCTTAAAAAAATTTTTAGGAAGTTATATCGGGATCAGTTGAAACAGGTATAATAATTGCGGAAGAAAAATCATTTTTATCGCATTAATTCTACCTAGCATTGAAATAGGTAATGTTTTCCAATATAGGATATTCTTAAGTAGTTTATTCAGTAGGGGTGGGAAATTAGATTTAAATAAAGAATCATATCTTTTTGTTACATGAATTCCAAGATATTTGATTTTTTTCATTTGCTATCTTAAAAGGAAATTGTTGTAGTATATATGAGTTATTTCCCATTATTGGCATAAGTTCACTTTTATTCCAATTAATTCTATATCCTGAAAACAATCCAAATTGAGTTATTAAATCTAATAAGTTAGGAATACTAGTTTCAGGCTTTGTAATATAAAGTAATACATCATCTGCGTATAAAGAGATTTTATTTTCGGTGTCTTTGGTTTCGTACCCGTATATTTCGCGATGTGATCTCACGCGTTGTGGTTCACTTGCCAGTGCGAACAGTAGTGGGGATAGAGGACAACCTTGTCTACAGCCTCGGAATAAATTAAATTTAGTTGATAACATTTGACTTGTTAATATTCTAGCTGTTGGCTTGGTATATAGTAGTTTAACCCATGTTATAAACTTCTCTCCCAACTGAAAAGTTTCCATAACCGAAAATAAATAAGACCATTCAACCTGATCAAAAGCTTTCTCTGCGTCTAATGAAATAATTGCTAAATCTTTATTAATATTTCTTTTCGAGTATATAATATTGAATAATCGTCTCAGGTTATATGAGGAGTATCGTTTTGGTATAAATCCTGTTTGATCTGAATGAATTACTTTATTAATCACTGTATTTAGTCTTTGTGCTAGTATTTTGGTTAATATTTTTTGATCGGTATTTAAAAGAGCTATGGCTCTATACGACACTGGGTCATCCAGATCTGTATCTAATTTAGGTATGAGCTTTATAATAGATTCATTTAATGTTTCTGGTAATTTCTGTTGTGTATAAATGTATTCATAAAGTGTCTTCAAACGTTGTGCTATCAGATCATAGAATATTTTATAAAATTCCGATCCAATACCATCCGGTCCTGGACTTTTACCATTTTTTAATGACCAAATAGATTCTTTGATTTCTTTAGTAGTTATTTCAGCGTTTAGCGATTCTCAATTTTCTGAATCCAGTCCTTTTAGATTACAATTTTTTTTAAATGTTTCTATTCCTGTCCGATTTTCTGTTGTTTTGGCTGAATATAAATTTTTATAATATTGCAAAAATCTCTCATTTATATCTTTAGTTTGTACTAGTAATTCACCTTTGTCTGATTTAATCCTATGGGTGAATTTTTTTTTCCCTCCAATTTTCGTAATTGACGAGCCAATAATTTTTGTGGTTTATCTCCAAATTCAAATTGTATTTGTTTAGTATGTTGGTAGAGTTTTACAACTTGGTCTGACTGTATTTTATTTAATTTATATTTCCTGTTGTTCCCTCCGATTCTCTTTATTATAAAATGCTTGAGAGGATATCATAATTCCCGAACATACGCTTTAAACGTTTCCCATAGTAGGGACGAAGGTATTTCTGGCTTATCATTTATTTCAAAGAAAATTTTAATCTGTTTTGTTATGTATTCTTGAGTTATTTTGTCTTTTAAAATTTGTAGGTTAAATCTCCATTGTCCCTGTTTTTTCCATTTTACCGGTTATTCTAATCATAAAAGTTAAAGGTGCATGTTCTGAGATTATAATATTATGATATTTTGAATTATAAGTGAATGGGATAAGTTTTAAATTTACCAAAAAATAATCTATTATTGAATAAGTTTTATGCACAGGTGAGTAAAGTGAATATTCTCGTCCAGCTGGGTTTTGCATTCACCAAACATCTTTAATATTACTAGTAGCTGTGTATGCATTTATTAGATCACTGGAATGCGATTTAATTTTCCGTTGTCTTGATGATCTGTCCAAATAAGGATCTAGTGTACAATTTAAATCTCCTCCAATTATTAGGTTATGTTGTGATAATTCTGGGATAGTATTAAATATTATTTTTAAAACAGTGGGCTGTCAAAATTTGGGCCATATACATTGACAAAAATCTTTTTTTTTGTGTATAATTCTCCTATTACAATAATATATCTACCATCACTATCAGTTATAGTTGTAGTATGTTTAAATGAAGTGCCTTTACGAATTAATATTGCTACACCTCTAGATTTGTGTGTGAAAGAAGATTGATACACTTTGTCAATCCATTTAGCCTTTAATCTATGCTCTGCCTCTTTTTTTAGATGTGTCTCTTGGATAAATGCCACATCTGCTTTAAGTGCTTTTAAATGTGCTAATACTTTACCTCTCTTAATTGATTCGTTAATACCTTTAACATTCCAGCTACAAAACGTTGTTCCTCCATTCCCCATATTCGTTTGTAAGTCTTGCATCTTTTATCTAAGGGGGTATATAATAGGGCAAATGGTTCAGCTCGACATACCCGACTTTACACCCGAACTCCGAATAGATGAATTTCAAGACCCTTGGGTATCTCTCACGTATATATCTCCTTTGTATTAATTTATAACTCCATTCAAATATAAAATAATAATAACAAGAAATAATATTAAAAAAAAGGATAGATTAAGAGATTAATAGGGTGCACAAAGAGAGAAAAAACTACATCTAATATTGATGTAGTTAGTGTTAGCCATACTACCATGGCTAGCAATCTATCGACTTCCGTAGTCGATGTTACAAACTTATCCATCTCCATGGTTCATTAAAATTGTTATTCTATAAAAATATTTAACCGGGAGTATTAAACTCTGATATGTACAAGGTCCATCGGTCAAGTATATGATAATATCTATACTTAATATATATTAAAAGATATAATAATAAAAAAAATTAAAAAATAAAATAATAATAAAAAAAGGGAAGAAAAATATAGAAAAAATAAAAAAAGTAAAAAGTGCCAGGGGGGATAAATAAAGTCAAACTTTATATTCTGTGTGATTATATTTACTGTTTACTTAATTCTAAATAAATCAGCTATAATTTGTTGTTAATCATTAATTGGTAGTTATTAGCTTTAATTAATAATAATACCGCAGTATTAATTTTAGTATTTGTTAATTATTAATATTAATAGTGTTACTATTCTAATTGTTAGTATCCATAGGAGAGTCTCCAATCCGTATCTCCAATCCGGATCTCCAATCCGCATCCTTCTCCATCTTCTTTATGTGAAACCTAATGGTTATCACATGGTTATTTGATTCCTATTTTTATAAACATTGAACAGTGTCGAAGTTTCCAAGAATGCTGAAGCATTGGCATTTCTGGCTACTTGCTGTTCTATATTGAATCAAACCCCCCTCCCATACACTTTTCCCCAACCACACCCGAAAAGGATTTTGCGACTGGTTTTTAGTACTTTGCAAGATCTTAGGGGTTTGCATTATCTGATGCATATTCGGAGCCACAATGCTGACTTATTCTACATCAATGCCTGAATACAAGAGCCCTCAAACCATTTCATTAAAAAAAAAGTTTAATAAAACTTTTCCCCCAAGCCTTTCTGTACTGTAAACCACACAATAACACTCCAATTGTATGTTATTTCAGCCCCTGAGCATGTTGTTACCCAGTGTCAGTCATTCAATCAAGTTGGCACTTTAATAATTTCTCAATAATGCTCTGCTCATTTTAAACCACAGGTATTGTAAAAAGATCAATTGTGCTACAGATAGATACCGTGCAACGTTAATGAAATTTGATGAGACCAAAGTATTTTGTGTAAGAAGGAACAGTATATGCTGGTTTAAACCGAAGATAGACACAAAAGACTGGAGTGACTTAGTGGGACAGGCAGCATCTCTGAAGAGAAGGAATGGGTGATGTTTCGGGTCGGACACCCTTCTTCATACTGAAAGTCACGGGTGTAATGAAGGTTCATTCAATCACTTTCTTAGACCAATAGACCCCATTAGAAAGGACTGCTTAGAATGGGTGCTCAATCTCTAAAGTACAGAATAAGACATGTTTTTATTGAAATGTACACATTTTAACAGGAGGCACTAGGAACTGCAAATGCTGGAATCTTAACAAAACACAATGTGCTGGTGGAACTCAGCAGATCAGCATTTGGGGAGGGATAGTTCGGGCAACATTTCAGTTTTTTTAATTTAGCTTAAAGATACACTCTGAGTCTAGTCCAACCATTGACTACCCCCCCCCACCCCCACTTTATTATCCACTCCTTACACATCAAGAATGTGGACACTGGAGACAAAAAAGGGTTAAAAAAAGGCAATTAACCCACGTATCTTTGGGATGCGGGAGGAAACTAGAGCACCGAGAAGAAACCCATGTGATCACAGGGAGAACGTACAAACTGGTCAGGATTGAACCTGGGCCACTCGCACTGTGAAGCGACAGGTCTAATATTTGCACTGTTGCTATGCCAAGTCAGGAAACCACCTTCCCTCACCAACAGCTCACCAAATGTGAAACCGACAAAGTCAGTTTCCAGGTAACTTAGGACAAGCCTCTGTTTGTTTCCCTTCAAGGGAGAGAAGCTTGACTTTGCTCACCAGCACTAAATGCACAAGGGGAGTGGAGGCCACAGCTTGTCCATAGTTCTCTCACTGAAGCCATTTGCATGGAGATAAGTTCATAAACGATAGGAGCAGAATTAGGCCATTCGGCCCATCAAGCCTACTCCACCATTCCATCATGACTGATCTATCTTTCCCTCTTAACCCTGTCTTCTCCTCATAACCCCTGACACCCATACTGTAGTAGCCATTCAGTTTAACTCAGTATATATATATATTTTTTGTTAAATATTTTTATTATAGAAACATATTGATGAAAAATACAATATTTTGCATAAATGAAAATACAACATTAGATACTTTCATGATATTAATAATATTGATATTATTATTAATATTAAAATTTAAGACTATATGCTTCTATACACTTTTCTAATTTTTTTATAAAGTAAGAAAAGATAGAGATATAATATAGAAAATATGAAAGCGAATGGAGTGTTAATCATTAATCCGTCATTGGAGATATAGGCATGATTTATTATATAACTCAGTATATTATAATCATAATTATCTGCCCGTAATTTTGTGGGTGGGATTTCTACGTGGTCTGGGGTGTGATTCGTGGCACAGACTCCCAAGTAGTTAGTTTAGTTTGATGAAGATCATGGGAGAGACACAGTGTTCGATCATACACGAGCATGACCACGAGTATGCTTGAAATGTGTTTATATAAGAAGAAGCTTTTATGAATTATCTTACTGTTTTTTAATACTACAATAAAAAACCTGGCTTGAAGGGTTAAATGGCCTCTACCTATTTCCTATGTTTCTATGACTATTGAGGGCTAAACCCTTGAGACATTGTAAAAACTGTCACAATACATACCAATCAAGAATCTATCTATCTCTGCCATAAACATATGCATTGACTTGAGCATAGAGTTTCCATTTCAGAGAATTGGAGGAAGTAAAGTGAGCACAAAAGCAAATGACAATAACAAAACAACTCAAGTAAACGCACAGTCTTTTGCCCGGAATAGGGGAATTGAGAACCAGAGGACATAGGTTTAAGGTGAGGGCGGAAAGATTTAATAGGAACTGAGGGATAATTGATTTACAGAAAGGGTGGTGGGTGTACGGTACGAGCTGCCAGAGGAGATAGTTGAGGAAGGTACTAGCGCAATGTTTAAAAAACATTTAGACGCGTACATGGATAGGACAGGTTTAGATGGATGTAGGTCAAACGCAGGCAGGCGGGACTAGTATAGATGGGACATATTGGTCGGTGTGGGCAAGTTTCTACACTGTATGACCCATGATCACATTGAATGGCGGTGCTGGCTCGAAGGGCCGAATGGCCCACTTCTGCACCTTTTCCTGCACCTATTGTCTATAACAACTCGAAAACAGTCCTGCCCTACAATCTACCTCATTTGGAGTTCCTCGGTCTATCTTTGATTGGAATTGTTTCAAGGATTTGGAAAGAGGACACAAAGATATATATTACATTGCCAGTATTGAATACTTACTTGATTTTACCTTGCACTAAACATCATTCCCTTTATCATGTATCTGTACACTGTGGATGGCTCGATTGTAATCATGTATTGTCTGTCTGCTGACTGGTAAGCACGCAACACAAGCTTTACACTCTACCTCGGCACACATTTGAGATTAAACTCAACTCGACTCCATGACTCTAAAGTAGGAGTAGGAGTCGGCCAATGTCGCCCCCCGAGCTGCCTTGACCTTCAGCATGATCGTGGCTGATTTATGCCGGCCTAAGCTGCTAAACATGTCAGGCAACATCTGTGGAAAGAGAAAGAGAGGTAACGCTTTGGGTTGTCAACTCAGCTCCATAGGTGCTGCCTGGTCCTCTGAGCGTTTCCAGCATTATTTCAAACTTCCAGCATCTGCAATTTTATCTTTGACTTTTGAAGAGGAGAGGAAAATGTGTTGACGATGAGAGGTGCCTGGCTTTCCCCATCATCCTTTGCAGGAGGGGAGGGAAGGAATGGTGGAGGATTAAGAGGAGACGTGAGTGGCAGCAGAGCAAGAGGGAAAGGCAGCCTGAGTGGGCCATGTATACTGGAAGAATTATGATTAGCATTAGGAAGGAAGAGGTAGTCAGGAAGGAAAGGAATAAAAGGAAGGTGGGGGGTTAGTCAGTTCGAAGGGACAGAGAGGAGCCTGACTTGCGGCAAGATAACTTGAAAGAAGTTCTCCTCACCTCATGCTTTCCCCATGCTGTAAGAATAGAGATATGATTTTGCATTGTTTTAATTTAGAACAAATGTTGGCAAAATTGACTCAAGTGTTTAGTTCCAAACCTTGATTCACAGTGACACTGAGATAACAGTGAAGCACATTGAAACTATAGACAATAGGACAGGATGTATTCCGCAAAGCTTTGTGTGTTCAGCAATCTCTTTAGAGACCTGCGGGTCACAGACTTTTCAACAAACGTAAACAGAGCACGAATCATCCTTTCAGAATGGCACAAGTGGGGATATAAAGTAAACATTGTGTAGGAAGGAACTGCAGATGCTGGTTTTAACCGAAAAAAGACACAAAAAGCTGGAGTAACTCAGCGGGACAGGCAGCATCTCTGGAGAGAAAGAATGGGTGACGTTTCAGGTCGAGACCCTTCTTCAGACTAGTCTGAAGTTGATGAAGGGTCTCAACCCGAAATGTCACCATTTCTTCTCACCAGAGATGCCGCCTGTCCTGCTGAGTTACTCCAGCTTTTTGTGTCTATCTAAAGTAAACATTGGTTAGGAAGCCATGTTACTTTCAAGGGGATATTATGACTAGTCAGATCATTTGAACGTTCCTTGTTCGCAGAAGGTTCTTTCAGTTTTTGTATATATAGCCTAAAGTTTAGTTTAGTTTAGAGATACAGCATAGAAACAGGCCCTTTGGCTCATCTAGCCCATGCTGAAACGCTAACACTATCCTACACACACTAGGGACAATTTACAGTTTTTCCGAAGCCAATGAACCTAAAAGCCTGCACGTCATGCTAGAATGGGAGGAAATAGGAGCACCCGATAAAAAACCTACACAGGTCATGGGGGAAAAGGTACAAGCTCCGTACAGACAGCACCCGTAGTCAGGATCGAACCCGGGTGCCTGGCACTGTAAGGCAGCAACTCTACCGCTGCGCCAAGGTGCCGCCCTAGTAAAAAAATGAATGCATAATCAAAAAATTGTCAGTTTGTGAGAAAATGGTAATCAATCTCACACTTTTGCAAATTTGTAATTTTGGGGATAATTGAAAATGCACACCACCAGATTCAGGGATAGTTTCTTCCCAGCTGTTATCAGGCAACTGAATCATCCTACCACAACCAGAGAGCAGTGCTGAACTACAATCTACCTCTTTGGTGATCCTCAGACTATTCTTGATTGGATTTTTCTGGTTTTACCTTGCACTAAACTTTATTCCCTTGTTCGTGTACCTATACATTGTAAATGGATCGATGTGGTGTCTTTCTGCTGACTGTTTAGCATGCAACAAAAGCTTTTCACTGTACTTCTGTACATGTGACAATAAACTCAACTGAAACTGAAACTGAACTGAAGTATTAAATCTCAGCGTTAGGTGAAGCTTTCTTTGTTAAAGAACCTATGTAAGTGCTGTTGGAACTGAAATGCATAATTGACATCTACAATTGAATATTTATTCAATATGTTCAAGAACCTCGGGGAAACCGTGATTAGTTTAGCGATACAACATGGAAACAGGCCCTTCACCCGACCAAGTCCACAGCTACCGTCGATCATCCATTCACATTAGTTCTATATTGTCCCATTTTCTCATCGATTCCCGACACACCAGGGGCAATTTACCGACACCAATTAACCTACAAATCTGCATGTCTTTGGGATGTGGGAGAAAACCAGAGCACCCGGAGGAAACCCACATGGTCACAAGTAGAATGTGCAAACTCTGCACAGACATGAGGTCAGGATTAAACCCGGGTATCTGACACTGTGAAGCAGGGGCTCTATCAGCTACGCCACTGTACCGCACCCAAAATGAATGATGCAATTATGACAAACTCAAAATCTTATGAATTTAAAAAATAAAACTTTCTCGGTTTGAGCTGAGACAAATTATTACAGTTAAATTATTGGACTTGCAAAAGAAGTTGAAAAGGCAGGTGTTACATTTGCTGGGAGTAAAACTGATGGTGACATTCAAGTCTAGCAACTTTTTAATATCCATTTTGGGATATAGGCATTGTTTCGTTTAGTTTAGAGATATAGCATGGAAACAGGCCCTTTAACCCACCAAGTCCACACCGATGAACAATTGCCCTGTGCACTAGTTCTATCCCTTAACTAGGGACAAGTTAATGTAGCCGATTAAACTAAAAACCCGCACGTCTTTGGAATGTGGGAGGAAACCGGAGCACTCGGAAAAAACTCGCGCCATCACAGGGAGAACACACAAACTCCGTATGGACAGCACCCGTGGTCAGGATTGAACCCGGTTCCTGGCGCTATAATGGGCCTGTCCCACTGAGGCGACTTTTTAGGCGACTGCAGGAGACTATGCAGTCGCCACATGGTTGCCACCTGTTCGCAGGTGGTTGCAGGGTAGTCGCCTTCATGGTCGTGAGGTGTTCCCGCATTCTGAGAACTAGTCGCGGCCTCATTATGGTCGCCGCAAATTTTTCAACACAACCAGAATGAAGCCGCCATTGAGAGTAGCGAGAATTCACGTTCCGCAGGTGCAGTGGTAGTAGGTTGCCAGGAGGTTGAAGGTTGTCGTAGGTTGTCGTAGGTTATCGTAGGTTGTAGCCGGTGCTGACCGGTGAATTTCATTAGCTCATTGGGAAAAAAAATGTAACCAGTAGTTTTCAGAACCAAGTAAACTGGTAATGTTAATGTCCATCGAGCTTCATAGCCGTGTATCTCTGGCTTCTTAAAAGTTGTCTCCACTCCTTCTCCCCCCCTCTTTTAAAGGACTTATGTGACCCTTCCCGTACACTGTGCTTTCATCGTGGTGTGTCCCCCTCCCCCCCCCCCCCCCAAGGGAGTGGTGAATATTGGGACCAATGGGTGAATTGTGGAATATTGCGTTCGTGAACCAGCCTTTCCCTGTGACGTCGCGCCCCCCACCCCTCAATCTCTACTCCTTCTCCCTCTCTACCCCCCTCTCCCTTCCACTCACCCCCCCCCCCCCCACCCTCTCTAGTCGCACCTGTGCAGTTGGGGGTTATGCGTGAGTGGATAGGGCGCGGATGGGGTAAAAGGTGCGAAATAATAATATTAATATAATATCAAGGGGGGGGGTTAGAGTGTGTGTGTGGGGGTGTTTAGTGTGTGTGTGTGTGTGATGCCGAAGGCCGCCCCCCCCACGCAACCGTGCGTTTAAGAGACGGGACCCAACTAGTCCCCCTTGGTTTAGTATATATATATATATATATATATATATATATATATATATATATATATCAAACTTTGTTGTTTATGTGGGTTATACAGAGTAATATGTTTACATATCTATTGTGCTGGTGCAAGTAAGAATTTCATTGTTCAGTTTTGAGACATATAACAATAACACACTCTTGAGGTCGGGACCCTTCATCAGTCTGAAGAGATTGTGCTGGGTGATGTTAAGCTTGTTGGGAGCTGTTAGACCTATACTCATCCAGGCTGATGGACCTGTGCCTTGTTATCAGCGGGAAGGCTTTGAAGTGTCAGGACATTGGTCACCCACAACAGGTCACCCACCCTCTAACATACTTTTGTAGTTATGCATTTATGTGGTCTAACTACGCGTATTTCTGGTCTCCAGGTATTATGTAGAAACATAGAAAGTAGGTGCAGGAGTAGGCCATTCGGCCCTTCAAGCCAGCGCCGCCATTCAATCTGATCATGGCTGATCATCCAGAATCAGTATCCCGTTCCTGCCTTCTCCCCCATATCCCTTGATTCCATTAGCCCTAAGAGCTATATCCAACTCTCTCTTGAATACATCATTTAAGATTACTCAGATCATTCAAGATCACTCAATAGACAATAGACAATAGGTGCAGGAGTAGGCCATTTGGCCCTTCGAGCCAGCACCGCCATTCAATGTGATCATGGCTGATCATCCCCAATCAGTACCCTGTTCCTGCCTTCTCACCATATCCCCTGACTCCGCTATTTTTAAGAGCCCTATCTAGCTCTCTCTTGAATGCATCCAGAGAACGTGCCTCTACCGCCCTCTGAGGCAGAGAATTCCACAGACTCACCACTCTCTGTGAGAAAAAGTGTTTCCTTGTCTCCATTCTAAATGGTTTACTCCTTATTCTTAAACTGTGGCCCCTGGTTCTAGACTCCCCCAACATCGGGAACACCTTTCCTGCCTCTACTGTGTCCAAGCCCTTAACAATCTTATATGTTTCAATGAAATTCCCTCTCATCCTTCTAAACTCCAGAGTATACAGACCAGATGTTCCATTCAGCATCCTGGGAATTAACTTTGTAAACCTACGTTGTACTCCCTCAATAGCAAGAATGCCCTCCCTCAAATTAGGTGACCGAAACTGCACACAATACTCCAGGTGTGGTCTCACTAGGGCTCTGTACAACTGCAGAAGGCCCTCTTTGCTCCTATATTCGATTCCTCTTGTTATAAAGGCCAACATGCCATTCACTTTCTTCACTGCCTGCTGTACCTGCATGCTTACTTTCATAGACTGATGTACAAGGACCTCCAGGTCCCGTTGTACTTACCCTTGTCCCAACATGACGCCATTTAGATAGTAATCTGCCTTCCTGTTTTTGCTACCAAAGCGGATAACCTCACATATATCTGCATTAAACTTCATCTGCCATGCATCTGCCCACTCCCCCAACCTGTCCATGTCATCCTGCATTCTCATGGCATCCTCCTCACAGTTCACACTGCCACCCAGTTTTGTGTCATCTGCAAATTTGCTAATGTTACTTTGAATCCCTTCATCAAAATCATTGATGTATATTGTAAATAGCTGCGGTCCCATCACCGAGCCTTGCGGTACCCCACTAGTCACTGCCTGCCATTCTGAAGTTAATCCCTACTCTTTGTTGCCTGTCTGCCAACCACTTCTCTATCCATGTCAGCACTCTACCCCCAATACCATGTGCCCTAATTTTGCCCACTAATCTCCTATGTGGGACCACATCACTCAGAATATATCGTTGTGATATAATGCTGATATTATAGCAGATATAATGCTGATCTTCAGATATTAATTGTGTGTAATTCAGCAATAATATGCCTGGAATCTTTTGCCGAGGATCGCCAGTGTTGGGCTTGTGGAGTTTAACACCATGAAGCCGCGGTCTCCAGTAAGAAGTGGAATTCTCTGCGAAATTCTCTGCCACAGAAGATAGTTGAGGCCAGTTCATTGGCTATATTTAAGAGGGAGTTAAATGTGGCCCTTGTGGCTAAAGGGATCAGGCGGTATGGAGAGAAGGCAGGTACAGGATACTGAGTTGGATGATCGGCCACGATCATATTGAATGGCGGTGCAGGCTCGAAGGGCCGAATGGCCTACTCCTGCACCTATTTTCGATGTTTCTATGTTTCTAAGTGTCCGACTCGGGAGCTCCATGCCGTGGAGTGTTCCGATCCGTCCCGACCCCGGAGTTTCGATCATCCCGATGAGAGGGCTTGAACAGCGGGAGCGGCAAGAGCGGAGGGTTCAAGGCCCTGACCACGGGTGAACAAAGGAGGAAGATGACTGAACTTTATTGTCTTCCATCACAGTGAGGAATGTCGATACCACTGTGGTGGATGTTTATGTTAAACTTTCTTTCACGTGCCGTGTGTATTTTTGCTTTTTTACTTAGCATGGCTGTGTGGTAACTCAAATTTCACTATACCTTAATTGGTACATGTGACAATTAAATTGAATCTTGAATCAGTGTATTCAAGGTCAGACACTCTTATTGGTGATGGTTATTGCTTGGTACTTTTGTGGAACCAATGCTACATGCTTACCGTGGGAGCCAAGATGGATTGTCATAAACTTTTTGAAACGTTTTGTAAATTAGTTGGTGAGTTTGTGAACTCCTGGGAGGTGGCAGGGTCTTAGCACCCATCGCTCACTTGGCGAGTGACCCCTGTCCTCCACTCCTGCCTCTCTAGGAAGTTTGTTTGTTTCTTTCTTTCTTCCAGTTCCAAGTGAACGTGGCCGTAACCACTTCTTTAGACTTTGGCATAATTGAGACTAAGCCTCCAGTTAGCTGTTTAATTGTCCGCCACCGTTCCTGGCTAGATGCGGTAGGCTGCAGAGCTTTCATCTGATCTCTTGGTTGTGCGATTTCATAGCTCTATCTATTACATGCTGTTTATGTTATTTAGCATGCAAGAAGTTCTTTGGTGCATCTCAGCTGATACCGTAATCATCTTTTAGTATGTCGATGATATTCCCAGCAAGTACCTCTGCACACCTCAATGTACCAAGATAGATAACCAGGCTTCATAGTAATGTTAGAATAAGTGGTATGCCATGTCATGAGGTTTAATATTGTGGTGGTGCTCATTTCTATCTCTGATGATAATGTAGTTCACAGATGCCCGTTTTGAGCCGTCAGATCTCTTCGGTGAGCAAGATTAAATTAGCACACTATAAAATGGAGGTTGTCCACAAAGCAGAAATGGGACCTTATAAGATCATAGAGCAGAACAAGGCCATTCGCCCCATTAGGTCCACTCCACCATTCAATCATGGTTGTTCTATCTTTTTCTCTCAGTCCCATTCTGAGAGGGAGCCCCTCTCTCTACTGATCCTATCATGTAGAGAGATGATCAGTCTCCCTACGATCCTACCGATCGTGGGATTCTACCGATCGGGATCATGGTACAACCGAGCTACCGATGGTACCATGATCCTACCGGTAAACGGACCAAATGCAGGCAAATGGGGCTAGCCCAGTATGCCAAATTGGTCAGCATGGACAAGGTGGGTGAATGGCCTGTTACTGAGCGGTATATCTCTGCGACTCTAAAGAAATTTTTGCTGTACATTTTCAGATTCTGGAACTTATACTTTATTCTTTCTGTTTTTATTTTCTTCATTCAGGAGCAATTTTGGACATCTACCTAATCACTAACCTCAGTTCGAACAATGAGTTTTACCTTTCTTGCGTGTCTGCCGAGCGGCATTCGGATGGGTTGGAACTCAAAATGGAAAAGGATAGCTCGATTATTAAAGTGACAAAAAATAATTTCAATTATATCAAAGACCCAGAGAAGCACAACGGGATACGGGGAGTCGGCCCCTGTAAGCATTGGGAACAGACTGGCATCTACTACTGTGAAGGCAGACAACAGATGGAGAAAACCCATGTTGTGACAATTATTAACAGCAATAAAGGTACGTCTTCCAAAAATCGGTGTGACAAAAATGTAGGTCATTTTAGTCTTGTTCTTGGAGCTAATACACTATCTAACTGTATTGTATTCTGTCTCCAAAATTCACGTCAGGGTGCAATATAACCATACAGGACAGAAATAGGTTCATTCATTAGACATGGGAATGGAATTTGGCCATTCAGCCCATCATGTCTGTTCCATCATTCCATCAGGGCTGATCAATTTTCCCCTCTCAACCCCATTCTCCTGCCTTCTCCTCGTGACCTTTGACTCCCTTACTAATCAAGAACCTACCAATCATGCAATTAGTCCACTAGCATGTCCTTGGGGTCTGGGATGAAACTGGAGTATCCATCGGAAACCTTTGCAATCATTTGTGTAAACTCCACACAGACAGCACCCAAGATCAGGATTGATCACGTTCACCGCAGCTGTAATAGAAAACATAGAAACACAGACAAAATAGGTGCAGGAGTAGGCCATTCGGCCCTTCGAGTCAGCACCGCTATTCAATATGATCATGACTGATCATCTAAAATCAGTAGCCCGTTCCAGCTTTTTCCCCATATCCCTTGATTCCTTTAGCCCAAAGAGCTAAATTTCTCTTGAAAACAACCAGTGAATTGGCCTCCACTGCCTTCTGTGGCAGAGAATTCCACAGATTCACCACTCTCTGGGTGAAATCTCATCTCATTCCAAAATGGCCTACCCATCAGGCAGCAGTACGAATTGATGTACCACCATACCGCACTGTTATACGTATTATTTTCAGATTTCGTTCAACGACTTCATTGGAACCAGAGTTCATAAGTAAATAGAGGACAAAATATAAATAGTAAGATTAAACGAGAACTTACCAGTTTGAAGTTTGATCCTTATTTTATGAGGAGTTACGTTGAGGGATTACGTGAAGAAGCCCCGCCAGGCGCATGCACGTCATACTTCAAAGCAGTGGTGTGAAAACACAGAAAAAAAATAGCCGAAGTAACACAGTAAGGCTTTTAGAAGACTAGAACTACCAGATGATCTCTTAGATTATGAGGGTGGGAGCGGAGGGCACGTAATCCCTCAACGTAACTCCTCCTCTAAAATAAGGATCAAACTTCAAACTGGTAAGTTCCTCGTTTAATCTTACTATTTTACTTCGGAGTCACGTGAGTGACTACGTGAAGATTTCAAAGCTCTGTGTTTTCATGCCGTAGATGCACTCCATACGACAATCTGCTTCAGTTGACACAGTAGTGAATAAATAATATATTGAACATTGCTTTGAATTATTCAATAACTATTTTTAATAATAACAGAAAACAGTAATAACCCCTCTGTCCCAGGTGGAAATTACAAACAATCATACAAAACAAAGCAAATGAATTAAATGGAACCCAAAACAGCATGCCCAAACCGTGGCACTGTCTGTACAGGTTTGTCATAGAATTTAAAAAATGTTGATTCTCTAGACCATCCTGCGGCCGCGAGGATTTGGTCTAGCGGCACGTCCTGAGCCTTCGCCGTGGATGTTGATGCCGCCCTGGTAGAGTGAGATTTAAATACATGAGTGTCGACTCCAGCATAATTGAGAACCTGTTTTAACCATCTAGAAATAGTTTGTACTGAGACTCTTTTATATGGCTTTTTGTGACTAATGAGCAGTCCCGTCTCAGAAACTCTGAACTCCTTGTTAACTCAATATATTGGCTTAAATGTTTAACTACACATAACATTTGGTCAACAGGATATGCTTTAAACGTCACCTTGGTTCCTCCCATACCTGGCCTGCTTTGTTTGATTAAATCATAGACATAAAATGTGATGTCATTTACAGACAAATACATACAATCTATTCGTGACAATTGTAATGTGTGTACACGTTGTGCTGAAACCAGCGCCATTAGCATAACCACTTTAAGAGTTAATCTCTGCATAAATAATGACGTAATTGGAGCCCATTGCCGAAGCAGTGTGAGAACTATACTGATATTCCAGATTTCTGTATATCTAGGTTTAGGAGGGTTTTTGTTAAAAATTCCTCTCATAAATCGGGATACTAACGGATGAGACCCGATAGGTTGTTGTTCTGAAGACTGCCCTAAATAGGAGGACAAAGCACTCCGAGCACTGTTAATGGCACTATAACTCAAGTGCTCATCAAAATGCAACTTAGCAAGGAACTCCAACACATCACATATGCTTGCAGTATGATAAGATATATTTGATTGTACACAGAACATCTCCCATTTATTTATGTGAACCACATATTGTTTTTTAGTGCTATTTCTCCAGGCTGCAGTGATAACCTCCATGGTCTTGTTAGACAATCCAAGGACTTGGAATGGTCTGGTCAGAACCTGCAGACCAACAAATTAATACGGTCATGTAACGGGTGACTTTCTCTTGTAACTGGATGCACCAACAAATTACTGCAGCTGGGAATCATCATGAATGGCTGAGCCATCAATCTGAGTACTAATGGGAACCATGGTTGTGTTGGCCATGTGCCAACACAACCAAAACGCCTGTGGCGGAGGCACGCTTTGGTGAGGCATTTTGTGATCAGACAAAATGGAGGAAATGCATAAAAGAATGAGTGCCCCAATGTAACGAGAATGCATCCACGGCTACTGTTCCTGGATCTGGCTCCCATGAAACATATTTAGACAACTGGTGATTTAATCTGGATGCAAACAGATCAATATCTGGCAACCCAAATCGAGTGACAATTGTTTGAAAAATTTCAAAATTCAACATCCATTCTATATTGTCATTAAACTTTCGCGACCTATGGTCTGCCACCACATTGTCTATACCTGGTAAATAGATGGCTGAAACCTAGATGTTCCTTGAAATACACCAATGCCACATGAGGTTAGCCAAGTTATCACATGATACTGATCTTGATTAATATATGCCACTGCTGTGGTGTTATCAATCTGGAGTTGAACATGTAAATTATTCATTGTGGAGCAATATGCCTTTAACCCATAAAATGCCCCCAATAATTCCAAATAATTTATCCCTTGTGTGTGGAGAATCAAACCTTCTTGTTCATTCCATCTACCCCCACAGCTAGACTCGGTGTCCATAGCCCCCCATCCGAGAGCGCTTTACATCAGTCTGTAAGATCACTGAAGGTTCTTGCACCAAAATGTTATTGGTAGCTTGACTCACATTAACAGTCCACCACTGCAATTCTGCTAGAGCTGTGGTTGGTAACTGCATAAACCGATCAAAATGGCCTGCATGCTCTTTTAGTGCTTGTTCTCTTGCTCTTTGCAAATGTTGATAATGCAAAGGTCGGAACTGTACTGCAGGGAAAGCTGCTACCAATTTCCCAATGACTTTAGCGACTTCTCGGATGGAGGGATAACGTTTTTGTGTGAGGCAAGTTTCGACATTAGCAATATCCACAACCTTGGCTGTTGGTAATGTTACTGTCATATCAACTGAATCAATAAGAAATCACAAATAGTCAATATTTTGGGTTGGCTGTAACTTGGACTTAGTTGGATGGAACAAAAACCCTAATGTTTCAAACACATTTTTGGTTGCTGCAACCAACTCTTCAGCTGACTCTTTAGTGTTGCTGATAATTAAGATATCATCTAAATAAGCCATGACAATGTGATTATGGGCCCTTAATCGCCCCAGCACAGGTTTTAACAATTTAGTAAATAGCCTAGGTGCTGAACTTAATCCATTAGGCAATGCTTTGTATTGCCACAGCTGTCCCATCCAATTAAATTTCAAGTACCTGCGATAATGAGCATGAATTGGCACTGAATAATATGCATCTTGCAAATCAATAGTTGCCATATAACATCCCTGTGATACCAGTAACGAAGGTGTCCATTTTTAAATGCCTATAGAGAACTGAAGAATTTAAGTGAGTGAGGTCCAGAATTACTGTACAACCCCCATCTTTTTAGGTCTGGGGAATATATTAGACACAAATTGTTGTGGATGATTAATGGCTTTCTCAATCACTCCTTTTTGGCATAAATTATTATTATTATTTTTTTAATTAGAAGTAAATACATAATAAAAAACATGTTGTTTGTTATGTCATACATTATTAATATTATTTATATTAACAATTGTATCGTAATTGCACTTTATATTTTTTTAATTTTTATATAGATAGACAGAAAAAAAGAGAGAAATAAAAACATTAAAACAAAAAAAAGTGAATGGAGTATTCGACTGATTATGCATCCTTGGAGCTATATCCATGGATTATAAAATATAATTCTTCATCTATTCCTTAATTCAGGTTTCAGTCAGGTTCTTGTGCCGGACCAAATTGCCCCTTCAAATATTCAATAAATGGAGACCATATTCTTATGAATAGTTCTTGTTTGTCCATTAAGACAAATCTTAATCTTTCCAAATGTAGGGTCTCCGACATTTCCATTGTCCACTTTTTAATTGTGGGGGTTATAGGGCCTTTCCAGAATTTTAATATTAATTTTTTCCCAATTATTAAACTATAATCGATAAAATTTCTTTGGTTCGTTGTGAATAATTGATTTGGTTCTAGTATTCCTAATATTATTAATTTTGAATCAGGGACCAAATTGGTATTGACAACTTCCGAAATTACCTTAAAAATTTCCATCCAAAAATTAGTAATTTTTATACAGCTTACAAATGTGTGCGTAAGATTAGCCTCTAAGTGTTGACATTTATCACAAATTGGGGATACCCAAGGAAACATTCTGTGTAAATTGGTTTTTGAACAGTGCAATCTATGTAAAACTTTAAATTGTATTAAAGAATGTCTAGCATTTAACGAACAGTGGTGTATATGTTGTAAGCTTTCAACCCATATTTCTGGCCCTATTATTTGGCCTAGTTCATTTTCCCATGATTGCCTATATATTTACGTCCTGGGTGCATCATTATCCAATAAAATATTATAAATATAAAATATCAATTTTTCTGTGTTCGGATGTTTATTCAAACATTCATCAAGAATTTCTCTCTTTCTATTTCCGTAATCCTGTGTATTTGACTTGGCATTGTCTCTGATTTGTAGATATCTAAAGTAGTCTTTTGAGTGAAGCCCATAAATTTGTTGTAATTCCTGAAATGAAAGAAAGGAATTCTTCCTATAGAGTTCACCCACCTTAATAATTCCAT
Source organism: Okamejei kenojei (assembly GCA_035221665.1). Taxonomy (NCBI): domain Eukaryota; kingdom Metazoa; phylum Chordata; class Chondrichthyes; order Rajiformes; family Rajidae; genus Okamejei; species Okamejei kenojei. The sequence goes on along the minus strand of CM069140.1, from coordinate 63,430,902 downwards.
GATTTTTCCATTGTAAAAAACCTTTATCCATCATTGAGGGTTTAAATGTAGCAATATTTGCAATGGGAAGTGCTAATGGTAAACAATCTAATTTTAGCGTCTTCTTTAATTGTTTCCAAATACGTATTCCAATGTCTATCATTGGGTTTTCTTCATAGATTTTTTTTTGCTTAATTTAGTATTAGCAAATAGTATCGATCCAATTTCAAAGGGTAAACAATCTTCTTTTTCCATTTTTAACCAATCTGGTTGTTTGTCCAGTTCTTCCAACCAAAAATTCATATTTTTAATATTAACTGCCCAATAATAAAACATAAAATTTGGTAATGCTAAACCTCCATTTATTTTTGATTTACATAAGTGTTTTTTATTTATTCTGTGGTTCTTATAATCCCAGATAAAGCTGGTGACTATAGTCTCAACCTTCTTAAAAAAAAAATTTTGAGAGGTATATCGGGATTAATTGAAAAAGGTACAGTAATTGCGGGAGAAAAATCATTTTTACCATTAATTCAACATCAAATTAGGTAATGTTTTCCAGTATAAGATATTCTTATATAATTTGTTCAATAAAGGCGGAAAATTAGATTTAAACAAAGAAATATATCTCTTTGTTACATAGATTCCAAGATATTTAAGTTTTTCATTTACTATTTTAAAAGGGAATTGTTGTAGTATATGTGGATTACTTTCCATTATTGGCATAATTTCACTTTTATTCCAATTAATTCTGTATCCTGAAAACAAACCATATTGAGTTATTAAATTTAATAAGTTAGGTATACTAACTTCAGGTTTTGTGATGTAAATTAATACATCATCTGCGTATAAGGAGATTTTATTTTCAGTATCTTTAGTTTTATACCCATATATTTCTGGATTTAGCCTCACGCTTTGTGCTAATGGTTCTATTACAAGTGCAAATAATAGCGGTGATAACTGACATCCTTGTCTACAGCCCCGAGATAAACTAAATTTAGTTGATAACATGTGATTTGTTAATATTCTAGCCGTTGGATTAGTATATAATAATTTTACCCATGTGTTAAATTTCTCACCCAGTTGAAAAGTTTCCATAACCGAAAATAAATAAGGCCATTCCACCTGGTCAAAGGCTTTCTCAGCATCTAACGAAATAATTGCTATGTCTTTATTATTACTTCTTTTTGAGTATATAATATTGAATAATCTTCTCAGGTTATATGAGGAATGTCGTTTTGGTATAAATCCTATTTGATCCAGGTGTATTAGTTTATTAATCACTGTACTTAATCTTTGTGCTAGTATTTTAGTTAATATTTTTTGGTCAGTATTTAGAAGAGCTATAGCTCTATATAATCCTGGGTCATCCAGATTTTTATCTATTTTTGGTATAAGTGTTATAATAGATTAGTTTAGCTTTTCTGGTAATTTCTGTTCGGTATAAATATGTTCATACAATGTCTTTAAACGCGGGACAATCAGATCATAGAATATTTTATAAAATTCCGAGCCAATGGTATCTGGTCCCGGAGATTTACCATTTTTTAGTGATCTGATAGATTCTTCAATTTCTTTTACTGTTATTTCAGCATTTAATAATTCTCTATCTTTCAAATCTAACCTTTTAAGATTACATTTTTGTAAGAAAGCTTCTATCCCTGTCCGGTGATCTATCATTTTGGCAGAATAAAGGTTTTGATAATATTGCAGAAATCTCTCATTAATGTCCTTAGGTTGTACTAGTGGTTTTCCTTTGTCTGATGTAATCCTATGAATTGTTTTTTCCCCATCCAGTTTCCGTAATTGACGAGCAAGTAATTTTTGAGGTTTATCTCCAAATTCAAAGTGTAATTGTTTAGTATATTGATAAAATTTTACAACTTGGTCTGAGTATATTTTATTTAATTTATATTTCAATGCTGCAATTTTATTGTGCTTTATCATCGTTGGTGTAGCCGCATTCTCTATGACTAATTGTTTAATTTCCCTTTCTAATGCCTGTTGTATCATCCAATTCTCTTTATTATGAAATGCTTGGGAGGAGATCATGGCTCCACGAGTAAATGCTTTAAATGTTTCCCATAGTAAGGAGGCAGATGTTTCAGTATTATCATTTATTTCGAAGAACGTATTAAACTGTTTAGTAAGATATTCCTGGGATGCTTTTTCCTTTAAAATTTGTGGGTTAAGTCTCTATTGTGCATGTTCCTCCGTCTTACCATTTGTTTTAATCATAAATGTTAAAGGGACATGGTCCAAAATTATAATATTATGGTATTTTGAATTATAAGTAAATGGAATAAGCTTTGAGTCCACCAAAAAATAATCTATTCTTGAGCATGTTTTATGTACCGGCGAATAAAATGAATATTCTCGTCCAGTTGGAGTTTCTATTCTACAAACATCTTTGATACTACTAGTATCTATATATTCATTTAATAAATCACTGGAATGCGATTTTATTTTCCGTTGTCTTGATGATCTATCTAAATAGGGATCTAATGTACAATTTAGGTCTCCTCCAATTATTAAATTATATTGTGCTAATTCCGGAATTGTATTAAATATTTATTAAAAAACAAAGGACTATCAAAGTTTGGTCCATAAACATTAATGAGTCAATTTTTGTGCATATAATTCACCTATTAATATAATGTATCTACCATCACTATCCGTTAAAGTTGATGTATTTTTAAAAGGTATCCCTTTACGGATTAATATTGCCACACCTCTGGATTTGTGTGTAAATGAAGGGTGATACGCTTTATCAATCCATTTCGCTTTCAATCTATGCTCTGCGTCCTTTTTTAAGTGTGTTTCTTGGAGAAATATTACATCTGTTTTAAGTGCTTTTAAGTGTGCTAATACTTTACCTCTCTTAATTGGTTCGTTAATACCCTTAACATTCCAGCTACAAAATGTTATTCAGTTCTACAAACCCGACATTACACCCGAACTTCAAATAGATGAATTTTAATTCCCGTTGAACTTTCTCACGTTTATGTCTCCTTTGATATAGCTTATTACTCCATTCAAACTTAAAATTATAATAGAATATTATATAAAAAATGGATAGATTAGAAGGTTAGTAAAGTGCAAAAAGGAAGAAGAAACTACATCTATTAGTAGTGTAGTTAATGATAGCCATACTAGCATGGCTAACCATCTACCGACTTCCGTAGTTGATATAAAAAAAAACTTAACTAGCTCCATGTTTCCTTTAGATTGATATTCCATAAAAATATTTTACCGAGGGTAGGTTTTAGGTTCCAAAGTGTTCAAATTCCATTAATCAAATATTTAAATATATATATATATATATATATATATATATATATATATAAATAAAACGTAGTATAATACTCAGTATATGAATATAACGTCCATAAGAAAGGCCTCATTCATCATCTTTCTCCAGTTTCAACTGTCCTTGGGTATAACAGGTCCTTAGTTGCATCCGATCTTACAAAGTTACATTGTTCATTGGCGTAGTTCATTTTGTAGGTAGTATTCAGTCAGCAGGCTGATTCTTAATCTTCTGGGCGTACTCCAATGCCTCCGCAGGTTTGGTGAGGTGTGTTCTTTACATCAGACCATACTTCAGATTTTTCGCATCCTTCAGTATTCTTTTTGCATCTTTAAACAACGCTCTCTTCCTGGAGACCTCCGCAGGATAGTCTCGGTAAATGCTGATCTTATCTCCCTCGTATATGAGATTTCTGCTGCAGGCAATTATTTTCACCAACTCCTCCAGTACATGATCATATTGCACCTTTATTATCATTTGTCTTGGAGGTGCATCCGGCCGTGAGTGGCGTCTCATCACTCTGTGTGCTCGAGCTAGCAGAGGCTTTTGATCCAGGTTTAGGACTTTTTGCAATAAATCTGCAGCAAATTCGCTAGGGTCTCCTTTCCCCTCTCTCCCTTCCTGAATTCCAACGATTCTTAAGTTCTGACGCCTCTGACGTTCTTCCAGTTCAGTGCATTTTTCAGTTATTTTGCTCAGTAGCTCTGATAAGCGTTGGTTTTCTCTGATAAGCTTTTTTGTTGTTTCAGCACTTGTTGCCGCTATCTCCTCCAGAGCGGTTATGGCTACAGTCTGTTGATTCAGTGATTCCTCAACAGGCTCCAGCTTTTCGTTAAAGCTGGTCTCCATTGATTGAAATTTAATATCCATCTCCGTACGTAACCCTGTAATATGCTCGCTCAGCATTTTCCTTCTTCCATCTTTCTGATAATTCAAGGACAAGGCTGCGTTTCAGGCAGCCGGTGCAGAAACAGCAGGTAAGTCCGTTTTTTCCCCGTTTTAGAAAAAAATTTTCATGGAGCTAGCTGACGCTGGTCCTCAACCCTCCATAGCGCCACCGGAATCCTTTGGCATAAATTCTTAATCTCATTGTTTACCTGTTCAGTCTCTGGAGCAGAAAACACCAACATTTTATTCGGCTTGTGCTATCTATCCCTGAGATAAACTCAATGGTAACACCTGACACAGTATTGAGTATAAACATGTCAGATGTTATACAGCACCATTCATTATGAAACAATTCTAATCTACCTCCAATAGGAGGTTGTCCACCAGAAACTTTCTCGTTAACAAAAATTCCCTGTACCTCTAACAGTTGGCCTGTAAGTCTGTTGTCTGCCCATATTGGGGTTGGAGCCAGTCTGTCTTGGTGGGTAAACACGTTGCCCCACTGGCCTCCCCCTGTTGGGCCCAGCTCCTGGATCCGATCTTCGGTACATTAAACCAGGCTTTCATATCGGTGGCCTTGAGATGTTTGGCTTCATTAAACCAATTGACTTAGCCTCATCATTGATTTCTCGAATTTGTTTGACGAGGTCTGTTCCAAATAGGAATTCAGGCGTTTGCACATTAGTTGCCTTACATAAAGCAGCAAATTTTTGATTTAGTGTTGGCCTGATGGCGATTTTCCTGATTCAATTCACCTCAAAAAATGCATTGCATAAAAGGGCCAACGTATCTTTCTGGGTTTGCGTGATCATTGTCCCTTTGACCATTTTGCCAAATACAGTAATTGCTGCAGCCACCAGTTGGAGGACATGTTGAAACCGAACCTCCTGTCCCCTCATAGATGGACTCATGAGTGCCCAGATTGCTGGATTCACCGTGGGCACCTTGAGTGATGCACAATTGACAGGTGTTTTATATTTACCAGTAGTCTCTTGCATCATAGTTTGTTGGAGCTGGTGAGACACCAAATAATTTATATTGTTGGCAAGATACTCGTCCATTGCCTCACCAGTCCCTTCCGGAATAGCAAAACTCATTGCTATTTCAGGGACACCCGGATCATGGCTCTTGTGCTCTGGTGTATGCACATGAGCAGGGACACCAGAATCAGCGTCAGCTTCATCCTGCCCTGCTTCTCCCAAGTCATACTGTAGGGAGGCATCCTCCAGTCCTATACAAGGCGCTGGAAGGAAATCCCCTTGCTGATAATCCACATATTCTGCCTCGTATGGGCCTCCTTGACCAGCTGTCTGGGGAATCAATGGGACCTTTGATCCTTGGTTAATCAAAGTTTGGAGCATTTTCTCCATGTTTTGCATTCTCCCCCACATTCTTTTATTATCCGGAGGGGTCTTCTTCTACAAAACGGGTCTGATAGACTTTCTTTTAGCTTTCCTATGGCTATCAGTGGCCTCGGGCTCCTGAGTCCCTGGAGCTGGTGTGGAAAGTTCACTAGCTGGTATAACGGCTGTCGGTAAAACAGCACCCAGTATCGGAACCGGCATTGCCTCTCTAATCTCCCGAACCGATCTAATTCGCGAATCCGCATCGCTGGACCCACGCTTGCTGCGAACTCTCCTACCTGACCGCTCCATACCACCGACTCCTACTGACTGCTCGAGCCAGCTTTACGGAGTTTAAATACTTCTAGGCAAAGTTTTTAAAACACTTACCTGTGAAGTTCCTACTTACCGCTGGTGGAGCTGTGCTCTCCAGCCCGTTCGGTGCGACATGCGCAGACGTAATGACGCACGTGCGCCTGGCAAGGCTTCTTCACGTAGTCACTCATGTGACTCTGAAGTAAAATTTCCATTACTAATCACGTTTGGTCAATCACTAACTGGTGTTACAAATAGTGCCTATGTTTGCCAATTCCATTATTTCTAATGAGATACAAGAGACTGCAGATGCAGTCTGACAGCATCTGTGGAGGGAATGGGCAAACCCTTGTCTTCAGACAGAAGAAGGATCCCAAACCAAAATGACGCCAATTCTTTTTCTCCAGAGATGCTGCCTGACCCGCTGAGTTACTCCAGCGCTTTGAGTCTATCCTTGGTATAAACCAACATCTGTAGTCCTTTGTTTCTACACTGTATTCTTTATTCACTCACATTCAATGGACTTGTCAGCATTTAATTACTCCTGCTGGGATATCAAATACAATTTCCCGGCCTGGCTTCTTGTTCATTGACCCCACTGTTTCCTGATTTGCTTCTACTTAAACAACTCCTCGATTTTAAATTTCTTATCTTTGTTTTCAAATTCCTCCCAACCTTTATTATCGCTTTCAGCCCTGTTGCCATCCAAGATATCTTCACTTCTCCCATTCCAGACTCCTGATCTCTCCCAGATTCCAGCAATAACAGCCTTACCTTCAAACATCAGGGGCCCTAAACTCTGCAATCCTCTTTTCTCCTCTGATACACATACAATGTCAAGCCAAGCCAAAACTGTCTTCGAAAACTCAAACATGCAGCATATTAATATGCTGCTTAAGCGATGCAATCCGGGTGATTCACCTATCGCTGTCTGTAGGCGTTTGCTCTCCCCGTGACCATTCCATAATTGACTTTTGTATTAATAGAAATAGAAATTCTTGTCAATGGGATGAAGTCTTTCTGAAAAAAAAAAAAATTTAATCATATATAACTCAGTATACCTATTTAAATCCAACTCACTCTTAAATATAAATGAACTGGCCTCGGTGTTTGGGAGAGTTTGGTTAAAAAAGTCTTTCTCATCTCGGACTAAGGAATTTCCCCCTTATCCTTAAGCTGTGACCCCTTGTCCTGGACTTCCCCAACATCGGGAACAAACTTTCTTCTGGAATTTTTTGAGCCTGTGGAACAAGGAAATGGATAAGTGTTCTATAAGAAAAACTGCCAGAGAGGGTACACAAAAAGCTGAGTCAGAGGGTCAGCAGCATAAGGAGCGAAGGAATAGGCACGTTTCGGTCGAGACCCTTCTTGCAGTCTGAAGAATGGGTCCTCGATTTGGAGACCCGAAAACGTCGCAATACTCCTTCGCTCCTTAGATGCTGCTGCACCCGCAACTGAGTAGAACTCCAGCTTTTTGTGTACTCTGCAATCCTTTTGCTATGAAAGCTAACATATCTCCCTTTTCCTTTACTGCCTCTTCACCGGTCGCACGGTGGTGCAGCAGTACTTCAATGACTGGTGCCTACAGCGAATGACACCCAGGTCTCGCTGCATCCCCCTTTTCCTAATCGGGCGCACCATGTCTGTACTTTGTTTTTCCACCAAAGTGGATAACCTGCGTGGGTTTTCTCCGAGATTATACTGCATCGGTTTCCCACTCCCCACCTTTCCAAGTCACCTTGCAGTAGGGTTAATTGGCTTGGAAAAAGTAAAAATTGTCTCTAGTGGGTGTAGGATGGTGTTAATGTGCGGGGATCGCTGGCCGGCGCGGACGCTGTGGGCCGAAGGGCCTGTTTCCGCGCTGTATCTCTGTATCTCTAAACCCAACTTCTTCAACAAACTTTGATCATCTGCATTGACATTTCAGTACGTAATTGTATCGATTTCGAAATGCTCCAGTGGAATTGCTTGGCAGATTGTGCAGTGCTCAAAAACTGTTACGTGAAATGGAAATTGCCATTCTGTGCACGTTCCACTCATTGTACCCGTATTAAAGTTATTCTGTTCCCAATTTTCCAGCTGATTTCTACCCGAACAGACTCACAACCACCGTGAACAAGGGGGAAACTGCTTTCCTTCAAGTGCAGAAGCAGAATGTAGTGAACGAGGATGTGATGTTGAAGTGTAACGGTGAGTGATCGTGTGCCTCTTCTCTGGCTTCATTGTCAGCTTCACAACGGTGCCCAGTTGAAAGGTTTGGCGCTGCTGTATCTCTAAATTAAATTAAACGTAGCTTCAAGTAACCCGTGTTTTCCCTCTCTGTCCATCCCTTCACCCTTCCCAGTTCTCCGACCAGTCTTACTGTCTCCGACTACGTTTTATCTCTGTTTGCTTTGTTGCTACCTTCTCCCAACCAACAATGATCTATTCTACATTTTCCTTGATCTACATTCCCTTTGTCCTGTTTTCACGCCTTACACTTCCTTATCTATACACTTCCTTTTCTATGCACCGCCTTCTCCCCTGACATCTGTCTGAAGAAGGGTCTGAACCCGACACGTCACCCATTCCTTCTCTCCAGCGATGCTGCCTGTCCCGATGAGTTACTCCAGCTTTTTATGTCTATCTTCAATTTAAACCAGCATCTGCAGTTCCTTCCTACACATTAAACTAAACTAAAACGTAGAGGTGCTCAGCTTAATATGCACTGAGCGGCACATTTTGTGTGTGTGACTGGAAGGTGATTAGTTTTAGTTTTAATTTTAGAGATACAGCACAGAAACAGGCCCTTCGGCCCACCAAGTCCACGCCAACCAGCGGTCACCATGTACACTAACGCTATCACACACACACACACCGGCACACTTTACAAATATACCAAGCCAATTAGCTCACAAACCTGTACGTCTTTGGAGTGTGGAAAGTAACCGGAGCTCCTGGAGAGAACCCACTCAGGTCACGGGGAGAACGTACAAACTCCGTACAGAGCCCGTAGTCAGAATAGAAACCGGGGCTCTGGTGCTGCAACTCTACCGCTGCTTCACCCTGCCTCCCCATTAGTGTAGTAGTGAGGGGTGAGAGCAAACAATGTTGAGAGACATGTGGTAAGTGTTGCACGCTAGGGAATATGGATGAGTGGACACATTTAGATCATTCATTTTCAAATCTCTCTTGCTAAAATTAAAAGAGACCAGCTGTTTTGACCAGCTCCCTGCATCCCACTGTCCCTGCATTAAGTACCAGGGTGGTAGAGGGAAAGCTACAGGAATCATAGACATTTATCTTCAACATCTGGAACATCAGATGTTGAGGGGAGATTTGGAGTCATTGAGTGATACAGTGTGGAAACAGGCCCTTCGGCCCAACTTGCCCACACAGGCCAACATGCCCCAGCTACGCTAGTCCCATCCTGCCTGCACTTGGTCCATATCCCTCCAAATCTGTCCTATTCATGTACCTGTCTAACTGTTTCTTAAACGTTGGGATAGTCCCAGCCTCAACTACCTCATCTGGCCGCTTGTTCCATACATCCATCACCCTTTGCATAAAAAAGTTACCCCTCGGATTCCTATTAAATCTTTTCCATCTCACCTTCAACCTATATCCTCTGGTCCTCGATTCCTCAACTCTGCGCAAGTGACTCTGTGCATCTACCCGACCTATTCCTCTCATGATTTTGTACACCTATGTAAATTCATCCCTCATCCTCCTGTGCTCCAAGGAATAGAGACCCAGCCTACTCAACTTGGTAGAAGTATATAAAATTATGAGAGATTTTTCCCTGGGTGGAAATGTCCAGCATCCAACAGCATAGCTATTAGGTAAGAGGGGGAAAGTTTAACTGAGATGTGCAAGGCAAGTTTTTTTTACACACAGTTGTGAGAGCCGGGAACACATTGCCATGGTGGCGGTAGAGGCAGATACGATAGTGGCCTTTAGGAGGCTTTTAGCTGGGCGCATGGAAGTGCAAGGAATAGAGGGATATGTATCATGTACAGGCAGATGAGATCAGTTTAACTTTGCACCAACGTTGGGTGGAGGGTCAGTTTCTGCACTGTTCTGTCCTACGTTCTCTAACCTATTGCTGAATTCCTAAAGCTGCGTACATTTGTCTTTCTCATTCTGCCCCTTGTATCCTGCTTCGTTTTTCTCTGTGTGATTTTTGTCAGAATGCCTCACTGGTGTGCAATATCTTTTATTCTTAGGTAGCTACATCAGTACAATCCACACAAATGAAATAAAAAATGGAACTGTGCCCTTGGAGTTTGAGAATGTCAGTCCATCGCTCACCTGTGTTTACAGCACGACAGTTCTCAGTGGGAATCTTCTGAATGGGGCCTTCTTCAGACTTATCGTCCGAGGTGAGATACTCCTTGAGTCTAGCAAATGGCTGCTGTATATCTGGCCTGGGAGCATCATGGTAACGACACGGATGATCAAGAAGCCCTAGTTCAAATCTTACTGAGGTAGTTCAGTGAATTCTGGGCCTGAACACGCCGGAGTTTGGAAGGATGAGGGGGTTGGGGGGGGGGAGGGGGGGGGGGGGGGGGGGGGGGAGCATTGAAACCTACTGAATAATGAAAGGACTAGATAGAGTCGACGTGGAAAGGATGCATACAGTAACCGGAGAGTCTAGAACCAGAGGGCACAGACTCAGAATAAAAGTACGTTCCTTTAAAATGGAGGTGAGGAGGAATTTCTTCAGCCAGAGGGTAGTGAATCTGTGGAATTCATTGCCACAGACAGCTGTGGAGGCCAAGACATTGGGTATTTTTAAAGCGAAGATTGGTAGGTTCTTAATCAGGAATTGAGTCAAAGGGAGAAGGGTTAAGAAGGAAAATAGATTAGCCATGATCAAAAGGTTGAGTACTCGTTGGGTCGAATGGCCTAATTCTGCTCCTATGGTCTAATTCAATTTGGTTAATTAAATACGTTCTGGAATGTATCATGGAAGTTAAAAACCATTCAGGTGTTTAAAAACTTAAATTAAAGAAAATTGCATATACATAAATAAAAACTAAGACAGACACCAGGAACTGCAGATGCTAGAATCATGAGTAAAACACAAAGTGGTGGAGTTACTCAGCAGGTCAGCCAGCATCTGTGGAAGGAATGGACAAATAACATTTTGGGTTGGGTTGTCACCCATCCAGACCCTCCAGAGATGCTGCCTATCACGTTGAATCACTCCAGCATTTTATGTTTTACTATAAATTAATAGCTAATTGTTTGAAAAATCTGGCTTTGATTGAATAGAATAAAATCTGATTTCCTCACGGCTTATATTTGCAAAAAATAAATTAATTATATTAATACCAGTACAGTATTTACACTCAATTAACAGTCTCCAGGCTAAGTGTTACAGAAACCCAACATGCCACCACTGATCTCACAGCAATAGCAGCTGAACATTTCTTCACACTTTCACCAACAGAGGGTGCTAGAGACTGAAGAAACAAGCAGGGTATGAACTGAGCGGCTGATCTGCCCTTGACGATACACTTATTTCTGCTCACACATGACAAATGTCCTAATTACAAAAACAATTATCCTGGCATCCTCAAATTATATTGCTGCACTAAAACACTAAGTTACAGGGTAGATAAATATCATCAATTGTAATAATTTCTCTTCTGATCTCAGGTACCCCGGTGGTGCCTAGTTTGTTTTGAATAATTTAGACAAAATTACCATAACTGCTGCTAAGATTTGCAGTTTTTAGTGAAAACTCACATTTAGTGCATCTTGAGATTACGCAGCTTTTGAGCGAGTGTAGAAAGAGACAATGTTCATAAGTTCTTGGAGCAGAATTAGGCAATTTGGTTGAAGTGTACTCTACCATTCAATCCCCATTCTCCTGCCTTCTCCCCATACTCCCTGACACCCGTACTAATGTGGGGAAGTGGGGCATGCCCATTTTTGTATGCATGCCTTTGAGGACATTTTTTAAATTATATTCATTCTTTTGGGTGTAAGGCCGCCAATATGGGGAGTTTTATTTAAAGAGCTCGGACTGCTGTTACTATTGATTACTTATGAAACTGTCCACTGTGTCATAATATAATTATGTATCCTATAGTTCTGCAATTTACTTAAAAGCTATTTTCAGTCAGCAATAATCGAGTTGTTCACGGGTGCTGGAGCGGTTATGAGAAGTTCTTGGAATGATTCAATGAGTTCTTTAAAATAAGCCACAGTCCACAGGAACCATCTTTGCTATAGCTACCCTTTCAAGCCTTGTACAAGGCTCTGAAGAATATAATAATAGGACTGGGAGGAATTTACGTGGAATTTGGAAAGGGAAATCAAGTTTGACTGGTCTGAAATATTGTAACTAGCAGCACAGACAAGATCACGCAAGTGTAGGCACTTAATGAACCTTCATAAAATAAATTGAGCAGGCCAGGAATCAATCTGATTAACCTTTGTTAATTCCCTCACATAAGTATTTCCATCCTAAGAGTGATCAGCACTGTGCATAGTGTTTCACGTAAAATGTAAAGTGCAATGAAAATATATTTTGTGTCCGATTTCATGGATGAACACATAGAAAGCTTACCAGATTGGAAATGCAGGTTGAGAGGGAATGAGGAATACAAAGATGCCGGCAAAAGTTAAAATGTAGTATTGTAGGAATTAATGGGACAGAACGCTGCTAAATCCCCAGACTTGGTGAGCTCCATCCTTGGTTTTGAGGAGGTGGCTAGAGAGATATTGCATACACTGGTTATCATCTTTCAAAATTAGTTTTACTTTAGAATGGTTCCTATAAATTGAAAGGCAGCCAATGTGGGAAGGAAGAGAGAAAACAACAAGTTTATAGACCAGTTAGCCTGACATCAGTAGCAGGGACAAAGCTAAAATATTATTCAGGAAGTGGTAGTTGGGCTGTAGACTTTAGATTTTAGACTTTAGAGATACAGCACGGAAACAAGCCCTTCGGCCCACAAAGTCTGCTCCTGCCAACGATCACCCCATACACTTGCACTATTCTACACACTAGGGACAATTTGCAATTTTACCAAAGCCAGCTAACCTACAGGCATGTACATCTTTGGAGTGTGGGGGAAACCGGAGCACCTGGAGAAAGCCCACGAGGTCGCAGGGAGAAGGAACAAACTCCGTACAGACAGCACCCGTTGTCAGGATCGAACCTGGGTCTCTGGCGCTGTAAGGCAACAACTCTACCGCTGCGCCACTGAGCTGGCATGGAGAACATAATAATAAAGTGGCTGGAGAGAGTTAACATGGATTTGTGAAAAGGAAATCCATTTTTGACTAATCTGGACAATCAGACTGGTAGCACAGATAAAAAATGAACCAATTCCTATGATGTTTTTGGACCTTCAGAAAGACTTTGATAATGTAACACACAAGAAATGGTAAAGGAGCGTGGAGCATTATTCATAAAATAATAAAGTGGATTGAGGATTCATTTATCAGAAAGAGAAACAAAGAGTAGAGATAAATAGGTCATTGTTAGGTTAGGAGGTTGTGAATAATGAGGCAAGGCATGGATTGCTGCTGGAGTTCCAAATGTTCACTAGTCTATTCAGTGTTTTGGATGAGAGGAGTCAAGCATAACATATCCAAGTTTGCTGATGATAGAGAACTCTGCTAATGTGGGCAATATGAAGGATAAAGAGAAGCTTTTATTGGCAGACTAATGGGCAGAGAATTAAGTTGCTTACTCCTACTATTTCTTATTTTCATATGACATTTTTTTTAAACTTGTGTCTTTGATCTAATTTTAGGTTGTCTACCCTGACCTACTAACATTGATATTCGTCAATTTTGCATAATTATTCTCTAATAGTGCATTTTGGGATGTTTTGCTACATTGTAGGCACAAGATAAATGGAAGTTGCCACAGCTATTTAAATTGCATTTGTGTATATTCATGCTACAATTTTTATCATAAAAACATAGACATAGAAAATAGTTACAGGAGCAGGCCATTCGGCCTTTCGAGTCAGCACCGTCATTCAATATGATCATGGCTGATCATCCACAATCAATACCCCGTTCCTGCTTTCTCCCCATATCCCTTCATCCTGTTAGCCCTAAGAGCTAAATCTAACTCTCTCTTGAAAACATCCAGTGAATTAGTATAATGTGCAGTATAATGTGGATAAATTGCAGTATAATGTGATAATGTGGGTAAATGCAGTATAATGTGGATAAATGTGAGGTTATCCACTTTGGTGGCAAAAACAGGAAAGCAGACTATTATCTAAATGGTGGCCGATTAGGAAAAGGAGAGATGCAGCGAGACCTGGGTGTCATGGTACACCAGTCATTGAAAGTAGGCATGCAGGTGCAGCAGGCAGTGAAGAAAGCGAATGGTATGTTAGCTTTCATAGCAAAAGGATTTGAGTATAGGAGCAGGGAGGTTCTACTTCAGTTGTATAGGGTCTTGGTGAGACCACACCTGGAGTATTGCTTACAGTTCTGGTCTCCAAATCTGAGGAAGGACATTATTGTCATAGAGGGAGTGATGAGAAGGTTCACCAGACTGATTCCTGGGATGTCAGGACTGTCTTATGAAGAAAGACTGGATAGACTCTGTTTATACTCTCTAGAATATAGGAGATTGAGAGGGGATCTTATAGAAACTTACAAAATTCTTAAGGGGTTGGACAGGCTAGATGCAGGATGATTGTTCCCGATGTTGGGGAAGTCCAGGACAAGGGATCACAGCTTAAGGATAAGGGGGAAATCCTTTAAGACCGAGATGAGAAAGTCTTTTTTCACACAGAGAGTGGTGAGTCTCTGGAACTCTCTGCCACAGAGGGTAGTTGAGGCCAGTTCATTGGCTATATTTAAGAGGGAGTTAGATGTGGCCCTTGTGGCTAAGGGGATCAGGGGTATGGAGAGAAGGCAGGTATGGGATACTGAGTTGGATGATCAGCCATGATCATATTGAATGGCGGTGCAGGCTCGAAGGGCCGAATGGCCTACTCCTGCACCTAATTTCTATGTTTCTAATTGGCCTCCACTGCCTTCCACAGATTCACAACTCTCTGGGTGAAAACATTTCTCCTCATCTCAGTCTTAAATGGCCTACCCCTTATTCTTAAAATGTGACCCCTGGTTCTGGACTCTCCCAACGTCATGAATGTTTTGCCTGCATTTAGCCATAATTATCAATATGTAATTCCTGCCTCTCAGATTTGAAGACAACAGTCTGAAGAAGGGTCTTGACCCAAAATGTCACCCATTCCTTCTATCCAGAGAAACTGCCTATCCCGCTGAGTTTTGTGTCTATCTTTGATTTAAACCACCATCTGCAGTTCTTTCCTACACATACATATTTACTTATTTGATTGATGGTTTTCTGGATCATCTGGAGTTCTTCTATCCAGCCCATAAAAGTAACAATTAGACACGAAGCAAAAATATTGCACCCACTGTGATTCTGACATATCTCCAGCATGAATAGCTGGACAATGATACATGAGCTGTGATTGTCTTAGTGGTCATTGGATATTACTTTAATATTGTTCTAACACTTTTGTTTTGTGTTACAGCGTGTCCTGATAAAAAATGGGGTGCATCTTGTGACAAAACCTGTCCTGAGTGCCTGAATGGGGGGATCTGTCACGAAGGTACTGGGGAATGTATCTGTGGTCCAGGATACACAGGAGAGAACTGTGAACTGGGTAAGGGACTACAAGTGTTGAACATTGAGCTGAAATCGATTCCATAAATCAGGCATCCATGTGGAATTGATTTGCTGAATTTTTATATTTAAGTATGCTGACTTCAGTTCAGTTCAAAGATAGACGCAAAATGCTGGAGTAACTCAGCGAGACAGGCAGCACCTCTGGAGAGAAGGAATGGGTGATGTTTCGGGTCCAGACCTTTTTTCAGACTCAAGACTCAAGACTTTTTTCAGACTCAAGAAGAAGGGTCTCGATCCGAAACGTCACCCACTCCTTCTCTCCAGAGATGCTGCCTGTCCCGCTGAGTTACTCCAGCATTTTGTGTCTATCTTCGATTTAAAGCAGCATCTGCAGTTCCTTCCTACACATTCAGTTCACTTCAGTTTATTGTCACGTGTACCGAGGTACAGTGAAAAGCTTTTGTTGCGTGCTCACCAGTCAGCGGAAAGATAATACATGATTGCAATTGAGCCATACAGTGTACTTACAGTGTATTACAGCACATTTACAGTACAGGACAAGGAAATAACGTTTAGTGCAAGGTAAAGCCAGCAACGTCCGATCAAAGATCGTCTGAAGGTCACCAAAGCCTTAACTGGCCTATTTGCCTCATGCTAAGCCTCAGACACTGACAACACAGAGTAATAAAGCCATCTAAAGCAGTATGATTCAGTCACGTTCATTCACAGGTCATGGGTGAGGCAATAGACACCCTGTTTCAGCCACACGTGCTAATTTCAGTAACACTGACCTACACACTGAACATGCATCATCTGACAAGTATCAATCACTATTCAAGAAAAATGGTAGTTTGTTAAGGAAGAGAGAAAACCTTAATGGAAAAGGAACTACCGACAGTACACAGTCGACTCATTGAGGATAAGGAAATAATAGATGGGCTACATTGGCATAGTTTCATTTGGAGGATGTCGGTGATGATCAGTGGAAGACCAGATATGAGGAGAAGGAATTCAAACTATAGGCACGAATCCCCTAGTGTGCACGTTGAAATTTGAAGGAGTGAATGCTGAGGATGTAGATTCCGGTCCAAAACTTACCCCCTTAGTCTGGTTCAGTCAAACACTGAATACAAGCACTGGAAATCCAACTCTCCTTTATTGTACGTAATACCAATACCAATACCAATACAATACCAATACCAATACCGCGGGACCCATCCTTGTCTCTACTTATTTGAGCCCAGCAGCCTCGCACAAATAGAACAAACCCCAGAAGATCGGCACCCCACAATGTGCTCCCCACTCTTTTATACCCTTATAGGCCCTTGGCGCGAAAATACATGGGGGGGGTGGACAACCCTTACAAGCCAATTACCAATATGGGCTGCAAAGTACATTGAATGAAGTTCCCTAACCCAATCATACATAGCATAGTTTCAACACAAAACACTTAGGGGGAAACACTTCTGTTAAGTAGAGAAACATTATCACTAGGTGAAGAAACATCTTTGGTGAGGCCCCTCTCTTGGACCAATCACAATTAGCAGCGGGAAGACTCTGCAACATCATTGTAACCCAACATTTTCCCAACCAATCCCAAGCATGCTTTTGCAACAGGTGGGGGGGGCAAGAGATGATGCAGTAAGGTTTGACTGAGCCTGGGGCATCGATGGTGGAGTTAAGGGAGTGGCTGCAGAAGTATTGTGGTCCATGTTACAGAAGCTTATCTTGGCTATAATCATTTTCTGAATCTTAACAGCTCAACATTTTGTTTTTAGTCTGTGAAGAAGGAAAATTTGGTCGCAATTGCCAAGAAGAGTGTAAATCGCAGAGTTCCTGCAGTGGTTACAGGTTCTGTCTGCCCGATCCCTATGGCTGCTCTTGTGCTGCAGGTTGGCAAGGGAGGAAATGCAATGAAGGTAAGTGCAGAGAACACCATTCACGTTAAAGAAGTGCCTTGAAGCTTCTTATGCTGTGGAAGGATTCAGGGTGTGTTACGTTAAAAGTATCTGTGCAATTCATTGCCACCGACAGCTGTGGAAGCCAAGTCAATGGATATTTTTAAGCGGAGATTGACAGATTCTTTGTTTGTAAGGTTGTCAGGGAGTTATGGGGAGAAGGCAGGGGAATGGGATTGAGAGGGAAAGATAGATCAGCCATGATTGAATGGCAGATAGACTTGATGGGCCAAATAGCCTAATTCTGCTCCTAGAACTTAAGAATGTAAAGAAAATTGGGGAGGTGAGGTTTTGAAATTGTATGGCATTGTAACAAACAAAATAGCCTGCTTTATTGTGGAAACAAAGAACTGCAGATGCTGGTTTATACCAAAGAAAGACACAAAGTGCTGAAGTAACTCAGGGGGTTAGGAGGCATCTCTAGAGAAATGGGATAGGTGATATATCGGGTTGGGATTATTCTTAGACTTCCTGAGATGTGAAGAAAGGTACCGACCCAAAATACCACCTATCCTTTTTCTGTGGAGATGATCCTGACCGGCTGACCAGCATTTTGTGTCTATCAGCGTGTTTTTATTGTTTTTTGACCTTACTAATCTAATGCATTGCTAACCAGTGTCCCGTGTTTTTCCTGTCACAAACACGGGAACGTTAAATTGTCCAAAATGTTGGTGAGGTCACGCTTGGAGAATTGTATTCTGTTTTGGTCAACCTGCTGCAGGGAAGAAGCCACTAAGCTGGAAAGAGTGCAGAGAATTAGGAGCACGTTGCTGGGACTCGAGGGTCTGTGCAAAGGGCTGGGACATTATTCCTTGGAGTGTGGGATGATCTCATGGAAGGTGCATAAAATCATAAAGGCAATAGAAAGGGTGAATCCACAGTCTTTTTCCCAAGGTAGGAAAAGCAAGAATAGAGGTTTAAAGCATGAACGGAAACGTTTGATAGGAATCCGAGGGAAAACACACACAGCGGGGGATGGGGGTATATGGATCGAGCTACCAGAGGAAGTAGTTGAGGCAGGTACAACAGCAAGGTTTCGAAAGGTACATGGATATGAAACTTTTTCACACAGAGGGTTGTGAATCTGTGGAATTCACTGCCTCAGAAGGCAGTGGAGGCCAATTCTCTGGATGCTTTCAAGAGAGTTAGATAGAGCTCTTAAAGATAGTGGAGTCAGGGGATATGGGGAGAAGGCAGGAACGGGAGTTCTAATTGTGGATAATCAGCCATGATCGCAGTGAATGGCCCTGCAGGCTCGAAGGGCTGAATGGCCTATTCCTGCACCTATTGTCTTTTGTCTATTGTCTATTGAAAGGTTTAGAGGGATATAGGCCAAACATGAGTTAATAGAACATGCTTAGAAGGGACTTCCTGGTCAGCATGATCAAGTTGCTTTCGAGCTGTATGACACAATGACTATGACTCTAGCACTAACCTTATTTTGTCCTGTTAACATCAAATGAGGCAGGGTTTTGAGCTGCCACACCCCATCCCTAAGATAATGCTGATCAGGTGAAGGATACTCGGACAGTAAGGGGCACAGCATACAGTGCTAAGAAAACCAGGCTTTCCCAGCCTCTGGGGCATCTGACAAACCAAACAATGGGGGGGATGGGGACAGAAGGCCAGTGATACGTTATCTTGCCTCGTTGGTAAGGTGCCCCTCTGACCGTCTTGTTCCGAGAGCAGGCGAAGCATTCACTTGGCACTCCGACTACGATTTCCCTGACATTTGAACCCGAGGATCTGGCTGTTCCACCAGGCCAAAGGTCAAGAAAGTTTCCTCTCTGAAAATACAATCTTTTCGCTGCAAACCCCGGTGTGGAAACAAATTTATTGAGTAAATTGGAAAACTACAGTACAAATGCCAATATCCCGCAAAAATGAATCAGTAAGTTACATTGTCCAAATCTTCTGGAAATGAGCCGTGCTGGCATATGAAGGGGTCGTGATTGAAAGCCAAACAATAGTTCAGTGGGATTTTGATAGGAAAAATGGCTACACATCCTATCAGGAACACGGCCTTCTGCTGCCCGGCATCCTAGCCAACTCTTTTCAGAGGATTAACTGTCAAGCGGTTGGCACCTTCAATGCGTCTTCTCGCCAAAACTGTCTGCTGAGTCTAGTTTAAAAGGCAATTTCCTCAGCCTCAGTGAAGATTAAATGCTACAACTGTTAATCTGCTTTTCAGGTTAGAAGTCAAACTGAAGTTACATCTGTTCCCTCAGGTGGATAGGAAAGATCCGATCGCAATTTTGAAGAAGCACAGTGGTGTCCTGGCCAATATTTCTCCCTCAATCAGCATTATTTGAATACACGATCTGGACAGTATCACATTGTTGGTTGTGGAAGGCAGCCACAGGCAAATTGGCTGATGCATTTCCCAATGTTATAACAGAGACTCAAGATCAGAGCGCTTAATTGGCTGTGAAGCGTTAGTGATGTCTTGAGGGAGATATAATATGCTGCCATGCCATTTTCACCTGCCAGAGGACAGAGAGTGAGGAGGTCTTGCCAGTATTATCACTGCGCTTAAAAGCGAAACTTTAACTGTATAACAATGGTAGGATTTCCTTCAATGTGAGTACAGATCTCCACTGGCCATTGGAATGGAAAAACCCAAAAGTTAATCATTTGACATGTGTTTGATTGTGTTTGTACTGTAATCACCTCCGATCCAAATTCAAAGAAAACAGACAAGAAATAACTCGGCAATTTGCTAAAATCTCGAATCTCAGATTCAATTAATTATTGTAAGAAATCTGCACAGCTGTTTTCAGCAATAAGGAATTGAATGTCTAAAGCAAAATGTAGAATTAAAGAAGTGTTGTTTGGTCCCGGGGCGATCGCAGTGGGCTGAACGGCTTGTTTCCACACTGTATCTCTAAACAAAATAAAATTGTGGAGGAGAATTGGACTGGATGCAATGTTTTTGGGCAGAGGGACCAGGTTCGATCCTGACTATGAGTGCTGTCTGAACGGAGTTTGCACGTTCTCCCCATGACCACGTGGGTTTTCACCAGGTGCTCCAGTTTCCACCCACATTCCAAAGATGCACAGGTTCGTAGGTTAATTGGCTTTGGTTAAAATTTGTAAATTGTCCCTAGTGTGTAGGATACTGCTTGAGTACGGGGATTGTTGTCAGGGCGGACTCTGTGGGCCGAAGGGCCAGTTATATCAGATATCCACCAAGTGCTGCAGTACAATGGTTCAAGGGTCTTTATTGTCATATGTGCGAAGTGCAAATGCACAATTAAATTATTTTCTTACAAACAGTCCAGTAGAGTTTTGCCATACCATCCACAATTAAACCCATCCCCGAACAGAAATAGTCTTCTGAGCCCGCATGAAAAAGGCACCATGTTTTGCTGCCATTTTTCTAAGTCCAGTCATCATTCCAGTTGTTATGAGTGGTGCCTGATTCAGTCTAGCTTCAGGCTGCTGCAGGCCTCCAGCCGTCGCCTGCCTTGGTGGGCCAGCAACCAACATCGTCTCCTCGCTCTTTCACCTTTGTGCCTCAGTAACTCAGCGGGTCAGGCAGCATCTCTGGAGAAAAAGATAGGTGAAGTTTTGGGTCGGGACCCTTCTTCAGATTCTGAAGTCGGGCTCTGACCCGAAACATCACCTATCGCTTTTCTCCAGAAGTGCTGCCTGACCCACTAAGTTAATCCAGCACTTTGTGTCTTTCTTTACTTGAGTAAATAGTTTTCAATGGCCTTGTGCTAGCTGACTGCTTCATCCAAGAAAGTTCTCTAAATTATCACTGGATGTGATGTGCATCTGGCTCCTCTGCTCTGGTCGTTTGTGCTCTATCGCTGGATCACAGATGAGCCCAACTGCAGGCCAGGAGGTCAGATATATTTCCAGGCCATTTCTGGCTTTAATATTGCAGTGCGCAGGTGCAGAAACAAGCTGAAACACGGGCAGAGTCATCAACAAAAGGCATACGCATACAGACCAGCAATCCCATTAATACCTGTGGAACTGTACTCAATGCATGGGACAGTAATCTTTAGTGACCAAGAAATTGTGATTTAAGGCCGTAAATTATTCGATTGCTCGATCTAATTAAATGATGTTCTCAGTTTGTAGCCCTGGCACCTATGGACCGGAATGTAGGCTGAAATGCCACTGTCAAAATGGAGCAAGTTGTAATCGATTCCATGGGTGTAAATGCCCTGCAGGATGGCATGGCCTGAACTGCGAGAAATCAGGTACCAGACATTGTGTGAATATGCATGTATGGAAATGTGTATGCAAATCTGTACCTGACTTTTATTGTATATCTGTATACATGTGTGTTTCCAGGGATGTGTATTTGTTGCGTGTGTGTGTGTTTGTGCAGGCACAGATATATGCATGTGTGCTTGTTGGTATTTATATGTGTTCTCATTTTCTTCTGATGGATGGCCGTTTGTTCCAAGGCGTACCTTCTTCAACAAAATGGGTTTCCCTTTGCTTCAGTTTGAGGTTCTCACTGCACATAAAAGCAGACAAAAGCTTTCCACAGTACCTCTGTACACATGACAATGTCAAGCCACGCCGAAATTAAAACTAAACATGCAATATTAATATGAGACTTAAATAATCCTGATTCACCCATCAGTGCTCACCGTTCCATAATTGACTTGATAATATTGAAATAAATTCTTGTTAATGGGATGAAGTCTTTCTGAAAATATATATATTTAAATATATAAGTATATATTTAAATATATAAATAAATATGTATGCCTGGCGGTGTTTGGGTTTGGTTAACAAAGCTCTGGACTAAGAATTTTTTAGAGGACATAAACAGCGAGGAAGGTTAACAAGGATTTCTTCTGGAATTGTTTGACGATGGAACAAGGAAAATGGATAAGTGTACCTGGACTTTCAGAAAGCCTTTGATGAAGTCCCACATAGGAGATTAGTGGGCAAAATGGTATTGGGGGTAGGGTACTGACGAATAGAAAATTGGTTGGCAGGCAGGAAACAAAGAGTAGGGATTAACAGGTACCTTTCAGAATGGCAGGCAGTGACTAATGGAGTATCGCAAGATTGTTAAGGGATTGGACATGCTAGAGGCAGGAAACATGTTTAAGGGGCCACAGTTTAAGAATAAGGGTTAGGTCATTTAGAACGGAGATGAGGAAAAATGTTTTCACCCAGAGAGTTGAGATTCTGTGGAATTCCCTGCCTCAGAAGGCAGTGGAGGCTAATTCTCTGGATGCTTTCAGGAGAGAGTTAGATAGAGCTCTTAAAGATAGCGGAGTCAAGGGATATGGGGAGAACGCAGGAACGAGGTACTGTGTGTATGATCAGCTATGATCACGTTGAATGGCGGTGCTGGCTCGAAGGGCCGAATGGCCTACTCCTGCACCTATTGCCTATTGTCTAATTACAGCAGGATTTCGATCAGCTAGCTAGGTGGGCTGGAGTTGGCAAATGGAGTTTAATTCAGTTAAGTGCTGGTTCTGTGTTTCGAGAGGTCAAAGCAGGGTAGGACATTCATAGTGAATGATATGACCTTGGAGAGTGTTATAGAACAGAGGGACCTAGGAATACAAGTACATAGTTCTCTGAAAAAAGCATCACAGATGGACAGATTGGTGAAGAAGGCATTTAGCACGCTGGCCTTCATTAGTAAGGACATTGAATATAGAAGTGGGAATTTATGTTGCAGTTGTACAAGATGTTGGTGAGGCCACACTTGGAGTATTGTGCTGACCTTCGGTCAGCCAGCTATGGGAACTAGAAAATGAGTAGAGAAGATTGATAAGGATGTTGCCAGGACTTGGACTGCATTGTAGGGAGATGTTAGTTTGGCTAGGATTTTATTTCTCGTAGTGTGGGAAACATAGGGTTCACCTTGTAGAGCTGCATAAAATCATGACAGGGGTTCTGTAGATAGGGTGAATGCACGCGGGCTTTTATTCATGATTATAAAATCAAGAATTGGAGGGTATAGTTCAAGTTGAAGGGGAAGATTTCATTGGAACTTGAGTGGCCAGAGGGGCAGGTACGAGAATGAAGTTTACAAGACATTTGGACAAATACTTAGGGGGATATGGATTAGGGGGATATGGGTCAAATACGGGCAAATGGAACTAGCTTAGATGAGCATCTTGGTTGCCTTGGGCGAGTTAGGCCGAAGAGTTTATTTCCATGCTGGATGGACACGATGCCTCTAAATGCTGGACTCTTTGACAGTGACGATCTCCATAATATTACTTTGTGTACTTGGGAGGATTTTAACGACTGGTATTTATTGACAAATATTTGGTAATATCGAGCTGATTTCCTTCCCTTAAGATCATATGCCTAAGATAGTGGACACTTTTACCGAAGTTGAATTGAACCTAAAGTCAAGCCCGGTAATGAGATGTTCTGCCTCAGCCATACCTTTGCCTGTCAATGGGGAAATTCACATCCGTAAATCAACCAGTGCCATACTAAAGGTGAGTGTTCTCACAAGCATTTCCTGGGTTTGCATGTGATGCAATCATGATATAGGATTCAAAGTATATGTCAAGAGATTGCCACTGCACTTTTTGTGAATAGAATAGACAATGTAATGATGTGTAGAGAGGAACTGCAGATGCTGGTATATACTGAAGGTAGATACAAAGTGCTGGAGTAACTCAGCAGGTCTGGCGGCATCTCTGGAGAAAAAGGGTGGGTGACGATTCGGGTCGGGACCCTTCTTCAGACGTTCGACAATGTAATATATTTTCAAGCTAACAATTCCTGCAACCACGCCATGGCATAAAATTACATACGGTTTTCAGGCCCTTCAGCCTAATCCCTCTGTGTTGGCGGTGCTTATTCACGTGGAAGTCTTTCGGGCCTCATCTCGTCTACTGCAGTCGACGGTCGATGAGAGTGTGGGTGACCGTCGTGAGGGAGGGGGAAGAACAATGGGGACCCGGCGTGGGGAGGGACCGCCATGAGAGAGGGCGATCCGGAACGGGGGAACCGCTGCGGGGGAGGTTAGAACAAAGGAGGAGCCGACTTACCATGTAACTTGGTCAGCCCCTTAGATGGCCGCTATTTGTATACCTTGGGTGTGCAAGCAAAGAATTTCCCTGTGCCTTGTCACGAGTGACAATAAAACATTCCATTCCATCCATGATGTTACAGAGGCGTGTGAGTTATGCACACTGAAGCGTGACATCAGAAGAATAAATAAGAATCACATGTACAGCAAGATATTCAGAGAAAAATAGAATCCTTGCAAATAGTAGATATAAGGAAGAAACCTGTGATCCACACAAACAGCGGCACCTCATCGGGAGAAGTCTGTGAGCTTTGAGCGTGCAAATTGTCCATAGCCCACTGGCCACATCTTCCCATCTCCACCCCTTTCTGCTTTCTGCAGAGACCGTTCCCTCCGTAATTCCCTGGTCAACTCGTCCCTTCCCACCCAAACCACCCTCTCCCCAGGTACTTTCCCCTACAACCGCAGGAGATGCAACACCTGTCCCATTACCTCCCTGTATCTGCTGTTCCCGGTAGGTCAACTTCTCTACATCGGCAAGACCAAGCGCAGGCTCGGCGATCGTTTTGCTGAACACCTCTGCTCAGTCAGTCTTAACCTACCTGATCTCCCAGTGGCTTAGCACTTCAACTCCCCCTCCCATTCCCAATCTGGCCTTTCTGTCCTGGGCCTCCTCCATTGTCAGAGTGAGGCCCAGCGCAAATTGGAGGAACAGCACCTCATATTTCGCTTGGGTAGTTTTCATCGCAGCGGTATGAACATTGACTTCTCTAATTTCAGATAGCCCTTGCTTTGCCTCTCCTTCCCCTTCCCCTTCCCAGCTCTCCCACTAGTCTTACCGTCTCCGACTACATTCTATCTTTGTCCCACCCACTCCCCTGACATCCGTCTGAAGAAGGCTCTTGACCCGAAACGTCACCCTCTCCAGAGATGCTGCCTGACCCGCTGAGTTACTCCAGCATTTTGTGTCCACCTTCGATTTAAACCAGCACCTGCAGTTCTTCCCTACACAACAGAAGTAAAAGACAAGCGCTTTTGTGGAAGTGTGAAATGTTGAAATATTTTAGTGATACAGAATCATAGAATGATGGCCATTTAGCCCATTGTGCTCGTGCCAGGTCTTAAGTACAATTGTCACACTCATTCCCTTCCATAGTTCCTTTCCCACAAAACCTCTTTGTACATTCAAACTCCTTAATAGCCAAAAAATGATTTCTCTCCGTCCTAAATAAAGTGAGACCTAGTCTCCTTCACTTGGGGGAGAAGGCAGGTACGGGATACTGAGTTGGATGATCAGCCATGATCATATTGAATGGCGGTGCAGGCTCGAAGGGCTGAATGGCCTACTCCTGCACCTAATTTCTATGTTTCTATCCTTCACGTTTTTAGGTAGAGTATTTCCTCTTTGGTTGACAATATTTTTTCTTATCCCTGTGCTGAGAGGTGAAGCCCATATTCTGAGCCCGTGTCCCCCAATTCTAGACCCCGAACCGAGGAAATAATCAGCCATGTATGTACCCAATCAGACTAGGGCATTCTTATTTCAATGAAATCGCCTCTCATTCTACAACAGAGTGTAGAGTCAATCTGTTTCATTTCTCCTCAGGGGATAGTGTGTTCTTCGTAGAAATCAATCTGGTGAACCTTTGTTATGTTTCCTTTGTATCAAATATGTCCATCCTTAGATAGGATATGGACACAATATCCCAGGTATGGTCTCCCATGGGTCCTGTATAAATGCAGTCAGAAATGAATTGCCTTTCAGAGTGGGTGAAGAACACAGGATAATGTACACACAGGAGCATACTCTGGTGGCTTTGTATTGAACTTTCCTGAAACAAAGGAACTGATCCAGCTCAGGGGCAAACGGCTTGTTATCTATCTGTTGGATGAACCTCACCTCACATCTGCTGTTCATGTCCGTCTGTCACATTAAGCTGCTGCTGTCAAGTAAAGCATTATACATTTGGGTTTTGAATAAGCGCAAGAGAGTTCTCCCTGGTGTTCTGGCCAATATCAATCCCCCTAATCAATATCACTAATAAAGGATGTAGGAAGGAACTGCAGATGCTGGTTTAAATCAAAGATAGACACCAAAAGCTGAAGTAACTCAGCGGGTCAGGCAGCCTCTCTGGAGAAAAGGAATAGGTGATGTTTAGTTTTGGGTTGAGACCCTTCTTCAGATTGAGAGTCAGGGGAAAGGGAAATGAGAGATATTGATGGCACATAGAATGAGAGATATAGATGGATCAGGCTATCCAGAGATGCTGCCTGCCCTGCTGAGTTACTCTGCCATTTTGTGTCTATCTTCATTATAAACCAACATCTGCAGTTCCTTCCTACACATTATCACATTACTGTTTGTTGAAGGCAATGTGCTTCTGGACAGCTTGGGCCACAAGTGCTGATCATCGTGGCACAGTTCAGGTCACACCTTCCTAAACTGAAATTGATCCAATTATTCTTTGTTTTCTGCCAGATAACTAGATCTCACTCCATGCCGACAGATTATCCTAAATCCATGTACTTTAATCTTGTTTAAAGACCTTATATGTAGCACTCCATGTGCAAGGTCAAACACACCATATCCATTGGCTTCCTTTACGTAATCTATCAGATACAAGCTCCAAAATCTCTATAAAAATATAATTTTCCTCTCACAAAAACATGCCAACTCTGCCAAATCTAATCATTATTTTCCATGTGCCTTGCTATATGTTCCTTAACGAAAGGCTCTGGCAGTTTATCTATGGCTGACGTCAAGTCAACTGATCTGTATATCCTTGGTTTTCTCTCTACCTCTATTCCAATGTGGCAAGATTACATTTGCTGTCCTCCACCCAATGAGAACTATTAAAGAAACAGGGATATTAAAAGATAATCCGAGAACATGCGTGATTTTTTTTAAGGCAGGCAATTTTACCCAAACACCTTCTGTGTCATTCTGCGTCATAAGGTTTTGAAATAGATGGCAATGCAGATTTAGGATGCACTGTCCACAAACTTTTAAAAGATGTCAACCAGTGTAATAAATGGCCAATTTTGGTTGTTACCTAGTATACCTGATTATTTATTGTATTATTGGGTATTGTACATTTATTGTTGTGTTAATGTGCCTGTAAAGCTTCAGCAAGCAAAACAATTAATTGTTCTGGTCCAATGGCATATGGCAATTAAACACTCTTGACTCTTACGAGTACATCCTCTATCGGCATAGTCATCTCATTCAAAACCTTAGGATGTAGAATTTCTCAGATGGGATTTGAGTACAAATTCCTGCCTTAAAACAATCCCTGACATTCTCCTGTTGCCCTTTACCATCCTTGCTTCTTTAATTATACTACAAGTCTTTCAATGATCTTTATTTTCCAGGTCTTGTGTCAACAGTCTGTCTCCAGTGGGACCCAGAGTCTACTTTGGGTACCGCAGCATGTGTTTGCTAAATCACTCCAAGTTCCCCATTCCATCATGCAACCAGTTAGTAAGGTTGAGACAGGGGGTCCTGCCTTTTCACTTTGTCCCTCAGGCAGATGATTTCTAGCCAGTTTGACTGTCGATCAAAGGTAGACACGAAGTGCTGGGGGGGGGGGGGGGGGGGGGGGGGGGGGGGGGGGGGGGGGGGGGGGGGGGGGGAGAGAATGAAGATCTGGAGGCAAGAAAAGACCAGGACCAATCAGGGACAGACACAACTGACCTCAGGCAGGGTGGTGCCCTGGTGGGCCCATTGTTGGCTGGGGAAGGTGTGAACTGAGGAGGGATCCAATTTGGAGAACTGGCGAGACAACTGGGGGAGGAATGTGTCAAGGGGAGAGGGAGAGGGGATGGGAGTGTAGGAGGAAGTTACTTAAAATTAGAGAATCCAACATTCACACCTGTTGAGTTCCTCCAGCATTTTGTTTAACACATTGAGTTAGGTTGTGAACATGTGTTTCTTTACTTCATGATACATTTCTTCAAAATAAGGAAAGAGAGAAAGTCCAAATTGCTCCTTATCTGCAGAATGTTATTAATTTGAAGATTTATTCGCATTGCACGCGAAAGATCTCCGTTGGTACTTTGTACAAAAAGGATTAATTATTAAAGAAAAGTCTGAAGAAGTGTCTCGTTACAGCTGTTTGTGTCTAACTTTGGTGTAAACTGGCATCTGCAAATTCCTTTCAACACAAGGAATAATTACTGTTTGGAAGTCTGTTATTTTGAACAAAGTTATTCTGTTATCAAATGTCAGAAATGAATTGAAATGGTATTTATATTTTCATCTCAGGCAATGAAATCCATCATGCAAGGGAACTTAACCACTTCAGAATTTAAATTGCCGGAGGTTAGTCCGCAGGATGAAGGCATTTGGGAATGTGGAGTCAACACGTCTACTGGCACTGAATCTAGGAGGTTCAAAGTCATTGTAAAAGGTAGGAGGTTCCAAAAGCTTAAACCTTTGGGACTCGATCTTCAGCTTTTAGCTGTTGTGCAGAGCCTTTGTAAATGTGATAAAATGTTATAAAACTGAAGCTGCAATTCCTTGCCAATCCCACTGAACCTCTAACCACTGTGTACATTCAGAAAAAGAACATTCATTTGTATATCCTTTTCCCTGCTCTGAAACAAAGTGGAAGCATACTCTTATGTTTGTATGTTATCCATTTTGCTACTTTAAACTATCATCATATACTCTCTCCTAGACTTTCTAAATGTACCCTCACCTCAGAACTTGCCCCTCAATGAGAAAGATCTTGTGCAATAGGTACATAGACCTATGTCTCGGAGGTTTTGTATTTGGCGTTGAGTGGAATGAGCTTAATCATGTCCCACCTAAATCTTAATGGGGTTTAAGACAATTCTTCATCAACCACCATCTTTATTCCCTGATGAGCCACGCTTTTCCCAATGTATTTTCATGGAACAGCTGCATTTTAAATTTTGCTCAGAGAAGGGGAATCGAGAACCAGAGAGCATAGGTTTAAGGTGAAGGGGGAAAGATTTTATAGGAATCTGTGGAGTAACCTTTTCACAATAAGGGTGGTGGGTGCAAGGAAAGAGCTGCCGGAGGAAGTAGTTGAGGCAGGGACAATCGCAACGTTTAATACGCAATTCGACAGGTATATGGATAGGACAGGTTTGGAGGGAAATGAGCCAAACGCAGGTCGGTGAGACTAGTGTCGATGGAACATGTTAGAGGCAAGTTGGGTCGAAGGGCCTGCTTCCGAACTGTATGAACCTATGTTGCAATGGATCATCTGTTTGTCTATTTCTTATTTTACAAACAAGTAATAATTGTTTTTTCCAGTGCCTCCAATGCCAGTGAACATTCCAAGTGTCCTAGAAAAGAAAAGCAGGCAGCTAAAAGTGAATCCAAACAGTGAGAACTTCACTGGAGATGGACCGGTGAAATCTGTTAAACTTCTCTACAAGCCCAATGATAGTGGTGCACAGTGGTCAACGATAGTAGGTGAGTCATTTCAAATGAGTCAGCGTGGACTGAATACTCTCAGGGATCGTAGGTTATATAAATCCTTGGTGGCTTAAAGTGAGGAAAATGTGAATCTTGGCATTTTGATCTTCTTATCAATTGGTAAAGATAGATATGAAACCAAACTAATGGGTACAGGAAGTCCTAAAATGGGCGGCACATTGGTAGTAGATTTTCTGCCTTGGCGCCAGAGATCAAGGTTCAATCCTGACTACAGGTCCTGTCTGTGCAGAGTTTGTATGTTCTCCCCGTGACCGCTAGGGTTCTCTGTGGGTGCTCTGGTACAGCTTTGTTGGTTAATTGGCTTCTGTAAATTGTAAATTGTCCCCTGTGGGTAGGATACTGCTAGTGTATAAAGTGATCGTTGGTTGACATGGACACAGTGGGCCGAAGGGCCTGTTTCACGCTGCATCTCAAAAGTCTAAAGTCTTGGCATTAGCAGAGAAACAAGTGACATGACTGCCCTCCAGTGGACTGCTGAGGAACCAGAGAAGACCATTAATTCTGAAACGTCCAACTTTCAATGAGATTAAAGTAACCTTATTACCCTACCCAATTAAGATAAATTACTGAAATCGGGAGATGGTGTCTTACGAATCTGATTGTTTTTTAAAGAAGTAACCAAAAAGGTTGACAAGTGCAAAGCGATAAGACATTGTCTACATAGTCTTCAGCAAGGCATTTGATAAGGTTCCGCATGGTAAGCTGCTCAAGATGGTTAGATCGCAAGGGATCCAGGGAGAGTTAGCTGAGTGGATAGAGAATTGGCTTCATGGAGTCAAGGATAGGGTGAACGCTGAAGGTTGTTTTTCGGACTAGAGGCCTGTGACTTGCGGTGTGCCTCGGGGATCGGTGCTGGGCCCATTGCCTTTTGCAGTTCATATCAATGATTTGAACAAGAATGTGGAAGGCATGATAAGGAAGTTTGCAGATGACAGTACAGTGCGTGGTATCGTAGATAATGAAAACGGTTATCAAAAATTGCAGCAGGCGCTTGATAAGTTGGGCAAGTGGGCTGAGAAATAGTTAATGGAGATGAATGTAGATCGTGTGAGGTGTTGCACTTTGTGAAGTAACACCAGGGTCTGACCTTCACAGTTAATAGCAGGGCCCTGGGGAGTGTTGTAGAGCAGACAGTTCTAGGTATACAGGTTCATAGATCATTGAAAGTCGTAGGTAGAAATGGTAGTCAGGAAGGCTTTCAGTACATTGACCTTCATCTGTCAAGGTATTGAGTATTAGAAGTTGGGATGTAATGCTACAGTTTAGTTTTAGTTTAGAGATACAGCGCGGAAGTTGGCCCTTTGGCCCACCGAGTCCGCACCAACCAGCGATCAACGCACATTAACACAAGCCTACACTCACTAGGGACAATTTATACTTATACCAAGTAACCAATTAAACTACAAACCTGTATCTTTGGAATGTGGGAGAAAACCTAAGATCTTGGAGAAAACCCACACGGTCATGGGGTGAATGTATAAACTCCATAATCAGAATCAAACCTGGGTCTGCAGCACTGCAAGGGCTGCAAGGCAGCAGCTCTGCCGCTGCGCCACTGTGCTGCCCAATATGTTGTACAGCATGTTGTGAGGCCGCATTTGACGTGTTATTTTCAGTTTTGGAATCAACTCCCTAAGCACCAGGGGACATTTATGGAGATCAATTTATCTTCAAACGCACATCTTGGGGATGTGGTAGGAAACCAGAGCGCCCAGAGGAAACCCACATGGCCACAGGGAGGACATACGAACTCCGCACGGACGGACAAACCCCGTTGAGGTCATGGTTAAACCATGTTCTCTAGAGCTGTGAGGCAACAACTCGACTTTCTGCGCCACTGTGCCACCCTTGCTATTTCCAGATAAGGAATTGCCTTTTTGAGAACCCGGCAATGTCATAATTGGGGCTGTGAACATCCAGCCTGTTCAGAGTGCATTAATCAGCAGTGCTGATAGCATGCTGTTTGTATGTTGATGAGTGCTGTGAATGAAAAGCCTGGGACTGCAATGGACACTGCATTGGAATTAAGTATTGGTGAAGTGTGACCACAAAAGGTGACAGTTCTCTTTGATCCTCTCAAAGGATGCAGGTACAGGTAAAGGATGCAGTTACAGGTAAAGGATGCAATTACAGGTAAAGGATGCAGTTACAGCTAAAGCCGGTAAATGGCATCTCGGCTAAAATTGAGAACTGTTTTATTTCAGTTGATAATAACGAGCCGATCACACTAATGAACTTGAAGCCTTTGACACGTTACCTGGTTCGAGTCCAGCTGACTCGCCCCGGAGTGGGAGGAGAGGGACCTCCAGGTCCTGATGCCATTTTGGAAACAGATTGCCCAGGTAAATGCATGCAGAATTTTTATTTGAATGGAATTTGTCGTAAATTAATCTCCAAAAACATTGAATGGTCTCCTTTCACACACAGCCACATATCTGGCAGGTTTTTAATCGAGGGAATGCTGTGCTTCCAATCTGGTGAAATTATACCTGTACTTACTGTCCATAGGGATGTCCTTGCTTATTGGAAATCTGGCTTTGCTGACTGTATATAACAGGAACTGATCAAATGGGAGCAGGATAAAGCCACCGGACCTCTCAAGTCTGCACTACCATTCCATAAGATCATCACTACTCTGATCTTGGCTTCAGCACCACTTTGCAACCCTATCCCTATTATCCTCAGCTCACCAAAATATTTTCTTCAATCTATCTTAGATTTATAGAGTCATACAGCATGGAAACAAGCTCTTTGGCCCAACTTGTCCATGCCGACAAGGTACCAGTCTGAGCTAGACCCATTTGTCTGCATTTGACCCATATTCTTCCAAACCTTTCTTATCCATGGACTGTAGCTGTCCAAATGTCTATTGCACATTGTATCCATCTTTACCACTTCCTCTGTTGGCTCATTCTATATACCCACCACCCTCTATGTGAAAAACCTGCCCCTTAAGTCCCCTTAATTTAACATCTTTCTCCATTCACCTTAAACTGATGCTCTAAAGTTTTAGACTCCCCGACCCTGGGAAAAGGACTGGGGCTGTTCACCTTATCTATGCCCCCCGTGATTTTATATACCTCACTGAAGTCACCCTTTGACCGCCTTCATTCCTGGGAAACCAATTCCAGTTTTTCACATCTCTCCTTGTAAGTCCAGTCCCGGCAACATCCATGCGGACCTCATCTACAGCCTCTCCAACTTAATCACATCCTTCCTATGGCATTGCAACTGAGAACAAGTGCAGTCTCATTATTGCTTGAATATATTTCACAGTAGCCTTCTTGGATGTCTGGGGTAGGGAATTCCAACCCAGACTGCTCCCCCCCCCCCCCGAGAGACAAGAATTCCACCTCGCCCTGACCTAAATGGGTGACTCCCCTACCCACGTAGAAACTATGACTCCTAGTTAGTCATAGTGATAGAGTATGGAAACAGGCCCTTCAGCCCACACCGACCAACAATGTCCCAGCTACACTAGTCCCACCTGCCTGCACTTGGTCCAAATCTCTCCAAACCTGTCCTCTCCACGTACCTGTTTAACTGTTTCTTAACTGTTGGGATAGTCCCAGCCTAACTACCTCTTCTGGCAGCTTGTTCCATACACCCACCACCCTTTGTATGAAAAAGTTACCCCTCAGATTCCTATAAAATCTTGTACCTATGTCCTCTGGAGTTCTAGAGATGTGCATGTGGCGATAAACATATTCTCACCACCTACCTGGCCAAGCACCCCCCTTCCTTCCACCCCCCCCCCCCCCCCCCCCCCCCCCCCCCCCCCCAGAATCTTGTACATTTTAACATCAAACTCTCCCCCTGTGCACAGTGCATCAAAATGAATTATTATTTCCTCCTTCAGAACCCACCATGGTGCCAAAGATTGATCGGGTCTTGACCAAGAAGAGGGACACCATCTCCATCAGCTGGAATATTTCCAAAGATCACGGGAATGGAAGTGGGTTCATCGTTCAAGTCATTGACCTTGAGAATTCGGTGAAGAAAGAGATCAGAGTGGAGCCCTTCTCTGTGCGGTCCACAGACATTAAAGACCTGGAGCCTGGCCATACATACGAGATGTATGTCACAGCATTCCACTGCGGAAGCCTTGGAACCCCATCTGACCCAGTTAAAATGCAAGTGGATGCAGGTAACTTGGAATAATTGATGTTTTATATCCCAGCATTGTAAACTGAAAAAAAAAATTGTATCTACTTCTGGCTACTTTTTACCAAATGAGATTCTTTTATGGAAATTGAAATCAGAACATTGGGAAAAAGTGAATTAAGTCTTAGAATCTCTTAGCACAAGACAGGTGGGCTGTAAAGGACAATTACAGTAGTAGATGATTTTAATGTTTTTTTTGCTTAATGTTGTGCTATTTCATTACTTTGCAGACCCTTAGTATTTGCAGAGATAGATTTCTTCATCAGAGTTAGCATCAAGTGTTCTTGCAACAGATTTAACTCGGCTAAACACAGAGAAATTATGCATGAGAGTTGACCACGAAAGAATGGATCGGCTGGACTTCTATTCACTAGAATTTAGAAGGTTGAGAGGGGATCTTATAGAAACATATACAATTCTTAAGGGATTGGACAGGCTAGATGCAGGAAAAAATGTCCCAAAGTTGGGTGAGTCCAGAACCAGGGTTTACAATTTAAGAATAATTGGTAGGCCATTTAGGATTGAGATGAGGGAAAGCTTTTTCACCCAGAGAGTTGTGAATCTGTGGAATTCTCTGCCATAGAAGGCAGTGGAGGCCAATTCACTGGATGTATTCAAGAGAGAGTTAGATATAGCTTTTAGGGTTAATGGAATCTAGGGATATGAGGTTAAGCAGGAACGGGGTACCGATTTTGGATGATCAGCCATGATCATATTGAATGGCGGTGCTGGCTCGTAGGGCCGAATGGCCAACTCCTGCACTTACCTTTTATGTTTCTATGTTTCTTTGACCAGAAGATGGGATTGTGTGAGGGATGGGAACATACATTGGAGACTGCTGCCTTTTGCCTTCTTCCCAAAACTTTACCCCCTCTCAACCCCAATAGCAATGTGTTTTACTCCACTTTCATCACAGCCTTCCCTGATACTGTACAGTGGCTGCCAGAGAAAGGGTACTTTAGGTCTCATACGCAGTCAATGTGACAAATCAAGCCACGTTTATTGTCATATGAACAAGTATGTTGAGGTACAATACAATGGAAAAAAATGCATTATTTGCAGCAGCATTACAGGCACATCGACTCAGACGACACAGCAGAACATAAATTATAGATGATTTCTGCAGTTGTACAGGGCCCTAGTGAGATCCACACCTGGAGTATTGTGTGCAGTTTTGGTCTCCAAATTTGAGGAAGGACCTTGCCATTGAGGGAGTGCACGGGGTCTTATTCTTGCGAATGAAACATAAACCAAAGGATTAGTAAGATCTCAAGCCGGGTGTTGAGCAGCCAGGTTGTTGTCTCTGCGTCAATGTCTGCCAGGCCATGAGCTCCATTTGGTGGGTGGTAGAGCAGGCACCCAGAGATGACATGGTCGGCTGTCTGTTGTTCTGCTCCGCATTCGCAGGCTGGGCTCTGGCGGAGGGAGCCCCCATCTCCACATGCTGGCGTTGAAACGCCCAACTCCAGTACGAAGTCTGTGGAGCTTCACCCATGCTCCTCTGGGGAGGTCAGACCCTGGACAGCTTTCATCTGGTGAAGAGATGTAGCTGTGTAATGGAGATTTTGTTAATTCCCGGGATGGCGGGATTGTCATATGTTGATAGAATGGAACGGCTGGGCTTGTATACTCTGGAATTTGGAAGGATGAGAGGGGATCTTATTGAAACATATAAGATTATTAAGGGATTGGACACGCAAGAGGCAGGAAACATGTTCCCGATGTTGGGGGAGTCCAGAACCAGGGGTCACAGTTTAAGAATAAGGGTTAGGCCATTTAGAACGGAGATGAGGAAAAAACTTTTCACACAGAGAATTGTGAATCTGTGGAATTCTCTGCCTCAGAAGGCAGTGGAGGCCAATTCTCTGGATGCTTTCAAGAGAGAGCTAGATAGAGCTCTTAAAGATAGTGGAGTCAAGGGATATGGTGAGAAGACAGGAACGGGGTACTGATTGTGGATGATCACGTGATCACATTGAATGGCGGTGCTGGCTCGAAGGACCGAATGGCCTACTCCTGCACCTATTGTCTATTGTCTATTGTCTATAATGTGTAGAAAGGAACTGCAGATGCCGGTTTACACCAAAGATAGGCATAAACTGGCGGAGTAAATCAATGGGTCAGGCAGCATCTCTGGAGAAAGGAATAGATAACGACAGCACCCGTAGTCGGGATCGTACCCGGGTCTCTGGAACTGCAGGGCAGCAACTCTACCACCGCACCACTGTGCCACCCTAAACTCAAAATTTATTAGGCTATTTGGTGACATGTCAAATCTCTTTAAACTTTCAAGAAAGTAGAGACACTGGCAAACCATCTTGGTGATTACATCTACTGTATGAACTGACCTGATGGTAGGCTGTTCAAGATGTTAACACACAGGAATTTGAAGCCGCTAACTCTCTCCACCACTCACCCACAACTGAAAATTGATCTCCCTAGTTCCCCTTTCTGAAGTCAATGATCAGTTTGTTGGTTTTGTTGAGGTTGTGCGAGAAGTTGCTGATGTTTCTCCACCCAGGAACTTTATCCTACTCTGGGCATTGACATATCGGCTGTTATCTCTACATGCACTTCCAGATAGAAACTGCACAGATCCTGTTTTAGCCAAAGAATCCGCGTGCTAAAATCAATGAAGCTACTTCTAGCTTTTTTTTAATCCAATTTGGCTGACATTTGCAGGATGTCCCAGTGGATTATAGTACCTCAGTACGAGTTCAATGTTCTGAAAGAGACTGATCATTTTTCAGACAAATATGGCGACTACAGAAGCATAACTGCTATTTGGTCATTTATTTGTCTGAAATTATCAATTACTGGTGAATAATGTCACTTGCGTACTACAGGACATTCCTGCAAGAAGCTACACTAGGGCCCGCATTTATCCTGCGTAGGTTGGTACAATGGTAGAATTGCTGCTGCCTTACATTCTATGAATTGAGTGTGTTTATACCCAGAATGTCATGTGGGAAATTAAGATTGCCAATTTAGACAGCCTTGTACTAGCCTCTGTGTGCATTGATATATAACTATGTACCAGTTTCATGATGTTTTCTCCTGAGAAGGTAAACTACAAAGACTTAGTATTGACTGGTTTCACTTTGGTGGACTGCACACCATAGATCATGTCATGTCAAAATTGCTTTAAATGGCATCATTTAACTCAAGAAACAGGCAGGCACACAAAATGCATAATATAACAGCATAACCATGTTGCACTCTGGTGGTTAAGCAAAGAATTCTAGATGTTTTCTGCACTGGTCAGAGATCCTTCTGTGATTTGCATGGAGCTTTGCCAACCGAGTTGGTAGAAAAACAAAAGTAAAAAGATCTTGTACACAGCTGTTGAACCAATGGAATGGCACAGTCGTAGTTTATTTTTCACGGCACGGCGGCTCAGCAGTAGCCTTACAGCACCAGAGACCGGGGTTCAATCCTGACTACGGGTGCTGTCTTTGCGGAGTTTGTACATTCTTCCCGTGACCGTGTGCGTTTTCGACGGATGCTCTGGTTTCCTCCCACATTCTAAAGACATTCAGGTTTGCGGGTTAATTGGCATCGGTAAAGATTGTAAATTGTCTCTTGTGTGTAGGATAGCGCTAGTGTATGGGGATCGGTGGTCGGCACGGACTCGGTGGGCCGAAAGGCCTGTTTCCACGCTGTATCTCTAAACCAAACTAAACAAAACTCTGTTCTGTTTATATGAGTGTGCTGCTGGTATCTGGTTTGACCGTCAGTGCGATGTGATTGAAAATGTTGGTTCTGGCCTGTGCAGGTCCTCCATCTCCCAGAGAGCTTCAGGCCATACCCCTTTCCCTGACCAGCATAACCTTGAAGTGGCAGCCACCTCTCAACACAAAGGAAATAAACAAGTACACTATCGAGTACCAGCAGATGGAGCCACCCAGTGAGCCTCGGTGGATTGATGCAGCAGTTGGAAATCAAACCATCCAAGATCTGAGTCCCAGCACACTGTATCAATTCCGTGTCCGCGCCCAGTCTAAAATTGCTGGTGAATGGAGTGCACCCATCAAATCCTGGACCTTCAGCAACTGTAAGTGAGATTTTTCACTGTTTTCAACATCTTACCTTTTGGCCATTTCACCCCATTCACCCTTTGTTTTTTCTCCTCTTGCTATGGCCAATTTTCACATTCCCTGAAATAGAATTCACATTATGAGTTTTATGCATTCACTT
This sequence comes from Okamejei kenojei, assembly GCA_035221665.1. NCBI lineage: Eukaryota > Metazoa > Chordata > Chondrichthyes > Rajiformes > Rajidae > Okamejei > Okamejei kenojei. Next base: position 63,392,674 of record CM069140.1, on the reverse strand, counting down.
TATAAATTTTAATTCAATCTGTCCTCGATGGCCATTTTTGTGAGCGTAGACACCAGTCACAAAGGAAACATTTCAAGAATGGAATGTTGGCCTTCATAACAAGAGGATTTCAGTATAGGAGCAAAGAGGTTCTTGTGCAGTTGTATAGGGCTCTGGTAAGACCACATCTGGAGTATTGTGTACAGTTTTAGTCTCCAAATTTGAGGAAGGACATCCTTGCGCTTGAGGCAGTGCAGCTTAGGTTCACGAGATTGATCCCTGGGATGGCGGGACTGTCATATGAGTAAAGATTGAAATACTAGGCTTGTATTCTCTGGAGATTAGAAGGATTAGGGGGGATTTTATAGAAACATATAAAATTATAAAAGGACTGAACAAGCTAGATGCAGGAAAAATGTTCCCAATGTTGGGCAAGTCCAGAACCAGGGGCCACAGTCTTAGAATAAAGGGGAGGTCATTTAAGACTGAGGTGAGAAAAAACTTTATCACCCAGACAGTTGTGAATTTATGGAATTCCCTGCCACAGAGGGCAGTGGAGGCCAAGTCACTGGGTGGATTTAAGAGAGTTAGATAGAGCTCTAGGGGCTAGTGGAGTCAAGGGATATGGGGAGAAGGCAGGCACGGGTTATTGATTGGGGACGATCAGCCATGATCACAATGAATGGCGGTGCTGGCTCGAAGGGCCGAATGGCCTCCTACAACTATTTTCTATGTTTTTCTATGATATGGGGAGAAGGCAGGCACGGGTTATTGATTGGGGACGATCAGCCATGATCACAATGAATGGCAGTGCTGGCTCGAAGGGCCAAATGGCCTCCTCCTGCACCTATTTTCTATGTTTCTATTTTTAATTTCATGGTAAGTGTAATTTCAAGAAGTAGATAGGTTGGAATTGAGGCAAGTTTTTAATTTCTTCTCAGGGGGGTCTCTTTAATAAGGAATTGTGTGAGAGTGCATTAATGTTTCTTCTGAGGAGGAAAAGGAATTCCATTCCACCACTATCAACTGCTCACACCCCTCCTGGACTTTCCCTACCTCGTGACTGGAAGCCAGTTCCAGCTTGGTAGAATATCTACATGAGACAATAGAACTTGAAAAAATAACCTTGAATCTTTATTAAAATAATTAGCGTGATGCGAATCTTTCACAGTCTCAGAATGTTCCAATTTCTTGATGGTCATTTTTGGAACTGTAGACACCTACCACGAAGGGAACATCTGTACACATATTCTCCCAAGGGAGGTAGTTGAGGCAGGTTCTATCACAACATTTCAGGGATATTTGGACAAGTATACGGATAGGAAAGGTTTGGAGGGCTTTGGGCCAAATGCAGGCTGGTGGGACTTGGAGCATCTTGGTCGGCATAAGCAAGTTGGGCCGAAGGGCCTGTTTCCATGCTGCTTAATAACCCAAACTTACAAGAATATTAAGATTATCTTTGTTTGACTATTGTTATTTTAGGGATAAATATAAATCAGAATTTGCTTGTTTTGGTTTGAATTGGTGTTGTGCATTCACCTGAGAGGGCAGACCTTCAGAACCCATTGTATATACCAAATCTAAAAGGCAACTCCTCAGACCAAGTAGCATTCCTTTAGAAATACGCTGAATGGCAGCACAGAATTTTTGCTTTGATACATGGGAAGTGATTGGATCCATAATCCAGTGAGGCAAGAGGGCTACCAACTAATCCATAACTACTTGTAACAAATTCCAAAGATGTGCAGATCTGGCAGGTTAATTGGCTTCTGTAAATTGCACCCTGTGAGTAGGGTAGAACTAGTGTATGGGTGATCATTGGTCAGTGTGGACTCGGTGGTCCGAATGGCCTGTTTCCACATTGTACCTCTAAACTAAACTAAACTGCAGTGGTTCACCACCACCTTCCTCAGAACAATTAGAGGTGCACAATAAATGCTGGACATCCCAGCGAAGGCCATATCCCATTAATACATTTAAGATCAAAATTACTGGCCAACAATATCCTTGGACTCGAGGGAGACCCGCAGGAGTCCTCAGTAACTATTCTTTTTGTTTTGAAATCCAGCAATTCCTCCAGCACCTTATGATGTTAAGGTATCAAACATTACCGACACATCTGCAGTGATCTCCTGGGTGGTACTTCCAAAACATGCCATCTCCTCTGTGATCATAAAGTGTAAAGTCTATGGGGCCACGACATTTCCTGAAGTGACAACCTTCAATTTGGCGGAGACGCCAACCTCGGAGCACGTCTTGCATGGGTTGCAGCCCGAGACTCCCTACCTAGTGGAGGTTGTAGCCTTAAACAATAAGGGTGAAAGCCACCCAAACCCAATGAAAGAGCTTCGCACTGCAGCAACTCCACCAGGTAAGAGCTTTAAAGACTCGACTAACGGTTGGCACTTAGATTCAAATAGACACTTATCTGTACGGCGTCATATTTGTGTTCAGAGTAAGGAACATTTGCAACAAGTCGTCACACCAAGAATTCTCACATGTCAAACAAAGCCTTAAATTAAATGTGTTCTTACATTGGTGTTGTACTTTGGTTTGGTGGTTTCATCATTAATTCACGATTTATGGGCGCACACAGTGACGCAGCAGTGATGATGCTGCCTTACAGCGCCAGAGACTTGGGTTCGATCCTGACCACGGGTGCTGTCCGTACGGAGTTTATGTGTTGTCTCGTAAGCGTGTGGGTTTTCTCTGGGCGCTCGGGTTTCCTCCCACATTCCAAAGATGTACAGGTTTGTAGGCTAATTGGCATTGGTAAAAATTGTAAATTGTCCCTACTGCTAGTGCACGAGAATCACAAGTGGGCCGAAAGGCCTGTTTCTGTGCTGCATCTCTAAACTATACTAAGCTAAGCTAAACTAAACTAAATTGCTAAAGCCATTAAGGACTAAGAATGTGATCATTGCAAGTTAACGGAAAAGATGACTGTTTCCTCACATTGGACATTTTTCTTTTCCTCAGCTACATCCAGTGTGTTTCAAGTAGTGGGAAGTTTGGAACAGCCCCCTGGAAGTGACCAGCAGCTGTTGATGGCCATTGTGGCCTCAGTGTCCGTCACCTGTATGACCATCCTCTTGGCACTACTCGGCCTCTTCTGCATTCGTAAGACCCTCTTCCAGCGACGCCGAACCTTCACATACCAATCCGGATCAGTAAGTCCTCAGTCGGCCAGTTTACAAAATGCAATGCAGAAACTGATCAAGGTTACTCCAAACAAGCAACCTCAATCTACAGGCGGCACAGTGGCGCAGTGGTTGAGTTGCTGCCTTACAGCGCCAGAGACTAGCAATGTTACAAAATTTTGAGATTTAAAAAATCAAGTCTGCAATTTATCCCATCAGATAAAGCATAAAAAGAAGTTTAATTTGACACCTAATTCACTTTCATATCTTCAGTATTAAAAAAGGTATGGCCATTTTCATACTCGGAAATTAGCATCTTGTTCCCTATTGCTTTTCCATTGACTTGACACAAAAGCTGTGACCGAGGACAGTCAAAAGCCCATCACTTTCTTAAAAATTAAGAGAACTGAAAGACATTTTCAGTTGTTATAGATTGAAGTATTCTGAAACAAATATGAAACAATCTTACTTGGATGACATGAAATTAAAGCATATAATTAGTTAGTTACCCAATTGTAGCTAATTACAAAATTCAATTACTAGATCTAAACATCTATCAATTTCTTAAGAAAAGATGAACATTTTTAAATAGCCTAAGTGTCCAAATAACATTCACACAAGAATTCACAATATAACATGATTTTTAAATCTCATTGTCATTAATTTGTAGGCCAAATGGAAGAAATTTAGTGTTTAATTCCCGTAAATTAATGGCCATTTAAATCATCTTGCGAGTGGGATTTTCTGGAACGCGATCGATTGGAACGTTGCGGTTGCGGTGACTATAAACCCCATATCGGCAGGAAAAATACTGCCGGTTCGTATGGGGAATAAATCACCTTCTCGCAACGTGAAATTAAAGGTATCCTAAGAAGCACTTTTTAATGAAAAAATAAACTGTGTACCTCGCCTTGTCCCCTACGCGAGGTCCGTCCCGTTGTCGGCGTTCACGGCTTTAGAAGATGATTTTAAATTTACCACAGCAATTAAATTAGCGAGCCCAGTTTAAAAATCACTTCAGAGAACGGCAGTCGAAGCGATTTTTCTTCATCAACTAAATAGCCTGTTCAAGATCGATTTGAATTGGCTTCCGAAATATCGCATTTTAAACCCACCCCCCTCTCAAAGGTGCCAAAGTCGCTCACACGGGCAGTGACAGATCTGCAGCGCCGCTAAAGGTAAGTATTGTAACATACCTACAGAGACCGGTGTTCAATCCTGACTCCGAGTGTTGTCCGTACAGAGTTTGCATGTTCTCTCTGTGGCCGCATAAGTTTTCTCCGGGTGCTCCGGTTTTGCTCCCACATCCCAAAGACATGCAGGTTTGCAGGTTAATTGGCTTTTGTAAATTGTTCTCTGTGTGTAGGATAGTGTTAGTGTATGGGGTGATCGTTGATCGGTGCAGATCCAGTGGGGTTAGGGCGTGATTCCACACTTTATCTCTGAAAGTAAACTAAACTAAACTAAAGTACAACTAGTAAGGAAAGGGGCATAAAGTATATGGTGACATAACCGTAAGTTCCATGTCATCCTGCCTGGAAGTATATCACCAACCCATAATTTATGGCTCGGTCACTAAATCCTGGAACTCTCTATCCAACAATCTTGTGGGAACACTTTCACCAAAGTGTTGGCACGGTGATACAACGCTACAGTAGTGTTTAAGAAAGAACTGCAGATGCTGGAAAAATCGAAGGTAGACAAAAATGCTGGAGAAACGCAGCGAGTGAGGCAGCATCTGTGGAGCTGAAACGTCACCTTTTCCTTTGCTCCATAGATGCTGCCTCACCCGTTGAGTTTCTCCAGCAATGCTACAGTAGTTATGCTTTTGTCTTCGAGCACCAAGGACCTGTGTTGAATGTGCAGGAAGGAACTGCAGATGCTAGTTTAAACCCAAGATAGACACAAAAAGCTGGAGTAACTTTTTGGGAAAAGGCAGCATCTCTGGAGAGAAGGAATGGGTGACGTTTCGGGTCGCGACCCTGCTTCAGACTAGAAACATGGAAAATAGGTACAGGATTAGGCCCTTCGAGCCAGCACTGCCATTCAATATGATCATGGCTGATTATCCTAAATCAGTACCCCATTCCGGCTTTTTCCGCATATCCCTTGATTCCTTTAGCCCTAGGAGCTAAATCTAACTCTCTTGGAAAACAAAACACAGTAAATTGGCCTATACTGTCTCCGGTAGCAGAGAATTTCACAGATTCACAACTCTCTGGGTGAAAACGTTTTTCCTCATCTCAGTTGTCACTCGTCAGGGGAAAGGGAAACAAGAGATATAGACGATGATGTAGAGAACTCACAGCCCAGTGGTATGAATATTGATTTCTCTAACTTCAAGTAACCCCGGCATTCCCTGTCTCTCCATCCCTCCCCCGCCCAAGTTGCACCAGCTTCTCGTTTTCACCCAACAGCTAACAATGGCCTGTTTCCTTTATCATCGTTACTTTTTTGCATATCTCTACATCTTTGTTTATATCTCTCGTTTCCCTTTCCCCTGACTCAGTCTGAAGATGGGTCTCGACCCGAAACATCACCCATTCCTCCTCTCCAGAGATGCTGCCTGGTCCGCTGAGTTACTCCAGATTTTTGTGATCTATCTTTGAATTTTAATTGCTGTTCTTGTACCTATCTCAACCAATTCCACTGGCAGATCACTATAATGCCCATCACCTTCTGTGTGTACAAGTTGCCGTCATGTTTCTATTAAATCTTTCCCCTCTCAGCTTACACTTATGCCCTCCAGTTATTGATTCATCTATTCTGGGAAAAAGACTGCACTTTTACTCTATCCTGTCCATGATTTTATACCTCTATAGTATCACCCCTCAGCATCCTGTGCGCCAAGAAAAAAAGTCCTAGCCTGCCCAACCTCTCATAGTTCTAGCCCTCGAGCATGGCAGCATCCTCTTAATTATTCTCTGCACTTCCCAGCTTAACGGCATCTTTCCTATAGTAGGGTGTCCAAATCTGAACACAATACTCCATGTGCGTTTCACCGACACCTTATATCTTTGTAGCATAACATCGCAACATCTATACACAATTCCCAGACTGATGAGAACCCGCATGCTAAAAGCCTTTTTCACCTGCGATGCCACTTTCAGAGAACAGTGTATTTGTACTCCGAGATCCCTCTGCTGTAGAATGCTCTCCAGGGCCCAGGCTCCTGTTAACTAGCGTTCCATGGAGCCCATGCAATTTAATCTTTCAGAGTAGCCTATACACAAAACTCTAATCAAGGGCTTTGCTGAAGTTGAAATGTACCACATCTATGGCCCTGCCCTTGTCTACCTTCAAGGTTAGTTCTTCAAAAAACTCAATCAAATTCATGAAACACAATCTTCCATGCACAAACCATGCTGACTATCATTTATCAACCCTTGGCTCTCCAAATGCGTGGATATCTTAGCCCTCAGAATCTTCTCCGGTAGCTTCCCGAAAGCAGATTTTAGGTTTACTGCTCTATAGACCCCAGGTCTGAAGACGGGTCTCGACCCGAAACATCACCCATTCCTTCTCTCCAGAGATGCTGCCTGTCCCGCTGAGTTACTCCAGCTTTTTGTGTCTATCTTCAACCTGTGTTGGATCATGAACTTGGCCTCTGAAAAGGAATCAAAAGAGTGTCAGATAAGGAGCGAAGAGGAGTGAAATGTAAAGCCTCGGGGAGGGGTGTAGGTGGAAGTGGACAGGGAGGGGTATTACATAAGATTGGAAAATGAACTAGCTTCCCTTTGGAATTCTTTCACACATATAAGATAATATCCTTACGTAGAAATGTGGAACTGCAGATGCTAGTTTACACGAAAGGACAACAATTGCTGGGGTAACTCATCAGGTCAGGCAGCATCTCTGGATAATATGGATAGGTGATGTTTCATTTCAGGACCCTTCTTCAGATATCCTTAATTGTGTTAGCATAAATCCAGGGCAGAAGTCGAGCTCCATAAACCAGAGTCTCATGTCATTACAATCTATTACTAGGTATTACTATGGCATTGTGGTAGTTCTGGGGCAGCACGGTGGTGCAGCTGTAGAGTTGCTGCCTTAAGCCCCTGTCCCACTTAGGAGACTTAAACAGCAACCTCTGGTGACCTTGCCCGCCACCCAAAAAAAAAATCAAGGTCGAGGTGACCTGCAACCTCCTACCACCTCCCACTCATATGTTGAAAACCTTCCTCGACTATGAAGAAAACCGGCTACGACTAGACCTGCGACTAAAAATTTATCGATTTTTAAAACGGCAACTTATTTTTAGTTGAGGCTGATTTTAAACATGATGAAAAAATAGCAGCAACCTAGATGAAGCCTCGACCACGCGGAAACCACTTTCGACCATGAGGGAGAGTGACCCAAAACCTCCGGTGACCTCATGGAAACCTTGGGTGACGGGCAAGGTCACCAGAGGTTGCTGTTTAGGTGTCCTAAGTGGACAGGGGCTTTACCGCGCTTGCATCACTGGAAACCTGGGTTCGATCCCGACTACGGGTGCTGTCTGTACGGAGTTTGTACGTTCTCCCCGTGACCGCTTGGGTTTTCCCTTAGGTCTTCAGTTTCCTTTCATACTCCAAAGACGTACAGGTATGTAGGTAAATTGGCTTGGTAAATGTAAAAATAGTCCATAGTGTGTGTAGGATAGTGTTAATATGAGGGGATCGCAGGCCAGCGAGGACCCAGTGGGCCGAAGGGCCTGTTTCCACACTGTATCTCTAAACTAAACTAAAGTAAATCTGCTGTGAGCAGGGGAGCCCATAAAAGCAGAGCTTAGCTAACCAATTGTTTTTCTTTGTTGTGAGGGTGAGGAGACAGTCCTTCAGTTTAACTCCGGCACGCTGACACTGACGCGAAGGCCGAAACCGCAGAGCGAGCCTCTCACCTACCCCATCCTGGAATGGGACAACATCAAATTCGAGGATGTTATCGGAGAAGGAAACTTTGGACAAGTTATCAAAGCGCTAATTAAAAAGGATGGACTAAAGATGAACGCTGCAATCAAGATGTTAAAAGGTGGCTTTTAAAAGAAGATGTTTTGAGGGATATGGGTCAAACATGGGAAAAAATTGGATTAATTTAGATGCTCAGCGTGGATGGGTTGGGCCGTGATTGTTCTGTACATAGAAACATAGAAATTAGGTGCAGGAGCAGGCCATTCGGCCCTTCGAGCCTGCACCGCCATTCAATATGATCATGGCTGATCATCCAACTCAGTATCCTGTACCTGCCTTCTCTCCGTACCCCCTGATCCCTTCAGCCACAAGGGCCACATCCCTCTTAAATATGGCCAACGAACTGGCCTCAACTACCTTCTGTGGCAGAGAATTCCACAGATTCACCACTCTCTGTGTGAAAAACGATTTTCTCATCTCGGTCCTAAAAGACTTCCCCCTTATCCTTAAACTGTGACCCCTTGTCCTGGACTTCCCCAACATCGGGAACAATCTTCCTGCATCTAGCCTGTCCAACCCCTTAAGAATTTTGTAAGTCTCTATGAGATCACCCCTCAATCTTCTAAATTCCAGCGAGTATAAGCCAAGTCTATCCAGTCTTTCTTCATATGGAAGTCGTGCCATCCCAGGAATTAGTCTGGTGAACCTTCTCTGTACTCCCTCTATGGCAAGAATGTCTTTCCTCAGATTAGGAGACCAAACCTGTATGCAATACTCCAGGTGTGGCCTCACCAAGACCCTGTACAACTGCAGTAGAACCTCCCTGCTCTTGTACTCAAATCCTTTTGCTATGAATGCCAATACGACTCTATGACTCCATTTAATTAATGTTAGAAACGAGCTCATCCGGTCTTGAGTTTCTCCTCTGTTGGTTTTTGTCGGTGCAGTCTCCCTAAGTTGTATTCAACCTGCCAAAAAAAAACAGGTGTGGAATTTTAAGCTAAATTAGCATTGAAACATATAATATTATTTAGGGTTTGTAAAATAGCTTTTCTTTTGTGAGTGTATGTTGAGTCACTTAACATTTTGTATGGATATCGGTTTATTATTGTCACATGGACTGAGATCGAGTGAAAACATTTGTTTTGGGTTCTATCCAAGCAAATTATATTATTATTTAATAAAAATGTACAATCAAACTATATGTGAGTGCAACAGGGAGTGCAAAAAGAGCAAGGCAGTAAAGTGCAGTATATAGGATTACAATTGAATTTGAAAGTGCAGATAAAGAAATTGTTTGATTTGGATGAAGAGATTCAAAGTAACATTAACAAATTTGCAGATGACACAAAGCTGGGTGGCAGTGTGAACTGTGAGGAGGATGCTAGGAGAATGCAGGGTGACTTGGACAGTTGGGGGAGTGGGCAGATGCATGGGCAGATGAAGTTTAATGTGGATAAATGGGAGGTTATCCATTTTGGTTGCAAAAACAGGAAGGCAGATTACTATCTAAATGGCGTCAAATTGGTAAAAGGGGAAGTACAACAGGATCTGGAGGTCCATGTTCATCAGTCTATGAAAGTAAGCATGCAGGTACAGCAGGCAGTGAAGAAAACGAATGGTATGTTGGCCTTTATAACAAGTGGAATCGAATATAGGAGCAAAGAGGTCCTTCTGCTGTTGTACAGAGCCCTAGTGAGACCACACCTGGAGTATTGTGTGCAGTTTTGGTCCCCTAATTTGAGGAAGGACATTCTTGCTATTGAGGGAGTGCAGCGTAGGTTTCCAAGGTTAATTCCCGGGATGGCGGGACTGGCATACGCTGGGAGAATGGAGCAGCTGGGCTTGTACACTCTGGAGTTTAGACGGATGAGAGGATATCTCATTGAAACATATAAGATTATTTAGGGTTTATTGAAACATATAAGATTATTTAGGCTAGAGGCAGGAAACACGTTCCCGATGTTGGGAGAGTCCAGAACCATTTGGAACGGAGATGAGGAAACACTTTTTCTCACAGAGAGTGGTGAGTCTGTGGAATTCTCTGCCTCAGAGGGCGGTGGAGGCAGGTTTTTCTGGATGCTTTCAAGAGAGAGCTAGATAGACCTCTTAAAAATAGCGGCGTCAGGGGATATGGGGAGAAGGCAGGAACGGGGTACTGATTGGGGATGATCAGCCATGATCACATTGAATGCCGGTGCTGGCTTGAAGGGCCGAATGGCCTACTCCTGCACCTATTGTCTTTTGTTTATTGCAAAGCCTGCAATGAGTAGATCAGGAGATGGGGAAGACGTACCTAGCTTATGAGAGATCCGTTCAATTGTCTGACACCTGGGAAGGAACTGTTCTTGAACCTGGCGGTTTGTGCTTTCACGCTTTTGTATCTGTGGCCCAACAAGTCGGAAGAAGAGGAAATGGCCGGCATGTTTCTGGTTCGTGATTATGTTGGCTGATTTCCCGAGGCAGTGCGAAATGTAGATGGAGTTGATTAAGGCGGAATGGGGGGAGGCTGTTTGCATGATGGGCTGGGCTATATCCACAGCTCTCTGTGATTTTTTGTGGTCTTGGGCAGAGCGGCTGTCAACCCACATTGTGATGTATTCCAATAGGTTGCTTTCCATGGTGGTGGTGGTAGTAGTCCAGCGTAGACGGCGATAGCGTGGTTGTGCAGTCTCATGTCTTGTGGGATCGATTATTAGAAACGTGCCAAATTTCCTTAGAGCTGAGAAGTGAAGGAGTTGATGTGCTTTTCAGTCTGTGGAATCAACATGGGTGGACCAGGGTAAATTGTTTGTGATATATACACCTAGGAACATGAGGCCCTGGACCATCTCCTACAGCACCTTTGATGCAGGTGGAGATATATGCTCCACTGCTTCCTGCAGCCAATGACCCGCTCCTTTGTTTTGCTGACATTGAGGGGAAGTTTGTCTCGACACCTTAGATAGACTCAGAAAGCTGAAGTAACTCAACGGGTCAGGAGAATATAGCATCTCTGGAGAAAAGGAATAGGTGACGTTTCGGGTCGAGACCCTTCCTCAGACCATGTTACGAAGCTAACTCCTATACTCCGTCTCATCATTGTTTAAGATCCAGCCCATTATGACGGTGTCATCTGCAAACATGTCAATAGAGTTATAACAGAATTTGGTTGCTTGTAAATGTTAAAGTGGCTCGAAGGGCCGAATGGCCTACTCCTGCACCTATTGTCTATTGTCTATTGTCTATTGAACTGAATTTGATTTAAAAACCTTTTTTTTTAACATTAATCCATTTTCAACTGTTCTAGTCAAACTGGAACCCAAGTTAGCACTCTTAAGCTTATCACAAAATATATTTTAAGGCATTTAATGTACAGCATTGATGAACAGATGATATGGGGAGAATAGGCTACAGGAACAATTAATATGGGAATAGAATTGATGGGTATGCAGCATTGACCCGATGAGCCAAATCACTTCCTTCGATGCTGTAAGGATATACGGAAATTGCTGAAACCTTGGTGACGTTATCCCAATACTCATCTCCGTATTATGTACGTAAATAAACTTGAATAATTTTCCCTTCTTGAAGGTAAAATGGTAAGACTAACAACAACAGACTGCAAGTGCTTTTGAACAATGTTTGTTATTTCTTGGTTACTGAATGGTGTAAGATTTATTTGAAGTACTTTCCTTGATGAATGTGCACCTGGACATTTTATTCGTGACTGTGTTTCAAGCTACGTGGCTTTGACCATACTTGCCAGCAGTTACTATTGGATGACATGTTAAAAACGTACGTAACACCATTGTGTTGTAACTCACGCAGAATTCGCCTCTGAGAACGATCACAGGGACTTTGCGGGAGAGTTGGAGGTTTTGTGTAAACTTGGACATCATCCCAACATCATTAATCTGCTCGGAGCTTGTGAGAACAGAGGTAGGAACTGAAATCCACCAGAATTGCGCAGGAAGTTAAAAAGAATAATGAGAGTATAGGACTCAACACTATAAAGGGTCGGGCTAATCTTTCAAACCCTTTGCAATTTCAAATAAGCAATCAAAATAGGATTCCAGAAGAAAATGCTGCAGTGTTTGTCATAAAAACAGAAAATACTGCAAATACATCAGACAGTAGCAATGGAGAGAGAAAGTTAATATTTCAATATTTTGATGATAGGTCATTGTCACCTGAAATATTAACTCTCTCCATCTGAGGAGATTCTCACTGTCTCTTTGCTGATGAAATGCACAACTACAGATTGTGTGTCTCATAAGATTTTCAGACTTACTTGTATTTGGCAACTGTGTACAGGTGCTCCATGGTTCATGGAAAGCCTGACTTACGGAAATCCAATTTTATGTAACTCTCCCAGCAATTTTTTAAAGAACTAGCTAGATGAGGAGGATTTAATTCTAGCCAGAGGATGGTGCATCTGTGAAATTCGTTGCTACAAATGGCTATGGATGCCAAGTCATTGGGCATTTTTAAAGTGGAGATTGTTAGCCTCTTGATTAGTTGGGACGTCACAGGTATTAGGGAGGGGGCAGGAGAATGGGGCTGAAATAGGTGGGAGTCCAGTTGGGGCACAGAGGAGAGTGGGGGGTATATAAGGTAAGAAGGGAAGAGTGTGCACAGAGGTTAATGGTCAGGACAAAGGATGGGCATGGGATAAAGAGGGGATCGACGTTTTTGCAAAAGTCAAAAGAAAGATTATCTTAAAGCGTGCACTAACCAATTATATGATAACTGGAATTATCAGGTTCAGGAATCATTATTTAACTGCATCTGTTGTGTGACCAGGTTACCTGTACATTGCCATTGAATATGCCCCTTATGGAAACCTGTTGGACTTTTTACGAAAGAGCAGAGTTCTGGAAACGGATCCAGTGTTTGCACGAGAGCATGGAACTGCATCGACATTGACCTCTCAGCAGCTTCTCCAGTTTGCATCTGATGTTACAAAAGGAATGCAGTATCTCAGCGAGAAGCAGGTGAGCACAGGATATTGGAGAGGATACAGGGGGTAAATTTGGGCGCGGTAACACCCTTTTTTTGTACAACATGGGGGCCACCTAGATGGAAAAATGATGTTTCGTGCACACTTGCACATCTGTTGTGAATCATGAATTACACCCAGCACCAGCCAGCGAGCACATGCAGCTATTTTTACATGGAAACAGGCCCTTTGGCCCCCTAAGTCCACGCCAACCCATTCACACTAGTTCTATTTTATCCCATGTTTGCATCCACTCCCTACACACTGGAGGCAAATTAAGTACTCATTTGGCAAGAGATCTTCTATATGCAGCTCTATGTTCTAACTTCTGCTTTCTTGTGACCCACATGGTCAGTCTCATGTGAATGATCACATTCCCATACAAACCCAAGGTCCTTGTTTGCTTTTGACCATATGACATAGGAGCAGAATTAGGCCATTCAGCCCATCGAGTCTGCTCTGCCACTCGATCGTGGCTGATCTATTTTTTCCTCATTACACTTTTCCCTATTACACTTGAACATTAATACAGAGAAACTGTGCAGACTGACGGTCTAAGGAAGCATCCTGACCCAAAATGTCGCCTTTCCATTCCCTCTACAGATGCTGCCTGACCTACTGAGTTCCTCTAGCACTTTGTGTTTTGCTCATGCAATCAACAGAGATAATTAATACAAAGGCCCAAAAGACCTTCAAACCTCACTTCTTGTGTCAGAATTTAGTTTAGTTTAGTTTAGAGATACAGCACGGAAACAGGCCCTTCAGCCCACCAAGTCCGCATCGACCAGCGATCCCCACACATTAACACTATCCTACACATACTTGGGACAATTTACAATTATACCAAGCCAATTAACCTATAAACCTGTACGTCTCTGGAGTGTGGGAGGAAACCGAAGATCTCGGAGGTCACGGCGAGAACATATAAACTGCATACAGATAGCACCCGTAGTTGGGATCGAACCCAGGTCTCTGGAGTTGCTATCGTTGTCAGGCAGCAACTCTACCGCCGCGCCACCGTGCCAATTACCACAGCTTTAATCCACTATGACTTTGTGCTTTTAAGCCAGATTATTGCTTTTGATTTCAGGTCTGATGTGAGTCTTTTTCTCAGTTCATTCACAGGGATCTCGCAGCCAGGAACGTACTGGTGGGAGAAAACCTTGTGGCTAAAATCGCAGACTTTGGGCTGTCCCGGGGGGAAGAGGTGTATGTGAAAAAGACCATGGTAAGATTAAGTAAGGTATTCTTATTTCCACCCTCATTAAAACCTAAAACCTGTAGAGGGAATGGAAATTCATCTACCTTTAACTGAGAGGATTCCTGGACCTGTGCATATTCTCCAGGCTAACACTTCAGTGATCTTCTGAAGAGTGGTGCATTAAAAGAAATGGCACCCCCTTCTTGGAGAGATGATTTATATTTGTTCCTGTCAATCGAGTGATAATGTTGTTGATTAAGACACAAAATGCAGGAGTAACTCAGCGGGACCGGCAGCATCTCTGGAGAGAAGGAATGGGTGATGTTTCAGTCTGAAGAAGGGTCTCGACCCGAAAGGTCACCCATTCCTTCTCTCCAGAGATGCTGCCTGTCCCGCTGAGTAACTCCAGCATTTTGTGTTTATCTTCAGTTTAAACCAGCATCTGCAGTTCCTTCCTACACACTTGATGATAAAGTTAATGGCACTCTACAAATGAGCACAGTGAATTCCCTTGCTGTTCTCTCAACCAACACAAATACACTAACTGGTAATACATTTCTCCTATTTTTGAGCTATAGTTTAGTTTAGAGATACAGCTTGGAAAACAAGCCTTTTGGCCTACCGACATCAAGCCGACCATCGATCACCTGTTCACACTGGTTCTATGTTTTCCCACTTTCGCATCCACTCCCTACACACTCAGGGCAATTTACAGAGCACAATCAACCCACAAACCAACACGTTTTGGGATGTGTAGGAAAAGCGGAGTGCCTGGAGGAAACGCACGTATTCACCGGGAAAACATGCAAACTCCACACAGACAACACTTGAGGTTGGGAGCAAACTGGTGATGTGTTCAAATTGGCAGCAGAGCACTCGTTCACTAATTTCACTATCTCGTACTTTGTGAAAACTGATGTAAACGTCTGCTTCATGTATAATTGTGAAGGAGCTAAATAAGTTGGAGGGGGGAGTTGAAAATTGACAAAAAGAAAATGAAGCCTGTGTTAGATCATCCATGATCATATCAAATGCCAGGATAGGTGTGAGGGGCCAGTTGGTCTATTCCTGCTCCAATTTTCTTCTGTTCCTTTGGTCATGAGGAGTACATCTTGTACACCAACACTATATTGCATGTGAGTAGTTGGCTGATAAGATTAGAGTTTATAGAATTGTTGTTAATGTCTGTAGTTATAAGTTTGTTTATATTTTACTTGCAGCGATGACATTGTAAAACCTAACAGAATAAATAGGGTTTTTAAATTTAAAATGATCTTTTTCTATCGTTGAGTTAAAGGTTATAAGTGATAGGAGCAGAATTAGCCCATTTGACCCATCAAGTCTACTCCGCCATTCAATCATGGCTGATCTATCTCTCCCTCCTCACCCCATTCTCCCACCTTCTGAATCAAGAATCTATCTATCTCTGCCTTAGATATATCCATTGACTTGACCTCCACAGTGGCAAATAATTCCACAAGTTCACCACCCTCTGACTAAAGAAATTCCTCCTCATCTCCTTCCTAAAGGAAAGAGGAAGCTGTGATAAAACTAAATACATTTTAAACCCAAGGAAGAAAAGTATATTCCAAAAGTTGAACTAGCAAAATTAATTCAGTTTACACGGAAACAGGCCCTTCGGCCCACCGTGTCCGTGCCGACTAGCAATCGCCGCACACTGTAACTATCCTACACACACACAAGAGACAATTTTTGTCATTGCGTTTTCGGACTAGACCTGTACTTTCTCCATTCAACCTGTGATTGTCTTTACCTTTCTCCCTCTGCACATTGTTTAGGGGCGACTCCCAGTGCGCTGGATGGCAATCGAGTCTTTGAACTACAGTGTCTATACAACAAAAAGTGACGTGTGAGTAATCGATGATTAGGACATGTTTCTCTGCTTACTCTAGTCGATCATGATCTGGATGAGGGAATTGAAGGCAATATCTCCAAGTTTGCGGATGACACTAAGCTGGGGGGCAGTGTTCGCTGTGAGGAGGATGTGACTTGGATGCAATGTTTGGCAGATTTTGGTGGCAAAAACAGGAAAGCAGACTATTATTTAAATGGTGGCCGATTAGGAAAAGGGGAGATGCAGCGAGACCTGGGTGTCATGGTACACCAGTCATTGAAAGTAGGCATGCAGGTGCAGCAGGCAGTGAAAAAAGCGAATGGTATGTTAGCTTTCATAGCAAAAGGATTTGAGTACAGGAGCAGGGAGGTTCTACTTCAGTTGTACAGGGTCTTGGTGAGACCACACCTGGAGTATTGCGTGCAGTTTTGGTCTCCAAATCTGAGGAAGGACATTATTGCCATAGAGGGAGTGCAGAGAAGGTTCACCAGACTGATTCCTGGGATGTCAGGACTGTCTTATGAAGAAAGACTGGATAGACTTGGTTTATACTCTCTGGAATTTAGGAGATTAAGAGGGGATCTTATAGAAACTTACAAAATTCTTAAGGGGTTGGACAGGCTAGATGCAGGAAGATTGTTCCCGATGTTGGGGAAGTCCAGGACAAGGGGTCACAGCTTAAGGATAAGGGGGAAATCCTTTAAGACCGAGATGAGAAAGACTTTTTTTCACACAGAGAGTGGTGAGTCTCTGGAACTCTCTGCCACAGAGGGTAGTTGAGGCCAGTTCATTGGCTATATTTAAGAGTGAGTTGGATGTGGCCCTTGTGGCTAAGGGGATCAGAGGGTATGGAGAGAAGGCAGGTACGGGATACTGAGTTGGATGATCAGCCATGATCATATTGAATGGCGGTGCAGGCTCGAAGGGCTGAATGGCCTACTCCTGCACCTAATTTCTATGTTTCTATGTTTCGATCATTCATTAATGTGCCCATGCAACTATTAATGTCATAGTGGGAAGACAAGGCGTGACCATACTCCATTAGACTTATGGAAATGTATAGCTTGCACACACATATGGATGAAATGTTGCAATCCTGTAGGGGAAGTTAACACTTCCCATTTTTGTGTACCGCAAGATTTTTATTTTTACATTAACCCACATAGGAAGGAAAATCAGAGTGTACGATGGACAACTTATCAAATGCCTTTTAAATTGTAAAATTCATGCAACATTGCTGAAAATGCAGCCTTGTTACACATTTATTGATTGTGAAGGCAAGGTCCCTCAAATACTATAAAAGGGTGCACCATTATCTTTAAAAACATTTTTCTTTTTGTTATATTTCAATTCTCAAAGTTACAGATTATTTTATATTTTTGCAAGCAATTCCCTTCATTATTTCAACACAATGATTATCAAAACCAATCCATGGCCTAAAACTATTCTTCCTTGGAGTATCTCTTCACTACTGTGTCAGCCAGTGAGTTGGGAACAATGGACGATATACTGTGGGATTCAGAAGAAAGAATGCATCACAGCACAGTGTCCACAGAGACTCCGCAAGCTCCATCAAACAGAGCATATGACCAAAGTGCACCCACAAATAGAAAGGTTTTCTCCAGGAAACCGTACTAAACAGATAAAATGTCCAATACAGATAACATACTTAACATTAATTCACAAATAGCAATGATGTCTCCAGGTGTACTTGACAGGAGAGACACCATGTACCAGAGTAACTCAACAGGTCAGATAGTATCTCTGGAGAACATGGATAGGTGACGTTTCGGGTCAGGACCCTTCTTCAGACTGACTGTAGTAGGGCGGAGAAACCTGGAAGAGGGGTGGGGGCAGGACAATGCCTGGCAAGTGATAGATGGATACAGGTGAGGGGAGGCTGGTGGAGGTGGGGGTCTTGATTGGCAAATGGACAAAGGCCAAAGATGAAAAGACAAAACGTGTGAGATATGGAGGTAGAAGAGAAGAGGCATGAAGTGTGAAGCCAGTGACGGAGTAGAGGTGGAAGGAGATGGAAGGGGATGGATACTGGAACAGGTAGAAATGGGTATGCATCCAGGTGGGGCAGAAGTAACTTAGAGTTTCTTCTGAGTGGGGACCCACTGAGTTTCTCCAGCACTTTCTGTTTTACTCAGGATTGCAGCAGCTGCAGTTCATTGTGTCCCTAAAGGACCTGTCCCACTTGGCCGTCATTTGCGCGCCATTTACGCGACGTCCAAAAATGTGGTCGTCGCGTTGTGAGTAGCGCGGGACGGGCGCATGGAGCGGCGTGGAGGAGTGTGGAGTTGCGCGTGGTATCGCGCGGCGCTTCAGGATTTCATGCTGCACAAAATCCTCGTGTGCCACCTGCATGACATATCGGGTACGCACGTTGACGCATTGGGTACGCACGCTGACGCATTGGCATCCCAACGTTTCCCATGTATCACGAGGTGACGCATGGTTATGTCACTGCGCGTAACCATGCATCGCTGCGCGCCGCAGGATATTCTAATGACGTCACGTGCATCAGATGGCATGATGACGCGTGATTTGCGCGCGGCGACACGTGACTTGCTTGTGAAGTCGACCATTACGATGTGTCAACCTATTTTGCGTAAAGGAGGCGCAAATGACAGCCAAGTAGGACAGGCCCTTACGTTTTTACACTCCTAAGATGAAAGAAAACCGCAGACGATTCCGTACTATTTCAATAGCTACAATCACATTGTTTACTTCAAAATGTTGAGCCTGACAAATAGTTTCAGTGAGTTACACATTTACACTGGGAGTTGCTGGACGTCTCCTGGTTAAAGATTTTCTCTCTTTATGCCATTTTACCCAATCCTTTTTTCCATGAGTTTATAGAGCGATCAATTCCCCTCACATTTATCTTTAGTTTCACGTTTCAGCACAATGCACTCATAAAGGATTGACACACCTTGGTGGCTAAGTGCTGACAGCGCAGTGTACTGCTCAATCCTGTGGAGCAGCTTCTGGTTTTTCTGGGAAATGTGTGTCTGCTCACCGACGCTCTCAGTTGGAACCATGCGATTAAAATTAACTTTCCTCAGGAAACAGCTTGTGTTCATTCAACCACGGTGCTGTGAGGTTCAGCTACTCAAAAATAAACGCTTCTTGCATTTCTGTTGCTTCCTTTTCAGATTTTTTTTTGGTTTGGAGGGAATGTTGAAATCATGTGAGACAGGTTGCGCGGAGATGTAAAGTGTCAACGTTTCAGAAGGAATTTGGAGATTCATAGCTCATTAACTGCTCAAACAAAGGCTGAATGCAAGAGATTTGAGAAAGATAGGCAAAGGGACGGCACATAGAATCATAGTCAAGAGTGATACAGTGTGGAAACAGGCCCTTCAGCCCAACTTGCCGACACCGGCCAACATGTCTCAGCTACACTAGTCCCACCTGCCTGTGCTTGGTCCATATCCCTCCAAACGTGTCCTATCCATGTACCTGTCCAACTGTTTCTTCAACATTGGGATAGTCCCATCCTCAACTACCTCCTCTGGCAGCTTGTTCCATAAATCTTATGTTGAAAGCAAACGGAGGAGTCCCCAACACAGTGGGAGGGTCCCGACTGGAAACCATCACCTATCCTTGTTCTCCAGTGATGCCGAGTTGCTCCGGCACTTTGTGTCCTTTTATGTGAACTATTTTAGTTCAGTTTAGTTGATTGTGACGTGTCCAAAGAGCAGTGAAAAGTTTTTTTGTCACGTGCTGTCCAGTTAGACATAGAAAGACCTATTCAATACATGGCTGATCACCCAACTCAGTATCCCGATAATGTAGTGGCAGAGAATTCCACCTCACCGTGTGAAAAGATGATTGGTCACCATCCTTAAACTGTGTGACCCCTTGTAACATGGTCTCCAAGCAGCCGTGGGTTATAAAATATTCTACACGATAAATGGTACCACCCATTACATTGTTTTTGAATGGTTGTAACACTGCTTTTCAAATCTCCAAGCATTTTCATGGGAGAAAACTAATTAAACAAGGTATACTTTTTTGCCATTCAGACCACTCTCCCAGATGGTCCATGCATGATTAATACAGGGAACCGTCAAATTTTTACTCCCTTTTGTCAATCTTTAGTTATTGCTTAAAAACATCAATAGCCAGTGAGTATCAGATTAGCCAACCCTGTTATCAGTGCTGATTTTTTTTTTTTAAATTAACCTATGGAATGACATACTCTCTACATAGACAGGTCCCGATTACTGCTTGCGTTCTAGGATTACTGTTACGAATTATATTTTATGTCAATCAAGTTGCAAATGGTTTACGTGTGAATTTTATCTGTTCCTTAGTTGGTCGTTTGGAGTGTTGTTGTGGGAGATTGTCAGCCTCGGTAAGTAACGACAGCACTGATATTCTGTAGTCTACTGAAGGTTTGGTTTCTGTTCATTTGTGATTGTTCCTCCAAAATCCCATCTTTTCCAGTACCTCAGTCTATTCTAATCCCTTCATAATGTCATTAGCTGATTTTTAAAGGATCAGTGCAGATGAAACCCTTATTTAAACTGATTACGTTTACATCTTGCCATGATGGAAATTAAACTTGTGTTCTCTGGGTAACTGCCTCCGCTCATTGGTATAAGTCTAGAAAAAACAGATCTTGTCTGAGATATTCTAACTCAGTTATTCGGTGGAAACCTACCTGGGAATGTTGACGAGCAGCACAAACCCGAAGATGAGTTGTCACCAGTTGTCACTTGCCCAAGAATCATGCACGAAGCAAGGCATAGAACATAGAACAGCACAGCAAAGGAACCTTGAGCCCATAATTTCTGTGCCGAACATGATGCTATGATCAACTAATCTCATCTCCCTGCACATGATTCAGATGTGGCAAAATCAAACGTGTCCCAATGGTCATAGTGGCGTTGGAAACTAGTTGAAACATAACAATCACTCTGGGAAAGTCTTCTCTCTTCTTCTTTTCTAACTTGGCAGTGGTCTATATTATGGACCTCAATCTTCCACTTGGATATCTTAATGTTACAAAGGACAGCACTGCTTATTTTTCCGTCTTCCACTAATGGGCGAGGGAAGTCACAGAGTGCAAGAGTATCTCAGCGGATAAGGCAGCATCTCAGGAGAACATGGATCGACAACGTTGTGGGTCAGGCAATACCCAAAATCTTTCCTATCCATGTTCTCTTGAGACGCTACCTGACACATTGAGTTACTCCAGCACCCTCTGTCTTCTATTGTAAACAAGCGTCTGCAGTTCCTTGCTGCTTCATTTCTGTTAATTGACGTCCGATTGTTTTTAGGTGGAACGCCGTACTGTGGAATGACGTGTGCTGAGCTTTATGAGAAGTTGCCTCAGGGCTTCCGAATGGAGAAACCCCTCAACTGCGACGATGAAGTGTGAGTAATTACCTGCAGATCCCCTCATGTGGAAGGCTGACTTGGAGAGGGACTGGGTGCCACACTGGCCCGGCCAGTGGAAGCTGCAATCACATTGTGGAGTCGGTCTCTAAGATCTTTTGCCATTCTAACTTCTTAATCTCTGTTTTTAATTCCATGTGCAGAAGGACTCTCATTCTAAAATATATTTTACCGTTAAAGGTAATTCATCGGCTGATGGTCGTCTGTGAGAATTTCTAGTTTAATCTCTGTGATTGTGCACGTATATTTACTGAAAGGCATGACAGGAAGATGCCAACACACTACTCAGCCATCCAATCCCAATTATAGGGTGTTTAAGAAGGAACTGCAGATGCTGGGAAATCGAAGGTAGACAAAAGTGCTGGAGAAACTCAGCGGGTGCAGCAGCATCTATGGAGCGAAGGAAATAGGCAACGTTTGAAGCCAAAACCCTTCTTCAGACACAATTATTGGGTGTTTGAATCATAGTCAAACAGCAAGGAAACGGGTCCTTCGGCCCAACCCTAGGCCAACCAAGATTCACTATCTAAGCTAGTCCCATTTGCCCACGTTTTGTCCATATCCCTCGAAACCTTTCCTATCCATGTACCTGTCCAAGTGTCTTTTAAATGCTGTGATAGTAACTGCCTCAACTACTTCCCCAGGCAGCTAGTTCCATATACCCACTACCTTCATTGTGAAAAAGTTGCTCCTCAGGTTCGTTTTAAATCTTGCTCCTGTTGCCATAAACATATGTCCTCTTTTTGACTCCCCTACCCGATTCCATCTTGTACCTCATGGCTTCCAGCTCCAGTTCCCTAAATCCCAGTTCGGACCCAACCCGAGCTAAAGAGTCTGAAGAAGGGTTTCGGCCCGAAACATCGCCTATTTCCTTCGCTCCATAGACGCTGTTGCACCCGCTGAGTTTCTCCAGCATTTTTGTCTACCTTCGATTTTCCAGCATCTGCAGTTCCTTCTTAAACCTCTGTTGAATTAGACTGCTTTCTCTTTTCTTCACCTTGTTTTTTAATAGGAAATCCCTTATCAAATCGCAACACAAAGTTTCCGACTTCACACATTTTTGTAGAGAGCTGAAAGTTAACCCTGTTTTCCTGTCGCTGTAGTTAGCAGGAGAAAAACGCAAGCATTTTTAAAAATGGCATTCAAAAGTCATTTGTTAAAGTTTTCATCTCTCTTTACCTGAAACCCCTTAGCTATGAATTCATGAGACAGTGCTGGAGGGATCGGCCCTATGAACGACCAACCTTTACGCAGATATCAGTGCAACTCAACCGAATGCTGGAAGCAAGAAAGGTAATTCGCCCGACGTGAAACTGAACGGAAAGTTGTTGGGATTATTAGCAAACTATCAGTAGCTCAAAGGATCAGTCAAAAAGGTGTTGTGGAACCAGAATAAAACCTAAATCTAATTAAACATTTCTTCACGAGCGTTTGGATTTTCCATGAGTATGACCTGACAGTTTTATTTTGAAATAGTTCCTTCATTTCAGGTATTATCTATTCAGTTCCTTTTGTCTTTCGTGATTTTTTGTGAATATTTAAAATATTTTTCAAAATTGGGCAGGTACAGAGATCATAAAATATGTGCTTTCCCTCAATGCAGACTAGATGAATTGCAAGGGTCAGGCACTAAAGCCCTGAAATGTTATGAGGATTGAATCCCATGTGTGCGTGTGTGTGTGTGTTACAACATCACATCAGCCGTATTGTCCAGAAGCTCTGAGGTACATGCTCAACATAAAATTGGGGGAAGGATTGTTCCTTTCCTGCCAGCCAGCCATGTTCTAAGAAATGGGGGCAAAACTGAAGGGTCTGTTTTAGTGGGTACTCACCATACCCGAGGTGGGGGGGGGGGGGGGGGGCAGAACTGTCAGATAGACACAAAATGCTGGAGTAACTCAGCGGGACAGGCAGCATCTCTGGATAGAAGGAATGAGTGATGTTTTGTGTCGAGACCTTTCGTCAGATTCGGTCAGGGGAGAGATACAGAGATAAGGAAGTGTAAGGTGTGAAAACGAGACAACGCAGATGTAGATCAAGGAAAATGTAGAATAGATCATTGTAAGCGACAGAGAAGGTAACAATAAAGCAAACACTGACACAGAACTGTCAAGTTCACTTTGCATTGGACTAGATCAATGTTATTGATTAGAACATATCTCAACCATTTGGAGAGGAATCAAATGCAGATTCAAAACTGACACTTCTCCATCATACTACTCTCTCCCGACATGCCCACACCTCATCCTCACTCACAAAGATTATATAGTAATGCAATAGATGCTTTGCAAAAAAAAGGGTTTAGTCTGCACTGAGTATTTTATTGCTTACCTGACAACTTAGAATGGTGCTGAGTGGCAAGGGTGTTGAATTGAAAGACAGAAAATGTTGGAGTAACTCAGCGGGACAGATAGCATCTCTGGAGAGGGGAATGGGGGACATTTTAGGTCGAGTCCCTTCTTCAGACTGAATGTCACCACCTTCATACCGAAACGTCACCCATTCTTTCTCTCCAGAGATGCTGCATGTCCCGCTGAGTTACCCCAACATTTTGTGTCTTATCAGCATAAACCAGCATCTGCAGTGTTTTGTAAACCAGCATTCGCAGTACCTCCCTACACAGGGTGTTGAATGTTTCTTTTAAATGCCCAGGGGCATTTAGTACGTGTGGGACTGGTCTCGCAGCGAGGGTCAGCATATTTGTCACACCACTTTGTTGTGACTTCGAAACTCCAGACAGTGCGGCTAAACCCCATCCATAACCCATATTTGGATTGAAGTTTGAAAACAATCTCTGTGAGTCAGCGCCTCATCAACCTGAGCACAAAAGGGACTTAACCTTAAAGTGGTCGATGCTGAAGTCCAGTTCCTCATGCTGCCCTTGTGCTCTCAAATTTCTATGTAGGGTTTTCTTTTTGGGTGGGGTTCATCTCTACCAAGGTACAACAGGCACTAAGAAACATTGAATTGTACTGACCAAGAAATCCCTGATAGTGGCTAACTAAACTCATCTTAACTGGGGAGGTGGCAGGAACACACATTTCAGTTGCCTTAAGGATAGTTGGGGAAGAGCAAAGCATCTGTGGCTGTCAAGTGAAGACACGTTCATTGGTGGGCGGTGATGCATTACTTTGCCAAATACACATTTCATCCACTGTTACTTGGGCTCCAACACAATCACCAACAATTAAGCAGTGTTTGAAAATGGATGGGTAAGAAAACTGATGAGAGAGAAAAAGAAATCCCTTTAATGATTATTTCAATCTGTTAATTTCTCCCTAGGCTTACGTGAACACGGCTTTGTTTGAAAACTTCACATATGCTGGAATCGATGCCACAGCAGAAGAAGTGTGACACTGGGCTTGTTCAAACCTCTGCAGCACCCACGTTTATGTAGTTCCTGCTAATGACTCATCAGTCCTGTAGCCAAGGGATCAGGTTCCAGTGACTGCACTACCTGTCCCAAGACGCTGACTGCTTGCACCTGGAGCCAACAAGCCAGAATAACCCATGAAACAAGCAGCACTGGACCTGTGCATTATCCCATGGCTGCGTGGAATACTGTGTCTAACTCTGGGGGTGGAATATGGATCTTCCTACCATCTCAAGAGTATGATCGTTGCCCAGTTGCACTTGGAAATCAGCAGTGGAAATAGTAATGTTTATATCCCTTGACAGCAGGACGATTCTCGAGACCCAAACTCCTTGCAACAAGGTCTGAGTTAAATGAGACAGTGGCAACGGATTCAGTCAATTGGAACATGTACAACTGGAGCAATGCTTTCATCACACTTGGTTTGTGTACTGACATGTATATACACACAAAGCATACACTGAGTATTTCTTACTGCATAAACCCCCTACCAGCCCATTGCCCATAGCTTGGTGCCCACGTGTACATTGTGTGTTTGTGTGCCTGCATTAGAAACTATTTCAGTCAACAGCTGCCGCAGTGGACGATTCTGGATCAGACTTCTTGGGTACGTGTGTGAAAGCGGGTTGTTTGATTCAACAGCAAACTTGACAGCAGACACTTGGCTGAGAACAGCTGGAACCTAACCAGTGACACAGGGCCAATGATTGTGGGTGCGCATTGCCCCTTCTGCCACTGAATGTCCCGAAGATTGCAGGAAGCATGTTCTGTGGTTCGTTGAAGTCCATGCCATCAAGAATCTCTGTATCCTGGTCTCTCCAATGTATGCTGAGCCTTGGATCTGGCATAAATACTACTTATAGCTGATATAACTTTTTGCAAAGTTCGGACACCGCTTCCACTGTCTGCATCTCCGTTTTAATGTAAACAAAGTTATTTTTTTCTTGATGTTCAATAAATGCATTAATGCAATCATCCGAAATGATCTGCATGGAACAAGTATCATCTGCCTAACGTGACTTTGGTTCTGACCCATTTTATCTCACGTGTAGGAAGGAACGGCAGATGCTGGTTTACACCGAATATAGACACAAAATGCTGGAGTAGCTCAGTGAGACAGGCAGCATCTCTGGAGAGGAATGGGTGACATTTCGGGTCAAGACCCTTCTTCAGTCAGCCTGTCCTGCTGAGTTACTCCAGCATTTTGTGTCTACCATTTTATCTCACCTTCATTTCAGGCACTCATTTCCAGACATGAGCAATCATTGCAGCAAAATTAAAACAATGAAATTTTTTTCTTGCACCTCTAACGTGTTCCATTGTTATTCACAAATCTGTGACTAAAAATGTGAAATTAGGACAACGACCTCAAAAAATATCAGTGACAATACAAAATATCAGCTCCTACACTCCTCTGTCTCTCTCTCTGTGTCTCTGTGTCTGTCTGTCTCTGTCTCTCTGTGTGTCTCTGTCTCTGTGTGTGTGTGTGTGTGTCTCTCTCTCTGTCTCTGTCTGTCTCTCTCTGTTTCTCTCTGTCTCTCTGTTTCTCTCTCCTCTCTGACTCTGTCTCTGAGTCTCTCTCTCTCTCTCTCGCTCTCTCTCTCTCGCTCTCTGTCACTCTCTGTCTCTCTCTCTCTCTCTGTCTCTCTCTCTCAAACTCTCCCCCACTGGTGACGACGTGCTCTAACGGTGGAAGCATGCATTTATGTAATAACTTCTCTCTCGCAGAACAACAGGTGGCTATGTGTCAAACTAGTTATCCTCCTTGGTACCATAATTGCATGAGTTATCAGACACCGAGCTAGTCTCAGATGTCTCTTGGAAGGCAAAGCTTATCTTAGTGACCTCGCAGGTGTCCTCGTGATTTTTTGATCCCTTCGAGTTAGCCTAAGCATTCTTCCAAAACATCTACTTGTTTTCCTAAGCAGGGTTTGAAATGTGGTGCTGCTAATTTGTCTGACAACTCCATTTTAGCTGACATAGTCTGTTTAATCCTGACATTAAATGTATATAAATCCCATTATATACTCCCATAATTAACTCTTCCACTTTCAACTATTTATGGACGTATACACCCAGGACCCTGTACACTCTTTAGGTCTGAGTGGTTTAGTTTGAACTATTTCTCAAGCCTATCCTTCTATAAGGCAGGATATGGGTGAACTACAAATATGGGTGAACCAGGATTCAGTGTATGTCGGACCAGTCCCCTCAGTGAGAGTCAGTGCACCGAATACATTCCTCAGGGGCATTTAGTACGTGTGGGACTGGTCTCGCAGCGAGGGTCGGCATATTTGTCACGCCATTTTGTTGTGATTTCGGAACTTCAGACAGTGCGGCTAAACCCCATCCATAACCCATATTTGGATTGAAGTCTGAAAACAATCTCTGAGTCAGGGCCTCATCAACCTGAGCACAAAAGGGACTCCAACCTTAAAGTGGTCGATGCTGAAGTCCAGTTCCTCATGCTCCCCTTGTGCTCTCAAATTTCTATGTAGGGTTTTTTTTTTAGTGGGGCTCATCTCTACTGAGGTACAATAGGCACTACGTAACTTAGAAGCATGGAGAATAGGTGCAGGAGTAGGCCATTCGGCCCTTCGAGCCAGCACCGCCATTCAATATGATCATGGCTGATCATCCAAAATCAGTACCCCATTCCCGCTTTCTCTCCATATCCCTTGATTCAGTTAGCTTCCGAGAAGTACATTGCAGAGATGAGCTATGGTTTCTTTCTCTGGGACATGAAATAACTAACACATATTAATTAGTTTAGTTTAATATCATATGTATTGAGATACAGTGAAAAGCTTTTAGTTGCACACTAACCAGTCAGCGGAAAGAACGTACGTGATTACAATTGAGCCATCCACAGGGCACACAAACATGCAGCAGGTAAATACAGACGGGACATTAATGATTCATGTTGATAATCTTCCATGAGAAATGCCACATATGTAATATTGGTTCATCTAACTTAAGAATGAAAACATGTGCCCAAGTGTTTGTTCTGTTGTTGACACTCAGTGAGGAAGCTTCCATTAGTTTCTACAGAGGAAGCCACAATGAGAAACCTTGCTTTGTACAATGTATAGTTTTTATTATTTCCATTTTTTGTTCATTTACAAAGTATCATCAAGGACATATTTGACAAGAATGGAGAAAAGTTAGATGTAAAAGAACAAAAACAGGAGATGTTGAATATATACAGATCAGACAGTCAAACAAGGAGAAACAAAGAAAACATTGTCAATCAATAAAACCTTCATCAGAAATGGAAAAATGTGAAAACAGTTGCAGAGAGAGGGAGGGGCAGAGAGAACAAAGGGAGTATCTTTGACAGAGATGTGTTTTTTTTAGACGTGTCCAAATATGGGGGTTAACGAAGATTGTCTAGGTGGTATGATGCTTTCAGAGCTATTTGATTAATAAATAAATGAGGACAGTTAAGACAAAACTGTAAAATAGTATAATTTAATTCATTGTATTGTATGCAGTACTACTGGTCCTTTAAGGAAGGATATTGAGGCATTTGTAAAAAAACGTTTTACTAGATTAATATCAGGAATGGGTGGTTTGTCTTCTAAGTGGAGGGTAGTCAAGCCAACAGTACAAGATAAAGTCCAGTAAAGTCCAATTAAAGATAGTCCAAAGGTCTCCAGTAAGATAGCAAGCAGAGAATGTCAGACACATTCAGTAGGTCGGGCAGGGTCTGACCCTGAGGGTCGTTACAGGGTAAATATGGAGAAAATATTTTGCTGGTGTAGAATTTAGAATGGGTCAAGTGTTGTTCATTTTAGACAGACATTTGTTTTCCTTCAGAGGTTTTTGGAACTCCCTTCCTCAAAGGAGAGTGACTTTGAATATTGTTAAGGCCCAGGTACAGTTTTTTTTTAAGAAGCAAAGGATGGGGGTGGGGATGGTGAAAAGGTGCCATGAGTAGTTTAGTTTAGTTCAGTTAAAGATACAGCGTGGAAACAGGCTCTTTGGCCCACCGAGTCCGCACCGACCAGCGATCCCCGCACATTAACACCATCCTACACGCACTAGGGACAATATACACGTATACCAAGCCAAATAACCGAGAAATATGTATGTCTTTGTAGTGTGGGAGGAAACCGAAGATCTCGAAGATGACCCACGCTGGTCACAGCAAGAACATACAAACTCCGTACAGACAGCACCCGTGGTCGGGATCAAACCCGGACCTCTGGCGCTGCAAGCATTGTAAGGCAGCAACTCTACCGCTGCACCACCATGCCACCCTTCAGTAGAAGGGGTATGAGTAGATGGGACTGGAGTTGAGTTTAGAATCTGATGGGCCACAATCTTATTCAATATTAGGACAAGCACAAGGGGCTGTGTGGTTAGTTTGGACATTTGTATGTTTGTATGCAAATGATATTCATGGCTCATGACCAACAAGTAACATTCATGTCACACTAGTGCTGGACAAAGACCATCTCCAGCAAGAGAGTCCAGTCAGCTGTTTGTAATGACATTATTATCACACAGTCCCTCACAGCCGATATCCAGGAGTGTGTGTCACCATCGACCAGAAACTCTCCTACACTCGCCATATAAATGTAATACCAACAAAAGCAGCTCAGAGACTGGGCATCCTTGGATGAGCAGCTCATCCCTTGATGTACCAATGCCTATCTACCATCTTTTAGGCACAAGTCAGTATCGTGATGGAATAATTACCACTTGCCTGGGCAAATGCAGCTTCAACTCTCGAATAGCGCAACATCACAGCGGGTGGCGCAGCTGGTGGAACCGTTGCCTCACGGTGCCAGTGACCCGGGTTCAATCCTGACCTTGTGTGCTGTCTGTGCAGAGTTTGCACATTCTCCCTGCGACCGTGTGGGTTTCCCTCCTTCCTGCCAGGGACCCCCATAGTCCTTTTGGGTTAGGCAGAGGTTCACTTGCACCTCCTCCAACCTTATCTACTGTATCCGTTGTTCAAGATGTGGACTCTTATACATCGGCAAGGCCAAACGCAGACTGGGCGATCGTTTCGCGCAACACCTTCGCTCAGCCTGCGTGAACCAACCTGAACTCCTGGTTGCTGGGCATTTTAATTCTCCTTCCCATTCCTACACAGACCTTTCTGTCCTCGGTCTCCATTGTCAGAGTGAGGCTAAATGCAAATTTGAGGAACAGCATCTCATATTTTGCTTGGGCAGCTTACAGCCCAGTGGTATGAATATTGACTTCTCTCACTTCAGGTAGCGCCGGCATTCCCTCTCTCTCTATCCCTCCCCCACCCAAGTTGCACTATCTTCTCATTTTCACCCGACAAACAGCTTACAATGGCCTCACTTAAGAATTGTCTATGTTTCTATAAGACCCTATCATCAAGGAGAGGTGATGCATGGACTAGTCACCATGCAGTGTTAAAGGACAGAATGAGCTGCAAGATATAGAGAGAGTTGCAATGCTTAACTATGTTCCTCCCCCTCCTTCACCGTTGAATTGTCAACACAATGTTGGAGTTCAGTTATGAGATTAATGGTCTGTTTCCTGGCAGTTTCCTTCCTCCTGTTGTGGGACAGTGAGGGCTTTTCCACAAACCCGTCATCTTAGCCGAGTGGAAGATAAGCCTCAGCCCAATGCTTTATTTTAAAGGGGCAGACCGTTCAGAGTTCCAAGTAACTCCAGGGGTCGTTTTGAGAATTATATTTCCATAAATTATCATGGTAATTTTTATCTTCATGGACTTTATGGGTCCATGAAGATAAATGGGCAATGGATCCAAACTTTTCTTGGTGACAGGAGGGAGATTGTAGTTTAGTTTAGTTTAGAGATACAGAGCGGACACAGGCCATTTGGCCAACCGAGTCCCCACGACCAGCGATCCCCGCACATTAACACTATCGTACACACACTAGGGACAATTTACACTTATACCAAGCCTATTAACCTACAAACTTGTACGTCGTTGGCGTGTGGGAGGAAACCAAAGATCTCGGAGAAAACGCATGCGGTCACGGGGAGATAGGTACAAAATGCTGGAGTAACTCAACGGGAAAGGCAGCATCTCTGGAGTGAAGGAATGGGTGACGTTTCGGGTTGCGGGGAGAATGTAGAAACTCCGTACAGACAGCATCCATCATCGTGATCAAACCAGTGTCTCCGGCACTGCAAGCGCTGCAGGGCAGCAACTCTACCGCTGTGCCACCATGCAGCCCAGGTAGCGGTGGAAGAAGGCTTTTCATATTTGTAGTCAGTGACCAGAGGTGCACCGCACATTTTGGTGTGGGACCTTTATTGCTTGTGATACACACTAAAAGCTTGGATGTGAGTGTAGGAGATATGCTTGGTTGGCTTGTTGATGACCCGAAGGTTGGTGGCATTGTGGAAAGCAACGGTTGTCCTAAGACTAGAGTACGATATATTTAGATCAGATGGAAAGCTGGATAAGAGGTAGGTGGATGGAATTTAATCCTGGCAAGTGCAAAACGGTGCATATTGGGAAGTCAAATAGGGTAGGACATGTACAGGCAATAGTAGTTCGTACAGTAAATGGTGTTAATGAACAGGGGTTCAAGTCGACAGTTCTCGGAAAGTGGCAGGTGGATAGTGTAAAGAAAAAGCCATGTGTCACCCTTGCCTACATGGGTTGGGGCATAGAGAATAAATGTTGGGAGGTACTTTAAAATTTACAGAACGCTAGTTAGGCCACATTTGAAGAATTGGATGCAGCTTTGGTCACTACACTATAGACGGATGTACTTCTGCTGGAGACTGCATAGAGATTATAACATAGAGGTTGTTGCCTGTATTGGAGGACTTTAGTTTTAGAAATAGTTGATAGGTTCTCTCTCTTTTTTACTTTCTATCTATAAATTTAAAAAAAATTATTAGAAGCAGAATGAATTCTCAATTGATAATATTAATAATGTGTGATTGATGCACATGAAATGTTTTCACCATAATATGTGTTGCTTCTAATAAAAATATATTTAAAAAAAAAGAAATGGTTGATAGGCTAGATTTGTTTTCTCTGAAGAAGGCTCAGGGTCGATCTGATAAAGGTACATAAGATAGGATAGAAACATAGAAACATAGAAATTAGGTGCAGGAGTAGGCCATTCAGCCCTTCGAGCCTGCACCGCCATTCAATATGATCATGGCTGATCATCCAACTCAGTATCCCGTACCTGCCTTCTCTCCATACCCTCTGATCCCCTTAGCCACAAGGGCCACATCCAACTCACTCTTAAATATAGCCAATGAACTGGCCTCAACTACCCTCTGTGGCAGAGAGTTCCAGAGACTCACCACTCTCTGTGTGAAGAAAGTCTTTCTCATCTCGGTCTTAAAGGATTTCCCCCTTATCCTTAAGCTGTGACCCCTTGTCCTGGACTTCCCCAACATCGGGAACAATCTTCCTGCATCTAGCCTGTCCAACCCCTTAAGAATTTTGTAAGTTTCTATAAGATCCCCTCTTAATCTCCTAAATTCCAGAGAGTATAAACCGAGTCTATCCAGTCTTTCTTCATAAGACAGTCCTGACATCCCAGGAATCAGTCTGGTAGATAGTCAGAATCTTTCTCCCATGATAAGAGGGAAAAACATTTAAAGGGGATTTGAGTGGGAAGTATTTTACATGGAGAATGAGTGATATCTGGAATTCACTGTCAAAGGAGGGGGTGGAAGGACTATATAATATAGAAACATGGAAACATAGAAAATAGGTGCAGGAGCAGGACATTCGGCCCTTCGACCCTTCATACTGATCATTCAATGTGATCATGGCTGTTCATCCAAAATCAGTGCCCCTGTTCCAGCTTTTTCCCCATATCCCTTGATTCCATCTTATTGCTATATCTATATAATTGTTATATCTATACGATCTATATAATTGTTATATCTATAAAACATTTAGACAAACGCTTAAACAGGCAAGGCATAGAAGAATACAGACCTAATGTAGGAAAATAGGATTACAGGAAATGGGCAAAAAGGCTAGCATGAACATTGTGGGCCAAAGTTCCCATTCCAGTACTGTACTGCCTTGTGACTCTGCAGAACACCAGAATGCTGGAGTAACTCAGTGGGGCAGGTAGCACCTCTGGAGAGAAGGAATGGGTGACGTTTCAGGTCGAGACCCTTCTTCAGAATGTGAACATCAAGTCTGCATGGACCATGGACAATATACATCAATGATTTAGATGAAGGGATTCAAAGTACATCAGCACATTTGCAGATGACACAAAGCTGGTTGGCAGTGTGAACTGTGAGGAGGATGCTATGAGAATGCAGGGTGACTTGGACAGGTTGGGGGATTGGGCAGATGCATGGCAGATGAAGTTTAATGCGGATAAATGGGAGGTTTTGGTAGCAAAAACAGGAAGGCAGATTACTATCTAAATGGCGTCAAGTTGGGAAAAGGGGAAGTACAACAGGATCTGGGGGTCCTTGTACATCAGTCTATGAAAGTAAGCATGCAGGTACAGCAGGCCACTTTCCACATTTTGGAAAATGTGGCACATTAACCACATTTTATTTTACTATTCTCACATTCTTATTAAGTTCTCCCAGATTCTGCCATTCATCTAAGCACTGGGGATAATTTTCCTTAGGCAATGAACTTATCAACTTGCATATGCTTAGGTGTGGGAGGAGACCCACACAATTAAAGGAAGGCATGCAATCACCATCTCCTGGATTGAGTGCAGGTCTCTGAGGCTGTGAGGGAGCAGTTCTGTGTGCCACAAGATGTGCCACTGAGTCATCCTGAATCAATTGTGTTAAATCCATGTAGTTTCTCCCTTCAACGGACTACTGGATAACAGCACCACCTACTGCAGCTTTAAACAGAAGGTCCCTGGCTCCAAGTCCCATCTTGTAATCTCATTCTACGCAGAGGAAATTCTTTCAATTGACTTCAGCAACTTTTTTCTGCTTGCTCTAAAAATAATTTGGCATGTGTATCTATGCCTGCGATGGCAACTGCCCTGCTCTAGACCACCTGGACCTGCAGAGTATAGTGAACATAGCCCAGTCCATTAAAAGGCTTATCAGTTCCTCTCATCCAGTCCATCATCACAGTGCCTTGCATCAAGAAGGCTTCAAGTATCGTCAAGGATGCCTGCTACCCTGGTCATTCACTTTTCTCTCTTTTATCTTTTTAGTTTAGTTTAATTTAGAGATACAGCACGGAAACAGGCCCTTCGGCCCACCGAGTCCATGCCCACCAGCGACCCCTGCATATTAACACTATCCTACACACGTTAAGAACATTTTTTACATTAACCAAGCCAATTTACCTACATACCTGTACGTCTTTGGAGTGTGGGAGGAAACCCAAAGATCTCGGAGAAAACCCACGCGGCCACGGGGAGAACGCACAAACTCCGTAGATCGAACCCAGATCTCTGCAAGCGCTGTAAGGCAACGACGCCAACAATGCGCCACCGTGCCGCGCTGGGGGAAGTTTTAGGAGCTTGAAAGGGCGACCAGGTTTAAGAACAGCTTCTTCCCCACTGTTATCAGACTCCTGCACCAGTCCCCTCTTTCACATCCCTAATCCCAGCAGTGCTGTCACATACTCTCACTCTTCACCCGACCACATTTATTTATTCCATGATTGTACGTTTTGCACTAAAAGCTTGCTTAATGTTATCGTTTTTCACCCATTGTTGCATTTATGGTTGTAATCACCATTTACTGTATGTATACTGTTTACTGTGTGAACTTCTTGCGATAAGAACTTTCATTGCACCCTAATGTATATGACAATAGACTAATTGGAATCTGAATCTGAACATATGGCTGATTATGCTTAAGGGGCTTGGTTTTATTTTGCAATCCACATTGACAACTGTTAACGTGAACTGTTCAGGCTGTGGTTGGTAACCTAATTATCTTCTCAATCAGTCATTTAGTGTCCAGGATAATTTTGCTTTTCCTCCAGCTCTATGAGTTACGGCAAGTCTGATTAGGCCAATGTGGGATGAGCAGACTCTGCCAGAGGTGTACAAGAGATGTTTGGGTAACTTTGGAGCTGTTGTACTCCTCTACTGTGCACACTTGGTTTTTGCATGTTATTGAAAAAATGACACAAGACTCTTCCTGGATAGTTTTCGTCCAGTTTGAGCAGTCAGGGACAGGGATTCAGTTCAGTTCAGTTCAGTTTAGTTTATTGTCACGTGTCCCAAGGTACAGTGAAAAGCTTTTGTTGCGTGCTAACTAGCCAGTGGAAAGACAATACATGATTACAATCGAGCCATTGGCAGTGTACATATACAGGGTAAGAGAATAACGTTTAGTGCAAGGTTAAGAGGTAAAGCCAGTAAAATCCAATCAAAGATAGTCCGATGGTTGCCAAAGAGATAGATAGAGGTTCATGCCTGCTCTCAGTTTACAGTAGGATGGTTCAGTTGCATGATAACAACTGGGAAGAGACTGTCCCTGAATCTGGTGTGCTCTGTCCCTGAATCTGCTTTCACACTTCCATACATTTTTCCCTGATGGGAGAGGGGAGAAGAGGGAATGGCCAGGGTGCGACGCATCCTTGATTATGTTGCTGGCCTCGCCAAGGCAGCATGAGGTGTAAATGGATTCCCATGAGTTGTTTCAGTTTCTGAAGGAGGCTTTGACAATGGTCTTGAATTATTTTCTCCTGTCCACTTCTATCTCCTGCCGTGACATAGCTCAGAGTGGAGAGCTTGCTTTGTATCTTCAGTTAAACCAGCATCTGCAGTTCCTTCCTACACATTTTGTCTGCTCCACTGCAAAATCTCCCACTTTGAAAAGGTTCTCCTCCTCTCTCCGACGAGAGTTCTTCAACATCCTCTCTCGCTGCCATCTCTCCACATCATCGTCTATATCTCTTGTTTCCCTTTGCCGTGACTTTCAGTCTGAAGCAGGGTCTCGACCCGAAACGTCACCCCTTCCCTCTCTCCAGAGATGCTGCTTGTCCCGCTGAGTTACTTCAGCTTTTTGTGTCTATCTTTAGGAATCTGGTGTCGGCTGGGCATCGGTGTGCAAGATGCAACCTGCCCAGCAGAGCCAGATGAGTGTAAATACAGCCGAACCACAATCTGTGTAGCTTCCCAGTCCAGTTCTTTCTTGCACTCTCCTGCCGTTTTGCTGCCAGCACCAATCCTCTCCCTCATAACACTGATGTTTACGAAACACAGAGCATTCAGCTCTCTTCACCCAGCCACACTACATCACGTGTCCAAAAGTTCCTGGGTAATAATGATCATAGGTGAAGCTGCCCACCATCTTGCAGCTGAATTGAAACAGGGGTGGTCATAAGGTCATAAGGAACAGGAGTAGAATCAGGCCATTCAACCAATCAAGTCTACTCCACCATTCAATCATGCCTGATCTATCTCTCCCTCCTCACCCCATTCTCCTGCCTTCTCCCCATAACCCGTCACACCTGTACTAATCAAGAATCAACCTATCTCTGCCTTAAAAATATCCATTGACTTGGCCTCTCCAGCCTTCTGTGGAAAAGAATTCCACAGATTCACCACCCTCTGACTAAAGAAATTTCTCCTCATCTCCTACCTAAAAGAACGTCCTTTAATTCTGAGGCTACGACCTCTGGTCCTAGACTCTCCCACTAATGTCCCCATTGGCCTAACAATAGCAGGCTCTCTCAATCGGCAAAGGGTTTCTATGATTCCCAGAGCCGATGATGGGCACGTGAGGAATATGTCATCAAGGTCTTAATGTTGTGGTTTGAAATGTCTACATTTGCTATTTATATCTCCAGGCTCACCTTAGTTAAAAACTAGACAGCTAAGTATTGGGATAACAGACTACACAGATCACATAATTTGGCCTGGTGAGTGTATACATGAACATAAATGCGTTGATATTTACCAAGGAGCATTCTCTCGAAGACCTTCCCTATGTTTGTGGCATTTATAAAATATGAAGTGCAGGATCATGTTATATGTTATATTTTCATACAACGCTGTAGACGAACCCTTCAGTCCTGAGTCAACCCTGTCAGTCCAATATCCCTACTCATTTGCCAGTTTTCTTTCATTTTCTTTTACATGCCAAATGACATCGCCCCCCCCCCCCCCCCCCCCCCCCCCAATTTTCCTGTCACTCACGTAAATGAGTAATTTACAGAAACAAATGAACCTCCTAAAAAGCACAATTTTGTGGATGTGGATGAACCAGATCACCCAGGGTAAATCCATACAGCCTTGGCAGAAAACATACAAACTCCACTTTGGAGGTCAGGCATGAACCTTGGTTGCTGGTATAAAGAAGTGGCAGTGGCACTACCTGCTGACGAATTGCATCGTCCGTTCAGATATTGTGCTCCTACTCTAAAGTATAAGGATTTTTTTTTGCCCCTGAACTGTCCCTGGTAGAGGAATGGGTTTTGAGCTGTTCATGGCTGAGTGATCATCTCCTGTTCCGCCCGATGAATCTGTGGAATGGGTCTTAATGAAGGTCTGGACCCACCCTGCACTGCAAACCCGCCTAGAAGTTTGTTGATTTCCTGAGGATGTGTCTGTTCTTAGTTCATCTTCTAAACTCCTTCTGTGCTGAGTCAGTCAAACGCCAACAGTGGAATTCAAGAATGGCTTTTGAATTGTGAAAGAAATGGGTCGCTGTACACTAAGGCTACTGTTTGTGGCGTGTACACACTTAGGCACCTTTGCCTTTATCTCAGGTGTGGAGAATTGGACATTTCTGCAGGAAGGTAAGCTGAATGACAACTTGTTAAATGTTTGAATGCATATTAGGCATCTGCAAAGGATTTGCATCTTGGCAACAAACCACTTTCAAGTTCTGCCATAAAGTTTCCATTCAAACCACAAGAAAGAACTAAATTTGTTACTAGTCAGCTTAGTTCCGCTGTAAATCATTTCAAACTATTAATGTTTCTCACATACGTTATTTGCAGTGAAAACATCTGAAAAAAATACTTTAAAGCATAAAATAGTTTTTAGACTGATATCCAAACTGACAACAAAGACATTTAAAAAGATACATTTTATCTAGAGTTTATAATACTATAATATCTATTCTTAACAAAATAGTTTGGTGCTTCAAGGTGCACCAGTGCCAAATAAGACTCTTTTTGTCTTTAAAATTAACCAAGTTCCTTGTCCATTGGACTAATTAGATCCTGAGACAGGACAAATTGCAGGTGAATTATTCACTGTATCCTGGTCACATTTAAACGTTAATCAAGATAAATTAAACAAATAGATGATCTGCTCTTTAACACATTCCACAATGGGATTTGCTGTTTATAAAGTATATGCCAGCATATTTTCTAAATTATAACATTGAAACTGTTTAAATGTACTTAATTGGTAGTAAAATGAATTTGGATATCCTAAGGTCAGGACAAACACAATAGGTATAACTCTTAACTAACATGTTAACTAACAAACGTTTACTTTAAATCATGTCAAACTGTACAGGCCAATAATTGATTAATTGATTAATTGATACTTTATTATCACACGTGACGTGTCACAGTGAAATTCTTTGTTTTGCATGTCATACACAAGGTATGCAAAGAGTCGCCACGGTTATAAAGTGTTCAATATAGTCCCAATGGCCCCTCTTTGTTTTCAAGGCGCCACCCACCCCCCCCCCCCCCCTCAAACCCAGTCCCCTTTGTTCTCAGCAGCATAATAATTGTAACATCTTATGTCCATTAGTATATTTATTTTAAATGATTCTGAATTTGCTTCAATTACTAATGTCTTTTTTAATTTACACAAGGTTGGTTCCCTTTGCAGGGAGACAAGAGTTAAAAACCTGAAATAATGTGGATAAGATAAATCCAGAACTTTTATCAGAAATATTGCATTAAAGGACATAAATAGAAAGTATGAACATTGTTTACAATAATCCACTAATTTGAGAATCGGAAATCGTCTTTAATGGAATTTCTTCTTCAGAACATTAATTTTCTCAAGGTGCTGCCTCTCCTCGTGGCGTTTTGTTACAAGTAAAACAAATAAGCAATGCTATCCAAATGCAAACACAGCCCATTGTGTTCCCAGAGTTTTTCCTAATGGGGAAGAGTGTTGACGTTTCTACAATGTCGGCCAATCTTCTATCAAATTTATGGCAACAATGAAGAGAATGTTGGTAGGTTAGGTGCCCTAAGTATGCGCCTCACTACATCTGGGCTGAATAATTGGGAATAGAGGGAGAATTGGTTACAGTGGAAACTATGGCAAGAATTAAGAGAATTGAGAACTAGAGGACATAGGTTTATGCTGAGGGGTAGTGTATGGGTGTATGGAACGAGCTGCCAGGGGAGTTAGTAGAGTCAGGCACTATTGCAACCTTTAAGAAGCATTTAAACAGTTATATGAATAGGATAGGTTTGGAGGGATATGGGCCGAACGCAGGATGGTGTGGATATCGCATGTTGGTCGGCTTGGGCAAATTGAGCCGAAGGGCCTGTTTCCATGCTGTATGACTTTGTGAATGAGATTGCCCTGTAAACCAGTATAGATTCTATGACTGAAATGTATCTTGATATTAGATCATAAGGAAATATGATTGAAATGTATCTTGATATTGGATCATAAGGAAATATGGCAATCATGCAGAAATTCAGTTAAAAAAAGTCAGTTGGATTATAAAACTTGCAACTGATCAAATCCGAAATTAAACACAAAGTGCTGGAGTAACTCACCAGGTCAGACAACCATCTGTGGAGGTATCTTGGTCAGCATGGACAAGTTGGGCTGAAGGGCTTGGGTTTCGTGCTGTATGACTCTATGAATCTATGTCTATGACGCTATCTCGACTCTTCAGATTTCCAAAAGGTAAATTAAGCTAAATCTGCCCCATAATGTCCGAGAGGGAGTGAGTCCCAATTAGTTGCCCTTTTTTTAATCTCCAACAGCAGATAAGGTCTGGCATGGTGGTGCAGTGTTAGAGTTGCTTCCTTGCAGCGCCAGAGACCCGTGTTCGATCCTGACTATGAATACTGTCTGTACGGTGATTGTACATTCTCCCCATGACCACACAGGTTTTCTCCAGATGCTCCAGTTTCCTCCCACACTCCAAAGGCGTACAGGTTTGTAGGTTAATTAGGTTATGGAAAACTGTAAATTGTCCATAGTGTGTGTAGGATAGTGCTAGTGTACAAGGATCGCTGGTCAGCAGGGACCCAGTGGTCAAAGGGCCTGTTTCTGCACTGTATATCTAAACTAAACTAAAAGCATTGTTCCCATGTATTAGCCTGCTGAAGTAACATTGTTACTTTATTTTAGATATTGTTATTTTAGATAATACTAGACCAAGGGGGACCCGTTGGGTCCCATCCACTCAACACGTGGTTGCGGGAGGGCGCGGCCTGCGGCGTAACACTCACACTAACCACCCCCATACACACACACTAACCACCCCCCCCACACACACTAACCACCCCCCTTGATATTATATTTATATTATTGATTCGCTCCTTTTACCCCGCCCCCGCCCTGTGCACTCACACATAGCCCCTAACTTGCAGGTGCGGTTAGAGAGGTAGGGGGTAGAGAGAGCAGGGGCAGAATCAGGCAGAGGGCAGAGGCAGAGGGCAGGGGCAAAGGGCAGAGGGCAGAGGCCAGAAGCCAGAGGGCAGGGGCAGAGGGCAGGGGGCAGAGGCAGAGGGCAGAGGCAGAGGGCAGAGGACAGAGGACAGAGGACAGAGGCAGCAGGTAGAAGCAGAGGAGCCGAGCAGCCAAGCGAGCTGAGCAGCCGAGCGAGCCGGCCGAAGA
This sequence comes from Okamejei kenojei, assembly GCA_035221665.1. Lineage (NCBI taxonomy): Eukaryota > Metazoa > Chordata > Chondrichthyes > Rajiformes > Rajidae > Okamejei > Okamejei kenojei. The sequence continues at coordinate 63,352,116 of CM069140.1, read as the reverse complement.
GCCGAACGAGCCAGACGAGTCTTTTAAATAACCGGGGAGGAGGGGAGTCACTTGCAGTGCGTGGAAGAAGGATGCACGGAGAAGGCCTATTGTGACGTCATCAGTGAAAGGCAGTGGTTTTTAACTTCAAAGTTTTGCCAGATTTTTGGACATTTTCAGTAATAACTCGAGAAATAAAGCCTGACATTTTCAGATAAGGCAATTTTGGACTCCACTGGAAAAATCTCTGCTGGAATATGTAAAAATGTTACCGTTACCGTGTCGTTTTTTCACGAAGATGTGATTACACACAAACACACAAACACACAAACACACAAACAAATAAATACACATCCAAGATCAGAGTTTTATAAGTATAGAGATATGTGACAATATGAATGCATAATCTGTTTTATTGGTTACCCACAGGCACTTCATCACCTCTGTCACAAGATGAAGAATTGATATGTTTTACTCGGATGTTAGATGATCTGACCTGTTTCTGGGATGACAACGAGGAAACAAATGACACTTACAAGTTCTACTTTAGCACTGAGTATATCATTACATTTATACGTAACTGTGCATTGTGTTGCCAGGGATATCACTGTGGGTTGTTGCTGAGTGAATCATAGATTATATTAAGGGCACAGCTGACTAGTCCTTTCATGGTCAGCAGAGTGACGCAGCTGGTAGAGCTGCTGCCTCACAGCACCAGAGACCCGGCTTCGCTCCTAACCTCGGGTGCTGTCTGTGTGGAGTTTGCATGTTCTCCCTATGACCGTGCGGGTTTCCTCCAGGTGCTCCAGTTTACACCCACATCCCAAAAAAGTGTGGATTTGTAAGCCAATTGGCTGCTGTAAATTGCACCATGCATGTACATGAGAGAGTGGGATAACGTAGAACTTTGTGTGAATGAGTGATCGGTGGTCGGCGTGGACCCGGTGGGCTGAAGGGCCCGTTTCTATGCTTTCTCTCGAAACCAAATTAGATTCGCCAGCTCCATTTGGCAGCCGGCACAGTTAAGGGCCTGACCCACTTTCACGACCTAATTCACGACCTCTGCCGAGTTTGCCCTTGACTCATGCTCGCAGCATGGTCGTCACGAGGTCGTAGGAGATCGTAGGTAGGTCGCATCAGGCCGTGATGCTAGTCGAAGGTACTCGTGGCATGAAGTAGGTCGGGGCGTTTTTCTTAGCATGATGAAAAATGTCCACGAGTAAAAAACATTGTGAATTAAGTCGTGAAAGTGGGACAGTCCCTTCACACCACTGTATTTTGTTCTTTAATTGTAACATTACCTGTATTGATGATTGGTGGAATCTTGCTGGATATTACTGAACAGATTTAGCTGGTTGATTATCCCTCAGCTTTGTGTTCAGTGTAATTGAAAAACTTCAGAGAAAATATCCAGCATTAACCATGTTTTGCACATAACAGGATAATTAAGAACTGGTGCAGCAACCTTTCTTTAGAAACCTATCAGTCGTATCTTTAAATGCAAAGGTATAAAAAATGTGATAGACCTGAAATAGAAAATCCTGGCATGAAACACAAAAATCCACCAAATTACCGTGATATATGCAAGGGTACGAGGTGTATTTTGACAGAACATCACATAGGGCAATTTGGATTTTGTTTCATAGTTTTAAATGATAACATGTCAAATGAAAATAAGTTTATTGTCATATACATGTATGGTGAGATACAGCTATAATGAAAATCTTGCTTGGAGCAGCATCACAGGCATATATTCAGACAACACACAAAAACACACATTATACAAGACAGTGCAAAAAAAGACTGCAAAAACAAGACATTAATGCAAAATAACAATCAGAAAAACGGTAGGTCATTGAATCAGAGCGGGTGATTTAGTGGAATTAGGCAAGGTATAAAACAGAATAGTGTTATGATATCACCTGTTTTAAACTATTTCACAACCACAATACTAGTGATCCCAAAGAGTTAGTTTTCTTGCAAGCATAAGGGAGCGTTGTCTGTAATGTTTATATTCTCAAACTTGTCAAACATGTGGAAATGTAACATTGAATGAATACAGTTGGTCTCTCTTTGAGATGGGAGTGAGATATTAATTCTGTAATCTGATAAAGTTCCCCCAAATGTCACTCTGATTATTTTTTTTTACAGACAAAGAATGCAGCAGCAATGTCACACAACCTCGTACAGGGTCCCCCAGGGTACAATGCGGCATGTTTGTGCTATCCCAGTAGAGGATATAGTGCTCTTTCAACCACTTAACATTGAAGTAATTGAATCATTTTCCAATGTATCGAAAATCAGTCAATATGTATCAATCGAATCAGTAGGTGAGTGACAGTTTATCCCATACTAATTTTTCACCCACAAACGATAGTTTCACTCTGAACTGAGAGTAGTGAATTGTCTTACCAATATATTGTCAATGGCACAAATCGTAAACTTAAAAAATTATGCCTATATTCTCTTTCCCAAGTTTACGATCTCTTTAGTCTCATAAAATTAGCCAAATGAATAGTCAATAGTCAATAGTGCTTTATTTTTTGCATAAACAATTGCAAATTGAAATTATTTTTGCATATATTACACATGCGGGTGCCGACAGTATTGGCGCCATTATTCAAAATCCAAAGTTCGATCGGCCCACACACTCAGAGAAGTGGAGCAGTTTCCGCTAACCAACGTCCGTCTCCTCGCCTAGGCCGGCTATCCTTGCGTCCCGGGGGCACCTGTAGGTGCTGGAGGCATTAGTCCGGTTCACCCCGTTAACAGTCCTTGCCCCTCGCATTCGAATCTCCAGCTCCCTCCCGGTTACGCCGTCCACGGAGCCTCCGGGCAAGGTCCCACCAACCGCAAGCTTTTGGGGGGGGGGGGGGGAGTTCCTGGTCCCACCGCAGACCGTGACGGGCAAACTGGGCCTACCAGGAGGGTCCTCCGAGGTTGGTCCGTGGAGGGAGAGTTGGGCCTACGTCCCGGCCCGTTGCTTCAATGTGAGTCCGAAGATGGGTCCTGGTCCAAAATATCACCTATTCATGTCTTCTACTGATGCCGGCTGGCCCATTGACTTAGTCCAACACTTTTGTATCTTATTTTGTTTAACCAAACACAATCTTCCTTATTAGCCTTCCATAACATTGCTTTTCTCGGGGAAATTGTGTTAGGTTGAGTAACTTCCAATTGCTTCAGAAATCTTCTTTATTCTCTTCATCCAGTTCTCCTGGATCCACCTTCCAACGTCTCAGTGCATTTAAATGGCAATCCACACGAACTCCGCATTGGCTGGGACCCACCAAGAAATCCCGACATCAATGAATTTCTAATATATGAGATTAGCTACTGGAAGGACAAATCCAGCCCTGCTTCAGCAAAGGTGAGCTAGATTCTACAATAAGGAGGACATTCACTCATTACGGTGTGCAACGTGGCATCTGAAACAAAGGCCACGGCAGTGTTGGCAATCATGCCAAACAATTGTTCCTGCAGCTAGCTGTGAATTCCACGTAGCTTAGTTAACATACGTTTAACACATACTAAAAAAAACAACAAAGGAAGGGACGAGACAGACTGTTGGCGAGGCAGCCATTGTTGGAGCTACCCGGTGGACTACCCGACCCAAAACATCACCTATTCCTTCTCCCCAAAGATGCTGCCTGTCCTGCTGAGTTACTCCAGCTTTTTGTTTCATCTTGGTTCATTTTCGCAGTTGAAAAGTGAATAGTTTTATTGTCATCACTGCTTGAAGCACCCAACTCTTTTATCAAGAAAAGATTAAAGAATTATAAACTCTTGATAAAATTGTTGTGTGTTGTGTGTGCGTGCATGAGTGTGCATGTTCAGGGGTGTGCACATGCGATTGTACAGTGTTTATGAGTGTATGTGCTGTATTTGCAAAGGCTAAACTTTAAACTTTAAAGGGGAGACTTTAAACTAGATCAGTTGGGGGGAGGGACTCAAATAGAGAAAGCTAGTAGACAGTGTGTGAGGCAGGAGGCAGAGAAGGGAAGCAGTCAGACCCAACATATAGGGAGGAAAGAAGAAAAAAATAATGAACAGAGAATAAGAGGTGGTGGGTTTCTTAAATGTGTGAGCAGAGAGACAGAGGAGTGTAAAATGAGGGTAGAAGCAATAGGTAGCAAGGTGAAAAGTAAAAGTGGCAGGCAGACAAATCCAGGGCAAAAATCAAAGGGCCACTTTTCAACATAATTGTATAAGGGGTAAGAGTGTTGTAAAAACAAGCCTGAAGGCTTTGTGTCTCAATGCAAGGAGCATTCGTAATAAGGTGGATGGGTTGAATGTGCAGATAGCTATTAATGATTATGATATAGTTGGGATCACGGAGACATGGCTCCAGGGGGACCAAGGCTGGGAGCTGAACATCCAGGGATATTCAATATTCAGGAGGGATAGACAGAAAGAAAACGGAGGTGGGGTAGCGTTGCTGGTTAGAGAGGAGATTAACGCAATAGAAAGGAAGGACATTAGCTTGGAGGATGTGGAATCGATATGGTTAGAGCTGCGAAACACTAAGGGGCAGAAAACGCTAGTGGGTGTTGTGTACAGGCCACATAACAGTAGTAGTGGAGTTGGGGATGGCATCAAACAGGAAATTAGAAATGCGTGCAACAAAGGTAAAACAGTTATAATGGGTGACTTCAATCTACATATAGATTGGGTGAATCAAATTGGCAGGGGTGCTGAGGAAGAAGATTTCTTGGAATGTATGCGGGATAGTTTTCTAAACCAACATGTAGAGGAACCAACAAGACAGCAGGCTATTCTAGAATGGGTATTGAGTAATGAGGAAGGGTTAGTTAGCAGCCTTGTTGTGCGTGGCCCCTTGGGCAAGAGTGACCATAATATGGTTGAGTTCTTCATTAGGATGGAGAGTGACATTGTTAATTCAGAAATACGGGTCCTGAACTTAAAGAAAGGTAACTTTCAGGGTATGAGAAGTGAATTGGTCAAGATAGACTGACAATTGATTCTTAAAGGGTTGATAGTGAATATGCAATGGAAGGCATTTAAAGACTGCATGGATGAACTACAACAATTGTTCATCCCAGTTTGGCAAAATAATATATCAGGGAAGATAGTGCATCCGTGGATAACAAGGGAAATCAGGGATAGTATCAAAACAAAGGATGAAGCGTACAAATTAGCCAGAAAAAGCAGCCTACCAGAGGACTGGGAGAAATTTAGAGTCCAGCAGAGGAGGACAAAGGGCTTAATTACGAAAGGAAAATAGATTATGAAAGAAAACTGGCAGGGAACATAAAAACTGACTGCAAACGTTTTTATAGATATGTGAAGAGAAAAAGATTAGTTAATACAAATGTAGGTCTCTTGCAGTTAGAAACAGATGAATTGATCATGGGGAACAAGGACATGGCAGACCAATTGAATAACTACTTTGGTCCTGTCTTCACTAAGGAAGACATAAATAACCTGCTGGAAATAGCAGGGGATGGCGGGTCAAATGAGATTGAGGAACTGAGTGAAATCCAGGTTAGCCGGGAAGTGGGGTTAGGTAAATTGAATGGATTAAAGGCCGATAAATCCCCAGGGCCAGATAGGCTGCATCCCAGAGTACTTAAGGAAGTAGCCCCAGAAATAGTGGATGCCTTAGTGATAATTTTTCAAAATTCTTTAGATTCTGGAGTAGTTCCTGAGGATTGGAGGGTATCTAATGTAACCCCACTATTTAAAAAGGGAGGGAGAGAAAAAACAGGCAATTACAGACCAGTTAGTCTAACATTGGTAGTGGGGAAACTGCAGGAGTCAGTTATTAAAGATGGGATAGCAGCACATTTGGAAAGTGGTGAAATCATTGGACAAAGTCAGCATGCATTTACAAAAGGTAAATCATGTCTGACGAATCTTATAGAATTTTTCGAGGATGTAACTAGTAGAGTGGATAAGGGAGAACCAGTGGATGTGTTATATCTGGACTTTCAGAAGGCTTTCGACAAGATCCCACATAAGGGATTAGTATACAAACATAAAGCACACGGTATTGGCGGTTCAGTATTGATGTGGATAGAGAACTGGCTGGCAAACAGGAAGCAAAAAGTAGGAGTAAACGGGTCCTTTTCAGAATGGCAGGCAGTGACTAGTGGGGTTCCACAAGGCTCAGTGCTGGGACCCCAGCTATTTACAATATATATTAATGATTTGGACGAGGGAATTGACTGCAACATCTCCAAGTTTGCAGATGACACGAAGCTGGGGGGCAGTGTTAGCTGTGAGGAGGATGCAAGGTGACTTGGAAAGGCTGGGTGAGTAGGCAAATACATGGCAGATGCAGTATAATGGGATAAATGTGAGGTTATCCACTTTGGTGGCAAAAACAGGAAAGTAGACTATGCAGGGAGACGCAACGAGATGCAACGAAAGGGAGATGCAGCGAGACCTGGGTGTCATGGTACACCAGTTATTGAAAGTAGGCATGCAGGTGCAGCAGGCAGTGAAGAAAGCAAATGGTATGTTAACATTCATAGCAAAAGGATTTGAGTATAGGAGCAGGAAGGTTCTACTGCAGTTGTACAGGGTTTTGGTGAGATTCACCTGGAGTATTGCGGACAGTTTTGGTCTCCAAATCTGAGGAAAGACATTCTTGCCATAGAGGGAGTACAGGGAAGGTTTACCAGACTGGTTCCTGGGATGTCAGGACTTTCATATGAAGAAAGACTGGATAGATTTGGCTTGTACTCGCTAGAATTTAGAAGATTGAGGGGGGTTATTATAAAAACTTACAAAATTCTTAAGGGGTTGGACAGGCTAGATGCAGGAAGATTATTCCCGATGTTGGGGAAGTCCAGGACAAGGGGTCACAGTTTAAGGATAAGGAGGAAATCCTTTAGGACCGAGATGAGAAAAACATTTTTCACACAGAGTGGTGAATCTCTGGAATACTCAGAAGGTAGTTGAGGCCAGTTCATTGGCTATATTTAAGAGGGAGTTAGATGTGGCCCTTGTGGCTAAAGGGATCAGGGGGTATGGAGAGAAGGCTGGGATACTGAGTTGGATGATCAGCCATGATCATATTGAATGGCGGTGAAGGCTCGAAGGGCCGAATGGTCTACTCCTGCACCTATTTTCTTTGTTTCTATGTATGTACGTATGCATGTATGTGTGTATGGCAGAGAGGTAGGTTATGGTGTATACAGCGGGGCAGTCAGTAGATCAGTTTCAGTCTTGTATTGGTCTAAGATGGAGCTTAGAGTAAAGGCTAAACAAAATATGATATATTTGAAAATACAGGCACCTCGTGTTATACGAGTGTTTGATTTATGTGTGTTTGAAAATCCACTTGTTCCTTTAACACCAAAGCTTAATTTACATATTGGTATTTTCGGAATATCACGCTCAAATTTACTGGTGACATAGTCATACGAATGTTTAATATACGCATTTTTTAATTGCAAGCCACTTTTCAAGCACTTAACCCCTGCATACAAAAGCAAGGTGCCTGCACATAGAATTTAAAATGTACCATTTAATTTCATGAAGTATCGGAGAATTTTTAATAGTTCATCAAGGTTTTGGTGATTTCAACCAACTCCCTTAAACCATTGCAATATCCCACGATAATGGCACTAGTGTTGTAAAACCTGAATCTTCTCCCCCTCCATCCCCTTAACAGACGGCACCGTGGTGCAGCGGTAGAGTTGCTGCCTTACACCACAGGTTCAATCCTGACTACAGGTGCAGCCTGCAAAACATTTGTACATTCTCCCTGTGACCGCGTGGGCTATCTCCAGGTGCTCCAGTTTCATCCTACATTCCATGATTTGCAGGTTAATTGGTTTCCGTAAATTGCCCTTAATGTGTAGGATGCGGAACGGGGATAACCAAACTAGTGTATGGGTCATTGTTGGTCAGCGTGGAGTCGGTGGACCGATGGGCCTGTTTCCATGCTGTATCTCCAAACTAAACTAAACCTTTGTCCTGTGATGGAACAGAGCTTGATCCAAGTGGGTTAGGTTTAAAGTCAAGTTATCACTTCCCCGGTGCCCATTTAATAACAATTACATTTCTGCTTTCAGAGTGTGACTGTCGGTATCAAACAGCATCATGATCTTCGAGATCTAAAGGCTGGAATTAGGTACATGGTTCGCCTACGCACCAAACCTGATGGCATTTCATTTGATGGCTTCTGGAGTGCTTGGTCCGAAACAGCATCAGCTGTAACTCCCTTTTCCTCAGGTGATTTAAAACCAAACCATTGTCAGCCGTTAACTCATTGTTATAACTCCAAACAAAGCTTTAAAACTGACGAACAGATTTGCTCATGAAAAGCAACAGTATTTCCAAGAAGGAACACTGTCATATTGTATGACTAAAATAATTGCCATTATGGCGTCCTATTAGATATTAGCCTTCAGTGTAAAATGTAAATTATTTCAAGCTAACTTGTGAAAGATTTACAAATGCTTTTTCCGTACATCGTGCTATCTGTCTGGCTGGTGACTGGGAGTTTCTTTTCTCGTTGCATACCAGATGAGATAAATCTTCGCTGTTCCAGCCCTGACCTCCAATTCATAACCTGCCAGTGGAAAGTGAACAAAACAGAGGCCGGCACTCAGTATCGTCTCTACTATCAAACAAGGTAATTGTGATGATCAAATGGGAAACATTGATGGTCTTGTTGGGGACCAACAGGAGGAGATGGTTGTGGAATTGAGGAGGGGGGGGGGGGGGGGGGGTAGGATTTGGAGGGTTGTTGGGTACAAGTTAGAAGAAGATTTGCTTGAGTAAACAAATTATAACCCAATACGACCACAAACTATCCAAACCCGACACAAGCCCAAGTATTTGTAATTTTTTTGTTACCTAACGTAACCTGAATCATTCGCAGAAGAGCAAAAAAAATTGTTATATGGCACAAAGATTGTATGGATCATGAGTCAAAGAGTCATACAGCATGGAAACGGGCCCTTACATCCACCTTGCCCATGACAACCATGATGTGCCATCTATACTAGTCCCACCTGACCACATTTGGCCCATATCACTCTAAACCTCTCCTGTCCATGTATGTACCTGTCCAAATGTATTTTAAATATTGTTACAGTACATTATAATGTCAATATATGAATAAAGGACAAATACCATCCAACAAAGAAAATCATCCCAAACTGGATAAAACTATTGAGCTAGCCCAACATGTCATAACCTGACCACCTAAACTAACCTGTCATATCCTGATACACAAACCCAGGGTTGAGTAATTAGGCACCAGCTGGAATGCTGGAACATGTTTACCCTCTTCTTGGCCCCCATTCAATAAGATCATGGCTGATCTTTAGACCTTAGACTTTAGAGATACAGCGTGGAAACAGGCCCTTCGGCCCACCACATCCGCACCAACCAGTAATCACCCCGTGTTCTAGCGCTAGCCTACACTCTAGGGACAATTTACAATTTTACAGAAGCCAATTAACCTACAAACCTGTACGTCTTTGGAGTGTGGGAGGAAATATGGGAGCACCCAGAAAAAAACCCATGCAGTTACAAGGAGAATGTACAAACTGCATATGGTAATCGGAATCAAACCCAGGTCACTAGCCCTGTAAGGCAGCAACTCTACTGCTGTGCTACTGTGCCACCCTCTGATCTTGAGTTCAGCTCCACTTTCCTTCCAGAGCCTAATAAATCCTGACTTCACAAAATAATTTCCAGCTTGGCCTTGAAGGTCTGCTCGCAATACTCCAAATGCGATCTGACCAGTGCCTTGTAAAGCATCAGCATTACATCCCTGCTTTATAAAATTCTAGTCCTCTCGAAACAAATTCTAATATGACATTTGCCTTCCTTACTACTTGCAAATTATCCTTTTGGTAATCCTGTACCAGCACTACCAGGTTCCTTTGCACCTCCGATTTCTGAATCTTCTCCCCATTTAGAAAGTAGTCTACAGCTCTATTCCTCCTACCAAAGGGCACAACCACACACTTTGCTACGCTGTATTCCATCTGCCATTTCTTTGCCAACTCTCCAACCTGTCCAAGTTCTTCTGCAGAATCCCGGCTCCCTCTGCACTACCTGCACCTCCAACTTGCTTCGTATCATCCACAAACTTGGAGTTATGGAAAGCTTCCAGCTGACTTTCTCAGTCATTTCAAAAGGGAGTTTAAGGAATTAGAATATCCAGTTAAAATATTCACCATTTGAACTGCAGGCCACAACATGTGGCACTTTAAATCAACAACGTGGAAAATGTGGCAAATGTTCAAGTGATCAGTCAAACCGTGGTCAGTAAAGAACATCATGTCTTCGTCTCAATTATTGGGCGTTCTTTTTATAATCACCAGCAAGCAGGTGGGCTTGCAGGTTATGAATACATATTTTATGCTCAGACACTAAGCTCACATATCTACATAATGGAGAAGAGCACAAGGGGCAGCAGGGGTAGAGTTGCTGCCTTACAGACCCGGGTTCTATCCCGACTACGGGTGCTGTCTGTATGGAGTTTGTACGTTCTCCCTGTGACCGCGTAGGTTTTCTCCAAGATCTTTGGTTTCCCACCACACTCCAAAGACGTACCGTATGTAGACGTATGTAGGTTAATTGGCTTGGTCTATGTGTAAATTGTCCCTGGTGTGTGTAGGAGAATGTTAATGTGCAGGCATCGCTGGTCGGCACGGACTCGGTGGGCCGAAGGGCCTGTTTCTACGCTGTATCTCTAAAACTAAAAACTAAAAAAAGCACAATGGCAATTAAAAGGACAACCATTATATAGCAAAATGCCATGAAAAGGACTGAGAAGATTATCAAGAGTGTATTATAGACAATAGACAATAGGTGCAGGAGTAGGCCATTTGGCCCTTCGAGCCAGAGCCGCCATTCAATGTGATCATGGCTGATCATCCCCAATCAGTACCACATTCCTGCCTTCTCCCCATATCCCCTGACTCTATTTTTAAGAGCCCTATCTAGCTCTCTCTTGAAAGCATCCAGAGAACCTGCCTCCACCGCCCTGTAAGGCAGAGAATTCCACAGACTCACCACTCTCTGTGAGAAAAAGTGTTTCCTCGTTTCCGTTCTAAATGGCTTACACCTTATTCTTAAACTGTGGCCCTTGATTCTGGACTCCCCCAACATCGGGAACATGTTTCCTGCCTCTAGTGTGTCCAAGTCCTTAACGATCTTATATGTTTCAATGAGATATCCTCTCATCCTTCTAAACTCCAGAGTGTACAAGCCCAGCTGCTCCATTCTCTCAGCATATGACAGTCCCGCCATCCCGGGAATTAACCTTGTACAATTATAGAAATGGTTATGCAAATTCTGTATCTTTCCACCTAGATATTGGGCTTTATTTCCATTTTCTAATGTACATGTCCAATTATCAATTAATTACTTGTATTTGTAACAATTTGTAATGTTTCCTATGTTACAATTCACAAATTAAATGAGAGAATGATGCAGGATAGAAGAGTGGTCGCACTCGCTAACTTTCTCAAAGATTGAATTTTACAGGAATTAATTTAGCCGATTATTTATTTTTCTGACAGGCAGGTGGAGTGGAAAATATGCAGTAACCAAAGAAATACAACTACCAGCGATGATATCACCTACCATTGTACAATTGCAACATCAGAAGTTAATAAGACTGTTGTTATAATCAACGCATCCTATCCACATCACATACAGACATTTTATAAAAAACCTTTCAGGACTGAAAATATTGGTAAGTAAGAGAGGATCAGTTACCATAGATACATTGCTTTATGTAGACACACCTGTCTACACTACACATAATTACAATCATTCTGTGACGTCTCTGTTGTTAGAAACTTCTCACACCCTGCCAGAAAACATGTACGCCAATGAAATGGAGTAAGCTTGCTTCTGGAACACACCCAATGTTTTTACAGCAAAAATAAAGAGCTTGACTCATTTCAGATGCTGCCTGACCCACCGAGATACTCCAGCAGTTTGTTTTTTTTCATTTGTAGTACCTTTCATGACTGTAGGGCATTCTAAAGCTCCTTACAGTCCATAGAGTATAGAGTTACTCATATAGAGTAGGAACTGTAGTAATCAGTTTGCACACAAGGAAATCACTTTAGAGTTTACTTCAGACTTTAGAGATACTGCGTGGAAACAGGCCCTTCGACCCACCGAATCCGCACTAGCACTGTCCTACACACGAAGGACAATTTACAATTTACACAAGTCAATTAACCTACAAGCCTGCACGCCTATGGTGTGTGGGGGAAACTGGAGCACCCGAAGAATACCCAGGTGGTCACAGGGAGAATGTACAAACTCTGTACAGACAGCACCCGAGGTCAGGATTGATCCCGTGGTCTCTGGCGCCGTAAGACAGCACCTCTACCGCTGTGCCACCATGCCACCCCTTACATATTCACAAATTTTACAATACATTTATTGCTTCTTGATAAAAGCTTCCTTCTCTGGCAATACAGTAAAACCCATATATATCCTATTCCTTTACTTCAGTCCGTCCTGATCCCCCGAGGATTGTGAAGATTGATATCAGCACCACCGGTGGGAAACTACGTCTCTTTTGGGAACCACCAATTAAGAAGTTGCAGAATCAAATGGTTTATCAGATCAGATATTCTGAGGAAAATGGCACAGGCTGGAAGGTGAGTGGATCATTTTCCAGGTGACATTTCACTTCCCCCACCTGTTTTTAAAGGGCTGTTAGTCATAGAGCCGTGCATTGTGGAATCAGGACCTTCAGTCCTACTCATCCATGCTGAGCAAGACGCCCCATCTACGCTAGTCCCGTTGATCAGTAACAGGATCAATGTAGGATTACTAGATTTCGTTTGGTTTTGTTTAGTTTAGAGATACAGCGCAGAAACAGTCCCTTCGGCACCCCGAGTCTGCACCGACCAGCGAACCCAACACACTAACGCTATCCTACACTGGGGACAATTTACAATTTTTACCGAAGCCAAACTCCATACAGACAGTTTACTGGGATGCTGGAGGGCCCAATCGCAAAATAAAATGTGGGAATAGGTTATTTTAAGTCCCATGAAAGTAGTGCCTGATACCCTTGCAATTTTGGAAAATACTTATTGGACACTAGAGAACAATGCTAAACATCGAAGGTAGACAAAAATTCTGGAGAAACTCAGCAGGTGCAGCAGCATCTATGGAGCGAAGGAAATAGGCAACGTTTCGGGCCGAAACCCTTCTTCAGACTGATAGGGGGTGGGGGGAGGCGGGGAGAAGAAAGGGAAAAAGGAGAAGGAGGAGCCCGAGGGCTGAGGGAGAGGTAGGAAGAGGAGGAGACAGCAAGGGTTAGCAGAATTGTGAGAAATCAATGTTCATGCCACCAGGATGCAGGCTCCCCAAGCGGAATATGAGGTGCTGTTCCTCCAATTTCCGATGTTGCTCACTCTGGCCGTGGAGGAGGCCCAGGACAGAGAGGTCGGATACGGAATGGGAGGGGGAGTTGAAGTGCTGAGCCACCGGGAGGTCAGGTTGGTTAATGCGGACCGAGCGGAGGTGTTCGGCGAAACGATTGATTTAGGTTCACAGGGATATGGGCCAAGCGGGCAAGTGGGACTAGTGTAGATAGGACATCTTGGTTGGAACGTTGGTCCAGAGGGCCATTTTCCAATCTGTATGATTCTATGACTCTATGAATTGGGGGGACTTAAGTTGAAGTTCCATCACAAACCTGAGGAGTGCGCTGATGAACACTATTTCCAGCACTGACCTTTTCAGTTTCCAACACAGCAGTTAATTAGTCATTTTGAACAAAAGTCCCGACCAGAAACGTCGTAGGCCCATTTCCCTCCACAGATGCTGCCTGTCTCACTAAGATCCTGTAGCTTTTTGTATTTTGCTCAAGATTCTAAGTACTGCAGTCTTCTGTGTCTCCACAATGGTAAATAGGATGTAAGATGGTGCCACCTTGCTGCAGTAACGACAAGACAAATATTTTGAAAAGGAGAAAGGAACAAACCAAAAAATATTTGTTAAAAAGGAACGTGCTTGAAACGCTCAGCAAGACAAGCAGCATTTGTGGAAAGAAAACAAATTTACCATTGAACTTTTATCACGACTGAAATAAGTTAGAAATAAAACAAGCTTTAAGTGCAGAGAATGTGCTGAAAGTCAGGTAGAACAAAAAGGCACAAGAATATAGACCAGGAGCAGCTGAGATACTCAAACTGTGATGAGGCTGACTGGGAGACAGAGGTATAAAACTTTAGACTTTAGAGGGACAGTGCGGAAACAAGCCCTTCGACCCATGAGTCCCCGCAGACCAGCGATCAGCCCATACACGAGCACTATTCTACATTCTAGGGACAATTTATGATTTCGGGTACATCTGTACGGCTTTGGGGTGTGGGAGGAAACTGGAGCACCCAGAGAAAACCCACATGGTCACAGAGAGAATGTACAAACATATACTCAAGAAACTGCAGATGCTGGTTTATTGTAAAATGCACCAAGTGCTGGAGTAACTCAGTGGGTCAGGCAACATCTCTGGAGGACATGGAGAACTAGGTTAGGGAGGCACATGGGCGCGGCAGTAGAGTTACTGCCTTACAGCGCCAGAGACCCGGGTTTGGTCCTGACTAAGGGTGCTGTCTGCAGGGAGTTTGTACCTTCTTCTTGTGACCACGTGGGATTTCTCTGGGTGCTCCGGTTTCCTCCCACACTCCAAAGACGTGCGGGTTTGTAAGTTAATTGGCTTCTGTAAATTGTCCCTAATATGTAGGATAGATCTAGTGTACGGCGATCATTGGTCAGCATGGACTCGGTGGGCTGAAGCGCCTGTTTCCATGCTGTCTCTCTCATTCTAAACTACGCTAAAACTAAACAAGGTCTGAAGAAGGGTCCCGACCTGAAACAACGCCTATCCATGTTCTCCAGAGATGCCGGCAGCCTCTGAGGTACTCCAGCACTTTGTGTATTTTTTTAGTGTATTTTTTTTCTAGTACAACATCAGTGGATCGATCACTCTCAGCCTTATGATCAACATCGGGAGGGAAACTAAAGATCAGTTTGGACCATGTGCAAAATTTAATTATATTCTTTTTCAGACACTACATATCCAAAAGCCATTGCACAGCGAGCTGTTGGACCTACCACATGGAAAAACCTATTATATGCAACTCAGAGCCAAACCCAATGGACTCATTTACAGAGGATACTGGAGCAGTTGGTCGGACATTTTCACCGCAACCATTCCAGGCTCGATTGGTAAGTGTGACTGTTGTTCATTACAGTGTTGCTGGCATTGTTGTTGACTCGGTTGGGCTGGATTGTCCTTGACCTAAACCCCAACCAGGACACAGGTTCTAAGGTAAGGGGCCTTCTGTAAGCATTTCTCTTTAATGCTACTTACAGTAAATAATATGTCTCTCTTCAGGTTCAAGTAGTTGACAGTTTGTTACCCAGGCACCAAAACCACAGAGATAAGTACAATTCTACAATAAATTAATCTAATCCAATTTCTTGCAAACCCAGGTGACCAGACTCGATCCTGAAGATGTTTGACATCTGTCCCCATCATGAGTGAATGGTTTAAGAGGACGTTGTCAGGACGTGAGGGCCTGAGCTATAAGGAGAGGTTGAGCAGGCTAGAACTTTATTCCTTGGAGCGCAGGAGGATGAGGCGTGATCTTCTAGTGTATATGATCATGAGAGAATAAGATAGGATAAATGCACAGTCTTTTACCCAGAGTAGGGGAATCAAGAATCAGAGGATATAAGTTTAAGGTGGGGAGGGGAAAAGATTTAATAGGAACCTCAGGGCAACCTTATTACACTAAGGGTGGAAGGTATATGGAATGGGCTACCAGAGGAGGTAGTTGAGGCTGGTACACTGCAGACACTGTTTAAGAAACATAAGGACAGGCACATGGATAGGAAAAGTTTGAAGAGATATGGGCAAAATGCCGTCCGTGGGACGGGTGTAGATGGGGCATGTTGGTCGGAGTGGGACGAAGGTCTGTTTCCACGATAGATGATTATGACACTATGAGTGCTTTCGCACACACACCGTGTTAACGTGAACCTGCATATTCACACCTATTCTAGCTTGGCAAGTTCTCAGGAGGTGAATGCCAATGTGATATTTGACTCAAAGTTAAAAATATATTGATCAACAAATATAAAAGAGGCAAATTTTCAGGTCTCATGAGGAAAAGATTGTTCAGAGCTGTGATTCGGTCAAAGGCTCTTGAACTTTTTAAATCTCTTTGAAAGGGACTTTAAAAGTTCCTGAGAATGGATGAATAAGTTAATATGTGTAAATAAAAACCACCAAATCTCCCCAAGATGCTGCAAAAACATTAAAAGAAGATAACACACAGACTTACTTACCATTTTCCACATTCTAGTGACTGAGTTGCTGTTCATACTGTTCCGTTGTCTGGTATGAAGCTAGCTGAGATCTGGATGCAATGTGCACTGTCCTCTCTCTCCAGTATGTTAGTGCCCCTGTTCAGTGGTCGAACAGGAGCTCATGTGCATTTATGTTGTGTGGGCAGCATTTCTGCCAAGCTGTCAGGAAAGTCCAGTATGTGCTGAGGACTAAAGGGCCTGTCCCACTTGCATGCGATTGCGTGCGTTTGACGCGACCAAACGGAAGCGGAGTTCACGCGAAGTTTGCACTAAGTACGTGCTAAGTTCGCACGTAACGTCATTTGCATCATGCTTACTAATCAGCTGGGCAGGAGGCGGGCCGACTGAATTTGGGTGTTGCACGGCGTCGGGTGGTGATGTCATCACGCAACGCCACGCCGGACGGTGACGTAACATCACGCAACGCCACACACTAGGCATACGCCACCAAGACGCGGCATACGACATCAAGACGCTGCGTACGACCTCAATGCGCCTGCGTGCCGACAGGCCATTGGCGCGCGAAGATTTCGGCCACTGTGAGAATTTCGGAGCCCCGCGCGATGTCGGGACCAGCCCAGCACAACTCCGTGCTTCTAAGTGGGACTGGCCCCGTGCGGCCATACGGTGCCCGTCCGCCTCAAGCAACCACGAGGTCGCGTAATTTGCGAGCCAAGGTCGCGTAAGTGGGACAGGCCCGTATACAGTTGATAGCCAAGGCTCACAGCCTGGAGGTGATAATCTGCCTCTCCTCACACTGAAGATAAATCACCAGAGTATCAGCACACTGTGGATAGTGAGTGCCACTAAATGCAGTACTGATTGGTAGATAGACCATAGACAATGGGTGCAGGAGTAGGCCATTTGGCCCTTCGAGCCAGCACCGCCATTCAATGTGATCATGGCTGATCATCCCCAATCAGTACCCTGTTCCTGCCTTCTCCCCATATCCCCTGATTCCGCTATTTTTAAGAGCCCGATCTAGCTCTCTCTTGAAAGCATCCAGAGAACCTGCCTCCACCGCCCTGTAAGGCAGAGAATTCCACAGACTCACCACTCTCTGTGAGAAAAAGTGTTTCCTCGTCTCCGTTCTAAACGGCTTACTCCTTATTCTTAAACTGTGGCCCCTGGTTCTGGACTCCCCCAACATCGGGAACATGTTTCCTGCCTCTAGTGTGTCCAAGCCCTTAACAATCTTTTTGTCTTTAGATCTTTGGATCATGTCAATTAATCTGTATTCCAATCAACCAGCAACAAAGGCCACACGTGACAGCATGCCACTTTTAACTGTGCACATGCTGTTATATGAATTAATTACGTGCGGGTTTGTCGGTTAATTTGCCTCATTAAATTGTCCCTAGTGTGTAGGGAGTGGGAGTGGAAGAGAATGTGAGAAAACATAGAATTAGTATGACTGGGTGATTGATGGTCAGCATAGACTCAGTGGCCCAAAGGATCTATTTCCATGTTGTATCTCTAAACTAAACTAAGCTAATCAGAGCCCCCAGCTAACATTAGACCATTCTCAACAGTAGACAGATGGAGAGGGTTCCTGTTGGCGTATCCACAGGTTACATAAATAAACCTATGCACAGGATTTTGAAAAGACTCTCCAACCCCCAGCTAAAACAACTATGTTACCACGTTCAACCCATCAGAGCACGTAGATCATATCCCTTTACTTTGTTATTCAAAGGAAAGCTGACTTTAAATTAAACCTTCAAGCTAACACAGCAATGATTAGCTAATTTGTTCGATGTACCTTCGCTATCTCTCGTTTCCCTCACCCCTGACTCTCAGTTTGAAGAAGGGTCTCGACCCAAAACATCTCCTGTTCCTTTTCTCCAGAGATACTACCTGACCTGCTGAATTACTCCAGCCTTTTGTATCCATCTTCAGAGATTAGCGAAATCAACTGGATCAAGGTGGCAAGTAATGAATGTCAAAGATACCATAGCAATGCAGCTGAACACTTTGCCAGTGTCAAGTTTAATATACTTTCCTCCACCAAATACACTCAAAAACAAATTACTTATCAGTCCTGTTTTTGCTGTTTCTGATAAACTTGAGCCTAGAAAGGTTTCAGCATATCTTAGTGAATAATATTGAGTTGAGTTTAGTCTGAAGAAGTGTCTCGACCCGAAACAGCGCCCATTCCTTCTCTCCAGAGATGCTGCCTCACCCGCTGAATTACTCCAGCATTTTGGTTCTACCTTTGAGTTTAATTTGTTGTCACGTGTACCGAGGTACAGTGAAAAACTTATGTTGAGGGTTAACCAGTCAATGCATGATTACAATCGAGCCATCCACAGTGTACAGATACATGATGGTAAGAAATGCTGCTGTTGGAATAAGGATTTAAAAGAGTGGAGCAATTGTTATGTGTGATTGTAGATCCACTTCTGGGCTTAGCACACAAAGAGTCACCTGGCTTAGATCTTTTTCACTGTATTCCATAATATTGTTTTGCAAGAAGCTCTGTTTTACATCTGGTTCTGTATGAATGCAAATAAGCTCTGTCTAATATAACACTCTTTCTCTGACAGGTCCAATGGCAGTCACTCTTGTTGTTGGTGCAGCACTTCTGTTGGCAATCGCACTTTTCGTGTCCCATCTCATCTTTCCTAATATATACAGGTATCTGCCAAGACATTTTCATGTAAATCTTAATCAGCCTCTCCATAACATGGTTATGCTCTGCATGTATAGAAGATAAATAAAACAATGGCATATTGGATAGCTTGGGCATGGAGAGGATGTTTCCACTAGTGCGAGAGTGTAGGACTAGAGGTAATAGCTTTGGAAATAAAGGATCTTCCTTTAGGAAGGAGATGAGGAGAAATGTATTTAGTCAGAGGGTGGTGAATCTATGGAATTCTTTGTCACAGAAGGCTGTGGTGGTCAAGTCAGTGGATATTTTTAAGGCAGAGATAGATAGATACTCGATTAGTGTAGGTATCAGAGGTTATGAGGAGAAGGCGGGAGAATGGGGTTAGGAGGGAGATATAGATCAGCCATGATTGAATGATGGAGTAGATTTGATGGGCCGAATGTCCTAATTTTACTCCTATTCCTTATGATCTTATGACCTTATATTTGATTAGAGTAGAAATCTGAGAGATACTGCACGGAAACAGGCCCTTCACCCACCGAGTTGCGCCGACCAGCGATCCCCATTACACTGGCACACATAACACACAAGGGACAATTTACAGTTTTTACAGAAACTAATTAACCTACAAACCTGTATGTCTTTGGAGTGTGGGAGGAAATTGGAGCACCCGGGGAAAACCCATGTGGTCAAGGGGAGAATGTATAAACTCTGTACAGACAGCACCCGTAGTCAGGATCGAACCTGGGTCTTTGGTGCTAGAAGGCAGCAACTCTACCGCTGCACCACCGTGCCAACCCCACGTTGCAAACTGTAAATGTTGAATGAGTCAACGCATTCAACGCTATGCAAATTGTATTAATTAATCTCTAATCCAGGCAATTAGCTTAATAAAATTAAACTGGAGAAGTCAGATTTGAAAATGCAGTTAAGAATGAAATGAGTAATGAAGTGTGCATGACAGGATGTTGCAAATCACTGCGCTATAAGGTAACCTAGACCATGATTGCATCTAACTGAGAAGGATCCCGACCCAAAATGTCGCCTATTCGTGTTCTCCAGAGATGCTGTCTGACCTGCTGACTTACTCCACCGTTTTGTGTCTTTCTTTGAGAGATGTTCTTGTAACTTTCAAAAAATGTTGCAGCTTTGAGTAATCTAACAAAAAGAATGTCAGAATGGAGCCTAGTCCTATTCAGGAATCTTAGGACCAGGCAAGTGTTATAACAACTAGAAAGCAATCATTCTGGGTCTGTTATTTAAACAACATTTAAAACACACTTGGAAAGCTTCATAGGTGGGACAGGTCTAGAGGGATAAGCACCAGGCACGAGCAAATGGGACCAGCTTGGATGTGGCAAGATGGTCAGCATGGAGCAGTTGGGCCGAGGAGCCTGTTTCTGTGCTGTATCACTCAATGACTTGATCATTTATGTTGATGCTGTTGTATCTTTAACCATGCTAACATTTCTTCATGATATTTCCAGTAATATGAAGAAAATACTGTGGCCACAGATTCCAAACCTGGAAAGGCTCCTGGAAGCATATCTCACTGATTTCCAGAAGTACCCCCAAGTAAGATGGTAACTTGGTAATATTAACAATTGAGACACATAGAACTCACTTTTGAGCTTGGAAGAAAAATATTTGGTAATGTGGTACAATTTGAACTTACATTCACAATGCATGGACAAAGATTAATTAATAGAGAAGATGTGAAGTGGTTTCCCCCTATTAAAACAAAAAGCATGATATTGTATTGCAAGAGGTTTTATTTGTTGCAACTAAATATGATTATTTTGGATAAATAAATTACACTAACAGAATGTTAGAACTGACAATGGGAAAGCCACATGGTCCAACTGATAAATACCATAGAATTGTGGTGAAATAGCAGAGGTTCTGAGCAGAGGGTAGTGAACAAGGCATTTAATATGGTTGGTTTAAAAGGGCAAGGCATTGTTCAAGAGTTAAGACTTCATGATGACATTGTATGAAACACTGGTTAGACCGTACTTATGAGTATTGTGTATAGTACAGTACTGGGTAATACCTATTTTTTCACACAGAATATTAGGAACAAAGCTACCAGTGGAGGTAGTGGAACCAGATACAATAATGCGGTTAAAAAACCTTTGGGCAGTGTACTTCTAGAGGAAAGGAATCAATTATTCTGTTTATCTTCGTTTAGAGTATTTTGTTCAGGTTTGGTCACCTTGTTATAGGAACGATATTGTTAAGCTGGAAATGGTTCAGAAGATTTATGAGGATGTCGACAGGACTCGAGGGCCTGAAGGGGCTGTCCCACTGCGGCGACCTAATCTGCGAGCTTAGAAGAGTTTGCCCTCGACTCAAACTCGCAACATGGACGACATATGGTCCTAGGAGGTCCTATGAGGTCACTGGAACTCTCCTTCATGCTCGAGGGAAGTTCCCGCCTACTCGCGGCCTCAGCTAGGTTGCGGAAATTTTTTCAGCATGTTGAAAAATTGTCCTTGAGTAAAAATTGGTCAGCATGGTTCTTTTGAACTCGTAGTGCAGTGGAGTGGGGTCGCTATGTAGTTACAGGCAGTTGAGGGCAGCCGTAGGTAATCTCCTTCGCTGACCGGGCATTTTAATTCGCTCATTGGAGTTTTCTGGACCAAGGAAAACCGACCGGTAATGTAAAATGCTCGCTAAACTTTATTATAAGGAGTCTGGCTGCTTAAAAGTGTCTCCACTCCTTCTCCCCCCCCTTTTCCCCCCTTCTCTCCCTTTCTCTCCCCTTCTACAATACCATTTATTGTCATTTGAACCTCATCGAGGTTCAAACGAAATTTAGTTTCTGCAGTCATACAAACAAGAAAAGAACCAAGACACAACACAATTGACACAAACATCCATCCCAGTGAATCTCCTCCTCACTGTGATGGAAGGCAAAGTCTTATCTCTCCCCTGCACTCTCCATTCTTCTCCGATGTCAGAGTCAAAGCCCCCGGCGGGCGATGGTAAGTAAGTCCCGCGGCCATTAAGGCCGCGCCGGGCGATATAAGGCCCCGCTCCAGGTCTTGATGTTGGAGCCCCTGGCGAGCGCTAGCAAGTCCCGCGGCCATTAAAGCCGCGCCGGGCGATGTAAGGCCCGGCTCCAGGACATTTTCAACCCCACATCTCGGGCAGGAGAAGTTGCCGCCGCGGGAGCTCCGAAAAGCGGTCTCCCACCAGGGACCCGCGAGCTCCCGGTGTTACCGTCCACCGGCCTGCAGCTGGAGCCTCCGAATCTCCGGGGTCGGGCAGCAGCAGCGCGCCACCACAGCTCCTCCAGTTCTTAACTCGGCCAGCTCCACGATGGTGAGTAGTCTGCATGCTCCGCGACTGGAGCCCCAGGTCCGGTTGGAGGCCGCTTCACGGAGCTAGGCCCCAACGACAACGGAGACCCGACAGAGGAAAGATCGGGTCCTCCGTTACAGGGAAAAGATTTTAAAAGAAGACAGTCACTGAAAGGTCACGTCAATGGGACAGGCCCTTTCGCTAGCATTTATTTCAAGAATACAAAGACAGAGGTGTAATGCTGAGGCTCTCGAAGGTGCTGGTCAAGGCTGCATTAGGAGTATTTGTAGGTATGTTACAAAACTTACCTTCAGCGGTGCTGCAGTTTTGCCGCTGGCCGTGTGCACGACTTTGGCGCCTTTAAGGGGGGGGGGCGGGGTTAAAATGCGGTTTTCCCCTTGCCACCGGAATTATATTTTCTCAGAGTGCGAGCTATTTCTGGAGATTCGTTCCGACTGCCGGTAAGTTAATTTTTTTTTTTAATCACCCGACTATTTCAGCGCTACAGTAAAATAAAAAATAGCTCCTAATGGCGTAAACGCCGACAACGGGGACCGATTTTACGTAGGGGACAGGTAAGTGAAAGCTCTTTATTTTTTCATATAAACCTGCTTGTTTAGGTGACTTTAATCAATATTTCATGTTGCGAAACGGTGATTTAATCCCCATATGAACCGGCAGTGTTTTTCCTGCCAATATTGGGTTTAAATTTACCGCAACCACAACGTTCCAATCGCGTTCCAGAAAATCCCTCTCGCAAGCTGTATAAAATGGCCATTAATTTATGGGCATTAAACACTAAATTACTTCAATTTGGCCTATATATTCATAACAATGAGATTTAAAAATCATGTTATATTGTGAATTCTTGTGTGAATGTTATTTGGACACTTTAAAAAAAAAGTTAATATTTTCTGAAATGGATAGATGGTTAGATCTAGTAATTGAATTTTGTAATTAGCTACAATTGGGTAACTAACTAATTATATGCTTTAATTTCAGGTCATCCAAGTAAGATTGTTTCATATTAGTTTCAGAATGCTTCAATCTATAATAACTGAAATTTTATTTCAGTTCTCTTAATTTTTAAGAAAATTATGGGCTTTTGACTGTCCTCGATCACAACTTATGTGTTAAGTCAATGGAAAGGCAATGGGGAACAAGATGCTAATTTCCGAGTATGAAAATGGCCATAACTTTTTTAATACTGAAGATATGAAAGTGAATTAGGTGTCAAATTAAACTTCTTTGTATGCTTTATCTGATGGGATAAATTGCAGACTTGATTTTTAAAATCTCAAAATTTTGTAACATTGCTAGGATTCGTGAGCAATTTTGGGCGCTATATCTGAGGAGGGATGGAATGGAATGGAATACTTTACTTTATTGTCACATGTGACAAGGCACAGTGAAATTCTTTGCTTGCTGACAAAGTATCCCCACCGGCCCCTCCGTTGTTCTCCGCCCCCCCCCCCCCCCCCCCCGCCCTCCTCCCAGGGGTCCCCCAGGGCAGGTCCCCATTCTTCCCCCTCCCTCCCCTAACAGTGGTTCCCCCGCACCATCGACCACTGACTGCCGCAAGGCTCCCACCGACCCGCGAGGTTTCGAGGAAGCGATGGCTCTGGAGAGGGTCTAGAGGAGGTTTACAAGAATTATCCCAGGAATCAATGGGAATTATGAAGTGCATTTGATGGCACTGGGCCTGTACTCGCTGGAGTTTAGAAGGATGAGGGGGAACCCCATTGAAACTTACCGGATAATGATAGAGTGGATGTGGAGAGGAAGTTTCCATTAGTGGGAGAGACTAGGACCAGAGGTCATAGCCTCAGAATTAAAGAACCTTCCTTTAAGAAGATGAAGAGGAATTTCTTTCGTTAGCGGGTGGTGAATCTAGAATCCTTTGCCACAGAAGGCAATGGAGGCAAAGTCAATGGATATTTTTAAGGCAAAGATTCTTGATTAGTATGGATGGCAAGGGTTATGGGGAGAAGGCAAGAGAATGGGGTTAGGATGGAGAGATAGATCAGCCATGATTGAATGGCAGAGTAGACTTGATGGGTCAAATGGTCTAATTCTGCTGCTATCACTTATGACCTTATGACCTATAGGGAAGGTTTATTCCTTGGAGCGCAGGATGATGAGGAGTGATCTTACAACGGTGTATAAGATTATGAGAGGAATAGATAGGGTAAATGCATAAAGATTTTGAGGGGGGAAAGATCCTGAAGGGAATTTCTTTTCACATAGAGATTGGTAGGTATATGGAACGGGCTCCCAGAGGAGGTAGTTGAGGCAGGTACTATCACAACATTTAAAAAACATTTGTACAAGTACATGGTTAGGAAGGTTTTGGAGGGATAAGGGACAAATGCAGCTAGGTGGGATACCTGTGTGGATGTGGCATACTGGTTGGCTTGGGGAAGTTGAGCCGAAGGACCTGTTTCCACGCTGAATAACCCTGTGCCTACGTGGGCCACAGAATGGCAACTGGAGTTTAATTCAGAGAAGTGTGATGTGTTGAATGTCGGGAAGTCAAACCAGGGCAGAACCTTCACAATGAACGATAGGACTTTGGGAACTTTTGTAGAGCAGAGGGATCCAGGAGTACAAGTACATTGTTCCCTAAAAGTGGTATCGCAGGCAGATAGGGTGGTGAAGAGGGCACATTGGACTTCATCAATCAGGGAATTGACTATAGAAGGTTGGATATTATGCTAGTGTTGCACAAGATGTTGCTGAGGCCACACTTGGAGAAATGTGTTCACTTTTAGTCACTCCGCTATAGGGATGATGCTTTTGGCTGAAAAGGGAGCAGAGATTTATGAGTTGCCAGGACTCGAGGTCCAGAGCAAAAGGGAGAGGTTGAGAAGGCTAGGATATTATTCCTTGGAGGCTGACGGGGGATCTTATAGAGATGCATAAAATCATGAAGGTAATAGATAGGGTGTATGCATTCCCAAGGAAGGGGAATCAAGACCAGAGTGCATTGGTTTAAAGTGAGAAGGCAAAGATTTAATAGGTACCTGAGGGGCAAATATTTCACAAGACGGTCATAGAAAAAATAGGTGCAGGAGGAGGCCATTCGCCCCTTCGAGCCAGCACCGCATGGCTCGATGGGAGTTTGCAATGAATTGCCAGATGAAATAGTTGAGGCAGATACAATAGCAACATTGAAAGCACATTTGAACAGTTGCTTTGATAGAAGAATATGGTTTTGAGCAATATTGGGCAAATGCAGGTAAATGGGATCAGCTTAGATGGGGCATCCTGGTTGGCATGGACTAATTGGGCATAAGGGGTCGGTTCCCATGCAGTATGACTCTTTAACAAGTTCCATTGATTCAATGTGTGGAAAATCTACAGGGAAATCACAATAATTAAAAATTACAATCTTGTATTGTTCCCAGCCATCGCAACCCACCTTTGACAAACCTGTTGATGATGAGCCCCTCCCTTCGATTGTGGAAATCATTTCCGAAAGAATTGGGAATGATGGCAAGAAATACGTGGAAAAGCAAGAGGACACTTGCCCAAACCGTCGCTCCAGTGAATCCTCCATCACCAAGCTACCGGGAGGAGAGTCGGATGGTGAAGCTGAACAATCCAACCACAGCAATCAGAACTATATACTTTTGGATCTGCAAGACTCATCGTCTCTTCCTCAGGAAGACACAAGTTTTCACAAGAAGGACAAAACCAGTTCACTGCCTGACTCTCAGTCACAAAGGTGCTCTCCTGACCCCGACACAAAGAGTCCTAAAGGACAAGTCAGCTGGAATAAGCAGCTCTCTTCAATACAACCAGTTAATGCCACCGGCCTCAAGCAACATCAGCCAGCACCATTGGTCAGCTACGATGAGGTGCTCCAGCTCTTGGCCCGCTTGCATTTCCCGATGCCATTTGATTATCGATCAATGAATGCCACAGACATTTCAAATCATTCGTACCTCCTGCTTTCCGATTTGGAACCAAATATTTTCACCCAACAGTATCCTCTGATCAAAGACTAAACAAATCCAGACTGGTATACAGTAGCAGGAAAGCAATATAATGAAGCATCGGTGGTGAAAAACATCGGATAACGCACATTTCTCTTTGTTTTCTTCCTTGTTTTCTGTTTCATTAGAATTCCCAATTTGTTCCCACGAGGTTGTATCAAGCACTGCTCATTTACAGGTGTCACTATAGGATCCATTATTCACTATAACAGGATTCACAATGGCAGTTTAGCAACCTGGGCAGGAAGTACCAATGTAACAATTATGAATGATTTTAGTTGCACGATTAATATTTATGTAACACATTTCACTGATATACATTATAAACACTGCAGTGGATTCAGTAGTTAAGGTATTGTTATTGTGCAGCTGTGTGATTTGAAGCAATATTAATCATGTAAATATTATTCTGTCTTCTATGCTGGAATTATTTTGAAAAAAAGAATGTACATTTCTGTGAGTGTTTTGCCTCAGGCTCTATATTATGCCAGTATGGAATTTCCCAATTGATTAAAGCATTAACAAAATGATATCTTAGTAAAAAATAATCTATCTTTGCATACACTATTCAATCTGGTGTGACCTAAGCAAATAAACATTTCTTATTAGAAGGGGAAGTTTAATGGAGAGATGTAGGGCTGTTTTTTTACACACAGAGAGGTGGGGGCCTGGAACGCATTACCGGGGGTGTTGGTGGAGGCAGATACGCTAGTGACATTTAAGAGGCTTCTGTATAGGCAGATGGAAATGCAGGGAATAGAGGGGGATGTTTTTATGTTTATTGTTAATTCTTTAATGTTGTGTCTTATCTTTATCTGTGTGCTGCATGGCAAGTCAAATTTCACTACACCAATTGGTGTATGTGAGAATAAATGTCCTTTGTCCTTTGAGATGAGATCAGTTTAAGTTGACATTATGTTCGGCACAAACATTGTGGGCCAAAGGGCACGTTTCTGTGCCATACAGTTATAAAGTCATAGAGTGATACAGTATGGAAACAGACACTTCGGCCCAACTTGCCCACACCGGCCAACATGTCCCAGCTACACTAGTCCCACCTGCCACCATTTGGTCCATGTCACTCCAAACTTGTCCTTTACTTGTACCTATCTAACTGTTTCTTAAACGTTAGGGTAGTCCCAGGCTCAACTACCTCCTCTGGCAGCTTGTTCCATACACACCCACCACCCTTTGCATGAAAATGTTACCTCTCGGATTCCTATTAAATCTTTTCCCCTTCACCTTGAACCTATGTCCTCTGGTCCTCGATTCCCCTACTCTGGGCAAGAGATTCTGTGCATCTACCCAATTTATTCTTCTCATGATTTTATACACCTCTATGTTCTATGTTCTATGAATATCTTTGGTGATATTATCTATGGTGCCACCTGCACTAGAAATTACTTTTGCTGTGACAAAATACAGGCCGCCGTCACAAATAGTTTGACCTCTTGTAGCGGCTCAAAGATTAATTTTTTCCTCCATGTATGTATTAAGTAATATGATGGAGCACTATTCAACATGCACAGTGAATCATTTGCCATAATTTAGTGTAATGGCAATTTCTAACTTTTTCCATGTCCAACTTTCCGTTGCAATTACTACACGGGAATGTGAGAGTGATCGTACGCAGACAAAAGAATTAATCTTCCAGTCGTTATTTCCAGCTTATTTGGTTCTTTATTGAAGAAGTTGTACAGACAAAAAGATGAACATACCAGATCATCTTTATTCTTATACAAATTGTAGCTTTCCATTCTTATATTTCCATTTCCATTCTTATAGTGGGAGTGAGTTGATTTAATTTGGGGGTAAGCCATGTCAGTTGAGATCGGCCCCGAGGATTGCTCATCCTGCATCCTGCTCTTTGTTCATCCTGCAACACGTGGGAGATCAGGGATATTGTCGGTGTCCCTGGTGACTACGTGTGCAGGAAGCGTGTCCACCTGCAGCTCCTGGCAGACCGCATTGAAGGGTTGGAGCTGCGGTTGGATTCATACTGGAGCATCCACGATGCTGAGAAAGTCATGAATAGCACGTACAGTGAGTTGGCCACACCGCAGGTAAAAGTTAAACGGACAGAAAGGGAACGGGTGGCCAGGGTAGCAGTAGGCAGGTAGTGCAGGCGTCCCCTGCGGTATCTCCCTCCTAAACAGATATACCATTTTGGATACTGTTGGGGGAGATGGCTCATCAGGGGGAAGGCAGCAACAGCCAAGTTCATGGCACCGTGGGTGACTCTGCGGCACAGTAGGGGAGGAAAAGGAGTGGAAGGGCTATAGTAATAGGGGATTCAATAGTAAGGGGAATAGATAGGTGTTTCTGCGGCTGCAAACGAGAATCCAGGATCGTATGTTGCCTTCCTGGTGAAAGGGTCAGGGATGTCTCTGAGCGGCTGCAGAACATTCTAGAGGGAGAGGATAAACAACCAGTTGTCTTGGTGCACATTGGCACCATCGATATAGGTAAAAAAACGGGATGAGGTCCTAAAAGGTGAATTTAGGGAGCTAGGAGATAAACTTAAAAGTAGGACCTCAAAGGTAATAATCTCTGGATTACTATCAGTGCCACATGCTAGCTAGAGTAGAAATAGGAGGATATTTCAGATGAATACGTGGCTTGAAAAATGGTGCAACCGGGAGGGATTCAAATTTATAAGGTATTGGAACCAGTTCTGGGGGAGGTGGGACCAGTACAAACAGGATGGTCTGCACCTGGGCTGGAATGGAACCAATGTCCTTGGGGGAGTGTTTGCTAGTGCTGTTGGGGAGGATTTAAACTAATGTGGCAGGGGGATGGGATCATGAGCAGAGAGACAGAGGGGTGTAAAATGAGGGTAGAAGCAATAGGAAGCAAGGTGAAAAGTAAGAGTGGCAGGCAGACAAATCCAGGGCAAAAATCAAAAAGGGCCACTTTTCAACATAATTGTATAAGGGGTAAGAGTGTTGTAAAAACAAGCCTGAAGGCTTTGTGTCTCAATGCAAGGAGCATCCATAATAAGGTGGATGAGTTGAATGTTCAGATAGTTATTAATGAATATGATATAGTTGGGATCACGGAGACATGGCTCCAGGGTGACCAAGGCTGGGAGCTGAACATCCAGGGATATTCAATATTCAGGAGGGATAGACAGAAAGGAAAATGAGGTGGGGTAGCGTTGCTGGTTAGAGAGGAGATTAACGCAATAGAAAGGAAGGAAATTAGCTTGGAGGATATGGAATCGACGGGTAGAGCTGCAAAACACTAAGGGGCAGAAAACGCTAGTGGAATTTGTGTACAGGTCTTCTAACAGTAGCAATGGAGTTGGGGATTGCATCAAACAGGAAATTAGAAATGCATGCAATAAAGGTAAAACAGTTATAATGGATGACTTCAATCTACATATAGATTGGGTGAATCAAATTGGCAGGGGTGCTGAGGAAGAGGATTTCTTGGAATGTATGCGGGATAGTTTTCTAAACCAACATGTAGAGGAACAACAAGAGAGCAGGCTATTCTTAACTGGGTATTGAGTAATGAGGAAGGGTTAGTTAGCAATCTTGTTGTGCGTGGCCCCTTGGGCAAGAGTGACCATAAAATGGTTGAGTTCTTCATTTGCATGGAGAGTGACATAGTTAATTCAGAAACAAGGGTTCTGAACTAAAAGAAAGGTAACTTTGAGGGTATGAGACGTGAATTGCCAAGATTGATTCTTAAAGGGTTGACGGTGGATATGCAATGGAAGGCATTTAAAGATCGCATGGATGAACTACAACAATTGTTCATCCCAGTTTGGCAAAATAATAAATCAGGGAAGGTAGTGCATCCGTGTATAACAAGGGATAGTATCAAAACAAAAGATGAAGCTTACAAATTGGCCTACCAGAGGACTGGAAGAAATTCAGAGTCCAGCCGAGGAGGTCAAAGGGCTTAATTAGGAAAGGGAAAATAGATTATGAAAGAAAACTGGCAGGGAACATAAAAACTGACTGCAAAAGCTTTTATAGATATGTGGAGAGAAAAAGATTAGTTAAAACAAATGTAGGTCCCTTGCAGTCAGAAACAGGTGAATTGATCATGGGGAACAAGGACATGGCAGACCAATTGATTAACTACTTTGGTTCTGTCTTCACTAAGGAAGACATAAATAATCTGCCGGAAATAGCAGGGACCGGGGGTCAAATGAGATGGAGGAACTGAGTGAAATCCAGGTTAGTAGGGAAGTGGTGTTAGGTAAATTGAATGGATTAAAGGCCGATAAATCCCCAGGGCCAGATAGGCAGCATCCCAGAGTGCTTAAGGAAGTAGCCCCAGAAATAGTGGATGCATTAGTGATAATTTTTCAAGACGCTTTCGATTCTGGAGTAGTTCCTGAGGATTGAAGGGTAGCTAATGTAACCCCACTTTTTAAAAAGGGAGGGAGAGAGAAAACGGGGAATTACAGACCAGCTAGTCTAACATCAGTAGTGGGGAAAATGCTAGTTATTAAAGATGGGATAGCAGCACATTTGGAAAGTGGTGAAATCATTGGACAAAGTCAGCATGGATTTATGAAAGGTAAATCATGTCTGATGAATCTTATAGAATTTTTCGAGGATGTAACTCGTAGAGTAGATAAGGGAGAACCAGTGGATGTGTTATATCTGGACTTTCAGAAGGCTTTCGACAAGGTCCCACATAAGAGATTAGTATGCAAACGTAAAGCACACGGTATTGGGGGTTCGGTATTGATGTGGATAGAGAACTGGCTGGCAGACCGGAAGCAAAGAGTAGGAGTAAACGGGTTCTTTTCAGAATGGCAGGCATTGACTAGTGGGGTACCGCAAGGCTTAGTGCTGGGACCCCAACTACTTACAATATATATTAATGATTTGGACGTGGTAATTGAATGCAACATCTCCAAGTTTGCGGATGACACGAAGCTGGGGGGCAGTGTTAGCTTTGAGGAGGATGCTAGGAGGCTGCAAGGTGACTTGGATAGGTTGGGTGAGTGGGCAAATGCATGGCAGATGCAGTATAATGTGGATAAATGTGAGGTTATCCACTTTGGTGGCAAGAACAGGAAAGTAGACAATTATCTGAATGGTGGCCGATTAGGAAAAGGAGAGGTGCAACAAGACTTGGGTGTCATGGTACACCAGTTATTGAAAGTAGGTATGCAGGTGCAGCAGGCAGTGAAAAAAGCGAATGGTATGTTAGCATTCATAGCAAAATGATTTGAGTATAGGGGCAAGGAGGTTCTACTGCAGTTGTGCATGGCCTTGGTGAGACCACACCTGGACTATTGCGTACAGTTATGGTCTCCTAATCTGAGGAAAGACATTCTTGCCATAGAGGGAGTACAGAGAAGGTTCACCAGACTGATTCCTGGGATGGCAGGACTTTCATATGAAGAAAGACTGGATAGACTCGGCTTGTACTCGATAGAATTTAGAAGATTGAGGGGGTTCTTATAGAAACTTACAAAATTCTTAAGGGGTTGGATAGGCTAGATGCAGGAAGATTGTTCCCAATGTTGGGGAAGTCCAGAACAAGGGGTCACAGTTTAAGGATAAGGGGGAAGTCTTTTAGGACCGAGATGAGAACATCTTTTTTCACACAGAGTGGTGAATCTGTGGAATTCTCTGCCACAGAAAGTAGTTGAGGCCAGTTCGTTGGCTATATTTAAAAGGGAGTTAGATGTGATCCTTGTGGCTAAATGGATCAGGGGGTATGGAGAGGTGCTGCAGCAGGCAACATTTGTTTCTATTTTACCTGTACCTCACCATACGTGTGCATATGGAAATACACTCGGCCTGTCTTGACTGGAGAAGGTTTCCTAGACTGTCTGGAATGGGCAGGTTGTCTAATGAGGAAAGGTTGGACAGGCTGTGCTTATGTCTGTTGGAGTTCAGAAGAGAGAGAATGGACTTGATCGAAACATATAAGTTCCTGAAGGTCTTGACAAGGTGGGTGTAGAGGGAATGTTTCCTCCTCTGGGAGAATCTGCAACAAGGCGTCATTGTTTAAAAATACCAGGTTGCCAATTTAGGCCTGAGTTGAAGCACAATTTATTCTCTCTGAAGGTCATGTATTTTGCAACGTTCTTCCACAATGGGCAATGGAGGTAAAGCCTTTTAATATTTTGAAGGAGGGTATCCATGGATACATGATTGGAAATCGAGTGGAAGTTTGGATAGATCGCAATGTGCTGAGATTACAGTCAAATCAGGTGTGATCTTATTAATGTCTGAGCAGAAGGGTCAAGAAAATAACTATGTTACTATATATTTAAGAAAGAACTGCAGATGCTGGAAAAATCAAAGGTTGACAAAAATGCTGCAGAAACTCAGTGGGTGAGGCAGCATCTACAGAGCGAAGGAATAGGTTACAATATAAATCATTTTTGTTCAAACTACTTGTTTCATGTTTCAAAATTAGAAATAACTGGAGATTGGAAGAGGCCTTTTGACAGTCTGTTCTGTCAGACCAGTGTGGGGTTAGAAGACCCATTCAGTGATTAACCTGTTGTATTGTAACATCAAGATTCCAGAACATTTGCAATTGGACCTTTGCAAAATATGATCACAAGCATACTGTGGAGATGAATGCAAGGGTGATCTTGATTAAACACGATCCAGCCTAGTCATTTATTTTTTCACCACTCCCTTCAGAAGGGAACTGGAAAAGGGACACAAGGAAACATGCAAAAACAATGCCACCAAATCGAAAATATTCCATAGGCATGTGAACTGGCAAAAGTTTATAGTAGATGTGGGGCTGCTCAGAGATCAAAAAAGGAAATCTATTTATTCTGACAGCAAAATAATTTCAAATGTCCTGGAGGACTTGATATTACCAAACAAAAACAATAAGAAAACAAAAGCAGTGCGCGACTCTGCTCCTAAAGCCTTGTCCTCATGAATACCAGTTCCCCATAGCTCTATATTTTCTAAAGTTTCAGAAATGTATTTTTCAAATTCAGTTCCTTTCACTAACAATGCTACCTGACATGATGTAAGTTTATAGCACTTTCTGTCTAAATGGAGCACAGCACAGAACAGCACAGCTGAACATTTAGATTCCAGATGTTTCAATTTCGTTTTTAGTTTTAGTTTTAGAGATACCGCATGAATACGGGCCCTTCGGCCCAACAAGTGCATGCCGACCATCGATCACAGAGCAAACTACCAACAAGCGCCACTTTATCAGGAACAGTAAATGTGCAAGGGAACACAGCCCAAATATTTTGATTCCCTGCTCATCAATCCAGATAGTATTGAGAGAGATAGAATGGGGTGTGCCAAGGCCAACTCATTCGTTATAGCCAAACTTTCAATGCTCAATTGGCTATAATTATAACAAATGATTTGAAAACACCAACAAAGGGATATCAAACAACCTAAATAATCTTCTCTTCTTCTTGCGTATGGCGTGCACAGTCTAAAGTTGTAGGACAACCTGTTCTATTTGATCTTATTTGATTGTGCATGCCGGGTTGATTGCATTCGTCGAAACAGGGTGGACAACGTGAAGGTTGCAATCTTCCACCCCACCTAAACAATAAAACTTCAGTACTTCCCACTAAGAGGGTATGAAAGATAAATAAATCATCCTCCTGTTTAGGTCTAGTTTTAGCTTTGAATTTTAGAGATACAGCATGGAAACAGGCCCTTTGGTCCACTGAGTCCACGCCACTTTCACATCCACTTCCTGCGTAGTAGGGGCAATTTACAAAAGTCAACTAACCTACAAGCCCTTACGTCTTTGGGATGTGGGAGGAAACACATAACAAGAATGATTCCAGGAACGAGTGGGTTAGCATATGATGAGCGTTTGACAGCACTGCGCCTTTACTCGCTGGAATTTAAAGGTTGAGGGCCTCAGAATTAAAGGGTGCTCTTTGAGAAAGGCGGTGAAGAGAACTTCTTTAGTCGGAGGTTAGTTAATCTGTGGAACTCATTGCCACAGAGGGCTGTGGAGGCCAAGTCAGTGGATATTTTTAAGGCAGAGATAGACAAATTCTTGATTAGAGTTACGGGGATAAACATAGAAACATAGAAAATAGGTGCAGGAGTAGGCCATTCGGCCCTTCAAGCCTGCACCACCATTCAATATGATCATGGCTGATTATCCAACTCAGTATCCTGTACCTGCCTTCCCTCCATACCCCCTGATCCCTTTAGCCACAAGGGCCACATCTAACTCCTTCTTAAATATAGCCAATGAACTGGCCTCAACTACCTTCTGTGGCAGAGAATTCCACAGATTCACCACTCTCTGTGTGACTTTTTTTTTTCTCATCTCGGTCCTAAAAGACTTCCCCTTATCCTTAAACTGTGATCCCTTGTTCTGGACTTCCCCAGCATCGGGAACAATCTTCCTGCATCTAGCCTGTCCAACCCCTTAAGAATTGTGTAAGTTTCTATGAGATCCCCCCTCAATCTTCTAAATTCTAGCAAGTACAAGCCGAGTCTATCCAGTCTTTCTTCATATGAAAGTCCTGCCATACCAGGAAACAGTCTGGTGAACCTTCTCTGTATTCCCTCTATGGCAAGAATGTCTTTCCTCAGATTAGGAGACCAAAACTCTAAGTAACCTTTACTCCAGGTGTGGTCTCACCAACTACTTACTGTTGGAGGTTCTAATGCAGTCTACAACTGCAGTAGAACCTCCCTGCTCCTATACTCAAATCCTTTTGCTATGAATGCCAACATACCATTTGCTTTCTTCACTGCCTGCTGCACCTGCATGCCTACTTTCAATGACTGGTGTACCATGACACCCAGGTCTCGTTGCATCTCCCCTTTTCCTAATCGGCCACCATTCAGATACTACTTTCCTGTTCTTTCCATCAAAGTGGATAACCTCACATTTATCCACATTATACTGTATCTGCCATGCATTTGCCCACTCACCCAACCTATCCAAGTCACTTTGCATCCTACTCACAGCTAACACTGCTCCCCCAGCTTTGTGTCATCCGCAAACATGGAGATTTTGCATTCAATTCCCTTGTCCAAATCATTAATATATATTGTAAATAGCTGGGTCTTATGGTACCCCACTAGTCACTGCCTGCCATTCTGAAAAGGACCCGTTTACTCCTAGTCTTTGCTTCCTGTCTGCCAGCCAGTTCTCCACAGATATCCACATCAATACTGAACCCCCAATACCGTGTGCTTTATGTTTGCATACTAATCTCTTATGTGGGATTATAAGGCAGGGAAATGGGATAAGGATGCAGAGATCAGCCACGATTGAATGGCGGAGTAGACTTGATGGGCCGAATAGCCTAATTCTACTCCTGCAACTTGTGAAACCCACACAGTAGCAGTTAGAATGTACAAACTCCACACAGGCCAGAATCAAACCCTGATCTCTGGAGCTGCAAGGCGGCATCACTACCAGCTATAACACTGTGGATTCCTGTGCCATTGTGGATTCCAAATATGGATTAAACAAAGAAAACTGTAAATATCTGAGGGGTTCGTCTGCTGTGCTGATTAAGAAATTTCAATATACAACTTCAACTGTTCCTAATCCACAAGTGTTGCCTGAGAGTTTCCAGAATTTTCGTTTCCTTGGTTCACCGTGGTGTTACTTTTATTTCTTACCTCCACGCGTCAATTTTAATATTCCCGGCAATTCACTTAAGACCCCCCGGCATGTTTTAAGTAACTTTTACACCACAGTCGGTCAGCAGAAGAGTTTACTGTTGCCTTGATCAATCATGGCCGCCGCCTGCTGCAGCTTCAACCCGGCAGGCAGCGCGCTCCGTCTCATGGGATTGGCTGTTGTTGTTCAAAGGGACCAATGGGCGAGAGGCGCCGGTTGGAGACTGGGATTTAAATCCGTCGGCGCCGCCATTTTGCTTCCAGACCGGCGGAGGGTGCGAGACGGGGACAGACGCTTCGCAGAGCCGGTGAGACAGCAGCGCCTGTGTTGGAGGTAGAGGTACTAGGTATTCCTCTAGTATCTTTGGTTGGAGGGAGGCGCGCTGAATGTGGTTTACAGGGTCGATGTAGCTGCAAGTTGAAAGGCCTCGGGATGGGGGAATCTAGTTTGCAAGTCAGAATTTCATTGTTCTCTATGAGACATATGGCAATAAAACACTCTTTATGATTGAGCGGGCCCGGTCATCAGTCAGTGATCGGAGCAGATTTAGGCCCTGCAAATCTACTCCGCCATTCAAGCATGCCTGACCTATCTCTCCCTCCTACCCATGTTCTCCTGCCTTCTCCCCATAACTCCTGACCCCCAGAGGTGGCTCCCTCTGCAAAGCCCACATTGGCCTGTGACTTGTGGCCACCTTCCCCCAAAGTCAACAATGGACCATTGTTGGCTCCACCTTTCCTTGGTCATCGTTGCTGGCTTTGATTTGTCTTTTTGCATACCTTTCATTCATTTGTCCTATGTATAATTCTAATATCTCTTATTTCCATCTTTCCTACCTGAAGAAGAAGGGTCACCTATTTCTTTCACCAGAGACGCTGCCTGACTTACTGCGTTCCAGCATTTTGCGTCTATATCTGGTGTTCAAAGGTTGGAGTGGGTGGGCTGAAAGGCCTGTTTCCATGCTGTATATCTAAACTAATAATAATAAAGGCTGGGTATGCTAACCAGGGCAGATAAGTTCGCTGAAATAAAGTGGAAGGGGTGCTGAGGAATCTTTTTGGAATGCTTAAGATATTATTGGAGACACCGAGGGGAAATGGTCCAGGGTAGTGGAGACGGGTACAATAGTGGTGTTTGAGTGCCCTTTAGATGTGCAGGGAGATATTAGTTGAGCTTGGCATCCTGTTTGGCCCAGACAGTGGGCAGAAAGGCCTGTTCCCATACTACACTTTTATCTGTGTTGAGAATGTGTATTTAATTGTAATAATTGATGTGAGGGAAAATGTAAGGGGACTGATATCTCATAAAACTCTTCTCTGAATTTGGCAATTGTTCCCTAGTATAGAAACAAAGGACTGTACATGCGGGTTAACACTAAATATAGGGAGGTTGCCTGCAGTCGAGGTCACGACCCGTGACCCGTACTGTCGCCACGCATTGCCAACTGGAGTACACGCGATGAACTGCAGGTAAGCATTTACTATGGCTGCCAGCACAGCGGGCCATTCTTCTGGCCGTCTATCCCTGGGTGTGGGGACGGGGATGGCGGGAGGAGCGCGATCAGTGACTCTGGGTGGGCCGAGGGAGCAGACCGTCCCCAACTTTGCTGCAGCTGACGTTGCCCAGAGCCGCAGCCCAGCTCCACCTGGCTCCATATGTGCGCGTTGTCGACCCACAGCCCATGACAGTGCGGCCCACAGGGAGAGGGTGGCCGTGGCTGGACAGCGCTGACCCGTGGGGGGGGGGGGGGGGGGGGGGGGGGAAGAGAGTGGGGACTATCCCGAGGGATAGAAATTAGGTGCAGGAGCAGGCCATTCGGCC
The DNA here is from genome assembly GCA_035221665.1 of Okamejei kenojei. NCBI lineage: Eukaryota > Metazoa > Chordata > Chondrichthyes > Rajiformes > Rajidae > Okamejei > Okamejei kenojei. The sequence goes on along the minus strand of CM069140.1, from coordinate 63,314,478 downwards.
CTCCGTGCCTGCACCGCACCTGCGCTCCTTCAGCTGCTCACACCTTGGTGTTCGGGTTCAGAGCAAAGATACTAGAGCATTTGGTTCTGAGCGCTCAGTCACTCAAAAAATAATAATCCCACGATATTGTAATCAAATCGCTCTGACTTTGAGTTCGCTTTATTTAGCTAAGGCTTATCGAGATGGTGCTGTCTCTCTCGACACGACAATGAATGCGGCTATTAGTCGCGGATTGTAAAAGACACTACACCATGAGATAACACCAGTTTAAACATGATACCTGCCCACTTTCAATGACAGCACCCACAATTATTTACAGTGCAAAAAATTGTCAATTTGGCAGTTTTTAACAGGAACGAAAGTACACGTTCCATGTGTTAACAGTGTATACTGAGGCTGCCGTGTCCTCCACATGGATCGAGCTGCTCCGTGCGTCAGGCCTTTTGTCCCGATTACCTTGTGTGCAACCCCCCTATAGACACAAAGTGCTGGAGACATTCAAACGGGTATGGCAGCATCTCTAAAGGAAAAGAATGGTGATGTTTTGGGTTGGGGCCCTTCTTCGGACCCTAGTGTTTTGAGGCATCTGCAGAAAGTGTTTTTGATTTTTGCAGAAAGATAAATTTGGCAGGTACAAATGTAATCCCAGTGGACTAAATGACATTTTCCCTGATATTGTGGAGGAGAGATTGAAACAATTCTTATGAATAGAGTCCTTTTTTAAATAAAAATCCTGTTCAATGCTTCTGAATTTGGAGGATAGAAATAGCAGAGTAGCTTTGGGTCTTTTCTTTTCTGGATGTGTTACAACTTAGAAATTAAGTCTGCCTTAGCCTTAGTACTGAATGGGAGACCAGCTGGGAGTTCCATTGTTTGTAAAGGTGATGTGCATCACTGAGATTTTCCCACAGTATGTATGTTGCCTTACCATATCACTGATCATTTGATGACGCGGGGAGCTTCGACAGCCCCGACGCAGGAGCTTCGATCTACCCGACCGCGGGAAAATGAAGAGGAAAAAGGTTGGACTTTATTGCCTTCCATCAGAGTCAGGAATGTGGGGAATCTGCTGTGGTGGATGTGTAGTTTGTCTTGTTGCTTTTTTTAGTATGGCTGTATGATAATTTGAGTTTCACTGTACCTTAATTGGTACACGTGACAATAAACTGAACCTTTATCATTGCTCCTCGAGAGCTGACTAGCTTTATGAATAAAGCAAAGTGCATCCGATGAGAGGTGGATGGTACATTTTCAGAGGGCTTTTGATATGCAGCCCCAATGTGCAATTGGATAAGGTTAGAGTTTATGGTTTGGCTTTGGTTGGACATCATAATGTTGGAGTAAATATTCTACGCGAGATGTAGTTCAGTGGTTATTATGAGATGATTGTGCAAACGGGAGTAGATATGAAATTATTCAGTTTTGTGGGAAGAATCTGAACAGAGTTACTTGAGTGATCACAGTTGTGGAGTTGCTAAAGGATCTTTCAATTTTGTGGATCTTGAGTGAAGAGTTTGTCAGGGCATGCAGCTTATAACAGTACATCACAGGAACATACTTTATCTTCAGCTCACGGTCTGTGGCTTCTTAAACTAATCCCTTCTGTCTGCATGTGCTCTGTATCCCTCAATTCAATAGACATTAGGTGCAGGATTAGGCCATTCTGCCCTTCGAGCCAGCATCGCCATTTAATGTGATCATGGCTGATCATCCCCAATCAGTACTCCGTTCCTGCCTTCTCCCCATATCCCCTGACTACGCTCTCTTTAAGAGCCCTAACTAGCTCTCTCTAAACTATCCAGAGAACTGGCCTCCACCGCCCTCTGAGGCAGAGAATTCCACAGACTCACAACTCGCCATGCATGTTCTATCTCAAATATATGCCTTGCCGTATATTTGCTTTCACCGTGATGCGTGGCTTTTTTTTTACAAAAACCTTGCTGAACACATCTTTATACTTTCCCCTGACCTTGAAGTTGTGCCCTTAAGTATTTGACTCTTCTGGTTGGGGGAGATTTTTTTTATTTTTATATTTTTTATAATATCTTTATTTATTAGCGGTACTGTCAGTTACATCAGTGTACATCCCTTGTACTGTATTACAGTCATTGTGCCCCTTAATTTTTATTTTTTATTTTAAGGCTTTAGAATAGAGAGAAATAGCAGCATAGATAGTAGAAAAGTGAAAAAGAGATGTGAAAGTGCAAAAGCGTGACAGAGGGAAAGGAAACCCTTGAAGAGTTAGAAACGGGAATTAAGAGATAGACCCTGGAGAGGGAAAAAAGAAAAAGGGAAAAATAGAGAAAGAAAAAAGAAAAGCCAGTTACTATATTACAAACATCTCGCAAAAGGAATCTACCAACTCGACAGTTTTTCTTCCCCCTTTACCAAGACCCAACACCGGTACTTTTTTGAGGTATTCTTGCACCTTATCCTTGTAATAGATTTATAAATGCAGACCATGTCTTATAAAAATCAGACTGATTTTCCTGCTAGTCGGAGTCTCATATCTTCCAAGTGTAGTGTTTCGAACATAGTTGAGATCCACATATTGACTGTTGGTACCGGAGAATTTTACCAGAATTTTAAGATTAGCTTTTTTCCAGTTATTAAGCCATATTCAAATAGTCTTTTGAAACGCATTTAATTCGGGGCAATATTTCAATATCCCGAAGATTATCCAGTCTGCTTCTGGGGTCAGTTTTATTTTAAATATTTTTGTGAACATTTCAAAAATTTCAGTCCAATGTTTGAATTTTTGTACAAAAGACAAATGAGTGTGCTTCTTGACATTGACATTTATCATATATAGGTGAGACGTTGGGAAAAAGTTTACTTATTTTAGTTTTTGAATAGTATAATCTGTGTAGGATTTTAAATTGTATTAAGGTGTGTCTTACATTAATTGAACATTTATGCACGTTTAATAAATATTCTTCCCACCTTTCTTTGGGAATTTTTATACTTAATTCTTTTTCCCAGTCTCTCCTGATACCATCTGTTATAGGTATTTCTACATTTAGAATAATATTTTATATATATATGTATGTATGTGAATATGATATTAGGTATGCTGATTCTGCCTTTGTATTCATTACCTCTTCCAGTAAATCTGGAGACATATTGTGATAATCTTGTGCGTATTTTTTCAGATAGTCACAGATTTGGAAATATTTAAAGTACTGATTGTTTCCCAAATTGTATTTTAGTCGTATTTGTTTAAATGATAATAGTTTTCCCGATTCATACACATCTCCGAAGATTTTAATTCCAGCTCTTTCCCATTGTATAAATGCTTTATCTATAGTTGAAGGTTTAAATGAGGGGTTTTTACCGATAGGGGATGAGATAAATTTCTTAATTTTAAGATTGTGTTTTATTTGTTTCCAAATTCTGATTGTACTGCATATAATTGGATTATTGTTGTAATTTATATTCATCGATATTGGAGAGAGAAGGATTGCTTCAATATCATAAGGAGAGCAATCCTTTCTCTCCATAATCGTCCAATCCGATTGTTGGGGAGAGTTATCCAGCAATTGGATCATGTTTCTGATTTTTACAGACCAGTAGTAATAAAGTTGGGGAGTGCTAATCCCCCTACTACTTTGGGTTTATTCAGATGAGCTCTTTGTATTCTGTGGGATTTATAATCCCAAATAAAATTTGTGAAATCTGAGTCCAGTTTTTTAAAAACTTTTTGGGTAAATATATTGGGGTAGATTGGAATAGGTATAAAATTTGTGGTAGAAAAATCATTTTTATTGCATTTATTCGGCCTATTAAGGACATCGGAAGCGTTTTCCAAAATTTAATCAAGTTACATAGTTTCTTAAGTAGAGGGTTATAATTTTCGTCAAGCATATCTTTATCTTCTAGTAATTTCGATGCCCAAGTATTTAAATTTTTCCATAGCTCTTTTGAAAGGAAACTGTAAAAGATGCGTAGAGTCTTTCGGTTTTATTGACATGATTTCACTTTTATTCCAATTTATTCTATATCCTGAAAATGATCCAAAATCCTCTATTAATTTTAAAATATTTGGTATAGTAATATGAGGTTTTGTGATGTACAATAGTATGTCGTCAGCGTATAGTGATATTTTATTATTGGAATATTTTGTTTTATATCCATGGATATTCGGATGAGTTCTAATTCTTTCCGCTAGGGGTTCAATTATGAGGGAAAATAACAACTGTGATAATGAACATCCTTGTCTGTTTCCCCTTGACAAAGGGGGAGATGTTTTGACCGAAGATAGACACAAAATGTTTGAGTAACTCAGCAGGACAGGTATGCTGCCTGTTTGGTGAGAAGGAATGGGGCCCTTCAGGTTTGGCACTCAAATTTGTAATCTTGTTTGTAATTGCAACTTTGTAATCTTGTGACCAGATGGTCAAACATTTAGTCCAAGTTTCTTAATCAATATTGAATCTGAGAGAATTTTCCAAAGATTTGCTTATGATTAGACTTGAGACTTGCTTTCACCCCAAAAGATGGAGACACAAGGGATCAAGGGATAAGAGAGGTCAGTGGAGAATGGCTTAACATTTCAGGTTCAACATTCAGCAACAGTCTCCAGTCTGAAGAAGGGTCTCGACCCGAAACGTCGCCTATCTCCTTCGCTCCTTAGATGCTGCTGCACCCGCTGAGTTTCTCCAGCTTTTTGTGTACCCGCCATTTTACCATAGCCAATTAACCTACAAACCTGTTCGTCTTTGGAATGTGGGAGGAAACTGATGCAATCAGAGAAAACCCACGCAGTCACATGAAAAACATGCAAACTCCGTACAGGCAGCATCCGTAGTCACGATCGAACCCGGGTGTCTGGCTCTCTGCTGCCCCGTACTTGAGTCTTTGTTTAATTTGAGTCAAACTGTTTGTGATATGTAACATTTTTAATTACATCAGCTTTCTGGCCACATTAGATGCACGTACAACAAAAGTAAATGTACAATAATTTATAACTCATGATAGTGTAAATACGAAAGTACATGAGGCAACCATGACAGTGTACATGAAGCAACCATAACACTGCAGCCATGGTGGCGCAGCGGTAGAGTTGCTGCCTACAGCAAAATGCAGCACCAGAGACCCGGGTTCGATTCCGACTACGGGCGCTATCTGTATGGAGTTTGTACGTTCTCCCCGTGACCTGTGTGGGTTTCTCCGAGATCTTCGGTTTCCTCCCACATTCCAAAGATGTACAGCTTTGTAGATTAATTGGCTTGGTGAATGTCAAAAAAAAATTGTCCAGTATGAAATTGTCCAACTTCCAATATAGTCCCTGGTGGACTCTTCAGAAGGTACAAAAGTGAAGGCTATAATGGTTTGGTTGAGTTGTACTGGGTCATTCATGAACCTGATAAATTGATGGGAGGAAGCTGTTATGAACCAATTTGCACCAATTTTTGGAAGGTAGCAGCAAGAAGAACATGGCCAAAGTAGTGTGGATCGTTGGGGGGGGAATCTTATAGAAACTTACAAAATTCTTAAGGGGTTGGACAGGCTAGATGCAGGAAGATTGTTCCTGATGTTGGGGAGGTCCAGAACAAAGGGTCACAGTCTAAGGATAAGGGGGAATTCATTTAGGACCGAGATGAGGAAAACATTTTTCACACAGTGGTGAGTCTCTGGAATTCTCTGCCACGGAAGGTAGTTGAGGCTAGTTCATTGGCTATATTTAAGAGGGAGTTAGATGTGGCCCTTGTGGCTAAAGGGATCAGGGGGTATGGAGAGAAGGCAGGTACAGGATACTGAGTTGGATGATCCGCCATGATCATATTGAATGGCGGTGCAGGCTTGAAGGGCCGAATGGCCTACTCCTGCACCTATTTTCTATTTTCTAAGCTCATGAAGATTTTGCAACATGTTGAAAAATGTCCACGAGAGCCCCGAGTAACTACAAGCGGCTATTACCGTAATTCTCTGAGTTTGAATCAGGGGAAACTCGGGAGAGCTCTAGAATTACCTCGCACAGTGGGACAGGCCCTTAACTATTTCATCTAATTGGATCGAACAAAATATCTGCAAGTGTTTCAATGATGTGTTGTTTTTTTTATGGTTTTGTTTTGGTGTGATTTCAACCTTTCAATCTGCTAGCTAAACAGCTTCTGGTGGAAATCTCTATTTTGACTAACCACGTGTAGTATTTAACAATTTTGTCTGCTTATCTGCCTGGGCATGACTCTTTTTCCCTGCGTCTGCTATTAGTGGTCCTCCAGAGATACTCGCACAATAAATGGGCCTTCTTTTGCGTGTACCAAGGAATTGCTACCTAACTGTTTCACAGGCAATTGCCCAGTTCACCATATCTCTCTAAGGTGACTCTTAAAGTTGTTTTCTATTTGTGCTAATTTAGTTAATTGTCGCTAATTAATTGTAGGCTTCCGTTTGTGCTAATTTTGATCCACCTTAATGCCGATTGGTGACCATTTGTCACACAAGTACTTGAAATCGTGGATGAGTTATGAAGTAGAAAACATAGTTCATTTTGTCAGTCATTCCCATGTCCACTTTACCAGTTGATCTAGATTTGTTTGTACACTTAAATGACCTTAATTTGCTGATGTCATCTGCAAACTTGCTAATTGTGCCACCTGCATTCTCATCCAAATCGCATAAATGATAAAGGGCCTGTCCCACTTGGGCGACCTAACCCACGAGTTTGGAAGACCCTCGATGAGTTTAAAAAAATGTCAGTCGTGTTGACTCGCCGAAGTAAAGGACCACCTACGACTATGCCTGCGATCTCCTACGACTATGTATACAGCCTCCTACAACCCCCCTCTATATCTGTCTTACACACCTAAGATCAACTACGACTAGCAACGAGTGGAAAATGATCACATGATAAAATGTCCTGTTTGCATTTCTGTTTCTTGGGCCAGTGACCTGCCTACGGCTATCTGCGACTACCATCACATCCTACCTACGAGTAACAAGTATCAATTTTTTCCATGCTGACCTTTTTTTACTCGTGGGCATTTTTTATCAGGCTGGGAAAAAAGCCGCGACCTACTTGAGGCCACGAGTACGCGGAGACCACTCACGAGCTTGAGGAAGAGTTAACAAGCCTCGTGGTGACCATGCTGCGAGTATGAGTCGAGGGCAAACTTGGCAGAGGTCGCCAATTAGATCGTGAAAGTGGGACGGGCTTTAAGGACCCAGCACTAATGCCTATGGCATACCACTGGTTACAGGTCTCTAAACTGCAAAGCAATCCTCCACCCTGCCCCCTGCTTATTACTGCCACGCCAATTTTCTATCACATGTGGATTTCATGCATTGTAACCTTGGAACTATCTCATGGGGGATGTTGTCAAATATCGAGCTAAAGTCCTACAGAAAGATCCACTGCCTTGCCGTTGTCAATCCCATTAGATAATCTCTTCCAAAGAAAATGTAAATATGAGGCATGATCTCTCTCCAAAATAACCTGTGTTTATGGTCCTTAATGCCTTGTCTTTAGAAATGAAAATAAATCCTGGCTCACAGAATTCCTTCCAGTAATTTTCCCACCACTGGTACAAGGCTCATGGACCTGTAGTTCCAAGACTTTTTGCAGCTTTTCTTAACGGCAGAAGATTAGCCCTCCGGTATCTAGCCTGTGGCTAATGAGATTGAAAAATCTCTGCCAGATCTTTGGCGATCTCCTTTTTCATTATCTACCAGAATAAACATGGTCTGGCCTCAGTGAGTTGTTCACCTTTATGATCTTCATAAACTGTTCCTGAACTTGCTAGCTTCCGTACCTTTCTTCACAGTAAACATTTTAGTTGATTCTAACTGATATTGTAATCAATAACAATTTATTTTATTGTAGTCTGCACGGCACATGCAGTCTACAATAAAATATATTGTTATTGATTACAAAGTCCCCAATCCATGTGAGAAAGTCTTGAGTAAATAAGATGCATTGCATTACATGGCTTTCACTCCAACCTAGGTTGAGTGGTGCCATCTGCATTTTGCTGTTTTGCACAAGGGTGAGCTGGGCAGATCAGCAGTCTTCTCCCAGCAAGAAAAAAATAACACAATACACAACGGAACTTAAACAGAAAATATAAGAAAGGAGCGAGAGAGAAAACGGGGAATTACAGACCAGTTAGCCTGACTTCGGTGGTGGTAAAGATGCTGGAGTCAATTATTAAAGAGGTAATAATGGGGCATTTGGATAACAGTAAAAGGATTAGTCCAAGTCAACATGGATTTATGAAAGGGAAATCATGCTTGACTAATCTTCTGGAATTTTTTGAGGTGACAAATAAAATGGACAAATAAAAGGGGTGCCAATGGATGTAGTGTATCTAGACTTTCCGAAGGCTTTTGATAAGGTCCTGCACAGGAGACTGGTGACTAAAATTAGAGCACATGGTATTGGGGGTAGGGTGTTGACATGGATAGAAAATTGGTTGACAGACCAGAAGCAAAGAGTAGGAGTGAACGGGTCCTTTTCAGAATAGCAGGCAGTGGCGAGTGGAGTGCCGCAAGGCTCTGTGTTGGGGCCGCAACTGTTTACCATATATGTTAATGATTTGGAAGAGGGAATTAGGAGCAACACTAGCAAGTTTGCGGATGACTCAAAGCTGGGTGGCAGTGTGAACTGTGAAGAAGATGTTAGGAGGTTGCAGGGGGACCTGGACAGGTTGAGTGAGTGGGCAGATGCAGTATAATATAGATAAATGTGAGGTTATACACTTTGGTGGAAAAAACAAGGGAGCAGATTATTATCTCAATGGGGTTAGGTAAAGGGGAGGTGCAGCGCGACCTGGGTGTCCTTGTACACTGGTCGCTGAAAGTTGGCGGGCAGATGCAGCAGGCAGTGAAGAAAGCTAATGGAATGTTGGCCTTCATAACAAGAGTATTTCTGTATAAGAGTAAAGAGGTTCTTCTGCATTTGTATAGGGCTCTGAGACCACATCTGGAGTATTGTGTACAGTTTTGGTCTCCTAATTTGAGGACTGACATCCTTGTGATTGAGGCAGAGCAGCGTAGATTCATGAGATTGATCCCTGGGATGGCGGGACTGTCATATGAGGAAAGATTGAAAAGACTAGGCTTGTATTAACTGGAGTTTTGGAGGATGAGGGGATCTTATAGAAACATATAAAATTATAAAAGGACTGGACAAGCTAGATGCAGGAAGAAATGTTCCCAATGTTGGGCGAGTCCAGAACCAGGGGCCACAGTCTTAGAATAAAGGGGAGATCATTTAAGACTGAGGTGAAAAAAAACCTTTTTACCCAGAGCTGTGAATTTATGGAATTCCCTGCCACAGAGGGCAGTGGAGGACAAGTCACTGGATGGATCTAAGAGAGAGTTGGATAGAGCGTTTGGGGCTAGTGGAGTCGAGGGATATAGGGAGAATGAATGGTGGTGCTGGCTCGAATGGCCTCCACCTGCACCTATTTTCGATGTTTTTATAAAACATCCACCACAGTGGGACCAGCACTTCTTGCTGTGATGGGTGGCACAAAAGTTCAATCAGTCTTCCTCGTTCTGTGGACCCGTTGGTCAGAGCCCTGAACCCTCTGCAATCGTCGCTACGGGTGGCCCGATGTACGGGCCCTCTCGCCAGGATGATGGAAACTCCAATGTCAAAGTCAAATTTATTCGTCACATCACCAACCAAGGTACAGTGAGATGAATTTGCCATGCAGCGATACAGTTGAAAAAAAGAACACGCAATACACAATAAAATCCAATGCAAACATCCACCTCGGCATTCTTCACTGGTGGAAGGCAACAAAGTTCAGTCAGTCCTCCTCCCTTGTTCATCCATGGTCGGGGCTGTAAACCCTCCGTCGGGGTGGTGCGGAACACCCCGCGGCTCGGAATTCCCGAATAGGCCGCTTCCTACCGGAGACCGTGGGTTTGCGATGCCAAGTCCACTGGCCCAGTGGTCGTAGCACCTCTTCAGGCGATCCTCGGCGAAGGTCGCAGGCAGCTCCACAATGGTAAAGTTCGTGCCGCACCCACGGCTAGTAGCTCCACAGACCGAGCTCCACGATGTTAGAGCAGGCCCCCGCGGTCGGAGCTCAAACACAGGAGTGTTGTAATGAAATGGAAAGATATAATGAATGAGAAGGTAATTATGTATACAAGTGCTTTTGTGTTTTGGACAAGGTAAACGGGTAAATTGTCTTCCATTTCATTACACACTGGCATCCTCTAAACCTGTTCAATATGCTAATGCTAATCTAATTAAATTGCAACAATTGAATTGACATGTATGACTAAATTACTTGATCATCAGCTGATGTCTTGTAGGTGTGAACAGAATGTCTCACTTCACTTTTGAGAGTGACATTAATAATCTCCTGAAGTTGGATGCACCTATAACGAATGGGCCTCTAGCCAGGTGGCAGAAGAAAACGAAGGAAAACAATGGTGTTACTGGGTCTTTATCTACTGCAGCTAATATTAGCGGCTTATCACCAATGAAAACGACAAACCGGTCCCTGAACACATCCAAGTTGGTGACACCCGGCAGAACACCAGGTAACTGGATCAACATGTAATTGTTATAGCTTAATGTTTGCATGTTAAAAGTTTGAAATTTTGGATTGATAAACAGTAGGTAATTCAACAGTACAACTATAGTTCTTTAAGTCTGGGTTAATTTTGTGCATTATTTCCATTTGTTCTTTATTCTATACTTTAGTTCAGTTTGTCATGTGTGACAAGGTACAGTGCAAAGCTGTTTGTGTGCTATCCGCTCAGTGGAAAGACTATCCATGATAACAATCAAACCATGCACAATGTACAGATACATAAGGGAATAGCGTTTAATGCAAGGTAAAGCCTGATTAGAGAAGGTCTGAGGATCTCCAGTGAAGTAGATAGTAGCACAGAACTGCTCTCTAGTTGTGGTAGGATGGTTCAGTGGCCTGACAACAGCTGGGTAAAAACTGTCCCTGAATCTGGAGGTGCGTGTTTTTGCACTTCTGTACCTCTTCCCTGATGGGAAAAGGGAGTGAGACTCCACCTTGATTATTGCTGGTTGTCTAAATGAGGCACCGTGAACTGTAAATCGGGTCAATGAATGGTCTGGGCTACGCCCACAATTCTTGTGCAATTCCTTGCAGTCTTGGATGGAGCTGTTCCCAAATCATCCTGTGATACCTCCCACGGTGTATCTGTACAAGTTGGTGAGAGCTTTGCGGGACATGCCAAACTTCCTGAGCCTTCCGAGGACGTGGTTTGCTTTCTTGGCCATTGGCTTCCACCTCCTGAATGATGCTTTTTTTTCTCCCAAATGATCAATAATGTTTTATTATTAATGTTTTATGTATCATTCTTAACTGTATGTCTTGTCACTTGTGGGCCTTATAATTTGGCCAATAAACGTATTAATTCATTCAAATTGCATCAATATTGCATTAACATGGCCCATGGTATCAAAGGGTGGGTACTAGCATGGATACCAGGTTGGCTGGATGGCAGAAGGTAAAGAATGGCAATAAATAGGGCTGTTTCTGGTTGGCTGCCAGTGACTAGTGGAGTTGCGCAGGGGTCGGTTCTGGGGTCGCTATTCTTCACATTGTATATTGATAATTGGATAAGGGGATTGAAGGCTTTTTGGCCAAGTTTGCGGATTACACCAAAATAGGTAGAGGGGCAGGTAGTGCAGAGAAAGTGGGAACTCTGCAGAAGGACTTGGATAGGTTGCGAGTGTGGGCAGAGAAGTGAGAGATGGAATATAGTGCAGCAAAGTGTGTAGTTATGCATTTTGGTAATAGGAATAAAGGCATAGACCATTCCCTAAATGGGGAGAGAATCCAGGGATCGGAGTTGCAAAGGGACTTGGTAAACACCCCCGTCCCCACGAGTCTCGGGCAGATGGGGCTCATCAGCCTGGGAAGGCAGTCCACCTAGGAGAGGGAAAACTCTGATTTAAAATCTCCACTGCCTTGTGGCCATATCCAGTCATGGAAAAGGGTCCAGGAGTAAACCTCAAGAAAATCTGGAGTCTGAGCTCCTAAGGCAGTTTGTCGCTGTCTACAACCTCAATCCGGCAGCTCCTGCGACGGCGCTGGTGCCAAACTGTAATGGTCTGCTGTTCCTTTGGATCGATCAGCGACGTAGAGAGAGGTGGGACCTGCTGCATGAGCAACAGCCTGTCCTCCATATGACATTGCCCAGGCTTGCATCTGACCAGGGTGCACCACCCATGGTCAGTCATGACCGAGGGGGGCCTACTAGAGGGGGAAATATAATTTTCTAGGTGCAAAACTCTTGGAAGAAACTCATCCCATACACACCCCCTTCCCCAAGATCTTCGTGAAGAAAGAAGGGTGCTGATGCTGATTTAATTGATCCATGTTTTAATTTCAGGCAGGACCAAAACCCCTAAATCTTCAAAGTCTTCCCGTGTGCAAGGGACGCCTTCAAAAGTAGGTGGTGACCGTTTTATTCCGACCAGAAATGCAGCACAAATGGAAGTAGCACATTTCTTGATTGCCAAAGAAAATGAACAAGAAAATGAGTCTCCAACCAAGAAAGTGAGTACCAAACATTCTACTAGAAATTTGTATGATTTTGGTGGTTTGAAAATCTATTCCTAAATAGGGATGGCTTCTTCCCAGCTGTTATCAGATAACTGAATAATCTTTTCCAACTATAGAGTGATCACCTCCCATCTACCTCATTGAAGACATTCAAACTGTCTTTAGTTGGATTTCATTTTGCACTTAAACCTGTATTGTATACTAGACGTTGTGATTTTATCGCGTATAGGCTTTGACGGGATAGCACAGTTTTAAACTAAGCTGAATAACTAAATTATTTCCCTTTGTTTATACTATGACTGCCTTTTTATGCCCACTTAGAAACTGAAATTTTGTTTAAGATTGTCCAGCAAGGGGAGCATATGCTACATTTGTGGTTTAAAAAAAATCATTTTTTGAGGCTTTATTACCCTCCTGCGAGTAAATTCACACATCAAAGCATTGGGAATGCATACTTTCTTAAATGCAGAAATGTATTATCAGTTCGGAATGTGAACTGGTCTCGAGTGATTCTTAATAGTGTATCTTAATAGTTCTATTAGATTAAGTATATTCAAATGTCTACAAACTGTAAATGATTATGAATGGTAACACTACTATATAGATATGTAATTAATCAGGAAAATGTACAAGTATTTGGTAAAAGAATATATTGAAATTGGGTGCCTGATAAGAGCAAGAGATGACGAAATTTAACAAAAATGACGAGTAAATAAGCAGAATTTGATCTGTATTCTTTTAATAAATTGTGATATTTATCTTAAGGAACAGCAGAAGTCCTGGTCCTTAAACCTGAATGGTTATGATGTCCAGCAGGCTAAAATTCTGCGACTAAGTGGGAAACCACTCTGTGCACCAGAAGGTATTTTAATTTACATTTTCTAACCAAGGTTAATTGACGAATCATTTACACTTTTCTGTTTGCAGCTGATCCTTGCTGATGTCGCTATGAAATATTTGTGTTTCTAATGGACTACTTAACATGGTTGCAGCTGAATGTTGTGAAAGGCTAAAGGTAGACACAAAGTGCTGGAGTAACTCAGCCTGTCAGGCATCATCTCTGGAGAAAAATGACGGATGACTTTTCGGATCGGGACCCTTCAGAGGTCTGAGGAAGAGCCTTGACCCAAGGTATCACCCATCCTTTCTTCAGAGATGCTGCCTGAACCGAGTTACCCCAGCACCCTGTGTCCATCTTTGGTATATACCACCATCTGCAGTTCCTTTCGACACAATGTGAAAGACAAGCTATTTCCTTTTTATTGTTCTTGGTGTGGAGGCAAAAGGAGAGTCCGTGTTTTGCGTCAAGACTGGGTGTCGTGAGGTGATGAACAATGTAGAGGGTAGGAGCTGGCATGCAATGAATGGGTGGATCCAAGTGTGGTGTGTTTGATCAGCTGAACGAACTGTGGAGGGAGGAGCAGAGATGTTGTCAGAGACTGGGAGGTGATTAGTGGAGGCTTAAAAGGCTGCTGATTAGAAAATGATCCAAAAGCTTCCCCTGCCTCTCTCCCTCGCCTGTTTATACAGGCCTTCCCTTCACATTCTCAGTCCAAATATAGAGACTCAACCCAAAGCATGCAACAACCACTTGCTGCCACAAATGCTGCCTGAACCACTGCGTTCCTCTGGTAGTTTTATTGCTGATGATCACTGGTCCTAATATGTCCTGGTGACTCGGTATTAAGTTTTGTATGCTAATGCTTCGATGAAATTGCTTTTGAAATGTTGAAGGTGCTACGTAAACCAAACTCCAAATTGCAGTGATTCCTGTTCTGTGCTTTGGGAAGAATGCACAAGACTAGCATTCTGTTTTCTTTTAAATTGGTGTATATATATCATGAAAGGTGTGCGTTGAATGGCAACTTGATTTTTATCTATCTTTTTTACAATCATTGATTGAGCATTCTGGGTCACCCCCTTGGGTTTTTGTGCCCATATAGGACTGTTGCACTGTTTTAGGTAATGCTTCCCACTGTGATGCCTATATAGTTTTTAATAACTGCTTAAGTTGATGCATAGTTAGTTTCTTATTGGGGAAATGGGGTGGGTGGAAGGGGAGAGGGTGACTATAACTGGGGCTGACTTGCCCAAGACTATCCTGTAAAATAACAGTGCAGAGGATTAAATTATTTGCTTGTAATTGGATGATTCAGCTTAAAATTCTGCTGGTTAGCAATCCCTTGAATCCTTCTGTTCTGTGGTTTTGTCAGTCGGAGTTCCATCCTTTTGGGTAGGGGAGCCCTCCGATCATTTCCTGTGGTTTTAGTCCCTGTTTCTTCTTTAGGTTACCAGAATAATCTGAAAGTTCTGTACAGTCAGTCAGCAACACCAAGTTCCACCAAGAAGCCCGTCCGATACATTCCCTCCATGCCCGAGAGAATTCTGGATGCACCAGAGATCAGGAATGATTACTGTAAGTTGTCATATTTAAATACTTTTTTGCATTGAAGCAGTAGACATGAAGATCGTACTTGGAGTGTCTTTTTAAAATGGGGTTACCTAAGTAACTAACATAGCCATTTTATAACTTGTATGCGAGTTGCTGCATTTAAATGTTTCACTTTTTATCCCCTTTTGTTAGATCTGAATTTAATTGACTGGAGTTCACTGAATTATCTGGCTGTGGGACTTGGAAATAATGTGTATCTCTGGCATGCTGAGTCTGGGGATATTCTTCCACTTGTACAACTGCAGGATCAGGAGGACTACATTGCTTCAGTATCTTGGATAAAAGAAGGCAGCTATTTGGCAGTTGGAACTAGGAATGGAGAGGTCCAGGTAATAAAGGAATGCTGGTTCTAATTCATCTATTTGTAATTGACTAGGAAGTTCAAATTGTTTTAAGTATAAGTAGTAATTTAAATCACTGCCATGATATGCCCATTATATTCATCCACTTGTGCTTTTGAGACTGGACTCCCTACAGGAGATATTTTGAGCCACTGGGAAGATGCTACCAACATGCTGTGGTCAAAATGCCTGTGATCTTCTGTAGAAAGTCCACTGAGTTTATAGTCTTTCATGCTTGGACTTCAGAGTTACTGTAAACATTTGTTTTAAGGTTTGGGATGTGGAGCGTCGAAAACGCCTGAGGAATATGGTGAGTCACAATGCACGAGTAGGTGCCCTCAGCTGGAGCAGTTACGTTCTATCCAGGTAAGAAATCGTGCTCATTTAGGTGTGGCGCAAACAGTTTGAAAAAGTTCTTCCTTGAGGCCCAGTGGAATAAACTGGATGAAAATGTTTGTCTTTGCATCTCTTCCTTATTTAGTGGCTCCAGAGTGGGTGAAATACATCATCATGATGTCCGTATTGCACAACACCACATATCTACTCTGACTGGACACACACAGGAAGTCTGTGGCTTGACGTGGTCACCTGATGGCAGGTATCTTGCAAGTGGTGGCAATGACAATCTTCTGAATATATGGCCGAACATTACTGGGAATGATACAGAGTGCCAACCATTACATACATTCACGCAGCATCAGGGCGCTGTTAAGGTAGGTGACTATTGTAACAAATGACTACTTGGTCTAAATCACAGCTTGTTTTACAGGATTGAATGTTTATCATTGAGTGTAAAACACTAAATTTAACAAAATAGTTATCAGTCAGCATCTCAATTGCTGACACTGTTAACAAAAGGGAGGTTTTGTGAACCTTGATGCCACAAAAGCAGTTTGCTATGATTGGTGCCCTACTGAAATTGTGATATTAAGATCTGTCCAATGCTGTTTTAAAAGATCAACATATTCCCTCCTCCTGCGTCCCCCCTCATTGTTCCCAGAGCCTGAATACTTTTGCTAGCTTTAGCAGTTGACCACAATCACTAAAAGTAAATATAATTTGTCATTTCTGTAACTAGGTCTCAAGTTCGTCTTGCTGTGTGTGCAGGGCCTTAACTTTGACACTGCAGATGAGTTCTAATATTTATTGGATACTCTTTTTTTTTTTTTTTCCCCTCTGTCGTTTCACTGTACTATTCTATCTGTAAATAAATATTCCATATGCTGTTTTTATGCTTTTAAGACTGCTTTAATCCTGAACTAGAAAGGTAATTGAAAGGAAAACAATTTCAAAGTATAAAAATCATTGCCTGGCATAACAGGACAATTTTTCATGTGCAATTGATTCTAATAATTATGGATTGGGATAAATATGAAACCCGGAAGTGGTGTGCCTCACTCAGTCTCTGCAAGATGGAGGAAGCGAGAGGGTCACGTCTCTCTAAGCTCTGAATAACACTGAACACATGTCTACTCAACTGAGTTTGAAAATGAAGATATGGTTGCTTTGAAATCCTGCACTGCAAAAAAAAAAGGCTGTTGTTGATGGTAGTAACTGCTTTGAAAATACTGCACTGCAAAAAAAAATGGCTGTTGGTGGTGGTAACCAGAGAGAGAGTGTGAAACAGTGCGAGTGTGAGAGAGTGATAGAAAGCGGGGAGAGAGAGTGGGAGTGTGAGAGGAGAGCATAACCAACATGCCTGAACCTGAGTCTGGGGGTTCAGGAGTTGTGAACCTTGTCGCTGATGGTAATTAAATGCCGGCAACAAAGCGCACTGCTCTGTATGTTCTAAACCCACAACTGCTGCCTGCTTCCATTTCCTTCCACTCGGAGTGAAGAGGACGGGCCGGCCCCAGAGGAGATGAAAGGAGCAGATCGGGAGATGTGTGCCCAACAAGGTTCACAACTCCTGAACTCCCACAGACCCAGGTTCAGGCATGTTGGTTATGTTCTCCTCTCACACACTCACACTCCCATTCCCCCCTCTCGCACTGTTTCACACACTCTCTCCCTCTTGCACTATCTCCCCCTCAAACTTTCCGTCTCCCCCTCTCCCCTCCTCCTCGGAGAGAAAGTTTGAGAGGAACAGCATCTCGTGTTTCGCTTGGGCAGTTTACAGCCCAGCGATATGAACATTGATTTATTTCACTTGAGATAGCCCAGTATTCTCTGTCTCTATCCCTCCCCCACCCAAGTTGCACTAGTATTTTCCCAAATACTGAAGTTGTGAACAGTGTGATTAGATGAATGAATTACAGAGTGCAAGTTTAATACAAGATCGACTCAAACACAGCACATGAGCCATTTAAAAAGGAAAAAAAAGGCCTTTGTTGGTGGTGGTAACTGCTTTGAAAGGATGCACAGGCAAAAAAAATGGCTGTTGGTGGAAACTTGACAACTTCCTGTTTGCACTGAATATTGATTTTAGATGAAACGCTACCAGTTACGGCTGTGAATTTTGGCCATCTTACTCCGTTCCTCGCCACTCATAAGGTGCAGAGGATTCTTCCCATCAATGAAAAATAAGTGTTATTAATGTTTAAAATGTTGAGAATCACTCTCCTGTCAATCATGCCATGAAGGCCACGCCCCTTCCAGTTGGGGATTATAAAATCCGTAAGTGTGGGTGTGGCTCATTCTTTGCAAGATGGGGGGGAGAGAGAGGTCACGACTCTGAGCTGTGAATCAACTGAACACTGAATGTCTACTGAACTGTGAGTGTGTTTTGTGTGGTTTTATGGTGGTTTCACCCTGCTTGAAATGGTATGAAACTGCATTTGAATGTGGTGGCCTTGCACCCTGCTTGAAATGGTATGAAACTGCACTTCAATTTGGTTGTCTTGCACCCTGCTTGAAGTGGTATGAAACTGTACTTGAATTTGGTGGCCTTGCACCCTGCTTGAAATGACCTGAAACTGCACTTGAATTTGGTGGCCTTGCACCCTGCTTGAAGCAGTAGGAAACTGCATTTGAATTTGGTGGCCTTGCACCCTGCTTGAAGCAGTAGGAAACTGCATTTGAATTTGGTTGCCTTGCACCCTGCTTGAAACGGAATTTCAAGGAATAGCCGTGAGTCAACTGCTAGCCCACCAGCCGTTAGTGAGCTGCCAGCACATCAGGCTTGAGTGACTGAGCTGCCACCCCAAGAATCCATTTGGCCCATAATGTCCATACTAACCAGTCCCTTCAGCCCACAGTACCGATACTAGCGCTCCAGAAAGCCTCCCCCCCCCCCCCCCAACTGGCCACCCAACGGGTCCCACTTAGTCTTAGCAAAATAATCTTAGCCTTGTAAATCTTCTTGTAAATCTTCCTCTCCCTTGCCTCTAAACACTTGCCTTTGTGATACTACTACCGCAGGAATGAGTGTCTACTGTCTCTTAATTTATGTCCGTCACCTTGGCCTCCACACCAGAGAAAATAATCCCGATTTGTCCAACCTCTTATAGCTAGTACTCTCTCCAATCCAGTGTGTGGCTACTTTTCAGAGGCAGAGGCATTCTTGATTTGTTGCTCTTGAATGGTGTAGTTAAATAAACTGCAGGAGTTTTCACATGTGCAAGTGGAATTGTATTCTATAGTAGCTTAATTTTTTTTCCCTTTAGGCAATTGCCTGGTGTCCTTGGCAAGCAAACACCCTTGCAAGTGGTGGTGGCACCAGTGACAGATTCATTCGCCTTTGGAATGTCAATTCTGGATCCTGTTTGAATGCTGTGGATACTCATTCTCAGGTTGGTTAAACTGCTTCAGAGGAACAAATAGCATGGAAAATAGATATTTGGAAAATGGATATTTTTCAGACTGGAAGGATGTGGCTTGCAATAGCACTCAATTAGACAATGGCCCTCAATTGTTCATGATCTTTATGTATGTTTCTGCTTCTCAATGCCCAGCATCTAGATAAGCATGCCATGTACAAGGAGTTGGGGTTTTAATACTTCTGCAGGTTGCAGACAAAAGTGGAGACTTGATACAAACTTGCAGGCAAGGATTGTCTAGGGAAGTGAGACAATCCTTCCCTAGACAATCCTTGCCCACTGTCCCACTATACGAGTTTACCCAAGAGCACTCCCGAGTTTAAAAAAAAAAATCGAACTTGAGGTAAGTACGTAGCGGGTACGTCAGAGCTCGGAATGTCTCTTAGTGGCTCGTATCGCTAACGGCAGGTACTCTGGGAAACGCGGTAAGCTCGTGAAGTTTTTTCAACATGTTGAAAAATCCCCACGAGAGCCCCGAGTACCTACGAGTGGCTATTACCGTAATTTTCCTGTTTCAAATCTGGCAACTCGGGAGAACTCTTGAATTAACTCGTACAGTGGGACAGGCCCTTTAAGATCTCATGAAATAAAAAGAAACTGCAAAAGCTGCTTTATATCAAAGATGTGTGCTATATTGGTGTAACTCGTCAGGCAGCATCATTGGAGAAAATGGATAAGTAACGTTTTGGGTTGGGACCCTTTAGACAAGATCTTCCGAGTTGTGCTAGAACTTCAGTTTCACTGTACAGTGAATGAATAACAATGTCCAGGTATTACTCAGATGAATTGGCAAAGGTCATGCGCAAGGTCATCCCAATTGAATCTAGTGGCTGATGGCCATGGACAAATTCCAGATGAATCTTCCAAGAATGTACAGTAGCCCAAATGATTTGAGTAATCTTAAAATATAATTTTAAAAATGCAATACAAGCTAGGTTGAGCTGCTAGCTTGGTGTTTTCTTAATGTAATTTCTACAAGTTTTGGTTTTAACCTTATTATTTTGTTTTTTTTCCAAGGTCTGTTCAATACTCTGGTCAATTGAGTACAAAGAATTGGTGTCGGGTCATGGATTTTCACAGAATCAGTTAATAATATGGAAATATCCAAACTTTACCAAAGTCACTGAGCTCAAAGGTACAAATTTCAAATATGTGAAGTAATATTTAAAATGCCTTCCAGAATCTTAGCATATAGTAAATGTTATTTTTGGAGGGTTTCCCCCTGTAGTGTTCCAATTAGATAGTTTAAATGTTCAGTTTAGTTTACGTGTATCAAGGTGCAGAGAAAAGCTTTTGTGTGCTAGCCAGTCAGCAGAAAGACAATTCATGATTACAATCAAGCCATTCAGTGTTTGAGGGAATAACTTTTAATGCAAGTTAAAGTCATTAACATCTGATCAAAGATAGTCTCGGGGTCACCAATGAGGTAAATAGTAGGTCAGAACTGATCTCTAGTTGTGGTAGGATGGTTCAGCTGCCTGATAATGGTTGGGAAGAAACTGTCCCTGAATCTGGAGGTGTGCGTTTTCACACTTCTATACCTTTTGCCCGGTGGTAGAGGGAAAAAGAGGGTGGCCAGGGTGCGACTCGTCCTTGATTATGCTGCTAGCCTAGCCAAGGCAGCATGAGGTGTAAATTGAGTCAATGGGAGGGAGGTTGGTTTGTGTGATGGTTTGGGCAGCGTCCACAATTTGTAATATAATTTTTTGGTGTCATGGATGGAGCTGTTCCCAAACCAAGCTGTGGTGTAAAATGTTTTCTATGGAAGTTGGTGAGAGTTGTTGGCGACATGCCAAACTTCTAAGGCAGTAGAGGCGCTAGTGTGCTTTCTTGGTTATTGCTTCAATATAGGAGATCCAGGAGAAGTTGTTGGTGATACTTCTAGGAATTTTAAGTTTTCAACTATCTCCACTTTGGCACCACCAATGCAAACTGGGATATGCGTGACACAAGGAAAGTTTGTGTGGCAATTAGTTAGGATTTGGACTGCGCTACAAAGGGACAGATTCAATTGTGACATATAACCATATAACAATTTACAGCACGGAAACAGGCCCTCTCGGCCCTTCCAGTCCGTGCCGACCATTTGTTTTCCCCTAGTCCCATCTACCTGCACTCAGACCATACCCCTCCATTCCCTTCACGTCCATATACCTATCCACTTTACTCTTAAATGTTAAAATCGATCCTGCCTCCACCACTTCTGCTGGAAGCTCATTCCACACAGCCACCACCCTCCGAGTAAAGAAGTTCCCCCTCACGTTACCCCGAAACCTCTGTCCCTTAATTCTCATGTCATGCCCTCTTGTTTGAATCTTCCCTACCCTCAATGGGAAAAACGTATCCACGTCAACTCTGTCTATCCCTTTCATCATTTTAAAGACCTCAATCAAGTCCCCCCTTAACCTTCTGCGCTCCAAAGAATAAAGACCTAACTTGTTCAACCTTTCTCTGTAACATAGTTGCTGGAACCCTGGCAACATTCTAGTAAATCTCCTCTGTACTCTCTCTATTTTGTTGACATCCTTCCTATAACTAGGCAACCAAAATTGTACACCATACTCCAGAATTGGTCTTACCAATGCCTTGTACAATTTTAACATTACTTCCCTACTCCTATATTCAATGCTCTGATTTATAAAGGCCAGCACACCAAAGGCTTTCTTTACCACTCTATCTACATGCGATTCCACCTTCAGGGAACTATGCACAGTTATTCCTAGATCCCTCTGTTCCACAGCATCTACTTCATTATCCACAACACCACCTATCTTGGTATCATCTGCATACTTACTTATCCAATTTTCCACCACATCATCCAGATCATTGATGTACATGACAAACAACAGTGGACCCAACACAGATCCCTGAGGCACCCCACTGGTCACCGGCTTCCAACCTGACAAACAGCCATCCACCATTACTCTCTGACATCTCCCATTCAGCCACTGTTGAATCCACCTTGCTACTCCGCCATTAACACCCAAAGATTGAACCTTCTTAACCAACCTTCCATGGGGAACCTTGTCAAAGGCCTTACTGAAATCCATATAGACAACATCCACTGCTTTACCCTCATCAATTTCCCTAGTTACCGCTTCAAAAAATTCAAGAAGGTTTGTCAAACATGACCTTCCAGGCACAAATCCATGTTGACTGTTCCTGATCAGACCCTGTTTATCCAGATGCTTATATATATATTATCTCTAAGTATCCTTTCCATTAATTTGCCCACCACTGACGTCAAACTAATAGGTCTATAATTGCTAGGTTTATTCTTTGAACCCTTTTTAAACAATGGAACAACATGCGCAGTACGCCAATCCTCTAGCACTATTCCTGTTTCTAATGACATTTGAAATATTTCTGTCATAGCTCCTGCTATTTCTACACTAACTTCCCTCAATGTCCTAGGGAATATCCTGTCAGGACCTGGAGACTTATCCACTTTTAAAGTGAACTGGACAAGTTATCAGAAGGAAAGAATTTTAGTGTAGAAATGGGACTGCTGAACACACAAGACTGCAAATGCTGGAATCTTGAGCAAAGAAAGATCTGCTGGAGGAACTCAACAGCGTCAGACAGCATCTGAAACATAGAAACATAAAAAGTAGGTGCAGGAGTAGGCCATTCGACCCTTCGAGCCAACACCATTCAATATGATCGTGGCTGATCAACCAAATCAGTACCCCGTTTTTGCTTTCTCCCCACACCCCTTGATTCAGTTAACCCTAAGAGCTATATCTAACTCTCTTGAATACATCTGAGGAGGCAAATGGACAGAATTTTTGGGATCTGAGCCCTTCAGACTAGAGTACAGGGGAGATAACTGGTAGGTGAAGGGATGGGGCAAGTGGTAGTGAAGGGTCAATTGGCAGATGAGATGGGCGAGGGGAGAACCTCGGCTCAAGGAAGACAAACAGCTGTAAATGGTGGACTCTCCATCTGATAAGGATGGCAGTGGGAGTGAAATGAAGAACTGGAGTGGAGGGAGCGGAAACAAAAGGTGTGTGAGGGTGCATTAAGGAGGGGGAGAGGTTGGTGGGGTTACCTGAAATTGGAAAATATGGTGTTAAAGCTGTTGGGTTCTAGTCAGCTGAAGTTACATGTGTGTGGCCTCACTGTGGCAGTGGATGGATCTGAGGACAGAGGTCATTATGGGAAGGAGAATTAAAACTGTTAGTAACCAGGAGCTCCAGCTGGTCCGAGCAGACAGTGCAGGTATTTAGCACAGCGGTCGCCTTCTCTGTGTTTGGTTGCACTGATTTGTAGAGGCTTCAGAGAAACCAAACACAATAGACTTAAGTTGGAGGAGCTGGATTGCTCATGTCAAATTAAAGCAAGTTGTTGTATATAATCACTGGAAGCTAAAAATTTACATCGTAAAGTGTCTAAGATGCTTCACGAACCCTTAATCTCATTCCTTCTGTAATTAGATAGTTATTTGAGTGCAGTTCAAACAGAATTTAAATTATTTGGGTCTTGTCTCTGCCATGTTGCTATTTGTACTTTCCAGTTATTGATTTAAGATGTTGCAAAGTAGCGTTGTTGTTGTCGTCTCATGCAAGATATCCTGTTTCTAATGTAGGACACCAGGCTCGTGTGCTGGATATGTGTTTAAGTCCAGATGGAACGACAGTGTGCTCTGTAGCTGCAGATGAAACTATCCGCATCTGGAAATGCTTTGCGGTGGACCCAGCAAAGAAGAAAAAGATGGCCGTAGCCGCTCAATCCAGCGTGTTGCACCATGGCATTCGATAAAACATTTTAGCGATAGAGGCACGTGTGACAAATGTGGAAGACGGATTCCACTTTTAATGGGACATGGGAATAAATGTGTTATCTTTGCTATGGAGGAGAACTGGTGTATTTTTCCCTTATCCAGTTGCGTTCAAATTTGAGCTTTTTGCATGATGAACAGTTTTTTTATTCCCATGAGTATTGTGTTGATATTTCTTGTACATAACTTTTAAATTGAATTTAAACCATTTTATGAATTTTAAAAATAATTTAACATGTACAAATTTCTTTTTCATTTTTCAATAAACTTGAATGGTGTATTCACACTGCTTGCAGTGGAGTCATGTATGGTGCCATCTAGTGACATTTCTATTTTTTTAACTCACTAAGCTAACATTTGGATTTGTACTTCTGTTATTACTTGCTATAATTCACATGACTTGGTCAAAACATCTATATTACTAAAAGTCTGATCTTGACCGGTTTTGGCTCGCTGTGCTGTGATTTCCGAGAGAACGCCACCACCTAATGCCGTCATTTTTGGCCAGCTCGCACAGAGCCCCCCTCCGCCTTCCTGGACCAGAGGATTTTTCCCATCGATGAAAAATCTGAGAGATATTAATGTTTTTTAACAAATTCCCCATTCTCTCTGCTGCCCCTGCTGGAGGGAGGGGGAGGGACTATAAAACCAGGAAGTGGTGTGCCTCACTCAGTCTCTGCAAGATGGAGGAACCAGAGGGTCGCGTCTCTCTGAGCTCTGAATAGCACTGGACATATGTCTACTCAACTGTGAGTGCCCTTAATGTGGTTTGAAAATGAAAATATGATTGGTTTGAAGTAAAAAGGCACTGCCTGCAAATGTTTGTTTGGGTGCTTTGACTTGAAGTGAAGAGGCACTACTGCAAATGGTCGCTTGGGTGCTTTGGCTAACTTCCTGTTTGCACTGTATATTGATTTTAGATAAAACGCTACCACTTACGGCTGTGATTTTTGGCCATCTTACTCAGTCCACCTCCGCTCAGCAGGTGCAGAGGATTCTTCCCATCAATGAAAAATAAAAGTGTTATTAGTGTTTAAATGTTGAGAATTTCTCTCCTGTCATGAAGGCCACACCTTTTCCAGGGGGAGGGGTAATAAAACCTGGAAGTGTGGGTATGGCTCAGTCTCTGCATGATGGGGGAGGGAGAGGTCACGACTGTTGGAGCTGTGAATAAACTGAACACACTGAATGTCTACTGAACTGTGTGTTTGTTTTGTGTGGTTTTATGGTGGTTTCACCCTGCTTGAAGTGGTATGAAACTGCACTTGAATTTGGTGGCCTTGCACCCTGCTTGAAGTGGTAGGAAACTGCACTTGAATTTGGTGGCCTTGCGCCCTGCTTGAAGTGGTATGAAACTGCACTTGAATTTGGTGGCCTTGCACCCTGCTTGAAGTGGTATGAAACTGCACTTGAATTTGGTGGCCTTGCACCCTGCTTGAAATGGAATTTCAAGGAATAGCCATGGGTCCACTGCCAGCCTACCAGCCGTGAGTGAGCTGCCAGCACATCAGGCTTTAGGGACTGAGCTGCCACCCCAAGAACCCATACCAGTGCTCCAGAAAGCCCCGCCACACGCCAGCAATATTGGATTTGGTGGAGAGGTGGAATATTGCGTTGTGTGAGCATGGGACCCAACGAGTCCCACTTAGTCTAGTTTGAATATGAAACCGGCAAATTTTAATTTATTATAATAATTTGGGCAACACAATGGCGCAGTGGAAGAGTTGTTGCCTTTGCAGCGCCACCAGCCCTGGTTTGATTCTGTCTACGGGTGCCGTCAGTACGGTGTTTGTAAATTCTCCGGTTTCCTCCCACATTCCAAAGACATGGAGATTAATTGGCTTCGGTAAAAATTGTAAATTGTCCCTAGTGTGTAGGATAGCATTAGTGTACAGGGGTCGCTGGTCGGCGCAGACTTAGTGTGGAAGCTATCTATTGACCCACCATCTCATAAGGGTTCATAAGGTTCATTTATTGTCACATACACCAATTGGTGTAGTGAAATTTCACTGGCCAGGTCAGTCATACAATTTAAAAAAAAGCAACAGAAACTGCGAGCCCTTGATGTTAAGTCCGCAGGCCGCGGTGGGAGCGATCCCAGGCAAGGGATCTGCTCCGATGGTAACCCCGGTGGGGCACACAACAGTCTGATGCGGCTTTTCAACTCCCATCAGGGCCACAGAGCCCGGAGAATGTGAACTGAAACTTGATCACATCTCCGGGAAGGTAAGAACATGGGGGGGGGGGGATCCCTTTGTTTTGGTGGATGGCTGTTTGTCAGGTTGGAAGCCGGTGACCAGTGGGGTGCCTCAGGGATCTATGTTGGGTCCACTGTTGTTTGTCATGTACATCAATGATCTGGATGATGTGGTGGAAAATTGGATAAGTAAGTATGCAGATGATACTAAGATAGGTGGTGTTGTGGATAATGAAGTAGATGCTGTGGAACAGAGGGATCTAGGAATAACTGTGCATAGTTCCCTGAAGGTGGAATCGCATGTAGATAGAGTGGTAAAGAAAGCCTTTGGTGTGCTGGCCTTTATAAATCAGAGCATTGAATATAGGAGTAGGGAAGTAATGTTAAAATTGTACAAGGCATTGGTAAGACCAATTCTGGAGTATGGTGTACAATTTTGGTTGCCTAGTTATAGGAAGGATGTCAACAAAATAGAGAGAGTACAGAGGAGATTTACTAGAATGTTGCCAGGGTTCCAGCAACTATGTTACAGAGAAAGGTTGAACAAGTTAGGTCTTTATTCTTTGGAGCGCAGAAGGTTAAGGGGGACTTGATTGAGGTCTTTAAAATGATGAAAGGGATCCACATCAAAACAAACAGAAGAACATTAAAACAAACTTTGAACAAACGCTAAAAACAACATAAAGGATGAAAAAACGAACAGATTGCCGGCAGGGCTGCCATCTCCCTCCTCCGGTGCCCCCTATCTCTAAATTAAAACTTGCACCTAAAATAGACATAAAATGTTGGAGTAACTCAGTAGGACAGGCAGCATTTCTGGAGAGCAGGAATGGGTGCTGCCTGTCCTGTTAAGTTACTCCAGAATTTTTGTGTGTCTTCAGTTTAAACCGGCATCTGCAGTTCCTTTATACACAAAACTTGCACCTCATTGCTATTCACACCTTATGCATATTCTATCTTGTGTGACACTTCGAGACCAGTCAGCAGGTATCCATCTTCAATTTATATTTCAAGTCCTGTTTTATTCCTTGCTAAGGAGTAGTGACATTAAGTGGAAACTTCAAGAAGTACAATAAAGAACTGCAAATACTGATTGTCAACCCTGTCATTATGACATTAAAAATCAAATATTGCTACTTTTTTTAAAAGTTCCCTGGTCTCTGAAAGCTGTCTATTGTATTTAGTTATCACTTTACAAAATAATCCTTTCAATTAAGGAAACTGTTCCTTAAATGAGAATTGTCAGAAGGGGATTTGGGATTTCCCTATATCAACTTGTACATGGAATATAGCACTGGAGTATGTAATTTCTGTGGCAAAATAATACTGCAAGTTGCTTGATAAGATTTGTAGTAAGGGGCAGTATATATTCATGTTTTGCTCTTAAGACTAAGGCATTTTGTCAATATAATTCGGAGCACCATAAATTAGTTTGAAATTAGTGCAACAAAATTTGAGCCTAATTTGAACACCAGTTGATTACCAGGTCTTGATGGGGGGGCTAAAATCCTATCTGTGTGACATGCACAATTTATTCTGACACCAGTTTAATAACGGGTGGTCTATTCCAAATAGACAGAATAGACCACCTGTTGAATGCTCTACACACTTGTTTGAAAGAAACAGTGTCTTTGTGATCCCAACATCTATGGCACTGGACCAGTATGAGTAATATGTTCATGTACAGGTACACCACTTGTGGTACCTCTGGCACCCTTGGCTCCAGGGCTTTTGCTGGATTACAATAATTCAACAATGCACCTGGCCCAGTAATTATACCATACCCTTGTCTCGAAAGCATCATGGACTGCTAGACTTAAATCATTATAATAAAAACAATTAATAATTTGAGGAGTGAGGCACACAGAGAAAGAGCATGCATCACACTCATTGCCATTTGTGGCTGCCCAGTAAAATAATCTGGCAGTCACAAGAATTTCAAATGCACTCATAATTTTGTCTGGATTAAAGGAGGTGGTGGGAAATCAGTGGTGGACCTGTATCTTATTCAGGAGTAATTTTAGCATGGCAAGAAATGCTATTCATAACAATGATTGACTTAACTAATTAAACCAACTTTTGAGTGTCGGAAAATTCACTTTACGACACTCAAAAATCCATTTTCTGAGAATGCATGTGCTTGTTTATTTGAGTACACAGGAACTGTAGATGGATACAATCATAGAAACATAGACATAGAAATTAGGTGCAGGAGCAGGCCATTCGGCCCTTTGAGCCTGCACCGCCATTCAATATGATCATGGCTGATCATCCAACTCAGTATCCTGTACCTGCCTTCTCTCCATACCCCTGATCCCTTCAGCCACAAGGGCCACATCCAACTCCCTCTTAAATATGGCCAACGAACTGGCCTCAACTACCTTCTGTGGCAGAGAATTCCACAGATTCACCACTCTGTGAAAAATGATTTTCTCATCTCGGTCCTAAAAGACTTCCCCCTTATCCTTAAACTGTGACCCCTTGTCCTGGACTTCGCCAACATCGGGAACAATCTTCCTGCATCTAGCCTGTCCAACCCCATAAGAATTTTGTAAGTCTCTATGAGATCACCCCTCAATCTTCTAAATTCCAGCGAGTACAAGCCAAGTCTATCCAGTCTTTCTTCATATGGAAGTCCTGCCATCCCAGGAATCAGTCTGGTGAACCTTCTCTGTACTCCCTCTATGGCAAGAATGTCTTTCCTCAGATTAGGAGACCAAAACTGTACACAATCCTCCAGATGTGGCCTCACCAAGACCCTGTACAACTGCAGTAGAACCTCCCTGCTCTTGTACTCAAATCCTTTTGCTATGAATGCCAACATACCATTCGCTTTCTTCACAGCCTGCTGCACACACATGCCTACTTTCAATGACTGGTGTACCATGACACCCAGGTCTCGTTGCATCTCCCCTTTTCCTAATCGGTCACCATTCAAATAATAGTCTACTTTCCTGTTTTTGCCACCAAAGTGGATAACCTCACATTTATCCACATTATACTGCATCTGCCATACATTTTCCCACTCACCCAGTCTATCCAAGTCATCCTGCAGCCTCCTAGCATCCTCCTCACATCTAACACTGCCCCCCAGCTTCGTGTCATCCGCAAACTTCGAGATGTTGCATTTAATTCCCTCGTCCAAATCATTAATGAATATTGTAAATAGCTGGGGTCCCAGCACTGAGCCTTGCGGCACCCCACTAGTCACTGCCTGCCATCCTGAAAAGGATCTGTTCACTCCTACTCTTTGCTTCCTGTCTGCCAGCCATTTCTCTATCCACATCAATACTGAACCACCAATACCGTGTGCTTTAAGTTTGTATACCAATCTCTTGTGTGGGACTTTGTCGAAAGCCTTCTGAAAGTCCAGATATAACACATCCACTGCTTCTCCTTTATCCACTCTACTAGTTACATCCTCAAAAAATTCAATAAGATTCGTCAGACATGATTTACCTTTCATAAATCCATGCTGACTTTGTCCAATGATTTCACCACTTTCCAAATGCGCTGCTATCCCATCTTTAATAACTGACTCTAGCAGTTTCCCCACTACCGATGTTAGACTAACTGGTCTGTAATTCCCCATTTTCTCTCTCCCTCCCTTTTTAAAAAGTGGGGTTACATTAGCTACCCTCCAATCCTCAGGAACTACTCCAGAGTCTAAAGAGCTTTGAAAAATTATCACTAAGGCATCTGCTATTTCTGGGGCTACTTCCTTAAGTACCCTGGGATGCAGCCTATCTGGCCCTGGGGATTTATCGGCCTTTAATCCATTCAATTTACCTAACACCACTTCCCTACTAACCTGGATTTCACTCAGTTCCTCCATCTCATTTGACCCGCGATCCCCTGCTATTTCCGGCAAATTATTTATGTCTTCCTTAGTGAAGACAGAACCAAAGCAGTTATTCAATTGGTCTGCCATGTCCTTGTTCCCCATGATCAATTCACCCGTTTCTGACTGCAAGGGACCTACATTTGTTTTAACTAATCTTTTGCGCCTCACGTATCGATAAAAACTTTTGCAGTCAGTTTTTTATGTTTCCTGCCAGTTTTCTTTCATACTGCATTTTCCCTTTCCTAATTAAGCCATTTGTCCTCCTCTGTTGGTCTCTGAATTTCTCCCCAGTCCTCTGGTAGGCTGCTTTTACTGGCAAATTTGTACGCTTCATCTTTTGCTTTGATACTATCCCTGATTTCCCTTGTTATCCACGGATGCGCTACCTTCCCTGATTTATTCTTTTGCCATACTGGGATGAACAATTGTTGTAGTTCATCCATGCAGTCTTTAAATGCCTTCCATTGCATATCCACTGTCAACCCTTCAAGAATCATTTGCCAGTCCATCTTGGCCAATTCACGTCTCATAATCATAATCATACTTTATTAGTCGAGTATGGTTTGCAACAGACGAGGAAATTAATTTGCCATACAGTCATCATACTAATAAAAAGCAACAACGCTACATCCGGAAATATATAGTACCACAGATACTAAGAATAAAATAACTCCTTATATGAGACGATGTATTACTTTATATCACTCAACCAGAAATAGTATTCGAAATCTGTTAAAATTAATAACGAATCACTTTCAGGATACAGGGACCAATAACACTGAATAATTTACATATATTACAACAATTTCTTTTAAGATAACAAATGAAAATAATTAAATATCTTGGGATTTTTGTTACAAAAAGATTTAATTCTTTATTTAAATCAGAATAAATTTGAACAAGAATATTTCATATTGGAAAAGTTTACCTATCTCGATGATAGGGAAAATTAATGGCAATAAAAATGATATTTTCACAATTATTATATTTATTTCAATTAATCCCGATATATCTTCCAAAAGTTTTTTTTAAAAAGTAGATTCTTTAATTTGGGTTATAAGACTCATAGAATAAATAAAAAAACATTTATGCAAATCAAAATAAAAGGAGGATTAGCATTACCAAACTTTATGTTCTATTACTGGGCAGGTCCAAGACTAATGTCTAAGAAAGAAAATGAAACCCAAAATGTCACTATTCTTTTTCTCTAGACATGCAACCTGACTTACTGAATTACTCTGGCATTTTGTGTCTGGTTGGTATAAAGCAGCAGCTGCAGTGGAACTGTACTGTAGATAGAGATGGAATTCCACTAAAGTAAGTAAGATGGAAGCTTAATTGTCATTAGATTAGATCGTTTCGCCGAACACCTCCGCTTGGTCCGCAATAACCAAGTGGCTCAGCATTTCAACTCCCCCTCCCATTCCGTATCCGACCTCTCGGTCCTAGGCCTCCTCCACGGCCAGAGTGAGCAACACCGCAAGTTGGAGGAACAGCACCTCATATTCCGCTTGGGGAGTCTGCATGCTCTGGGCTTGAACATTGAATTTTCTCAATTCTGTTAACCCTTGCTGTCTCCTCCTCTTCCCACCTCTCCCTCAGCCCTCGGGCCCTGACATTCCCTCTCTCTCTCTCTATCTCTCTCCCCCACCCTAGTCGCACTAGCTTCTCATTTTCACACTACAAACAGCTTACAATGGCTTGTTCCCTTTATCATCGATACTTTTTTGCATATCTTTCATTCATTGTTCTTTATCTCTCCACATCACCGTCTATATCTCTCGTTTCCCTGATCCCTGACCAGTCTGAAGAAGGGTCTCGACCCGAAACGTCGCTTATCTCATTCGCTCCTTAGATGCTGTTGCACCCGCTGAGTTTCTCCAGCCTTTTGTGTACCCTCGATTCTCCAGCATCTGCAGTTCCTTCTTTAACAAATCATTTACAGTGTTGATTCCAGGTACAAGATTCCAGTTATAAGATTACACCAAGGTTAGGGCTAGGTCACGCAGTGTGGAAACAGCACTTCAGCCCAACTTGCCCACATCAACCAACAGGCCCCATCTGGAGTCCCACCTGCCTTCTTTTGGCCCATATACCTCACCCTGCCACAACTACCTCCTCCAGTAACTTGTTCCACACACCCACCACAATTTGTGTCAAACAAGTTACCCCTCAGGTTCCCATTAAATCATTCCCTCTTCACCTTAAATTTATGTCCCCTGGTTCTCAATTCCCCTACTCTGGGCAAAAGTCTTTGTGCGTTTACCAAATGTATTCTTAAGCCTTTATTGTAGAATGTCATGACTGGTTGAAACAAGATAAATCGAATCATCCCATTAGCGAATGTTCAAAGGTGGGGATATAGGGTTTCAGCCCAAAACGTTACCTATCTCCTTCGCTGCATAGATGCTGCCGCACCCGCTGAGTTTCTCCAGCACTTTTGTTCAATCTGAAGAAGGGTTTCGGCCAGAAACGTTGCCTATTTCCTTCGCTCCATAGATGCTGCCACACCCGCTGAGTTTCTCCAGCACTTTTGTCTACCTTCGCTATGGTATTTAATATGAGTTGCAGACTATAGTTATGCTTTAGAAATACGTGTTTTCTGTGTGATTGGTGCTTTGAAGACCTTCAAAGTACTGTACAATAAAATCTTTGAAAATGTTGGAAAGGCTGGTGAAGCAGCACGTGAAGAAAGAAATATTAACATAACAGGTTGATGATCTTACGAGGAAAAGTTAACATTCTTTAAGTTGCAGAGTGTGGGAATAGTGAAGAGAATAAAGAGAGTGCCTGAGATGGGGTGGAGACCAGGTGAGACTGAATAACAATTGGTGCTTGTGTCAGTAGACAGGGTGGTGGAGGCATGTTAATTGATCTGTCTATGAGATATGAATTCTAGATCGAATACAAGGCACTGCCGTTGCTCAAAATAATTACCAGGTCAAGCAAAAAATGTGGCCAAAAATTTAAAGAATCAACGGTTCAGGTTACGTAAGAATGAATGCCAGAAAATAATCCAGCTGGAACTCACTACCTGTAATAGACAATAGGTGCAGGAGTAGGCCAATCGGCCCTTCGAGCCAGCAACCGCCATTCAATGTGATCATGGCTGATCATCCCCAATCAGTACCCCGTTCCTGCCTTTTCCCCATATCCTCTGACTCCGCTATCTTTAAGAGCCCTGTCTTGCACTCTCTTGAAAGTATCCAGAGAACCGGCCTCCACCGCCCTCTGAGGCAGAGAATTCCACAGACTCACAACTCTGTGTGAAAAAGTTTTTCCTCATCTCCGTTCTAAATGGCTTACCCCTTATTCTTAAACTGTGGCCCCTGGTTCTGGACTCGCCCAACATCGGGAACATGTTTCCTGCCTCTAGCGTGTCCAAGAGTATTGCAAGCTGACAATGAAAGCTCTCAAGAGCTAGATATGGCCTTTACGGTTGCAGCTCATAGACTGTGAAACAGCATCCCTCTTCCCATCAGAAATGCCCCCTCCATCGACTCCTTTAAGTCGAGACTTAAAACTCATCTTTACTCTCAAGCCTTTCTTGACGACCTCTGAGTGAGGGCTACATGTATGTATTTATGTATGTACTTAATCTATGCCCCACTGTTGTATATGTTAGTACCTCCACCAATGTAAAGCACTTTGGCCAACAAGAGTTGTTTTTTAAATGTGCTATTTAAATAAAAGTGACTTGACTTGACTTGACTCAAAGAGAAAACTAAATGCAGAGTTGTGAAGAAAGAGTAGGGAATGAACTGAATAACCATCACCTGTAGTGATTCTATGCAGAAGATATGCATTTACAAGGATCTACTACAGTGTTCACAATGTGGCTCAGTTGTTACCATTCAGCACAGTATCCGAGGTTCAAACCTGACTGTGTTTGCTTTGCTCATTTTCTCTGTGATGACACGGTTAATTGCCCATTGTAGATTGTCTAGTGTGTAGGAGAGGTAGATTCCTGGGGGAGGTTGACAGGGGTGGAGGGAAAATAAAACGGAATTAGTGTAGGGTTTGTATAAAAGGGTCTTTGATGGATACCAAAGGCTTGGTGGCTGACGGGCCCGTTTACATTTATGATCCCGACTCTCTCTCAGCTCCGAGTCTGACGTTTCTAGGCCCATGTCCCATTGTAGAGTCCTGAGCACAAATAATGATGGAGTGCTGTATGTCCAAATATGTTACTCTTTGGCAAACATATTGTTCTAGGGGGCCTTTCCCCAATACTAGATTTTAAAGGAGTGGAGTTCATCCTCCCTGACCTGGCTAACCTCCCTATGTTACTAAAACAAGATCTCACTTTTTTTTGTTTGGGACTTGCTTTGCACCAAACATCTACAGTACCATCGTGACTGAACATCAAAATTATGTCCCACTTGGGCGCCATCTGCGTGCCGCGTAAATGACGCCCAAGTGGGACAGGCCCTTACTTGACTTCATTACGTGCTTTGAGGTGACAAGAAACTGTTAAGATTTATGAATGCAACTCTGTTTTAAGTTGAATTATTTTAACAATGCCCTGAACACACCAAATGAAGAATTCAAAATGGAATGTAAACCAACCTGTTTGCTCTGGACCACCACCTGCATTAACTCTTAATTAATGAGTGCAACATTCGACTTTGTTATCCAACTTTTCTCCGAATTATTTTTATTTAATACTTTCACGGTGCTTCAGGACACTGAAGAAGGGTCTCGACCTAAAACATCACCAATTCCTTTACTCCAGAGATACTGCCTGCCCCGCTGAGTTACTCCAGCATCAAGAGACTATCTGTCTCAATTAGTCCTTGTAGACTCTCCATAGACACCCTTCACTAACTCTGTCTTTCCCTGTTGCCCTGTAAATCATTTTCCCTTCAAATGTGTATCTGAATCCATTTAACTTGTTCACTGCCAAGTTTTTTTTTACTATTGGCCATCTTCTTCTTCTTCTTGCGTATGGCGTGCACAGCCTAAAGTTGTAGGACAACTCGACTATTGGCTATAATCTGTGTATACTCGGGGGTGGCACGGCACAGGTTAAAAATGCCGATTAACCGCTTCAATTATACTTGGTGGGGGGGGGGGGGGGGGCATTATTGCTGACTGTCCCGCTGAGTTACTCCAGCATTTTGTGATCTACCTTCATTGCAGATAAACATTTGCCTCTCTGAAACAACAATGACATACCGTAGTACTTTTTGCTTTGTTATAGTTGCTTTTTTTTAAAAGAAGAACTCGAGAAAATTGCATCAAATGGTAACCTTGTCCGGAAACATTACAATCTGGTTTGGTAATTGCTCTGCCCAGGACAAGAAGGCTCTGCAGAGAGTAGTGCGTTCGACCGAACGCACTATGGGAACTTCTCTCGCCCCTCTGCAGGAGCTATACATCAGGAGATGCAACTCCAGAGCCGATAAGATCATGGGAGACCCCTTCCACCCCTGCAACGGACTGTTCCAGCTGCTACGGTCAGGCAAACGCCTCCGTTGCCATGCTGTGAGAACGGAGAGGATGAGAAGGAGTTTCTTCCCAGAGGCCATTCGGACTGTAAACTCCTATCTCACCAGGGACTAAGTCTACTAACTTACTGTACCACAATACCACCCA
The DNA here is from genome assembly GCA_035221665.1 of Okamejei kenojei. NCBI lineage: Eukaryota > Metazoa > Chordata > Chondrichthyes > Rajiformes > Rajidae > Okamejei > Okamejei kenojei. Next base: position 63,278,996 of record CM069140.1, on the reverse strand, counting down.
AAATACTTAATATGAAAAAGAACATGTGATTCTGTTTGTAGTTTGTTGGTTGTTTGTTTGTTTGTTTTTTGCACAAAGTCCGCAGGCACGGCCACTTTTCATTTCACTGCACATCCCGTATGTGTAAACTTGACTTGACTTGACTAAATGAGCTAGTGGATTCCAAACACTGATTTTATAAACCAAGCTCCTGGTAAATTAGTAAATCAGTTCAAGTACTCGTCTAAAGAATTCAGACGTTATGGTGGGGATTCAGACGTAAGAATTCAGAGGGTGTCAGATTGGTCTCCTAATCTGAGGAAAGACATTCTTGCCATAGAGGGAGTACAGAGAAGGTTCACCAGACTGATTCCTGGGATGGCAGGACTTTCATATGAAGAAAGACTGGATAGACTCGGCTTGTACTCGCTAGAATTTAGAAGATTGAGGGGGGATCTTATAGAAACTTACAAAATTCTTAAGGGGTTGGACAGGCTAGATGCAGGAAGATTGTTCCTGATGTTGGGGAAGTCCAGAACAAGGGGTCACAGTTTAAAGATAAGGGGGCAGTCTGTTAGGACCGAGATGAGAAAAACATTTTTTCACACAGAGAGTGGTGAGTCTGTGGAATTCTCTGCCACAGAAGGTACTTGAGGCCAGTTCATTGGCTATATTTAAGAGGGAGTTAGATGTGGCCCTTGTGGCTAAATGGGTCAGCGGGTATAGAGAGAAGGCAGGTACAGGATACTGAGTTGGATGATCAGCCATGATCATATTGAATGGCGGTGCAGGCTCGAAGGGCCGAATGGCCTACTCCTGCACCTATTTTCTATGTTTCTATGTTTTCTATGTTATTGGGAGAAGGCAGGAGAATGGGGTTAGGAGGGAGAGGTAGATCAGCCATGATTGAATGGCAGAGTAGACTTGATGGGCTGAATGGCCCAATTATACTCCTCTTACTTATGATCTTATGAATGACTAAATCTCACACAAGAGTACCTGCGCTCCACTACCCGCTCAGATTCCGCACCCCCTCAGGATGAAAGAAAGTTCTTCCTGTTCCCCTCAAAACCTCTTACCACTTCTGTTTGACTTCAGTTTAACATATGATCCCTAGTTTTGGATGTCTTTACCAAGGGAGAAGATTTCCTATCAAAATTGAACTTACCTTGTTCAACTCCCCCTCTGGTAGGAGGGGCCACATTTAGAGAATTTAGTTCCGTTTTAGTCACCCTATTGGAGGAAAGATGTTGTTGAGCTGGAAAGGGAGCAGCGAAGATTTATGATGATATTGACAGGGCTTGGGGACCTGTGCAAAAGGGAGTGGTTGAGCAGGCTAGGACTGTATTTATTGGAGTGCTGGACGTTTAGGGGTTTTATAGAGGTGTATAAGATGTACAAGAGTCCTTTACCCTGAGTGGAGGAATCAAGAACCAGAGGACAAAGGTGAGGGGGAAAAGATTTAATAGGAACCTGAGGTGCAACTGTTTTACACAAAGGGTGGTAGGAATGAGCTGCTATAGTGGCAGAGTCTATCATAATGTTTAATAACATGGATCGGATAGGTACAGGGGGATAAAGGCCCAACGCAGGCAGGTGGGACTAATAATAGATGGGGGCATATTGGGCAAATTGGGCCAAAAGGCTGCTTCCCTGCTGTATTACTCTATGACACTATGCAAATAAGATTGTGTGAGAAATATTGTTCTAGGGTTTGGTCTCCTGAATTAAGGAAGGATAAGCACACTGCAGGAGTGCGGTGAAGATGTATTCGTTGAATGAAGACAGGTTACAGAAACTGGTCTTATCTCTGGATTTTCATTGATTTTATTGAAATGTATAATCTTCTCACATGTGTAGGGCCGAGTAGAAGCAGGGATAGAATTTAACCTGGCTGGGGTGTCTAAAATTGGTTGGCAGTCACAATCTGAAAATAAGCTTGTCAGCCATTTAGGACAGAAATAAGATGAAATGTCATCACACGGACCCGCAGTAATTCTCTGATACTTGACAGTTTGTGAACTAATTAAGGAAGTTTGGCCGACGGAAAGACACGAACGAGGAAACGAGGTTGGGCAGGAGTTCTGGAAATTGAGTGGAAGCGGTCGGTTGGTAGAAGCAATGAACAAGCAGATGCTGCTTTACCAAGGAAAGACACAAAATGCTGAACTAACTCAGCGAGCCAGGCAGCATCCCTGGAGAATATGAAATGGATGATATTTTGGGTCACGAACACCTTCGACCCTTTCTCAGTTTGAAGAAGAGTCCCGACCCGAAACGTCACCTACCCATGTTCTGCCCATAAAAGAGGCAGTGTTGATATAATGGACACTTATGTGGGCCATTAAAATGTTCGTTCTATATGTCTTCATGACACTCCTTTGCTGAATCCTAGCCCATCTTCCCCATCAGTTGCTCTTCCACGTGTCTTTGTTGGGTTTCCAGCCCTGAGTTATCCCCCCCCCCCTTGCTGTCACGGCTCGAGTTTATTCTGTTACCATTAAAGTTAACAACGGAGTCCCTGAGAACGGGTCACTTCCTGGCTCGTTTGCCGCAAAATGAAAGAGCCGGCAAAGTCCGCGCTTAAAAGAAAAATGCCGCAAAGTTCACGGAAATAGAGGTATGAGTCGGCTGCCGCCCCGAGTGAAGGTTAAACGCGACTCGGCTATCAAGGGTTTGGCCGTGACGGGAGAGAGGGAGAGAGGGCGTGACGGGAGAGAGGGAACGCTCTCTCTGAGACAGTCCCCGCGTCAGTTTCACCCGCAGCTTGTCAATTACGCCGGCGTTTCGAGGTGGTCCTTCAGACATCATTTCCCCCTTTTCCTCGCGAACAAATGAGTGTCCAGATTGCTATCACTCCCCACCGCTGATCTCATCTCCCTGTCCAACCAGCTGAAGCGCTGCCCCGGGCTCGCTGCGCTGTCATCCCATCAGCTGATACGCGGGCAGGGCCAGGACAAGTTAACTTTTGGGACCACCTTCTTTCTTTTGTACAAACTCCAGCAAGTCTTGCTCCAGGTGAGTAATGGGTTTGGGGTGGGTGGAAATAAAACGACACCTCCCAGAGGTTTCAGCTCCTGTCCCGGGTTGGCAGTGAGGGCGGTGAGACTTCATCGGTCCAGCTCTGTGTGTGATTCACACAGCGATTTCAAGGCTTGCGAATATCACCGCCCGGCGTGACTGCCCCAAGTCCCAAACTTGGACAGACCCATCTCTTAGTTGAGCCCGGTGCAAGTAATTTGGATGTTAACTTTCGCTTTAACTTTAACTTGGATGTTAATTTTCTTTGGAGAACTAACTTTTCTGCACCCGACCCCCTCTCTCTGTCACTTCCGAAGCGGCATTCACATGAATTATATTGTCAGTATTTTTTTTTTCCATAATGGCCGAACGAGCTTAGAATATTTGTTAAAGAAGTATGCATTTCCGGCTTTTCTACTCAACAGATCTATTGTCTGAAGAAGGGTGCCGGCGAGAAACGTCGCCTATCCTTATCCACCGCAGATGCCACCCAGACCCGCTGAGTTACTCCAGCGCTTTGTGTCTTTTGTAAATCAACATTGCAGTTCCCTGTGTCTCAATCTGTAGTTGAATCTAATTCATTTCAAAGCAACCCCCCTTCTTTCACAATGCAAGTGCCACACCACACCACACCAAACCACAGGCTTAACGTTACCAGAGCCACTGCTAAATTGGTGTGAAGATCTTTTCCCCTTTTGGGACAGAGGCGAGTAGTCGATATAACCCCCCTGTGCTAAAGGCGCGCCTAAAACGTGGCTGATAATTCTTTAAAATCACCCCAGGGTTAACTTTTGGACCATAAACCGACTTTTGTGGGGGTTCATTCATTGTGAAACATTAATGTGATCCGACGCTAGAGTACACTGAGAAATGGGACTTGCAGATATGTCTTTACACTAATATTGCCATTTTAAAACTTCTCATGACGCCAGTTTTCTAGCCGGAAAACTCTGCCCGCATTAATTGCGAGTTAACTAGGAACTTCGATGGGGAATATTAGACCTATGGGTGTGTCAGCCAAGAAAGTCTTAGTTGGCTGGGCTCATTCCTGGCTGGTTCTGTGGTCCTGTAAGATCAGGAAATCGTTCAGCGACTTTTTAGCCGCACGTGTTCCTATCTCCAGTATGTTCGTGGCTGCACTCGAGGACTAGATGAGGTTACAATCAAAGATACTAGAGGAGCCTCTAGTATATTTGGTTACAATGTTAGGAACCTGATAACTCCCCGTTTAGTTGTTTTGTGTGAATAGTTAGTGAAGGCAGACGATTGGTGTATTTTTGGGGGATTAAAGAATACTTGGAAATGCTCGGAGTGCTGTCTCTTCAAGACTACAGTTCATCAACTGGAACAAGTTGGATTGGTTCTTCAACCAGCATTGGCCTAGCAGACCAATTTGGCCTTCTGCACCACATGTTCTTTAAGATGTCAATTTGTAACACTATCAGTGTTAATTGCTAATTGTTCAGTTGTGGGACTAGCACCTCAGGGCTTGTTATCTTGCAATAACGAGGGAAAACAAAAGTAATGTTTTCTGCTCCCTCCATCAGCATGTCCATTGTGTAGGAAGGAACTGCAGATGCTGGTTTAAACCAAAGGTAGACACAATATTGTGGATCTGTCTTCACTAAGGAGGAAACAAACAATCTTCCTGATATAGTAGTGGCCAGAGGATCTGGGGTGACAGAGGAACTAAAGGAAATCCACATTAGGCAGGAAATGGTGTTCGATAGACTGGTGGGACTGAAGGCTGATAAATCCCCAGGGCCTGATGGTCTGCACCCCACGGTACTTAAGGAAGTGACTCTAGAAATCGTGGATGCATTGGTGATAATTTTCCAATGTTCTATAGACTCAGGGATCCGTTCACTCTGGAGTTTAGAAGGATGAGAGGGATTCTCATTGAAACATACATGATTGTTAAGGGCATGGACACACTAGAGGTAGGAAACATGATCCCGATGTTGGGGGAGACCAGAGCCAGGGGCCACAGTTTAAGAATAAGGAGTAAGCCATTTAGAACGGAGATGAGGAAACACTTTTTCTCACAGAGAGTGGTGAGTCTGGAGTTATCTGCCTCACAGGGCAGTGTAGGCAGGTTCTCTGGATGTTTTCAAAAGAGAGCTAGATAGGGCTCTTAAAAATAGCGGAGTCAGGGGATATCACATTGAATGGTGGTGCTGGCTCGAAGGGCCGAATGGCCTACTCCTGCACCTATTGTCTAATATGCCGGAGTAACTCAGTGGGTCAGTCAACATCCCTGGGGACAAGGAATGGGTGATGTTTCGGGTCGAATACTTCGGCAGACTGAGTCTGAACGACTGAATCTGAAGAAGGGTTTCAACCATGAGGCGTCACCTATTCCTTTTCTACAGAGATGCTGCCTGACCTGCTGAGTTACTCCGGCATTTTGTGTGTAGCCTGTTTATTGTGTTTCCCTGCAACTGGGATCACAGTCCCCCACCCTTCTCCCCTGTCCCGTCCCTGTCCCCGTCCCACCTTCCCCAATCTTTGCACATCCCCAATCGTGGACTTAACACTTATTACTTTTATTTAATGTTTCATGTATCTTATTGTGTTTCATGACTGTTGGCATTAGGGTTGCCAACTGTCCCGTATTAGCCGGGACATCCTGTATATTGGGCTAAATTGGTTTGTCCCATACGGGACTGCCCTTGTCCCGTATTTGACTGCTACTACTCTGTAATCACCAGAGGGCACACTTACAGACATCCTAGATCTGATACAACAGCGTGCGTGTGTGTTGCATGTGCTGTTGATGCCATGCACGAGTGATTCACCTATCATCCAATCACCGCCCCCCCCCCCCCCCCCCCCCCCCCCCCTTATGCGCATCAATTCCTGGCAAAATTAAAAGTTCCAGTAATGTCTGGTGTTGTTAGGTGGGTTTGGTGGGTTTGGCATGTGCAAATATGGACGGATAAACCTGCAAAAAAGAAAAGACAGTGCAGTCCCAAGCAATGGGAAGCTAAAAAGACATGGGTTAAGCCCGGCAGCGGTAACTCGACGAAGGCCTTCGGTACTTTATGCCGTCGGGAATTTGTCCCTTATTTTGACCTTTTGCCCCTTATTTGGGAATGAGAAAGTTGGCAACCCTAGTGGGCAGACCAATTTCCATCTTCGGATAAATAACGTTCTTTTGTATCGTATTGTATCATAGTTTGAGGTTTGTTGCTAAAAATGTTTAGTGTCTTTGTGTGACAGAATATAACCTTGTCAACCTGTGGTTATCTACATTAATGATTCGGATGGGATTGACTTCTCAAGCCCTTGCTTTCAATCCATTCAACCGTGTTATCAATGCAAGGAAAACGTTATTGGATTGGTCAGTGGCTTGTAGTAGCTGAGTGGATATTCTCTGCAGAGTCAGTGGCTAGCTCTACAACTGGTTGCGCACAGTGCTCAAGTAACTCTGTGGGTCAGGCATCACCTGTGGAGGGACTAAACGGTTGACGTTTTAGATCAGGACTCTTCTTCCGACTCTATGGAGGCATCATGACCCAAAACATCGACCATTCATTTTCTCCACTGTTGCCAGACCCGCTGTGTTACTCCAGCTCTTATATTTTGCTCATGATTCCAGCATCTGCAATTCCTGTGTCTCCATGAATGGCTGCTTCAGTTGAAGGTTGTCCATCTCATCTTTGCTGCCCGCTGGATGTGCTCTCGGACATAGTTCAAAGCAAAAAGCTGCTAAGTCTAGTGAGTAGCAGTCCAAAGTATACATAGTGGACCAAGCTCCACTTGATTTTCTTTTACCCCTTGGTTTCATAAGAGGTAGGAGCAGAATTAGGCCATTCAGCCCATCGAGTCAACTCTGCTATTCAATCGCGCTGATCTGTTTTTCCCTCTCAACTCTATTCTCCTGCCTTCTACCCTTCTTCCTCCCATTTCTTCTGATATGTGCTTTATAAGATTTGTTTGAAGAGTACTGGTTAATGCTCGTCTCAAACTAGGTGATAGTGTGGGTGTCTTTCATTACAGTTTTTGTCCTTAAAAACAACCAGCTGAATGTCCATCTCTTTCATGACTATCCCATTATTCCTGATCAGTGTACACATGGTGCTACGTCATTCCTCCATCCAAACAAAGTTTAGCAGCTACTTATTAAGTTCATATACAGTAGAATATTGATCCCCAGTCCCCGTGGAACAATATTTCAGCACAAATCTGTCTAGCACTGCTGGTTAGTGCTTCAAAACACACAAATATGTTAAATAATTTCATGTTGGTTGGCACCTTTTATTTGTTTTGTGCAGCTGAAGGGATCGTGTTTTTCTTCCTCACGGGCTATAACCATGTTTATTTTATGTGAGCTTTTTTTTGTGCACTTGCACCTTCGTGTGGTACAATGAGCGCTATATTGTTGGAGCTGCCATCTTAAAGAATAAGAGGGACTCAAAATGCTGGAGTAACTCAGCAGGTCAGGCAAGGAATAGGTGACTTTTCAGGTCGAGAACCTTCTTCAGACCTCTCAGTCTCGACCCGAAAACTCACCTATTCGTTTTCTCCAGTGATGCTGCCTGATCTGCGGAGTCACTCCAGCAATTTGTGTCCATCTTTGGTGTAAACCAGCATCTGCAGTTTCTTCCTACACTGAAAGAATAAGATGTTAATCTTAGTGTAGTCTGCCTGTTAAAGCAGACATAAGAGTACTGAAAGAAGCAATGAGGATCGCAAGTAAATAATTATTTACTCCTTGGATAATGACACCAATAAAAGAAAGAACTTGCAGTGAAGTGCTCTTGAAGAAAGATGCAAGTGCTGGAGTAACTCAGCAAATGTTTTGAGTGTTAGTTTCAGTAGGAAGTATCACTGCTAATTATGTGCACCAATTTTCGAAAAAGGGCAATGGGATAAGTGATGAGATCTGTTTTTAATCACAAGCAGATCAAATGGTAGTGCATTACAAGTGTGTTTTTGTTAATGAAAGGTGGGAAAAACAGGCAGATTAAAAGGCCAGCAAGATTATGAAAGGCTTCTGGGTGAATTGAAGGAAATAAATTTGCTTTCTGAAGTCTCAAATAAGAGTCGGACTCACAAGCGATGAAAAGGGAGACCTAGTGAATGCAGGAAAAGTTGAATAATCTGCATGAGTTTCCAAGACCACAGTTAAATAAACTTAAGGGAAGGGGAGGTTGGGTAATACTGATGTAACTGGAAAAAATGAAATATGAAAATACCACATGACTTGTATGCTGAGGGTGTTATAGAAGAAAAAGCAGAAACTCTACATGCAACCATTTTGGTTGCTGAAATTGTGCCATGGGGCAGCTGTTTGACTCAATACCTTCTGTGTTCATGTGGGGAGCAAACTATCGGACTGGCCAAAGTGCCGGGTTAAATAGGAACTTCAGTAGAAAACCATGGAATGAATAGTCAGCACATCGTAATCCCTAATAAACGTTGCTGTGTGGAAATAATATATTGATGGTTGGCAAATTTAGATATTTTTGATTCTTACAAAGGTTGTTGATTGAATGCTCTGAAAGTGCTTGTAAAAAGAAAAGGGATGATTTAAAAAAAAAATCAAAAATACGATAGTTCAGTACAGAGATCCAGCAGGGAAACAGGCCCTTCGGCCCACCGAGCTCACGCCAACCAGTGATCACCCAGTACACTAGCACAATCCTACACACTAAGGACAATTTTACCAAAGTCAATTAATCGACAAATCTGTAAGTCTTTGGAATGTGGGAGGAAACCGGAGCACCCAAAGAAAACCCGAGGTCACAGGGAGAACAAACAAACTGCAAACAGACAGTACCCCTAGTCAGGATCAAACCCAGGTCTCTAGCACTGTGAGGCAGCAACTCTACTGCCGTGCTACCTTGACGCCCCAATTTCGGATTGAAGACTTGGAAGAATTCGTTATCTTCAGGTACACAGTTAATTGTGGTGTCCTCTCTAAACTTGGCATACATTCCAAATTTGCTGATGATGGTTTTAAAGAAACAAATGACATGGACAATTTAGATTAGTCACAGATATCAGATGATATTTAAAGCAGGGTTCAATTTATAAACTATAATGCATAAAACAAGGGTACACAAAAGGCTGGAGAAACTCAGCGGGTGCAGCAGCATCTAAGGAGCGAAGGAGATCGGCGACGTTTCGGGTCGAGACCCTTCTTCAGACTGGTCAGGGATCAGGGAAACGAGAGATATAGACGGTGATGTGGAGAGATAAAGAACAATGAATGAAAGATATGCAAAAAAGTATGGATGATAAAGGGAACAAGCCATTGTAAGCTGTTTGTGGTGTGAAAATGAGAAGCTAGTGTGACTAGGGTGGGGGAGGGAGATAGAGAGAGAGGGAATGCCAGGGCCCGAGGGCTGAAACATGCATAAAACAATGCATCCAATGCATAAAACTATCTTGGAATAGGCCCTTTGGCCTACATGTCTGTACCAATCATAATGCCTATTTAAACTAATCCTTTCTGCCAGCAAATGCTTCAATATCTATAGTTTGGTGGTTCTTTAAAAATATTCTCACCATTTTATTTCTCTCACAACAGTGAGGGGCTGTAAGATTCCAAAATCCTTCCAAGCAGATTTTAGCTGCATTTCTGCCAGTTTAAATGAACCTGTGATTTGCCTCATGTACTTGCTAGCTTTAAATGCGTAAGAGAAATGTTATTTTATTTTCAGGCCAACAATATAATTAAATTTCAACTGCACAGATGTATTAAAAGCGATTCCATTCTCCTACCACTGCTCCTACAAAGATTGAACCAGTTGATACTCCAGATTGGAGCCGGAAGGAAATATTGCAAAACTAATCTCACCACAGCTATTAATGACAGGGCACTGGAGCATGATTAGAGAGTTTCAAAAGTTCAGACCTATCCTTCCCCTAAATCAATTCCTACTGATTCTTGTTCTTTGTCCTTGGGATACAATATCTAAGTTCCACTTCTGAGCAGCGACCTTCAGAAGGTGCCGCATGGTTCCGTTTCTTTCCTCTTTGTACTTACAAGAGTTGCAATCAGGACACCTCTGATGCCTTGCAGAATTAGTCATTCTTTGCTCAATCTGAAGCATGGTGGTGGATCTCAGCAGGGTATTCTTAAGGTGGGAGGAATTGCGATGGAACTATTAGACATTCGAGAGATACAAAGTGGAAACAAGCCCTTCGGCCCACTGAGTCCACCCCAACCAGCGATAATCCCGTAGCACTATCCTACACACAAGGGACGATTTGCATTAACAATAGCCAATTAACCTACAAACCTGCATGTCTTTGGCGTGTGGGAGGAAACTGGAGCACCCGGAGAAAACCCTCGCGGTCACAGGGAAAACATACAAACTCCGTACAGACAGCACACCTAGGCGGGATCGAACTTGGGTCTCTGGTGCTGTAAGACAGCAACTCCGCCGCTGAACGACTGTGCTGCCCCCATCATACCTTCACTCAACTTTATAGGACTTTGGTTAGGCTGCATTTGGAATACTGCGTGCAGTTCTGGCCATCTCGTTCCAGGAAGGATGTGGAGGATTTGGAAAGGGTGCAGGGGAGGTTTAACAGAATGATGCCTGGATTAGGGGGAAATGGCTACAGGGAGAGATTGGACAGACATGGATTGTATTTTTCTGTAATGCTGGATGTTGGGGGTAGACCTGACAGAAGTATATAAAATTATGAGAGGCAAAGATTGGGTAGACAGTCAGAATCCCTTTCCCAGGGAGGAGAAATCAAATACTAGAGAGCATAGCTTTAAGGTGAGAAGGGCGTCGTTTAAAGGAGATGTGTGAGCAAGTTGTTTTACACAGAGGGTGGTGAGTGCCTGGAATGTGCTGCCAAGCAAGGGTGGTGGTTGAAGCACATACATTAGTGGTATCGAAGGGCCGAATGGCCTACTCCTGCACCTATTGTCTGTTGTCTATTGTCTATTTAAAAGGCTTAAGCTAGGCTTATGGCTGTGCAGGGGATGAGGGATATGGGTTATGAGCAGGTAGGTAAGCGATGTTTTTGGTATGATCGGCACCGGCAATGTGGGCCGGAGGGCCTGTTCTCGTGCCCTACTGTTCCATGTTCCATGTTCTGTATTCTAACATTGGTGATTTCCTTTCTTCTTTCCACTTGACAACTGGTTTATTCTCTGTCTGTTTATTTTCCACTTATTTTAAACAAAGAAGCCACCTGGAGACTGTGTGCTAAGTTAATCATCGCTCCTCAGTTAATCATAGTGTTATCAGCCAAGGCCGTTCTACCATGGAAGAGGGTGAAGAGGAAGCTCACCCTTATTTCTCAACCATCAACATTCTAGTCATGGTGGTGACATTGATTGTCCAGCTGTTGGGAACTGGAGAGAGACACAAAGTGCTGGAGTAACTCAGCGGGACAGGCAGCATCTCTGGTGAGAAGGAATGGGCGACGTTTCGGGTCAAGACCCTTCTTCACACAACTGGTATTTGATCAGATGCAGACAGACACATAATTCTGGAGTAACTCAGCAGGACGGGCAGCATCAACATTTGCTGGTTACGCTCAATTAATGTTCCATCACTGTCAGGTAATCCTAGCTTCCAGGCAGGTGCCAGGTGTGTGTATGGTGCATCTTGAGTGGCAAGTTTGTCTTTTAAGAGGAGAGTGGGCATGGTTGCTGTTTAGACACAACATGCTGGAGAAACTGGGTTAGGCAGCATATCTGGTGATAAATAATTGGTGACCTTTTTCAGGTCGGGACCCTTCTTCAGGCCGAAAGATCGAGAAGGCCAGAACTAATCAGGGTGGCAACAAATGACCTCAGGATGTGTGGAGTCCCCAGTGGTCCGCTGTTGGCTTGGGAAGCTGTACTAATGACAGGAATATAAGGATGCGAACAATGGAAGTAGTAGGATGACTAGGGTGGGAGAGGAGGGAGTGGGGGGGAGAGGGGAATGCAGAGGTTACTTGAAATGAGAGAAATCAACGTTCATACGTCTGGGTTGTAAGCTGCCCAAATGAAACATGAGGTGCAGTTGCTATTTAGCTTGGCTCGTCTTTTGTCATTTGAAGAAGTAACTTCAGATTTCCATATCTACATCATGCCTGCAATTACAATTTGCTGTTATTTTCCCACCCGACTTGTGGTTTTGGTGACACACATACTGATTTTAATGTAGTTTTAAAATCTGGATAGGAAGGAACTGCAGATGCTGGTTTGAATCAAAGATAGACAAAATGCTGGAGTAACTCAGCGGGACAGGCATCATCTCTGGAGAGAAGGAAAGGGTAATGTTTAAAATCTGGGTTTCTTTAATGCATTGATTTTGTGCTGTAATATTTGTCCCTTAATAATTGACCAGTTGGTGGAAGCTGGTGACTTGCATTTGCCAGTGCCTAGTCGTGTTATCAATGTGTCTCGCAACTAGTCATTGCAGAGGGAGTGGGAGGAACCATATTAAACAGGGAGTGGTGTGCTGGGAGGCACACTAGATTAGATACCACTCCTTTTAAGTCCTGTAAAATCTCGTTCATTTCAAATGAGTCACTGCTCAATGACTTTTTCTTTTAATTTTGTGATCTGATTCGTGTTAGATGAGTACTTTATCCATTAAATAAAGTTTTCACAACAACACGTGATAACTTGCTTCATTTTATTAATGATTTAAAATTGTTAACTTTTCACACTTTTAGCACCACTTAAAAGTCATTTACTCAGGTTAAAAGGGATACGTTTAGAAGCATACAGGTCAGACGCAGGCAAGTGGGCCCAGTGTAAATGGGGCATCTTGGTCGGCATGGACATGTTGGGCCGAAGGGCTTTTTCCATGCTGTATGACTCTGTCTTTATTGGACTGCAGAGTTTATAACAAAATAAAAGTAATCTTTAACAGCAAAATCAATTAGTGATAAGACATATTAGCACTGCAGCCAAAGTCTGTTATGTGTGAATTATCTGAAATTTGGCCGTCCACTGGAAGGAGCTGAGGGAGGGATGTGGTGCTGTGGTGAGGTGTGATGCTGTTTGAGAAGATAGATATTACTTGAAGTTAGCTGAAGAACTAGTTTAACCAGCTGAGGCAGTGAGATGCAGCTGGGGAATGTTAGGGCCCTTGTTCAAAGAGGTTCAGTTGCACAAGCTGTCTTGGTGACGGGTGGAGATATATGGACCGTAGAAAAGCACAGGACAGGGACTGGCTCTTTGGCCCACAATGTCCGCACTGAGCACAGTGACAAGTTAAACCACTCTCCTCAGCCTGCACGTGATCCATATCCCTCTATTTCCTGCATATTCACGTGCCTATCAAAAAGCCTCTTAAATGCCATTATCGTATCTGCCTCCACCACCACCACCCCTGCAGCACATTCTAAGCATCCACCACTGTGTGTGTGTGTGTGTGTGTGTGTCTCCGTGTGTGTGTGTGTGTGTGTGTGTGTCTCCGTGTGTGTCTCCGTGTGTGTGTGTGTGTGTGATTTTTTTTTCTCCGCCTAGAAGTCTTAAGCCATGATCAAAAGCAACTAGTTTCATTGAAACCAATAAGGCTTTTAGAAGACACTATACAAAGAGAGACCAATCTTCTTAAGTCTTTGTCCGCAGAGAGGTCCCAACCAGAAAATAGACACAAAAAGCTGGAGTAACTCAGCAGGACAGGCAGCATCTCTGGAGAAAAGGAATGGGCGACCTTCTAATGGCACCCATTCCTTCTCTCCAGAGATGCCATGCTGCCTGTCCCGCTGATTTACTCCAGATTTTTGTGTCAATCTTCGGTTTAAACTAGCATCTGCAGTTCCTCCCAACCAGAAACATCATTCATCTATGTTTTCATGTCAGGATGCTGCCTGACCCGCTGAGTCATTCCAGCATTTTGTGTCTTTATTTCGTAAACTAGTATCTGCAGTTCCTTGTTTCTACCAGTCTACTATGCCATTAAAGCGTGTTAAGGAAAAGGAAATGCAGTTTACTTAACTTTGCCTTCGATATACTTTACATATCTAATTTGCTCAAAACCAGGGCTGGTTTCCTTTGTGTTATTTGTCGTATCACTTTGCCTGCCAGTATCAATGCAGCCATTTTATCTTCCATTTCTTTGTCCCAAGCTGCATGTCTTCCATTTATTTGTCCTAAGTACCATCTATCTCTAATGTCCCCCTTTCCTCTGACTCTTAGTCTGAAGAAGGGTCTCGACCCAAAACGTTACCCATTCCTTCTCTCCAGAGATGCTGCCTGTCCCGCTGAGTTACTCCAGCTTTTTTTGTGTCTATCTTCTGGCTTCAGCATTGTTCCAGCATAGATCACAAGCTTGTGATAAATATCATGAGACTTTCATTTAAACGCCAGGGAGGAATGTGGAACTTTTAACAGTGAGATACCACTTATGCTGCATTCCCTTTGAGTTGTATTGTGATTAGCTGTGCTGATTTACATTGCTATTTAAATTGTTTGGGTTCTGAGTCTCGCACTCACCACACAGTGGGTGGGTTTTGCTTCATGTTCAAACCCCAATTGTAGTGTAATTAACCTGCTGCCTCTCACAAGCCCATACCCTTGGACCTGGAGCACCTTTGTGTCATTTTGACTGGAAAGTGGCCTGAATGAAAGAAATATGAAAATAATTAGGATTTCATGGGAAAGGTGCTCCAAGGTGTGTGTTTGTGAGAAGTGCTGGAGTAAGATACAAAAGCTTTTCGCTGTACATGATAATAATCTAAACGTGATTATCAAAGTGATAATAAACTAAAGTGAACTCTATTCTGCCATTCAATCATGGCTGATCTATCGTGCCCTGGCACCCTTAATAATGAAGATTCTGTCAGTAAGGGTGTTTCTCGGCAGGAGGAATGGAGCCGATTTCAAAACTCAATAGGTTTTCATTTTGAAGCTGTTGATGGCGGTGGGTGAAAGTGTGGCTTTACCAGCAGTGGCCATTAGAGGAAGTGTAAATTCGGACTTGAGCTAATTAATGTTGCTTCTAGTCTATCATTAGAGATTAATTGCTGTTTGTTCTGGCAAGCTGATTGGCCTCAGAACTGCATACATTTAGAAATTTTAAATTGACTGAGATTTGTGAACATCCTGAGGATGTGATAAGGTGCTGAAAACTGAAGTGAAATTGGGTAGTTTAGCCCTGACTTTACACCTCCTGCAATAAAATGGCCACATTTTCTATTTGTTTCTAGTTTGCATTAATATGAAGAATTTCACATTAGCACCAATAGTTTCATTTCTTTTGAGTAAAATACAGACTCCAGGATCAGATGTTTCCTTTTTGTTAAGGGTCTCAAAGTTTTATTTTAAGGAATTATCAACCACTTTGCAGAATTTTGTGAAGTCTGAGATCTCCTGGACAATTCGCGCTGCAGCAACTCTGAACTCTCAAAACCGAGCCAGCCTCAGAACCGTTACTTTGTGATTTCTCCACTTCCAGATTTCTATTTCTTTAGTTTAATTTAGTTTGCTTTGTTTAATCAGCGATGCAGCGCGGAAACAGGCCCTTTGGCCCACCGATTCCGCGCCGATCAGCGATTACGCCGTGCACTAGCACACACTACACACCAGGGACAATTTACAATTTTACCAAAGCCAATTATCATACAAACCTGTTAACGAAGAAACTGCAGATGCTGGAGAATCGAGGGTTCAAAGAAAAACAAAAAGCTGCAGCTTTTTGTGTAACACATAAACCTGTTCTTCTTTGGAGTGTGGGAGAAAACCCACATGGTCACAGGGAGAATGCATAAACTCCTTAGAGGCAGCAACCGTAGTCAGGATGGAACCCGGGTCTCTGGCGCTGTAAGTCAGCAGCTCTACCGCTGTGCCACTTACTTGTATCTTTGTTTAATTTGAGTGTCGAACTGTGCCCCCCCCCCCCCCCCCCGGGAAATGAATACATCTTCTTAGCCTCTTTTATGTGCTTTTTAAAAAATAAGCCTTTATTATATATTTGTACTTAATGCAGTTATAACAGTCTAACTACAACAGAGTAATCAGCTTCACGATAGATTGGATAAACCTCCGATTTATTATTGTCTTGCGCTGATTGACCTTGGTCACAGTGCTGTGTCATCAAAGCATGAGACAGCACACGAGATGGCCCGTTCCTTCTCTCCAGATATGCTGCCTGTTCTGCTGAGTTACTCCAGCATATTGTGTCTATCTTCGGTGTAAACCAGCATTTGCCGTTCCTTCCTGCACATGAGGTGAACATTTGGCCAACCGTGTCAGTGATGTCTGCTTGAATGTGCTGCCTAGTTATTTCGAGCTTCAAGACCAAGCTCTGTAGAATCCACCCTGGTGTTGAATGTAGTATTCATTAAGTGAGCCATTGAATCAATTTCCAACGTGCTTTCAGACCTTGCCATTGAGATGATGGAAATACGATATGATAGAATCAACTTTATTTATCCCAGGAGGGAAATTGGTTTGCCAACAGTCATAAAACACAACAATATACATGAAACATGAAATTAAAGTGACGAGTTGAAAGCCCAGGATTGGGGATGTTCAAAAATTGGGGGAGGGGGAAGGGGAGTCAGTCTACCCCAAGACAGAAGGGGGAGGATAGTTTGATAGCCACAGGGAAAAAGGATCTCCTGTGGCACAGTTCTGTGCTGCATCGTGGTGGAACCAGTCTGTGGCTGAAGGTTCTCCTCCAGTTGATCAGTGTGTCATGGAGGAGGTGAGCTGTATTATCCAAGATGCTCGCAGTCTGAGGAGCATCCTCCCCTCCAAGACCACCTCCAATGACTCCAACTCTGCCCCCAGGACGGAGCCTGCAAACATTTGCTTATATTTATTGTGAAACTGGGAATGGGACCAACACTCATGCACATTGGTATCTGCTGCAAGGCTTGCTTGTGCTTCAGGTTAAAACAATGAAGACTAGGCCCGGCTCCATTCTGTTCTGTCACATATTATTTTCGGTTATGTGGACAATGCTCTAATTGTTGTAGAAACCCAGCTGCCCGAGTTATTAAAAGCACAGTAAATGGGCTGAGCTAATTTCAAACTGCAGATATTGACACCTTTTGGTGTCATGTTTTTACCCTGCAGTGAGAAAAATACACCAAATCTTTCTGATATCATTGGTGCCTCCCATGGCATAGGTCTCCCGATAAAGTTGTCCTTGCCTATTGGTAGTATTGGTCCAGACAAGGGCTTGAGCTAGTACATTATTAACCCTGATGGGAGATAGGTGATTCGCTCTGGCTCCTGATCCCAGTAAATGAAATCACTAAAATATGGTATAGTCACTTTTCTGGGGGGGGGAGAGGCCCATAGAGATTTGCTGTCTGGTAATGGGCCCATTGGCCTACTGAGTCCACAATGAGTGTCGGGCATCCACTTACTGTAATCCCCTTTTATTTGCTCCACTTTCCCATCAACTCTCCTTCTGGGTTATACCACTCGCTCACAATCTCGTGGCAATTAATGCTGGTTAATTAACGCACCGACCCACAAGCATGTGGGAGGAAGCGTATCACCTGGAGCAAACTCGTAGGGTCACAGGGAGAACATGCAAACTCCACACAGATCCCACCAAAGGTCAGGACCGAGCACAAGTTGCTGCAGCACGAGGCAGCAGCTCTCTTAGCTACGCCAGTCTTCTGCCACTGCGTTGTTTCATTTTGAGGGGGGGCAGTTGATATCTATGGTGAAGCCAGCAGTTGGTGTTCGCTGCTGTGACAGGTCACCATTTTGGTCAGTGTGGTGAAGGTCTGTTGGGTAAAGAGTTCCAGACTTGGGGTCCAATACGGAAGAAACAACAACACATTTTCAGGAGGACATTGAACCCAGGAGGGGGCACTGCCCTCGTTCCCCAGAGATAGCAGTGCCTCAAAAACACCATCGGTGAGTGGTTACGATACAATATAACTTTATTTATCCCAGGAGGGAAATTGATCTGCCAACAGTCATAAAAATACATGAAACATGAACTTAAAGTGACGAGTGGAAAGGATTCGGGATGTGCAAAGAATGGGTGGGGAGAAGGGAGTCAGTCTCAGTCTACCCCACAACAGAGGGGGAGGAATTGTACAGTTTGATAGCCACAGGGAAGAAGGATCTCCTGTGGCGTTCTGTCCTGCATCTCGGTGGAACCAGTCTGTTGCTGAAGGTGCTCCTCGGGTTAAAGACCCTGAGCCGCTGTGATGGAGGGTGCGGAAGCAGGAATGACATGAGATGATCTTTACTGAAGTTACCCTGGCCCAGGCAACTGGAGGGAATTACTTCCCCCGGTGTCCATTAACCTCATGTTTACTTGGTTTCCTTGATGCCACACTTGGTAAGATGCTGCCTTGATGTCGAGGGAATTTGTTCTCCCCACATGTTTTGGGAATTTGGTTCCTTGATCCATGTTTGGAACAAGATTGTGATTGTGTCTGGAACCAAATGGTCTTGGCAAACCCACACTGGCTATTGCAAAACAGGTTTAGTATAGCGATACAGCATTGAAATGGATACCTTGGCCCACCGAGTCTGTGCTAACCATCGATCGCCCGTTCACACTGGTTCCACTTTATCCCACTGTCTGATCTACAGTGAGAGATGCCTAGTAGTCATCTACACTGCTACACACAGGGGGCAATTTTACAGAGGCCAGTTAACCTACAAACCACACCCATCTTTGGGATGCGGGAGGAAACTGAAGAACCCGGAGGAAACCCATGTAGCCGCAGGGAGAACATGGAAACTCCACATTGACAGGTCGGGATCGAACCTACGTCTGTGGCATGGTGAGGCAGCATCTCCACCGTGCCACCATGATCAAGTACCACCAGGCAGCACAGACCTTTCAGCACTTTGCTGTGTGTTCGTTCACTGATTAGGCAGTAGTTAACAGGACTGGATCTATCTAGCTTTTTGTTAACAGGATATACCTGGACAATTTCCCATATTGCTACGCGGATGTCAGGTTTGCAACTGTGTTCGAACAGCGTGGCTATTTCAGGAGCACCGATCTTCAACCCCACAGCTAGGGGTTGTCAGTGCACTGTTTCTGAAATAAAACTACAAAATTCTGGAAAAATCCAGCTGGTCTGGTGATATCTGAGAAGAGCAACAGTTAATGTTTAGTTCTGTTTGTCTTTCCACAAATGTTTGCTTCCGTTCTGACTTTCCTGTTCTTAATGCAGTTTTTATCCTGTTTTTGTGCGGAGGGATCTCGGAGTCCACGTTTATAGCGCACTGAAGGTGGTCCATGTGATAAGTGCAGAATGAGGCCGTTCGGCCCATCATGTCTCGGGGGGGGTGGGGGAGAAAGTTTAAAGGAGATGCGCGGGGCAGGTTTTTTTTACACCGAGTGATGGGGGTTTGGAATGCATTACCAAGGATGGTGGTGAAGACAGATACGATAGTGGCTTGGAAGTGCTGGAAATAGAAGAATATGGATCATGTGCAGGCAGATGAGATCAGAGCGGCTGGGTATCGTTTTTGACACAAGCATTGTGGGCCGAAGGGCCCATTCCTGTGCTGAACTGCTCTATGTTTAATACAGATTTCCAATATCTGCACTATCGTGATTCTTTGTTACTCCTGCTTTGTTTCTGGCCTCGTGTGAGTGACTCAAGTTAGATTAAAACTAATTTCTGTGATGGTGGGAATTTCACGAGGAAGCCAACATTTTATGGTCTTCTTGGTGAACACAGTTGCAATTTGTTCAGCTTTTCCTTTCACATGCTGAGCCCTGACGCCATTGAGAACAAAGGAGTGCTTGAAGACCACTTGCTCTCTGTCAGCTGAATAATTGTCCCCCAAAATCCACAACTAAATATGTGGAGAGCTTTGATCAGATCCATTTGTCATGAGATGCTTGTTGCTCCCTCATTGCATGCGATTCTGCCTGTATTCATATGCAATTGGACCTTTGTTGTAGCTTCCGGGTGCTGTCTGTATGGAGTTTGTACGTTCTCATTATGACCGCGTCTGTTTGCACCGGGTGCTCCGGTTTCCTCCCACACTCTAAAGATGTACAGGTTTGTAGGTTAATTGGCTTCTGTAAAAAAATTGTAAATTGGACCTAGTGGTTAGGATAGTGCCAGTCTGCGGGGATTGCTGGACAGCAAAAATTCGAAGGGCCTGTTTCCGCGTTGTAGCGCTAAACTGAACAGCTTCATGAGGCTGTACCCTGGCTTACGGAAGGGCCATTCAGAATCCTGATAACCTGAGGCAAAGGAACTGTCCCAGAGCCTAGTGGTGGATGCTTCCAAGCTTTTTTATTCCAAGCTTCAAGATTGGATTCTTGCCAATGCACCAGGGATAATGTACAGTGGCCAATTAATCTACCATACTGCAGGTCTTTGGAATGCGGGAAGAAACCAGAACACCCAGAGGAAATCCACAGTGAGAACTCCCAAACTCTCCATGGACAGAGGCCAGAGTCTCTGGTGCAGTGAAGTCCTGGCCTCACACTAGTTGCGTCACTGTGAAATCCATATCAGTGAGCAGTGAATGTGAGGGAACAAGAACAAGTGAGGAATTGCCCGAGTGAGAGTATCCATCTGTGGAGAAAAGACATTGAGTAAAAGAAGAAATTGTCTGGAATCAGGCCCATACGAAGGCAGTGGTGTGGGCTGCTTTGGAATCAAGACTCTGCATTTTAGTGAAATGCATGGGAGGAATGAATTCGACATTGTTTAATAGATTTAAAGGAGACAGCAAATTTTATGTTTTGCTGTCAAATTTTTGTGAGATGCGCAAATTCTGGATGAAAACATTGAGCAGATTAAAGGGCCAGAGTACTTGCAGAAAACTGGACTTAGCTTGCAGATTCAACAGTGGCGTGGATGAGGCTCCCAGCTTCTCCTGCTCTACCTCCACTGTAGGGGTTGCAGCTCTCTAATCAGTGCTTTCCTGAATTTTGAAGTTTTTAAAATTTTGAGCAGAGTTAAAAACAAAATTAATCCATCTCTGCATCTTGCCACCTCTTCAATGGATAGAAATGCTCACAGTGTGCACTGAACTTTGCTAGAAGAAGTGTTTGGAGAGGGAACAGTCTGCTCAATGTTCGGGTGGCGCAGTGGCTGAGTTGCAGCCTCACAGCGTCAGAGACCAGAGTTCGATGCTGATTACAGGCGCTGTCTGGTTGCCATTTGTACGTGCTCCCTGTGACCGTGTGGGTTTTCTCCAAGGCTCCAAGGTTTTCCACTTGCTCTGATTTCCCCCAAGGCATGTAGGTTAATAGGCTTCGGTAAAATTGTAACTTGTATCAAGTGTGTGTAGGATAGTGCTAGTGTACGGGGTAATCGTTGGTCAGTGTGAACTTGGTGGGCCAAAGGGCCTGTTTCCACACTGCATCTCTGAAGTCTAAAAGAGTGGAATTGATGATCGGAGGAACTGTTTGACTTCTGAACCTTCCCAGATGCTTGGCCAATGAGGCAGCTTTAGGAGGACCAGGTATAATGTGTGGTGAAGGAGCATAACCTTGGATTCACATTATGATGACATAGATACAATATACCTTTATTTATCCCAGGAGGGAAATTGATCTGCCAACTGTCATAAAAACACAATACATGAAACATGAAATTAAAGTGATGAGTAGAAAAGATTGGGGATGTGCAAAGATTGGGATGGGATGGGAGTTGGTCTCAGTCTACTCCATGACAGAAGGAGGAGGAATTGTATAGTGTGATAGCCACAGGGAAGAAGGATCTCTTGTGGCATTCTGTCCTGCATCTTGGTGGAACCAGTCTGTTGCTGAAGGTACTCTTCAGGTTGACCAGTGTGTCATGGAGGGGGTGAGCTGTATTGTCCTTGATGCTCCGCAGTTTGAGGAGCATCCTCCCCTCCAAGACCACCTCCCATGGATCCAACTCCGCCCCCGGGAAGGAGCCAGCCTTCCTGATGAGTTTGTTGATCCCATTGGCATCCGCGGCCTTCGCGCTGCTGCCCCGGCACATGGCAGCGAGGAAGATGGCACTGGCCACCACCGATTGGTAGAACATCTGCAGCATCACACTGCAGATGTTGAAGGAGCGGATTCAAGGTCGCAACGTTCGCTCAGACAAGGGTGGTGCCTGTATGTGCTTTGAAATTAGGGTGGGAGTCAAACGTACACTTGCATGGGATGGGGGGAGAAAAACATTGTTGTCAATTCTTACTTCTTGGGAGATGGGAGCGTAAGTCCTGTATCCGGTGCCTGGAATTGCTGGAATGAAGCTGTTGAGGGTGTGTGGCCTTTATTATAGAAACAACGTCAGCTGGAGGTTTTCAGAGAGAACATAAGTAGGACATTGTGAGCGAGATCAGAGGTTGGCTGTTCCTCTTTGTGCCTGGTTGGTGCGCTAGCTGTGGGCTGGAAAGGGGCACAGTGCTGTGTGCCTTTCCTCGCATTCCAGACTCTATCCAGCGTTGTGGTTTGAAGCAAAACTGAGCTGGCTGTAGAACTGGGTTCAGGAAGCACTTGCAGTTGATGGGCAGTGGTTGAGCACAGTGGGAGTGAACTAACTACCTCCCATTTTGCGTGGGTGCTCTTTTTAAATAAAATCTTGTTTAGTTGAAAGATCTGAAGCATGTACAGTAGGTTGGTTAACATTAGGATGGGCTGTCAGGTTACGGATTGTTGGGGCATACATTTATGTTGCTGCTTAGTTTGGAGATACAGCGTGGAAACGGGCACCGAGTCTGCGCCAACCAGCGACCCCCGCACATTAACACTATCCTACACGCACTCGGGACAATTCACACATACACCAAACCGATTAACCTACAAACCTATGCTTATTTGGAGTGTGGGAGGAAAACTGAGATCCCGGAGAAACCCAAACGGGTCACAGCACAAACGTACAAACTCCGTACAGACAGTACCTGTGGTCAAAATCGAACCTGTGTCTCTGGCGCTGTAAGGCAGCAGTCTACCGCTGCGCCAACGTTACATTGACTTTGGAGAGTTACGTAGTCTGATTATTGGGCATGAGATAATACAACAGGATTTGTCCTATAGTCGCCAGGCTTTGAGGTGGCATGGTGGTGTAACGCCAGAGTTGCCGCCTAACAACGCCAGGGGTCTGGGTTTGATCCTGACTATGGGTACTGTCTGTACGGAGTTTGTACGTTCTCTCTGTGACGACATGGGTTTTCTACGGGTGCCCCGGTTTCCTCCCACACTCCAACGATGTGCAGGTTTGTAGGTTAATTGGCTTCAGTAAAAATTGTAAATTGTCCCCGGTGTGTAGGATAATGTTAGTGTACAGGGTGATCCTGGTTGGTGTGGACTCGTGGGCTGAAAGGCCTGTTTTCGCGCTGTACCTCTAAAGTATAAAGTAAAGTCTAAACATTGAGCCAAGTGTTAAACCGTAATAATGGGAATCTTAAGGAGCTATGAGAGGGAATCTTAAGGAACATTTTGTTAGTGTGCTATATTCTGTATATGCATTATGGTTAGTATTTAATTACCCAGATGTCCACTTCTGAGGCTTCAGAATAAAAGGACTTGCCTTTAGAGTGGATTTAAGGAGGAATTACTTTAGTCAGAGGGTGGTGAATCTGTAGAATTCATTGCCATAAAAGGCTGTGGAGGTCAAGTCAATGGATATTTTTAAAGCGGAGATTGGCAGATTCTTAATTAGTACGGGTGTCAGGGATTATGGGGTTGAGAGGGAAAGATAGATTAGCCATTGATTAAATGGCGGAGTAGACTTGATGGGCCGAATGGTCTAACTGTGCTCTTATAACTTATAAAACCCGGAGCACCTGGAGAAAACCCATATGGTCACAGGTAGAATGTACAAACTGCGCACAGACAGCATCCAAGGTCGGGATTGAACCTGGGTCTCTGGCACTGTGAGAAAGCAGCTCCACCACTGTGCTGCCCTCAGGTTGTCCTTGACAAGGGAAGTAGTACCAGGCACCTTCAGAGGGCATTTGAAGAGTGAACCACAGGATTAATCTTGAGTTACATGAAAGGCAGACTGGATGAGAAAGGCAGATCTCCTCACCAAATAGCATAAAGATTAACACAAAAAGCGGGACAGGCAGCATCTCTGGAGAGAAGGAATGGGTGACGTTTCGGGTCGAGACCCTTCTTCAGACCCGAAACGTTGCCCATTCCTTCTCTCCAAGGATGCTGCCTGTCCCGCTGAGTTACTCCAGCTTTTTGTGTCTATCTTCGGTTTAAACCAGCATCTGCAGTTCCTTCTAACACACAACATGAGCAAACCAGTTGGGCTTTCTTTTGACCATCCGGTAGTCTTGTAACCATTGCTGCTAATGACTTAGACTTTTGTTCAAATTACATGGCAGCCCGAGTGGGATTAGAACTCTGGATTTTTGGATTATTGGTCTGAGCCTCCTGATAATTAGTCATATAATTTAACTGCTCTGCCAGGAAAAAGGGAGCGATCAAGGTCAAGCGGTTTTCAAGGCAATGTAAACATTCGGTGTCTCTCCCTCGGTTTCTCTGCACACACTGCATTGCTGAAGTTCACGTGCTCATTGGTAATGAGGATGAAGATCAATAAAAAGTGGTCTTGAAAATTGTTGATAAGAATTTTTTGGCGAGCCTAGACATTTTCAAAACAATGCTTGTGTGTGATCAAGGCGAAATATGTCAGCGGTTATGGGGAGAAAGCAGGAGAATTGGGTTAGGAGGGAGAGATAGATCAGCCATGATTGAATGGCAGAGTAGACTTGCTGGGCTGAATGGCCTAATTCTACTCCTATCACTTATGACCTTATGATCCCGGCCCATTCTTTGTCTCCAGAGAGGCTGCCTGACCCGTTGAGTTACTCCAGTACTTTGTGTCTATCTTTGGTATAAACCAGCATCTGCAGTTCCTTTTCATTACAATCTATGGCCCTATATACCACGGTGAGATCCAAAGTATAATTCTATTTATTTATTTTTCCTTTTTTTCTATTCAACATGTTCATACCAGTTAAAAGCACAGTAATTCCATCCATGTTATCACCTTTCTTCCAACATGTTTCACTTCACTAAATTAAGTATTTCCAGCAAAGGCATGCCAGAGTGACTGGGCTACCCCAAGATTTCCTGGTGTGTAAAGTGGGCCTTGCAGTAGGTGACAGTGAATGAACCAGTTGATGACTTTATAGTTCTTGTGGAAATTCACCTGAAATGGATTGAAGTGAAACATGTTGGATCCAGTAATGTAAGGTGGTGCGTTTTTGAAGTCGAGGATCTATTTTTGCATGTCCTCCCTTACTAGAAGTCTCTAGTCTCTTTTTTTGAAGATGAGAAGTTCGAGATTATGTTCATTGCGCTCTGGGTAAGCTAGTACAGGAAATGTGGATCACTATTTGAAGCTCCATTGAATTTTGTATGTGGAGCCCTGCTAACGCTGGACACGTGATTGCCCTGTTTATAGAAACGCCAGTAGATTTGATAAAGATAGACACAACATGCTGGAGTAACTCAGTGGGACAGGCAGCATCTCTGGAGAGAAGGAATGGGTGATGTTTCAGGTCGGGACCCTTCTTCAGACTACTCCAGCATTTTGTGTCCATCATCGGTGTAAACCAGCATCCGCATTTCTTTCCTACACAGTAGATTTGAAAAGATGGACTTGTTTCCTTAAAGTTACGAAAGAGAAGATTCCAAATGGAGGTGCTATTTGGCCATGCGGTTCTTTACCAGCCTGAGATTATTCTAGTTATTGATGCCACTGTTACAGTTGGGTGGGAGCTGTTTAATATGAGCACCATAAAAGTCCTGAGTCCTGGAAGTGCCGCCGAGGTGCATTTTGCAGCAACCTGCTGTTGGTGTTGGACCCTCGCATTGACCCTTGCCTAGACATATTCCTGGATACTCCTCGCAGTTAAAGCCGATTTAATAATTACAAGCCATCCATGGTACATCCTGAAGAAACCAGTGAGTGCCAATCTGTTTCGCCCTCTCTCTCCTCTGGTCCTGCCTAACCACCGTTCAACACATTAGGAGTAACATACTTGACAGTCTTAGCGGACGTTTTCAGTTTCACCTGCACAAATGAGCTGCCCAGCCTAATGGAGACGAAGAATTTCAGCTGATCCCTAGCCCACGTCGTTGCTGCCTAGCCAGCAGGATTCATTCCGTAAAAGAATCGGCTGCAGGCACTGTCACATGCCTCTGATCCCACATTTGAGCGCTGGGCTTGGGCAAGGATCCGAAACGTAGATTTTTTGTGATAACACAGGGTGGATGTGGTTGACTACTTTAATCAGAATGCCTACAATCTGTTGAACAAACTAATCATAGTGGACCACAACACCCGAGGCTGTCCTGGAGAAGGCAATTCAATATCTTGGTTTAACCTGTGCAAACATTGAGGAAGATAGAATGTAGGTGATAAGTGTGGGAGAGTCTAGGACTAGAGGTCATAGCCTCAGAATTAAAGGGCGTTCTTTTAGGAAGGAGATGAGGAGAAATGTATTTAGTCAGAGGGTGGTGAATCTGGAGTCCTTGGAGTATGGGAGAAAATTAGAGCAACATAGAACTTATGTGAGTGGGTGATCGGTGGTCGGCATGAACATAGCGGGCCAAAGGGCCTGTTTCCATGCTGCATCTCTAAAACTATAAACTAAAACTAAAGAGGAGGAGGATGCTTTTCTTCTTTCTCACCCTCCTTACCATTCCAAACCCACACAGCAAAAAAAGACTGGGCAGCACTGAAGTTTTATTGTTTTGATTGTTTGACATCCTTCCATTGGTGTTTTCGAATCATTTGTCACCATTAATTTTATAACATTATTTTATAGCATAGAAAGTTTGGTTACCGTGTGAATGAGGTAGCCTTGACACACCCCACTCCATCTCTCTCATTAAGAGCGTGCATACATTTCAATGCTACCTGGATTGACGATCCAGGAAACAAAATATATGTGCTGTGCTCACCTTTGTTTTTCCGAGGCCGCACCGACCAGCGATCCCCGCACATTAACACCACCCTACACACACTAGGGACAATTTACACTTGTACCAAAATCAATAAACCTACAAACCTTGAAGAAGGGTTTTCGACCCGAAACGTTGCCTATTCCCTTCGCTCCATAGATGCTGCCTCACCCGCTGAGTTCCTCCAGCATTTTTGACAACCTACAAACCTGTACGTCTTTCATGTGGGAGGAAACGGGCGCACTCGGAGAAAACCCATGCAGTCACGGGGAGAACGCACAAACTCCGTACAGACAGCACCCGTAGTCAGGATCGAACCCGGGTCTCCGGCGCTGTAAGGCGGCAACTCCACCACTGAGCTACCGTGCCACCCCATGGTGTTGGCTCACGCATTTACTGCTCCTGATAAAAGTGGTCCTTGTTGGTACTTTGCTCGGTGATAGAGCGGTAAGTGTTGAAAGAGCTTTAAAATGCAGGAGACTTCAAGTAATTATCTTTTTGAAATCCGAAGGTTGATTATGAGTCGAGGCTGTAATCCTGTTGATTTTAAGTGCTGATGACAAAGTAATTTTTGCACTATGCATGTGAACTCCACCCAACTGCCCAACCCTGTTCAAAGTCGGCTGCTCGGTAACTTTTTAAGCCTCGCCCAGGTAGATTGGGGTTGGTATTTGCAGTGTTGCGGGTGCCTGGGGAAACCTGGTTTGCAGGTCTACTTGTGTGGTGACCTTGCGAATTTGTACTATCTGAAAATGCAGTGTCTTGTTGCCAAAACAAGAAGCTATTTATCGATCATTCTATGAATATTCCAAAGATAGTTATGCAAAATGCCCACCTAGATTCCAAAGAGAGTCTCTCCCACTGCCTACTGAGGGACTATTGTCATTCGAGACTCGCTCTGAAATGATGTTTTGCATGGAAATTTGAGCAGTGAATGTTGGCCGACTAAGAGGCCAGGTATCATCATGTTCCAACACATCAAAAAAGTTGCATCATTGAATGCAAGATGGCAAGTAGGAATGTAAGTGCTAGCCAACTCCTCCTTCCTGTAATGACGCTGTATAATTTGTAAACCGGTGCCACCCTCACTAACCCAAATTAGATAAGTTCACATATCTCTCCTTGATCATGGTTACACCTTAAGCTTGAACGTACATGATGCCAAGTTAAACCGATCTCATCTGCCTGTATATGATCCGTATCCCCCTATTCCCTGCCCTTCCACGTGCCCATCTAAAAGTCTCCTAAATGCCATAATCGTATCTGCCTTCACCACCTCCCCTTGCAATGCTTTCCAGGCCTGCACTACTCTCTGTGCAAACAAAAAAAAACTTGCCCTGTACATTTCCAATTGAACTTTACCCATCTCACTTTATAGCAGTGCACTCTAGAATTGGACATTTCCACCCTGGGGAAAAAGGTTCTGACTGTCTACCCTATCTATGCCTCTCATGATTTTATGTACTTCTATCAAGTCTCCCCTCGACCTCCAATGTTCCAGCGAAACTCCGTTCCCGTGTTGTACTGTTCTATGTTATACTATGGGCGGTCACGGTGGTGCAGCGGTAGAGTTGCTGTCTTACAACGAATGCAGATCCGGGTTCGATCCCGACTACGGATGCTGTCTGTACGGAGTTTGTACGTTCTTGCCATGACCCGCGTGGCTTTCCTCCGAGATCTTCGGTTTCCTCCCACACTCCAAAGACACCCAAAGACATGTAGGGTAATTGGCTTGGTAAATGTAAAAATTGTCCCCAGTGTGTATAGGGTAGCGTTAATGTGCGGGGATTGCTGGTCGGCACGGACCCGATGGGCCGAAGGGCCTGTTTCCACGCTGTATTTCTAAACTAAACTAAAATATCCATTGTCCATCTCAACCTGCATTAAGCCTTGACTTAAAATGCCACTTAAAAGACAACATAGAACTTTTTTGAAGAAATGGCATTTATGGCCATTATTTATCTGTCTACTGGCCTATATGTATCTGTCTGGTATCTGGTTTTGAACATACCCTTTGTGCATTTTGCTATGCAGTAATTGGTTGCTGCATTTTTTTTACAACAGTAATTGTACTTCAAAACTAAAGTACATTGATGGTTGCAAAATAATGAGACATCTGAAAGGAACCTGAATATTGTAAAAGTCTGAAGAAGGGTCTTCTCCCCGAAATGTCACCTATCCATGTCCTCCAGATATGCTGCCTGTTACTCCAGCACTCTGTGTTCGACCGTAAAGGGCCTGTTCCACTGTACGTGGTAATTCAAGAGTTCTCCCGAGTTTCCCCCGATTCGAACTCGGAGAATTACGGTAATAGCCGCTCGTAGGTACTCGGGGCTCTCGTGGACATTTTTCAACATGTTGAAAAAACTTCACGAGCTTAACCGCGTTTCCCGAGTATCTGCCATTAGCGTTATGAGCTGCCAAGAGACGTCCTGAGTTCCGACGTACCCGCTACGTACATTCTACGTACTTACCACGAGTTTTGATTTTTTTTTAAACTCGGGAGAGCTCTTGGGTAAACTCGTATAGTGCGACAGGCCCTGTTAGTGCTGTCTGTGTGGAGTTTGCTCATTCATTCTGTGACTGTAAGGGTATTCAACCCAGGCCCTGTAAATTGCTCCTAAGGCATGGACTAGTGGTAGAATATGTGGGGAGAATGAAATGGGATTAGTGTAAATGGTAAATGTGGACTCAGTGAGTTGAAGGGCCTGCCTCTGTGGAACTTGACCTCAGCTGTTATAATACTCTATCTTTTTAATGGATTTTAAAGTTGCTGTTAGGAATATCTTTAAAAAATCCGTGTCGTTTGAATACGGGTCCTGACACAAAACATAATTTGTCCATTTCCTCCCACAGATTTAGTTTAGTTTAGAGAAACAGGACGGAAACGGGCCCTTCGGCCCACTAAGTCCACGCCGACCTATAATCCCCGCACACTAACACTATTCTACACAAACTAGGGACAATTCAGCACTTCATCAAGCCAATTAACCTACAATGACCTTTGGAATGTGGGAAGGAAACCAGAGCTCCCAGGGAAAACACATGCAGTGCACAGGGAGAATGTACAAACTCTGCTGACAGCACCCTTAATAAGGATCAAACCCGGGTCTCTGGCGACGTGAGTGCCGCTCAGATGTTGCCTGGCCTGCTGAGTTCCTCCAGCAGTCTTAATTTTTTTTTTAGCTTGTCTTTTATCTCTGGAAACATTTTAATAGTAGAACAAGTTCCACTGGTTGGTGGAGCTTTGCTCAATGAAATCTTTAACAATGCCAA
Source organism: Okamejei kenojei (assembly GCA_035221665.1). Lineage (NCBI taxonomy): Eukaryota > Metazoa > Chordata > Chondrichthyes > Rajiformes > Rajidae > Okamejei > Okamejei kenojei. The sequence continues at coordinate 63,248,943 of CM069140.1, read as the reverse complement.
GTGAACTGTTCACAAGAAAGTCTGGTCAAACTAGTTGGCGCAGGTGTGGTGCTGTTTTAAAATGTTTCTTCTTCCTAAATTCTCAACACTTACAATCATCTTGGTTTATAGGTCATTTGATTTGGAAGGTGAGTTAAAAAAAAAAAAAAGTCAAATTTCATACTTTACATTCTGCTATATTTAGAGTCATAGAGAGAAGCAGTGTGGAAACAGGCCCTTTGGCCTAACTTGCCAACACACTAGGCCCACCTGCCTGCATTTGGTCCATATCCTTCCAAAGCTGTCCTATCCTTGTACCTGCCTAACTGCGTCTTAAATGTTGGGATAGTCCCAGCCTCAACTACCTCCTCTGGAAGCTTGTTCCATACATCCACCACCCTCTGTGTGAAAAAGTTACCCCTTGGATTCCTATTAAATCTTTTCCCCTTCAGATTAAACCTATGTCCTCTGGTCCTCAACTCCCCTACTCTGGGCAAGAGACTCTGTGCATCTACCCGATCTATTCCTCTCATGATTTTGTACACCTCTATGTTCTATGAAAATCTTTGAACTATTGGACAGTGAGGGTGCTCAGTTTTTAAATACTTAGATCGCACCCATTGTTGTTCACGGGTGGTTGTGGCAGTTGGAGTAATTCTGTTATCTTGTGTGAGACATTGTCGTTATCGATATGACAATTTGGAGCTTGCCAAATAATTAGTGCAGATGTTTAAATCAATTGTATGAGCACTATACTTGAATAAAAACCCTACAGTGATTCTAATTAATCTGCTAATAATGCTGGTGCCTATTTGATGGTGGTGGTGAGCCCAAGAACAAGCCTGTGCATCCCTCCCCTTCAAACTCCAGGGGTAAAATTAGTCGAGCAAAGGTTTAGCTGCTAATTGATCATTCATCGTTTCCTCTAGCTACAGAGCAAGCTCTTGATAAAAGAACAACAGTTGAAACATTTTACTTATTGGGGAAACTTGTTTTGTTCAGATCAGTATTTGTGATTGTATTATACAATTAGCTGTGTAGTGCAAGGGGCCGTTGGTTCTCTTGGTCCAATTGTACAGCTCGCTGGCAGAGGTTACAGTAATATAGGCAGAGCTGGACGGATCATCACTCGGGGTCTGACTCGAAAGGTAACTGAGGGTGGGAAGTTTATCTGCATTGCAGGGGATTTTGTCAGATGACCAGTAATTCACAATGGCACGGAGCTTGTTGTCTGTTAACCAAGTGATCTTTGTCATGTTGGGATGGTGAATCTGAAGGGTGGGCAAAACCTCGGGTGTAAGACAAAATTGGTAGTTCGAGAAAAATTACCTTTCTGTGTTCCAGGGCTATCTTGTGACCAGTGTACAGTTTTGCTGGTGGTAAGCAGGCTAGACTGTACATTAAAAAGTGTTGGGCTTGTCAAATCCACTGGTGTTTGGGTAACTGAAACAATTGTTTAGCATTTGTCTGGCACTTTTTGTTTGTGGTCTGACACCAGTCGACACAGGAAATTGTGTGTTGTAGAAAGGAGAAAGATTACACCAAATGTTTTGGCTTTTATAAGATTGTAAATGATAGGAACAGAATTATGCCATTCGGCCCATCAAGTCTACTCCGCCATTCAATCATGGCTCATCTATCTCTCCCTCCTCACCCCATTCTCCTGCCTTCTCCCCATAACCTCTGACACCCAGTTTAAAACTGAAGATAGTAATGAGGGATTGAATCCAAGGCTAGGGGCTGCTTTGTGGAAGGGTTTATTTAAAAAATGAATGATTGATTAAGTTCATTGAAAAACTGCTTGGGAAGCGTGACTGACTGAAGTTCCTTTGTAGTCCGTTGAGAATTGAATTTGGTGAGTTTATACCATCTTTAGATTTATTGAAATTCCCAGCACAAAGGAAGTAATTCCCAGCACAAAGGAAGTTAATCCATGTCAGCACTCTACCCCTAATGCCATGTGGCCCACTTTTGCCCACTAATCTATGTGGAACCTTATCAAATGCTTTCTGAAAGTCCAGGTACTCTACATCCACTGGCTCTCCCTTGCCCATTTTTCCTAGTTATGTCCTCAAAAAATTCCAGAAGGTTAGTCAAGCATGATTTCCCCTTCGTAAATCCATGTGGACTCGGAACAATCTTGTTACTGTTATCCAAATGTGCCGCTATTTTGTCTTTTATGATTGACTCCAGCATCTTCCCCACCACCGATGTCAGGCTAACTGGTCTATAATTCCCTGTTTTCTCTCTCCCGCCTTTTTGTAAAAGTGGCTAAAAACATTAGCTACCCTCCAATCCACAGGAACTGATCCTGAATCTATAGAACATTGGAAAATGATGACCAATGCATCCACGATTTCTAGAGCCACTTCCTTTAAGTACCCTGAATTGCAGACCATCAGGCCCTGGGGATTTATCAGCCTTTAGCCTTCAGTCCCATCAGTTTACCCAACACCATTTCCTGCCTAATGTGGATTTTCTTCAGTTCCTCCGTCACCCCAGATCCTCTGGCCAGTTGTTCATCAGGAAGATTGTTTGTTTCTACTTAGTGAAGATGGATCCAAAGTACCTGTTCAACTCATCTGCCATTTCCTTGCTCCCCATAATAAATTCACCTTTTTCATTCTTCAAGGGTCCAACTTTGGTCTTAACTATTTTTTTCCTCTTCACATACCTAAAGAAGCTTTTACTATCCTCCTTTATATTCGTGGCTAGCTTACCTTCGTACCTCATCTTTTCTCCCCGTATTGCCTTTTTAGTTATCTTTTGTTGCTCTTTAAACATTACCCAATCCTCTTGCTTCCCACTCGTCTTTGTTACGTTGTACTTCTTCTCTTTTATCTTTATACTGTCCCCGATGCCCCTTGTCAGCCATGGTCACTCCTAACTCCCCTTGGAATCTTTCTTCCTCTTTGGAATGAACTGATCCTGCACCTCCTGTATTATTCCCAGAAATACCTGCCATTGATGTTCCACTGTCATCCCTGTGAGGGTATCTTTCCAGTCAACTTTGGCCAGCTCCTCCCTCATGGTTCCATAGTCCCCTGTAACACTGACATACTGATTTACCCTTCTCCCTCTCAAAAAATTGTAGATTAAAACTTACCATATTATGGTCAATACCTCCTAATGGCTCCTTAACCTCAAGTTCCATTATCAAATCCGGTTCATTACACAACACTAAATCCAGAATTGCTTTCTCCCTGGTAGGCTCCAATACAAGCTGCTCTAAGAATCCATCACGGATGCACTCAACAAACTTCCTTTCTTGGGGTCCAGTACCAACCTGATTTTCCCAGTCTACCTGCATGTTGAAATCTCCCATAACAACCATGGCATTACCATGCCATTTATTTTGGAATTTCCTAATGTTCAATCCATATTCTTGGAGGTTAAAGCTCTTTAATTGTCCATCCATGCTCCGCTTAAAAATATTGAATGCAGCTGTCAATATCAATCATTATGGGAGACATAAGGGACTGTGGATGCTGGACTTCCGGGCTACGAATAAAATGCTGAACGAACTCAGCGGGTGAGGCAGCATTTGTGGAAGGAAATGGACAAAGAACGTTTTGGGTCAGGACCCTTCTTCAGACCAATCAAGGGGCAGAGCCCAAACGTTCGCCTGTTCATTCCTTTCCACAGATGCTGCCTGACCACCTGAGTTTCTATGGCATTTTGTGTTTTAGGCTTTAATGTGAATATCTATTTTCCTGTTTTCATATTATGTCCAGAAAGTGTGTTTAGATGTAATATTACAGGGTTTTTTAGAGCTGTGGTATTGGTCCTAGTCAGACAACTGTACTTGTACTTCCAAAGGCGTCAGTTTGCTTGAAGTTGGTGAATCCTGGCTTTATTCTGGGCCTCAATCTTTAAAAAAAATCAAAATAGCGTTTAATCAGAATAAAAAATATATACAAAACAAGAATTGCAAAAAAAATCTTCTGACATTCTCGGCGGCTGTACACACATGCATTCATTAAGGGACAGAGGTTTTGGGGGAACTTCTTTACTCAGAGGGTGGTGGCTGTGTGGAATCAGCTTCCAGCAGAAGTGGTGGAGGCAGGATCGATTTTAACATTTAAGAGTAAAGTGGATAGGTATATGGACGTGAAGGGAATGGAGGGGTATGGTCTGAGTGCAGGTAGATGGGACTAGGGGAAAACAAATGGTCGGCACGGACTGGAACGGCCGAGAGGGCCTGTTTCCGTGCTGTAATTGTTATATGGTTATATGGTTATTAACGTTGTATTCGGTAGTGTTCACAGAAATATCATTATATCCACCACCGTTGCCACTCTTCCCTTGTTTGAGGGGTGTCTACCGTGTCTCCACCAGACCCTACCCCCCCAATGTCCAGCAGTGGAAGAAACCTAGATTGTTGTCCTCCCCTGCCAAGCCTTGCCCTTGGCTACTCACTGAGGGGGTACGGTTGTTCATTGATTTGCATGTGTTATATGTGCTGCCTCAGATGAAAATTGCAAATTTAAACTCGGGGGTGGTGCTATTTATATTATTGTTTTTTTTTTGGGGGGGGGGGGGGGGGTTTGAGGCAACAACTGGGAAGTAGTTCTGGGCACCTCTGCCAGCAATGGAGTTGCCTCTATTTATAGTATTGCTGCTGCTGTGTGCAACAGGGCGGTAATGTGAAAAGGGCAGTTAGCCAGCTGTGTCAGAGGCTGATTACTGTGTGCTGATTAAATGAGTGAGCGGTCTCCGCAGAGAGACTGTTTGCGTGTTTAATGTATTTGGCCTGAGCGGGACAGGAGGGGGGGGTGGCAGAGCTTGGCTTGGCTCTGTTGGCAGGGCAGGAGTTAATTGTAACCCGCCCGTCTTGGTTTGAAGGGGAGTTGAGATGGATGAATTGTTTATTTATGCGAAAAGTGGATTTATCCTGAGCAATGTGGGGCGGGACCTTCATTGTGAGCTGGGGCTGTTTGTTTAAGAAATTTGCCACTGAAAGGATGATTCATGCAGGGGTGGGGCCTTGGCACTGGGCTGTACCAGGCTCTCTAAACATTTATTTCCCTTCCTTTTTACTCCCTCCCCCAACCAACACTTGCAGCTTTTAGGCAGGTGGTGCCGGGCACCATAGGGTCAGTTAGTTCACCAAGGCACCAGAGGACTTCTCAAATCAGGTGAGCCCTCTTTCCCCCTCCCCTCCCCTCCACTCTCCCTCCCTCCGACTTTCTGGAACTAGTTGCCAGCGAGGCTGTGGGGAATAGGAGCAGTCAGCCGGCTGCCTGGAACCTACAGGCAAGGAGGTAGTGTGTTGCTTAAAGAGAAACAGGAACTGCCTGCAATGGAGCAGCTTCGTAGTGGAGGGATCAGTTTTTTGTTTGCCCAGGTGAATATCTGCAGCCACACTAACCGTGCATCACAACCTGCCAGTGTCTGCTGCCCTTTCGTTCTCCAATAGATGTCTTCAATGTATAGTTAGCAGGAGTTACAGTAAAAGCTTGGCTGGTATTTTGATTGAAAGGTTGTTCAGCTCTGAATAACTTTTTTTTTTTAATTGCTCGCGTCAAAAACCCGTCGTTTCATTACGTGGACGCGGTTATCTTTAACTTTGGTGACTTTGGGCCAGATATCAGACCGTTCGTTGATTGTTGATAAGGGTAGGTTCGCTTCTCTCTTCCCCCCCCCCCCCCCCCCCCCCCCCCCCATCGAGCATTTACTTGACTCTGGGATGCCCCACAGTGTTTCACAACCAACTGAGTACTTTTGAATGGCAAAAAAAATACAGCCAATTTGTGTCACAAACTGGATGAGTAGCAGCGTGAGACACTGCAATTAATGTGTTTCAGATAATGTTGACTGAAGGGAGGTGGTGGAGGGAGGATGGGGGGGGGAGGCTAGGGAGGGAGTTGGTGAGGAGGGGGAGGAGAACTTTGCATTTAAAATGTTGCTGTGGGGTCTACAAAGTTCAGCTGACAGTGCGGAAACGTCTTTGATCTGAAGGACAACCTTGCAACCCTTCACCTATATTTCATTGGTATGAGCCCAGAAGCAACCTCTGTCATAACCTTCTTGGGGTGTCTGTCTCTTGGTGGTCCTTGAAGTAGATAAAACTGCACCACACAACATTAACTCCTCTCAGCTGCTGATCTGATTACTTTAAAAAAAAAGGTCCCAACAATTACCATCTTTTTCTTTTAAGGAGTTGAATTATTTCTCTGGTTCACTTCCACCAGTGGGTGTCACCTGGTTACTTTTCCTCTAAGTAGTTGTCATTTGTCTATCTGATGGGGAAAATACTGCAACCAAACTTGGCTTCTGCTCATGCTTAAACTTCACACAGCCACACACCAGGGCACCAAACGGCTGTTTTTACCCTCTTAAACCGAGAGTCCACCTACCAGCTAGGGTGATGGTACAGACCAGGCGTCATTGGGAATGGTTCAATCAGACTTTGCTTAAACTTTTGTTATTTGGAGGTTCAGAGATGTACTGTTGGTGGGGCTTTGAGTAATGCCCTAAAATACAAGAGATTTCTATTTTGTTGAGTTCTATTTTGTCAGAGATTGATGAATACATATACATTGATTATATATGGAGCATAATAATGTAACAGTGTATATTTGGGGGAATGTTTAACTGGCACACTGTATATACCCAATATAGACAAAATTCTGTTAACTCAGCAGGTCAGGCAGCATCTCTGGAGAAAATGAATGGGTGATGCTTCGGTTTGAGACCCTTCTTCAGCCTGCGAGTTGGGGGAGAGGGAAACTACAGGTACCTCTCTCCCCTGACTCGGTCTGAAGAACGGTCTTGACACAAAAAGTCACCTATAGTATTTTCTCCCGAGATGCTACCTGACCCGCTGAGTTACTGCTGCATTTTGTGTCCATCTTCGGTGTAAACCAGCATCTGCAGTTCCTTCCGACACCATACTTGATTCTGAAGAAGGGTCTTGACCCGAAATGTCACGTATTCCTTTTCTCCAGAAATACTGTCTGACCCGCTGAGTTACTCCAGCTTTTTGTGTCTATCTTCGGTTTAAACCAGCATCTGCAGTTGCATCCTATGCCATATTTACCCATATGTGCAAAGAGTAGGCTGACATTTGAGATATAAAATGATACCTATTTTTGTTAGTTGTAGATTCTGAGGTGATGGGACAGTGCACCTGTCCATGTGCCACAGTTCATTCTGGAGGAGTGTTAGGTGTGACTGGCTGATCAGCCCAAACCTGTTTATCTGCATTTTGGGCATTCCTCGCAGATTGAGGTGTGTCAGACTGGCCTCTAGTGACGGAGCGACAGGTTGGCAGCCTACACCTGGGGCCCAAGTTACTGGATGATGCTGGAGAGGTTTGTGTTTGTCTCGCGTACTTTGTGTTCAGCAACTGCTGCGTTGGTCAATGCTGCCGTGGGTAAACTCAGTTGTATATCACTGACTGTTGACGGTCTATTTGGCGACCAAGCAAGTGTACGATTGGCAAATATGGTAGTAACAGGGCTGGGCTGCCTTTCTCTGAAATTCTATCCGTGTGGCCTACTTCAAATCATTGTTTGACTCCTTGTTGACTTAAAGTATGCATGCATAGCTTAAAAACTGCATTAAATTTGACTCTTCTGGCTGTATCTAAGGTGATATTTATGCAAGACAAGGCCTTATGACTGATGTGTTCAAGATCTGTCGGAGCGGTTTGTGGCTTTTCTCGCTGTTGTGAAACCAGCACTAGGGTAATGGTTTCTCCACAATCAGACTCTATGTACGTGTTGCCTCTGCCTCTTTAGACTGCTGCCTTGATCATTACTTTACATGCGGACATTTGACCACTACTTCACAAGGTAACTGGGGACAGTGGAAAGTGAAGCCGTGCACTTTACACAGTTGATTTGTTACAGAGAAACAGTGTGGTTCTTTAACAGCATCTTAAACCTTTGCCGTAATGTGATATGTGTCATAGATTGCTACTTCCAAATGAAACCGTATCGCTACGAAGCCCTCCCTGGGCAGAACCGGTTAATTAGAAATGTTTGTGCTATTGCTTTGATGTTATGGCTGCTTTTTTTTTTACATATCATATTTTGAAATGTCTGGAGGTTTCCCATTTCAAGTGATACTGGTGTGGGATTTGAGAGGCAAATCTTGAGTGCCGAGTGTAACTTCTCCAGGATGATTTCCCTTCCAAAAGAGGGAGCAACTATTGTTCTGTTGATGCAGTGGTGTTGTTCCATCAGTGGTGTGTTTATGAGCTTATTCCTACTTGTTGAGATGCCCTTAATCTACTTGGGGGTCTAACGATGGATGATTTACCTTGGAATGGATGGAGTACTTCTAGATTTGGGAATGCTGGAAAATTCCTTTCCTGCATGGGATGAATTGGGAAAGGGGGGATGTAGTAGGCTGATTGAATTTGACTCTTCATTAGAAGGAATCAAAAAGTGCTGAAAAAAATCAGTGGGTCAGGCAGTATCTGTGCAAAGAATGGAGGGCAACGTTTCGGGTTGGAGTGCCGAAGGAAGGTCCCAACTTGAACCTCACCGGTCCATTCCCTCCCCGAATGCTGCCTGACCCGCTGAGTTCCTCCAGCACTGTGTCTTGATCATAGAAACATAGAAATTAGGTGCAGGAGTAGGCCATTCGGCCCTTCGAGCCTGCACCGCCATTCAATATGATCATGGCTGATCATCCAACTCAGTATCCCGTACCTGCCTTCTCTCCATACCCTCTGATCCCCTTAGCCACAAGGGCCACATCTAACTCCCTCTTAAATATAGCCAATGAACTGGCCTCAACTACCCTCTGTGGCAGAGAATTCCAGAGACCCATCACTCTCTCTGTGAAAAAAGTCCTTCTCATCTCGGTCCTAAAGGATTTTCCCCTTATCCTTAAGCTGTGACCCCTTGTCCTGGACCTTGCCAACATTGGGAACAATCTTCCTGCATCTAACCTGTCCAACCCCTTAAGAATTATGTAAGTTTCTATAAGATCCCCTCTCAATCTCCTAAATTCTAGAGAGTATAAACCAAGTCTATCCAGTCTTTCTTCATAAGACAGTCCTGACATCCCAGGAATCAGTCTGGTGAACCTTCTCTGCACTCCCTCTATGGCAATAATGTCCTTTCTCAGATTTGGAGACCAGAATTGTACACAATACTCCAGGTGTGGTCTCACCAAGACCCTATACAACTGAAGTAGAACCTCCCTGCTCCTATACTGAAATCCTTTTGCTATGAAAGCTAACATACCATTCGCTTTCTTCACCGCCTGCTGCACCTGCATGCCTACTTTCAATGACTGGTGTACCGTGACACCCAGGTCTCGTTGCATCTCCCCTTTTCCAAATCGGCCACCATTTAGATAATAGTCTGCTTTCCTGTTTTTGCCACCAAAGTGGATAACCTCACATTTATCCACATTATACTGCATCTTCCAAACATTTGCCCACTCACCCAGCCTATCCAAGTCACCTTGCAGTCTCCTAGCATCCTCCTCACAGCTAACACTGCCCCCCAGCTTAGTGTCATCCGCAAATTTGGAGATATTGCCTTCAATTCCATCATCCAGATCATTAATGTATATTGTAAATAGCTGGGGTCCCAGCACTGAGCCTTGCGGTACCCCACTAGTCACTGCCTGCCATTGTGAAAAAGATCGGTTTACTCCTACTCTTTGCTTCCTGTCTGCCAGCCAGTTTTCTATCCACATCAAGATTCCATCACCTACAATATCCTGTGTCTCCATTGGAAGGATCTTTGTGATTGTCTTACACTAGATTGCAGGAGTGCATTGTGTGCCTCTGGATTCCATTTCATTTAGAATGAAATGTATAAACGTCTGGGACTTTCCTCCTGTAATTGAGAGGCCAAAGTTAACAGCTTAGCAGGAATCCAACTGGCTTGCATCCGAAGGCGCATATATGAGGTGCCAAGATTTCCTATGAGCTGTCTCTATGTGGTGGAAGCAATTTAAACGCTGGAAGAAAAGGAAACCAATGTGATGATTAGTCCTTTCAATGGCCATGCTCTGAAAATGTAAGGACTTTAACTTTGCTCGCATACTTATGCAACGTTGTTTAAGTTTAGTTTATTGTCATGTGTACTGAAGTATGGTGAAATGCTCATTGCTTTCAGTTTGCAGGCAAATCCTAGAAAAATATCCCCCAAACAGATGAGAGCAGAGAAGGCAATGGTTGGGAAGTTGGGTTAAATTATTTGTAACTCAGAGGGCTGGAGACCTCTGTTACTTGTAGCTCATAGTAAACCAATGGGGAATGGAGCAATGGAATTTAACTTTGCTTAATAATCTAGTTTTGGTTATCAGCAATAAAAGCACAGAGCTGCAGATGCTGGTTTATCAATAGAGAGACAAAATACTGGAGGAACTCAGAAAATCAGGCAGCATCTCTGGAGAACATGGATAGGTGATGTTTTGGGTTGGGACCTTTGCATCTGGAGAAGCATCTTGACCCAAAACATCACCTATCCATGTTTTCCAGAGACACTGCCTGACCCGCCCAGTTACTCTAGCACTTTGTGTCTTTCTTAGTAACAAACATTGATTTTATACTAAATTTGTTCAAAGATTGTCCTTCATGGATGCAAATAAGCTATTCTTATCTAGTTTGGTTGGTATGTCGCTGCCGACCATAGCATTGTGGTTGCCTCTTAAATGTCATGAGAAATGGCCTAAGTCGCTCTGTTTAGGTTACTACGGTTGGTCAAGAAATGCTGACCTTTCCAATATTGCTTGCATCTTGGAAACAAAAACAAATAAGTGTTGAAAATACCCAGCTGGAGAGAGAATCGGTTGCTATTTTGGTTCCCTGCCATCTTTTGTCAGAAATGAAATGTGTTACAAGTGTTGACACAAAGTACTGCTGTCACTCATCCCTTTTCACCAGAAATGCTGCCTGACCTGCTGAGGTACTCCAGCACGTTGTGTCGATCTTTGGTATAAACCAGCATCTGTAGTTCCTTGTTTCCACGTTACAAGTATGATAAGTTGAAAGGAGAGGGTAAGGGAAAGGTCACATGTTGGCAGCGGAGAGGTTTGTGGTGGGGTAGATTGTGTAAGTACAAGGGAAGAGTTTGTGGGCAAGGGTCTTGAGCTGTAGGTGGCATCTGCAGAACCATCATGGCAGCCGCGTGGAAGATGTGAGAGGATCGGAAATGACTGAAAACCGGAGTACAGAAGATTGTAAAATGTGTTAGCAAAGAAACACGATTCTGCCTCTTGGAACAGTGGAAGAAGGTAGAAGATAGGAATGGTTATTGTGGCTTGGATTAAAATAACATGACTATTCATTCAGTGTGCAGGCTGTAGATGTTCCTAAAATGAATGGTCATCTCTATTTCTCGAGTGTGTAAGAAGGAACTGCGATGCTGGTTTACACGGAATACTGACACAAAATGATGTTGTCATGCAGCAGCATCTCTGGAGAAAATAAATAGGTGACATTTTGGATCGAGACATCAGACTGATGAAGCCTGAAGTGCTTCGACCCTAAACCTCATCTATTCCTTTTTCTCCAGAGATGCTGCCTGGCCCGTAGAGTTACTCCAGCATTTTGTGTCTATATACACGAGTTCTTAAGTGTTGATTGAGTTCCCATTGTTTTCCATCGTATCTGCAGGTTGCTGAGATTTATTTTTGGGTGAAAGTATTATGTCTGTACAGTTGTGAAGTTGGTGACCTCTGCCCCAATTTGCACTGTCTGAGTGAGAACACATTTCCAGTGTCTCACCACGGTGCAGCCAGTGTCGTGTTGCTGCAGTTAGCGGTTGGCTTTTGCTGCGGGCTGTATCACTTCATCGGACGTTTGCTCGTGAAAGGCTAAAGTTTAGTTTTTGTTTACGAGGTACAGCGTGGAAACAGGCCCTTCCACCCACCGAGTCCGCACCGACCAATGATCACCCGTACAGCGCCTCTACGTTAACTCCGTTTTTCATCCGACTCCCTGGGGGCAATTTACAGAAGCCAATTAACCTACAAACCTGCACGCTGTTGGAATATGGGAGGAAACCTGAGCACCCATGTGGTCGCAGGGAGTATGTACAAAGTCTGTACAGACAACAGTCAGGATTGAACCTGGGTCTCCGGCGCTGTAAGGCAGCCCCTCTCCACATTCACAACTGTATAGACATGGTACTTTCACCAAAAAATAAATTGTGGTAACCTGTAGAAAATTTAGAGAATAAAGCTAAACAAAATAACAACCCAGCCTCTTCTTATTGAGGCTGTTTTGCGCCAACATTTATTCATATTTAAATGGAGGAGCATTTGGATCATTCAGCAGTGTGTTAAGAATCCATCATGTACTGAGAGTGTGCAATGGTGTAACAACCACAATGGGTTTCCTTCTTTAAAAAAAAGCCACCGGGTACACCAAAATCCAGTCATTTTTATTTGCAATGTTTTTTTTTCTGATTGCAAATGAACTGAAACATAAATCTGAGATAGTATTTGAATGTTTGTGTCAGGATTACTGGTCCAAAGCTCTGGATTACTAGCTCTGATGTGAAGATATCCATCGGCAAGGTTATCTCTCCTGTTACTCCTGGACAAGACAGAGTACTTCCAGATTCTTTCAGTTGTGACATTGGCCTTGTGTTCCCATTTTATGACATTATTTAGCATTTTACCCTTTCAAAAAAAGCTGTTGAATGACACAGCATGCAAAAGGGTTGTTTGGCCCATCGAGTTCATGTTCACGAGTTATAGGAGTAGAATTAGGCCATTTGGCCTATCGAGTCCACTCAGCCATTCAACCATGGCTGATCTCTGCCCGCAAATCCCATTTTCCTGCCTTCTACCCATAACCCTTGACACCCGTTCTACTCAAGAATTTGTCTATCCCTGCCTTAAAAATATCCACTGATATGGCCTCCACAGCCCTCTGTGGCAATGAGTTCCACAAATTAACTGCCCTCTAACTAAAGAAGTTCCTTCTCGCCTCCTTTGTAAAAGACAACCCTTTAATTCTGAGGCTATGACCTCTGGTCCTAGACTCTCCCACCAGTGGAAACATCCTTTCCACATCCACTCTATCTACAGTGGCTTTCAAAAGTATTCATACCACTTGAACTTTTCCACATTTTGTCACGTTACAACCACAAACGTAAATGTATTTTATTGGGATTTTATGTGATCGACGAAAGCAAAGCGGTGCATAATTGTGAAGTGGAAGGAAAATGATACATGGATTCCAAATTTTATTACAAATAAAAAACTGAAAAGAGTGGCGTGCAAAAGTATTCAGCCCTCCTGAGTCAATACTTTGTAGAACCACCTTTCGCTGCAATTACAGCTGCAAGTCTTTTGGGGTATGTCTCTACCAGCTTTGCACATCTAGAGACTGACATTTTTACCCATTCTTCTTTGCAAAATAGCTCAAGCTTAGTCCGATTGGATGGAGCGCGTCTGTGAACAGCAATTTTCAAGTCTTGCCTGAGATTCTCAATTGGATTGAGGTCTGGACTTTGACTGGGCCATTCTAACACATGAATATGCTTTGATCTAAACCATTCCATTGTAGCTCTGGCTGTATGTTTAGGGTCGTTGTCCTGCTGGAAGGTGAGCCTCCGCCCCAGTCTCAAGTCTTTTGCAGACTCTAACAGGTTTCTTCCAAGAATGCTCTGTATTTGGTTCCATCCATCTTCCCATCAACTCTGACCAGCTTCACTGTCCCTGCTGAAGAAAAGCATCCCTACAGCATGATGCTGCCACCACCATGTTTCACAGTGGGGATGGTGTGTTCAGGGTGATGTGCAGTGTTAGTTTTCCGCCACACATAGTGTTTTGCATTTAGGCCAAAAACATCAATTTTGGTCTCATCAGACCAGAGCACCTTCATCCACATGTTTGCTGTGTCCCCCACATGGCTTGTGGCAAACTGCAAACGGGACTTCTTATGGCTTTGTTTCAACAATGGCTTTCTTCTTGCCACTCTTCCATAAAGGCCCGATTTGCAGAGTACACGACTAATAGTTGTTCTGTGGACAGATTCTCCCACGTGAGCTGTGGATCTCTGCAGCTCCTCCAGAGTTACCACGGGCGTCTTGGCCGCTTCTCTGATCAATGCTCTCCTTGCCCGGCCTGTCAGTTTAGGTGGACGGCCATGTCTTGGTAGGTTTGCAGTTGTGCCATACTCTTTCCATTTTCGGATGATGGCTTGAACAGTGCTCCATGATATGTTCAAAGCTTGGAATATTTTTTTATAACCTAACCCTGCTTTAAACTTCTCCACAACTTTATCCCTGACCTGTCTGGTGTGTTCCTCAGGCTTCACGATGCTGTTTGTTCACTAATGTTCTCTAACAAACCTCTGAGGCCTTCACAGAACAGCTGTATTTATACTGAGATTAGATTACACACAAGTGGACTTTATTCACTAATTAGGTGACTTCTGAAGACAATTGGTTGCACTGGATTTTATTTAGGGGTATCAGATTAAAGGGGGCTGAATACTTTTGCACGCCACACTTTTCAGTTTTTTATTTGTAAAAAAATTTGGAAACCATGTAGCATTTCCCTTCCACTTCACAATTATGCGCCACTTTGTGTTGGTCTATCACATAAAATTCCAATAAAGTACATTTACGTTTGTGGTTGTAACGTGACAAATTGTGGAAAAGTTCAAGGGGTATGAATACTTTTGCAAGCCACTGTATGCCTTTCATTATTCTGTAAGTTTCAATGAGGTCCCCCCCCTCAACCTTCTAAACCCCAGCGAGTAGAGGCCCAGTGCTGTCAAATGCTCATCATATGCTAACCTACTCATTCCTGGAATCAAGAGGTTAATGTGGGTTGGTGTGGACTTGTTGGGCCGATTAACTTGTTTCTCTACTATGCTCCTCTGCCTTCCTTGTGCACTTCCAATCACTTGGCCACTCGGGCTCCTGTGGGGAGTGGAGCCGATTTGCAGGGCTGATTGCTTCACGCTGTGTGGGACAATTCTGGTCACACTCGCTAAACTCCCCTTTGCCCTTGAACAGGGCCACCTGGATGGTTTCATTCCTGGTTGTAAAAATCGCAGGCTGGTGCTGTTTTTCTAAATACAGCTGAGACTGGTTTATTGCAAAATGAGCATCCGACAGAGTTTAGCCTAACCTGGTGACTCCGTTGGCAGACACTTAATTTTATTATTTGTGTCTGCAAATAGGCGGTTTAAAAATACAAAATTGCAGATGCTCCAATCTGGTTCATCAATCAATTGTGGGAACACACAGGGCCAACCTCATCTATGGGAGGGAGGAAGGAAGGAATGGTTGGAGTTTTGGGTCAAATCCCAGCATCAGGACTGTTCCTCCTACAAGCCATTGTCCCACCCCTGCCTCTCACTACCAAATACTGGATAAAATCTCCCCACATTTTTGGTTTCGACCCGAAATTCCGACTGTTTCTTTGCCCCCACAGAATGCTGCTTGACCCATTGAGCTCCTCTAACAGGTTGTGATTTTTAGAAAGTCGTTGAAAGGTTTGAAAGCCGTGACTGTCAGGATTCTGCACGTGTATGAACCGTGCATGCATGAAAACATTTCTCTCATGTTGCCAGCAAAACTGTTTGGGGTATCCACCACCCAGTTTGATGACTGCTGCCCAAAATGGCGATGATGGGAGCAAAATAGTGGATCGTATGTAGAGGCAGAGGGTTGGTGTCGTTATGGATCAAGACCCTGCACCGGGACTGGGAGTGTAGAGGTAGGATGGCCAGGATATAGAAGTGAGATGGAGGAACCAAATGCTGGGGAGGGGGGAGATGATGATGAGCACATGGCACCAGTTGGATGTGGGAGGGGTGTTGAGGTAAGGTCTGGTAGAGGTTATCTGCAAATGCAAAAATAAAGAACATTGATAGGCAGAAGGAGCTTGCGAGAAGGGCAGAGGCTGGTTGGTGTGGTAGGGCCAGGGTAAGGGAAGGATGATGAGTCGATGGAACCAGATGGGGAGGAGGTATTAAAGGTGGACCCAGGCGGAAAGCCAGGTAGATGGGTTTGTGGGGAATGGGCAGATGGAACCAGGTGGAGGAAGTTATTGAGTCTGAGTAACAAGGTGGAGGAGAGATGGGAAAGAGAGAAGCAGCTCCTGGGTGGACCAGAGGATGGAAAGGAACATGGGGAGTGGGTTATCTCTAATTGGGAAATTCGATGTTCATGTCATTGGGTTTGCAGACTACCCAGGCAGAATATGAGGTGCCATTCTTCTACTTTGCGTTTGGCCTCACCATGATGTTGGAGAGAGCTGAGGTCAGCGAGGTTGGTGTGAGAATGGGAAAGGGATGTTGAAAAGAGGCAAATCCAGAAGCACAAGATGGTCGTTGTGGATCGAGTACGAGTGCTCTACAAAATGGTTGCCCACTCTACACTTGGTCTCGCTGTTGTAGAGGAGGCCACGTCTCGAGAGCTGAACCCAATAGACGAGGTTGGAAGAGGTGTTTGCGAATCTCTGCCTCTGCTGGAAGGGCTGCTTGGATGACAGGATGGTGAGGAGGTGTAGGGTGGTTGCATCTCTAGAGGCTGCAGTGGTTGGGGAGGGATGTGTGACGAGCGGATGAGTGAATTGCAGAGTGTGGTCCATGTGGAAGATATGGCTGGTGGTGAGAGCCTGTTGGATCTGGATGGGAATCTAATTTTTAATAGCTTTTTTTACTTTTTAAAATGTATTTTCGAATTAGTGATGTTACACTGGTGTACAGAGGTCAGTTTCAAGGGGAAGGATCTAAGATGGTGCCTTTTTTGGCTATGTATATTTAAAAAAATCTATCGATCAGAACTATTCTTGAAGGCTTCAAGGGGTCCCATTAATAGTAAGTTATTAAATCGATGTGTAGTTGTGACCAATTTTGTTGAGTTTCCAACATTCTTGTGCATTCAAAAGAGTTAGATAGAGCTCTCAGGGCTAGCAGAATCAAGGGATATGGGGAGAAGCTAGGAACGGGGTACTGATTGTGGATGATCAGCCATGATCACATTGAATGGTGGTGCTAGCTCAAAGGGCCGAATAGCCTCCTCCTGCACCTATTGGCTATGATTCTATGTAACACAAACCTATGGAATCTCATTCTGTGCCAGATACAATTTGATTGGTGAAGGTGTCAGGGGCTATGGGGAGAATGGTGTTGAGAGGGAAAGATAGAACGGCCAGGATTGAGTAGCAGAATAGACTTGATGGGCGGAATGGCCTAATTCTGCTACTAAAACTTGTGAACATGAATGTATGTTGGAGTTCCCACAATTGACCCCTTTGCATTGCTTCGTGACCTACACAAGGAATGTTAAGGGCCTGTCCCACTAATGTGACTTTTCAGCGACTGTCTTCGACCTTCAAGCTCGAGGGCACTCGCCTGAAAAACCTCGAGCTGGATCGACCGTCAGCGATGAAACCGCGAGCCGGATCGACCGTCTACATACACACACGCACGCAAGGCGGGGGCCAGGGAAAGCGGGGGAGCGCTGTCCGAAATTCACACCCGCGATGAACAGGAAGGTAAAAGATGGCTGGCGCAGTTACGGTAAGTCCTTTAGAGAGCGTGGAGGGGGAGGGGGAGAGAAGGGGGGACAGCAGGAGTGGAGACACTTTTAAGAAGCCAGACAACCTTTAATAAAGTTTAGTGGGCATTTAACATTACCGGTCAGTTTACTTACCTTTTTGTCTCAACGAGTTATTACCATTGTCTACCTTCGACTGCCTACGATAGCATTACGGCCTACCTCGACTACACCTACGAGTAAAAAAATATCGATTTTTTTTTTTGTTTTCCCCATGGCGACCTTTTTTTTACTCGCAGGCATTTTTCAGCTTGCCGCGACCTAACTGAGGCCTCGAGTACGCGGGGACCACTCTCGATCATGAAGGAGAGTTACAAAGACTTCCTAGGACCTCGTGGCGACCATGCTGCGAGTATGAGTCGAGGGCAAACTCATCTAAACTCGTGAATTAGGTCCCTGCAGTGGGACAGCCCCTTTATGGGAACATCAGGTTTACGTGTATGAACCTTATTAATTTTGTTTCCATTCCATTCTGAAATTGACCAAGTGCTTGTAAACGTTAGTCAATAAGTAACACTGAACCAACTGATGGTCCCCTGACTGGAGCTAAATATTTTCCGCCTACATGTTTCCCTGATGAGTGGTCTGTGATCTGTTTGTCTTTTGATCTTGCAACATTAAATGGTCTCAGAACCCCCAAAATAAAACCCACAATCAAATGATAGTCTTTTGAATTTGAAATCCCCAGGAACTGTGCAAATGATGGATTGAAACTTTAATTCTGTGCACATGGAAGATGTTATTATTGGTAATTTATTTTCTTAACTGTGGTGTGTAAAAGGGGGCCATCTGTCTTTATTATTTAACATGGAATCTGCCGTTTGTTTATGAGTAGAATTAGAACAGTAGAGCACATGAACATGCCCTTCGGCCCACAATGTATGTGCGGATCAAGGTGCCAAGATCAACTTATCTGCCTGCGCATATTCCATATCCCTCCATTCCCTGCATATCCATGTGTCTACCTAAAAGTTTCTTAAATGCCATTCTTGTATCTGCCTCAACCGCCATCTCTGGCGCACGCTCCAGGCACTCACCACCTTCTGTGTAATAAAACAAAAAGACATGTCCTGCGCATCTCCTTTAAATTTTGCCCCTCTCACCTTAAAGCTAGGCCCTCTGGTATTTGATTTTTTTTCATCCTGGGAAATGGTTCTGGCATGAGTGGTAGTGAAGTAAGGGGGACTATTTGTTGGGGTACAGGTTTGTATTTATCTATTTATCTCTTTCTCTCTCCTCCAGAGATGCAGCCTGAACATTTTGTCTCTACTTGTATTTATCTGTTCCCTGCACATTGAGTGACATTTATTGGTCAAGGAGCTGGATAAAGTAAGCTATCAGGCTTCTCTCCTGGCATTTATGCTCTGACCCACCACTTCACTGCTTCTGATTTAAAGCAAATGTTTAACACGTCCAAATTCTGTACTTTTCTCATGTTTAACATTCTGATAATCAATGGTTTATTTTTCGACTTGAAACGTGAGAATTTTACGTTGGACAAGTTTAATTGCATGAGAGTGGAAAGGGATCCTCCTGAGCTAAATGCAAAGTGCTGGACTAATTCAGCAAGTCAGGCAGCATCTGTGGAGGGAATGAATAGGCAATGTTTTGGGCCAGGATCATTCTTCACACTGATTGTAGCATTGGAGAGCTGCAAAAGACAAAGCCTGTATAGTCATGGGTGGATATATATGAGCTGGGTATTTCATATGCGGATGGGAGGAGTAGCCCAAGTTTCATCAGGAAGTTAACAAGATCAGAGTTTTAGGAAGGGGATGAGTCACGAAGGGGGGGAGGGGAGAGAGGTGGAACGGTGGGGAAAAAATGTGTGTACCGAGATGGGCGAGGCACAAGAAAAATATATATGGGGGGGGGAGGGGGCAGATTCTCTTGAGTGGTCTGAGTTTTATTGAGTGGATTTGCAATTAAATCTGCCCTGGAAATCTTCGACATGCTTGGGTGTCAACAATGAATCTGCAAAGTAGAATGCTTAAACCCTCCTTTTTTTCCCCTTCTTCCCTGGCCTTAAAAAAAAAGTCCTTAGATGGTCCCTGTTTGGAACCTGATGTCCACCAATCTTGACCTTGGCCCCTGCAGTCAGAATTCTGTTTGTGTTTTGAGGAATGTGCCACTAAATCGGAGAAGCGGATTTAGTTTAAAATAACTAAACAAGACACGGGTTTGACTTTTGAGTCAGCCAATAACACCGTGGATGTTAGTGTTGCTGTCAATTAATACATTAAATAACAGACGTTCCTCCCTGGACAAACATAATTTGGGTAACTTGTATTTGAAATCATTTTGTTACTAGGTTTCAGCACCGTAGTAACGATTGTTTACCTCAAATATTCAGCAATTGTTTACCTCCAGTCGTATTTTTGCTGTTTTAGTTTCAAAGGTAAACCGCAGAGCTTTAATTCCTTGATAAAGCTGTGATCTTGCTGCGGTAGGGTCCACAGTGTCCACTTTTCCACCCCGCTGATTTTTAGTTTGATCATTTAACGTGTAGAAATGCACAGTTTCCATCTGCATTGCTTGTGCTTCGATCTCAAAGGTGGACCAATAAAGATGGGCCTAGTTTGACTCGCATTGTAACAATTTGCAACCAAAGTCTTTTTATAACATGTTCACGAGTCTTGCATCTTGACTCATCAGACACTTCCTGTTTCCTCTCTTGATGCACCGGAATGGGTGGTGCTGGAATGTTGAAAACAGATCTGGCTTCATCTCCCTAATATCTTAGCTTGGCTTAACTTAGAGTTACAAGGCGGAAACAGGCCCTTCGGCCCACCGAGTCCACACCGACCAGCGATTTCCTGGCACATTAACACTATCCTACACATAAGGGACAATTTACAATTTTACCAAAGCCAATTAACCTACAAACCTGTACGTCTTTGTAGTGTGAGAGGAAAGTGGAGCACCCGGAGATGTACAAACTGCATACTGACAGCACCCGTAGTCAGGATCGAACTCTGGTCTCTTGCGCTGTAAGGCAGTAACTCATCCGCTGCGCCACCTTTGATAAACTGACAGTTGTTTCATTCAGACTTTGTGTTTCTCTTGTGCGATATTAAATATTGCAGAAAAATTCCAAGGGAAAAAAACTTGTATCGATAAACATAAGAGTAGCAACTAAATCTGAAGGGAAACTCAAGGTGATCGACCTCGTACAGAGATTGTTTGGAATGTGAAACTGCAGGTTGTGATAAAAAGTACAGATGCGTTAAAGGGGAACTGGAATAAATACAGGAGAAGGAAAGGAATCGAATGTGCCAGAAGTGTTTGAAATAAGGTGGGAGGATGCTTGTGTGGATCTAGATCAAACGGGTGATTTTTCAACTATCTTATATTGAACCCATGTTCAACAGGATCCTCTGCTCTACAACACTCTCCAGGCTTCTGCCATTTACTGTGTTGCCTTGATTTAACTTGCAGAATGCAACAACTCGCACGTATCCAAGTTATATGGAGATGGAAACGGGCTCTTTGCCCCAACTTGTTCACACCGGCCACCATGTCCCAGCTACACTAGTCCCACCTGACTACGTTTGGCCCATATCCCTCTAAACCTGTCGTATCCATGTACCTGTCTTACTGTTTCGTAAATGTTGGGATAATCCCTGCGTCAACTACCTCCTCCGGCAGCTCGTTCCATACACGCACCACCCTTTGAGTTTAAAAGTTATCCTTGGGTTCCTTTTAAATCGTCCCCCCCTCAACTTAATCGTATGTCCTCTGGTTTTTGATTGCCCTACTCTGGGCAAGAGACTGGGTGTTTACCTGATCTATTTCTCCCATGATTTTATACACCTCTGTAAGATCACCCCTTATGCTCCTGCGCTCCAGGGAATAGAGTCCCAGCCTGCTCAACCTCACCGTATAGTTCAGACCTTCGAGTTCCAGCAACATCCTTGTAAGCAGAGATCCTATAGCGGAGCAAGATAGATCACTCCTGCTAAATGCAATGGGCTGACGTGTAGTACGTAACGGAACAGAACGTGGGCCTTTATTTCATCCAATTCCATAACCCGACCCGCAGTGTAATCAACGTTGTGGGGGAACAGTTTGTGTTAATAAATTTAAATTCTGAAAATGAGGAGAAGATTTTACCAAATAACTTCTTTTACGAGGATGTTTCCGTAACCGGCTTCTGTCTCCGCACTAGTTATCTTTGCTCCGCTATGGGATCTTTGGTGCGGAGACGGAAGCCGGTTATGGAAATGGGGCCTAAAATTACCCACGAGTCTGCCCATGACCGTACTATGTCTTTTTCGTCGAGTGATCTATCTTGCTCCGCGATAGGATCTTTGCTTGTAAGTTTTTTCTGCACCCTTTCCAGCTTAACAACATATTTCCTGTAACGTGGTGCCCAGAACTGAACGTAATAACTGAACACATCCCTCTGCCAGCCTACACATCCTTGGCATATGCAAGGAAACTTGAGAACAGCTAGGGAGAAACCCATGCGGTCACCGAGAGAACATTTAAATTCCTCACAGGAGTACAGAACCCGGGTCACTGGAGCTGTGAGGTGGTTTTGTCTGAAGAAGGGTCTCGACCCGAAATGTCACCTATTACTTTTGTCCAGAGATGAAGTCTGACCTGCTGAGTTACTCCAGCTTTTTGTGTCTTTCTTAAATGGTTGCGCTGCTGTGTCTCTGTGCTGCCAATAGACCTATTAACAAAACACCCTTTCATCCAAGACAGTCAGTACTAAACTAACACTGATACAATGATGTATCACGAGTCACATTCCTAAAGGTACGCTCCCTTATTTTGATGCTGTCTCCAAAACAAACACATGTAAGCTTTTAACTTTCTGCAAGAATAAAATTAAGCCAGCAGTTTGCTTGCGTGAAACGTTGCAGTAAACGTATGGCTGACAGACATGCAAAAACAAACTTCCAGAGGGACTCAGCGAGACAGGTAGCATCTGTAGAGGGAAATGGACAGGTGAAGTTTCAGATCTGGGCCCTTCAAGACTGGAGTAGAGAGGAGATAGTTGATGGAAAGTGGTGAGGAGAAGGAGTGAGGGAAGAGCTGGCAAGTGATACGGGGGAAAATGGACACAAAATGCTGGAGTAACTCAGCTGGTCAGGCAGCACCTCTGGAGAAATGGAATAGGTGACGTTTCGGGTTGGAACCCTTCTTCAGGCTCCAGCATTTTGTGTCTATCTTCAGTATCTGCATCTGCAGTTCCTTCTAACCAGTCTGAAGGAGGGTTCGGATCCGAAATGTCACCTTTTCCATTTTGCCAGAGATGCTGTCTGACCCGTTGAGTTACTCCAGCATTTTGTATCCATCTTTGGTATAAACCAGCATCTGCAGTTCCTTCCTACACAAGTGATAGAGGGGTGCAGGTAAGGAGGGGTTGACTGGGAGATGAGTCGGTAGGAGAGAGTGGGGATGGCCACAAAGCCTGGAGATGATAAGTGAAGAAAACAAGAGGCTGCAAATGGTGAAATCTGATCTTCCTTAGCAGTGAAATGTGCAAACATAAGGTATGATGTTAGGTAGCTAGGAACAGTGGGGGGGGGTTTGTGACATTAGGAGATCCAGAAAGGGTTTAGGTGGGTGATGACCGGGAGGAGGGGGGGAAATGAACTGGTTGACGGGGAGACCGCTGAGGGCTGTTTTACAGATATGTTTATGTAATAGAAACATAGAAACATAGACAATAGGTGCAGGAGGAGGCCATTCAGCCCTTCGAGCCTGCACCGCCATTCAATATGATCATGGCTGATCATCCAACTCAGTATCCGTACCTGCCTTCTCTCCATACCCTCTGATCCCCTTAGCCACAAGGGCCACATCCAACTCACTCTTAAATATAGCCAATGAACTGGCCTCAACTACCCTCTGTGGCAGAGAGTTCCAGAGACTCACCACTCTCTGTGTGAAAAAAGTCTTTCTCATCTCGGTCTTAAAGGATTTCCCCCTTATCCTTAAGCTGTGACCCCTTGTCCTGGACTTCCCCAACATCGGGAACAATCTTCCTGCATGTAAAATTTAACCAAAGATTTATTCATTTTCTTAACTCTCAACTATAAACTACACTATCAGCTAAAATTAACTACATTATTATATAAACCTCCACATCATCTATTCCAGGTACAGATACTTTCAAAACTGCTTCTCCAAATAAACTGCATGCATAATTTCTCTTCCCATACTATTGTTGCAATAATTAAGCTCAAACATAAATGCTTCTCAATACATTTTCCATTCAACTGTAGATCATGTGATAAGAACGGATTAGGCCATTTGGTCCGTCAAGTCTACTCCACCATTCAATCAAGGCTGATCTATCTCTTTTCCCCCACCCATTCTCTTGCCTTCTCCCCATAACCTCTGACACCCGTACTAATCAAGAATCTATCTATCTCTAACTTAAATATATCCACTGAAGGCTTCCACAGGCAAAGAATTCCACAGATTCACCATCCTCTTCATCTCCTTCCTAAAAGAACGTCCTTTAATTCTGAGGCTATGACCTCTAGTCCTAGACCCTCTCATGGAAATATCCTCTCCACATCCACTCTACCCAAGCCTTTCGCTATTCTGTACATATCAATGAGGACCCCCCTCATTCTTCTAAACTCCAGCGAATACAGATGCTGTAACACTCATGCTAATCACACACTCCTGTGGGTTATAGTATGTAGCTTTTATACCATCAAATTCGACCATATCATTTTTCACTTTGATTTGTCAGGCTTCAAATCTTTGTGCCTCTTAGCTCTCATTTTGCCTTGCGTCTTCATTTCATGTAAATGCTGGGTTTTTTTCTTTCACATGCTGTCCCTGTTGTTCAGACCTGACTGTGTATCTCTGGACTGTCTGCAACGCTCAGTTTGGTTGTAATTGATTCCAACTTCTTCTGCTGCCCTCTGTATAATTTTTATTGAGCTGATTTAGATAAATCTAAGCTAAGTGTAACGGCACCTGGTGGGACTTTGGAATTCTTGATGTCTTTACTGCTCGGCAAGGGTGGTACGACGGCAGAGTTGGTGTCTTACACCAGAGACCCGAGTTCGATCCTGACTATCGGTGCTGCCTGTAAGAAGTTTGTACGTTCTCCCCGTGACTGCGTGGGATTTCTCTGGGTGCTCCGGTTTTCTCCACGTTCCAAAGGTGTGCAAGTTTGTAGGCTAATTGGCTTCGGTGCGTTGTAAAATTGTCCCAGTGCGTGCAGGTTAGTGCACGGGGTGATCACTGGCCAGTGTAGACTCGGCAGCCTGTTTCCGCACGCTATCTCTAAAGTTCAAAGCCTTAAGCAGAGTTGCTCAGGGTATCCAGCACAATCCAATTTAATTCCGCCCATTTCAATAACTTGCAATTGGTTTGCGATTCTTTTCCGTCTTTTCTGTTACACTCTGAATACGCTGTGGTGACATCAGCAAGCCCAAGCATGCAATCGAGGTCATTTCAAGCAAGTCAGCTGCTGCTTCTGCTCTGGAGGATGAAACGACATGAATCTTGGGGAAAGTGTTGGATAGTAAAAGGGCTTTTGTTGTTTATGAAGTTACTGAATGAGCTGAATCAAATTGGGACTGTTGCGCTTGCCTTGAGCAATTATGCTGTGGGTTTGTGTTCTATCGTGTCAATGAGTGCTCTTGCACTGGGCCTGGATGTTGATGTCTGCCTCAGTGCCATGTATCCAGCGTTTGTTTCTTTTGTTAAAGATCCAGCATCCTCGATCATAAAACCCTTGACCAAAAGTAATAGGAAAACCCATTGTTAATCTTTCAAAGACTTTTCCCTGCTGAAACCAAAAGAGGGGTTGAAATAGGGGCCTTGCGTTCAGGACATCTCAATGAAGAACAAATCTGTGGATAAAGTTACAGAAAGATTACAGGGGTGTTCAGCAGTTCAGAATTTCAGAAGATTGAATCAGAAGATGGAGCCTCACAACAATTAAACTAAACTGTGAGGGCTGGAGACAATTCAGTGGAGGACTGGAGGTGGTTGGGAGGGGATCTGCTTTCTGACTTTCATCTTAGTTTTCAAAAGGGAACTAGTTATGTTGTGGGGAATGGGGTTGAAGTTTGGTTCCTGCATACTCAATGGGCTGAATGGCCTACTTCCACTCTGACCTTATGATTCTATGTGCTTATTTCGAATGTTGTGAAGCAATTTTGAAGTTTAGTTATTGTTGCAGAGAAAATAGAGCCACGCGTAGCTGGTGGAGCCACTGCCTCAGCGCCAGAGACCCGGGCTCGATCCTGACCTCGGGCACTGTCTGTGGGGAGTTTTCACATTCTCCCAGTGACCGCGTGGGTTTCCTCCCACTCTCCAAAGACGTGCAGGTATTCTAGGTTAATTGGCCTCTGTAAATTGTCCCTAGTGTGTCGGGAGTGGATGCCAGGGTGGGATAACACGAGACGAGTGCGAACGTGCGATTAATGGTCGGCATGGACTTGGTGGGCCGAAGGGTCTGTTTCCATGCTGTATCTCTAAACTAAATTAAACCTGGACACAGAGACGGGTACAAAGTGTTGGTGTAACTCAGTGGGTCAGGCAGCCTCTCAGAAGAAATATAATAGGTGACGTTTTGGGTCGGAACCCTTCTTCAGAATAAAAGTAAGAGGTCGGGGTGTTGGGTGCGGTGGGGAGGGGTGTGGATAGAGAGAAATAAACTGGAGGTGAGAAATGGCCAGAGCAATTTGGATCTGGCGACAGATGACCTTCAGTTGGGAACTTCCCATACAAGCAGATATAGTATTGGTGAGATGATCTGTTTTCCTAGGAAACAGATGATCTATTTTCCTGGGATGAACTCCTGGGAAACTCCCGTGTCCCCCTTTGTTTAAAATAAAAATATGGTCCTGATGTCCTTTACTCCAGCGCAGATGTGGCCCGACGCTTTATTCCTCATTTGGAAAGAGAACACATTTGGCAGTGCGGCATTTACTCTGTGCTGCACTAAAGTGGCAGCGTGGATTTTTGTGTTCGAGCCCTTGGGACGCAGTGGAACAAGTGGCATTCTGATTCCTGGGCGAGATGCTGCCAAAAGAGACACAGCTGACGTTCAGCATCAAGCATTCAATGTAAACACTAGTAGAATGCGACATTCTTCAGCCTATTAAAGGTTGTTTTGATTCCCTTCTGCATCGTTGCCTCTTCCCACATATCTTCCCTTCCTCAAGCGATCCAGTTCCATGGGTGTCCTGAACCATTCCTACTTTGACAGAACATTAACATGTTCCCTAATGGCTCAAAGCTGTCAACACGTGGCCTCTATGACCACCTTGCCTGTTCCGTCTGCCTCGCTACACCATAGCTGTGTATGTGAATCAGAGTGGTCCCCTCCTTCCCCAGAAGCTGCATTATGTTGAACATTAAAGTTAAGCAATATTTGAATTTGGGCCCTTTTTGTCTTTATGTCCTGAAATTATTGGCATTTTGCATCAAGAGCCTGTTTAACTTGGCTCCTGATAAATGCAACATGTTTTATAAACTTCGGAGACATCTGTAAATGATGAAGTAATTTTACTGCACACCCATATTTAATGTCGGTTTGGTTCATTTGCATCCATTGAATACAATCGCGTTCTTGATATTAATTTATGCTTTCCCTCTACAGATAGCAGCTTTGTGCTCCCCCTGGCACAATGCAGCTTTGTACAGTTTGGTCAGTTTAGTTTAGAAATGCGGCGCAGAAGCAGGGCTCTCCCTCTACCTGCCCTGCACCGACCAGCGATCACCCTGTCCACCAGCACCATCCCACACACTCGGGAAATGTACAATTTTAACAAGCCAATTTGCCCTCAAACATGTACGTCTTCATCGTGTGGGAGGAAACCCGGAGAAAATCAACGCAGGCCACAGGGGAGAATGTACAAGCTCCGTACAGACAGCACCCAGAGTCAGGATCGTACCCGGGTCTCTGGTGCTGTAAGGCAGCAACTCTACCGCTTTTACCACCATGCAGACCGCTTGTGCTTTAGATCTCGTAAGATTAACATCAATTGTTGATCCTATTGATGTTAAAATGATGCTGGTAACTGATTTAAAAAAAAAACCTGTTGGTATTCAAATGTAGTTCTCCATATTTGGGGGGGGGGGGGGAAGCGGTATGGAGGAATGTTGAAGAAGAAAAATTAGGCTTCAATATTGGAAATAAGAGTAAGAGTAGATTATCAAGCCACATGTGCCTACTTTGTCAGTAAGTAAGATCATGGCTGATCCTACACCTCACACACTCTTTCAGCAGATCCCCATCGACTTTGAAAATGTGTTGTGCAGTTCTGTTTGTTTGTACTTGGCTATTTTATCACATGAATCACAGAGCCGTACAGCATGGAAACAGGCCCCTCAATCCGTCCCAACCAAGATGCCCCATCCAAGCTAGTCCAATTTCCCCGTGTTTGGCTCATATCCCTCCAATGTTTTCCTATCCATGTGCCTGTCTAAGTATTACCTGTCCAAGTATTCCCTGTTTTAGTATCTATTAAATGTTCTTACAATGTTTAAGTTAATTTTTGATTATATCTCACTTGTACATGAATACATGGACTGCTGGCGAAGCTATAATTGCTTAAACAACTGGTTTCAGTTTGTGTGTAAAATTGATTATGTATTCACATGCTTAATTAATCTATCCCAAAGAATGTAATTTCTATCATTTTTACCTCGCCCACTCCTCCTGTAGTTGCATCTATTTTAAAATGTAACCAGGCAAGAGAACATGCATAAGATCGGGGGTCTAATGAGTCGGCTTCATCCAATACAAAGTGCTTGACCCGACTGTTTCTTCAATTGGGGGGACATTTTGGGATGGGCAATGAATAACAATGTTCCCAGTTATATACACTTCTTGTGAGCAAATGTACTTGCCTTTCCTTGTTACTGGGAGTCCATGTTGATGTATGAGACGTTCCTGTTATCAATCTTGCATGCCTTTTACTAGTTTTCACCTGGACGCAAGTCTTCCCTACATTCACACTTGGCTGTGGGGATTAATCTTGTACTGTGTTGATTTTTAATTAATTCACTTGGCTGGAAGATTGAGAGCTTACGGTGCAGTGAATTGAGTAGGTATTATTCGATGACCAACTAATTAGGAGAAAGATGACAAGTGGCATGAAGCTTGTAAGAGACTTCATTAATTCTTGTCATGATCCAAGTACATCCAGGGTAATAATTGGGGACTAGATCGGAGTTGAACTGACCGGTGAGATCGATGGGAATGTAGTGTACAAGAAATGTAGTATATAATAAATTACTTGAGAACCTCTGGAGATAAGCAATCTGCAATGATATTGGCAAAGCCACAACCTCTGTCACCAAAGGCTGCAGATGTGCGGGAACCTGTACATATATGCTTTCTGTTAAATTGCACTGCATACTGACTCGGAAAATTATTGCTCTTTCTTTATTGTTGCTCAGTTTGAATCCAGGAGGTAACACTCTGAGAGCACCATTGGTGCATCTCCATTAGAAGGAATGTAACAGTTCAAGAAGACTGCTTACTAACCACTGCCTCCAGGCCAACTGGGGATGGGCAATTAATGGTGACCTTGTGATGATGAATGAGGAACTGAAATGTTCATTTTATTCACAGTGTCCCATTTATCTTCCAGATTTCTACATAAACCACTGCCCCACTCAGGAGATATCCGCCGAAATCTTGAATTGGTTCCATCTCTGTTGGTGCTTGGATCTGTGGACACCACCTTATATCTAAAGAAGTTAGTCATTATGTATTATTTATGGGGTTGGAATTCCTTGGACTGTTTCACAAATTATCTCCTTATAGTTTTATTACGGAAATGAGCCTTCAGAGTAAGGAGTGACTGATTTTCAAAGTGGTTATTGACCATGTTATTAAACTTCCAGTAGAAATAGTTCATATGTTCATGAGTGAAAGGAGCAGAATTAGGCCATTCGGCCCATCAAGTCTACTCCACCATTCAATCATGGCTGATCTATCTTTCCCTCTTAACCCCATTCTCCTGCTAATCAAGAATCTATCTCTGCCTTTAAAATATCTATTAACTTGGCCTCCATAGCCTTCTGTGGCAATGAATTCCACAGATTCACCACCTGGAATGAACTGCAGATGCTGGTTTACACAAAAGGACATAAAGTAAGCATGCAGGTACAGCAGACAGTGAAGAAAGCTAACGGCATGTTGGTCTTTATAACAAAAGGATTTGAGTCTTGGAGCAAAGAGGTCCTTCTGCAGTTGTACAGGGCCCTGGTGAGACCACACCTGGAGTATTGTGTGCAGGTTTGGTCTCCTAATTCGAGGAAGAACATTCTTGCTATTAAGGGAGTGCAGCGTAGTGTTCACGAGGTTAATTCCCAGGATAGTGGGACTGTCATGATGAAAGAATGGAACGACAAGGCTTGTATTCACTGGAATTTAGAAGGATGAGAGGGGACCATATAAAATTATTAAGGGATTGGACACACTAGATGCAGGAAACAAGTTCCCGATGTTGGAGGAGTCCAGAACCAGGGGCCACAGTTTAAGATGAAGGGGTAGGCCATTTAGAACTTGGATGAGGAAAAACTTTTTCACTCGGAATTGGTGGAACTGTCTGCCTCAGAAGGCAGTGGTGGGCGATTCACTGCATGCATTCAAAAGAGAGTTAGATAGAGCTCTTGGGAATCAAGGGATATGGGGAGAAGGCAAGAACAGGGTATTGATTGTGGATGATCAGCCATGATCACATTGAATGGCGGTGCTGGCTCGAGGGGCCGAAATAGCCTACTTCTGCACCTATTTTCTAAGTTTCTGTAAAGTGCTGGAGTAACTCAGCAGGTCAGGCAGCATCTCTGGAGAACATGGATAGGTGACGTTTCAGATCGAGATACAGAATGGTCTGAGGAAGGGTCTCAATCCGAAACATCACCTATCCGTGTTCCAGCAATGCTGCCTGACCTGCTGAGTTAATCCTGCATTTGTGTCCTTTTATTAAACTTCCACTCTGCTTCTAAAACCTGAGATGCTTCAAATCACTGTTCAAACTCTTGCCAATTTTTTTCTGTATCATTGTTTTGCTCACTGACCTAAACAGTCCACTGTGTTTGAAGAAACAATGTAGTATTTGCTGAGAAGTGTGCCTTTCTCCCACTTTACCCGTAAAACTGGCACCCATCAACTCAATTTTTTTTACTGCTGGGCATCTGTTTGGTTGACTACTCATTAATCTTCATCTTCATCATCATTGTTGAAAACATCAACGGGTGGCGTACAATACTATGTACGACAGTGATCGCAACTTCTACTGAAGTGTGGATGGCCGTTGGCTTGCCAGGAGCTCATCCGCCCTTTCACAAGTCTTGATTTTGGTCCTGCTGGGGGTCCACAGCCCCCTCCTCACCTGGAAAACCAGGTGGGGGAGATGGTTTAGTCGCCGACTATCCGACCATGGAGCGGGTAGCACGGGATTACATGGTACCCGTGGTGGAGGGGACACTTCCCCCCCCCCCCCCCCCCCCCGCCCGACCTACTCTTTAAAGTGAATTTTTTTTTTTTTCAGTAAATACTTCCTCATTAAAAACCAAACTCTCACTTTGAGTTTTGTCACTTGTCCTGAAGCTTTTGGATTCAGTTTTATTGTGACGTGTTCAAAAGAATTAATTATGTAAATGGTTGCATAAAATGTCACATTTTCACGTCTGTCTTGTTGTGTCACCTAGGCTCTGGAAGTATCATTTTGAACCGTAACCATGCTGGCAGAGATGGGCTCGCGGGTTGCCCAGGTTTACGAGGGGCTGCTAAAAGGAGGTGAGTCAAATGGTCTGTTTAATCAATGTTCGATGACGTTTACGCGCATCATCCAAGAATCCACTTGGTTAGGTTAGTGAAACTTGGGAAACTATGTATTTGCTGGAGGGCATGGTGGCGCTGCGGTAGAGTTGCTGTCTTGCAGTGCTTACGGCGCCTGAGGCCTAGGTCCGACCCCGACTACGGGTACTTGCCTGTACGGAGTTAGTACTTTCTCCCCGTGACCGTGTGGGTTTTCTCCCAGAACTTCGGTTTCCTCCCACACTCTAAAGACAGTGCACAGGTTTGTAGGTTAATTGGCTTGGTATATATGTACAAATTGTCCCTTGTGTTAATGTGCGGGGATCACAGGTCGGTGTGGACTCGCTGTGCCGAAGCACCTGTTTTACGCGCTGTATCTCTAAACTAGATGTTTGTAATTTACCTGCATTTGATCTTTGGACTTGAGGCTGTGTTGACCCATGATCTTATTGAAGGGTGATGCAGGCTCAAGAGGTGCAATATCCTGCCCTTGCATTAATGGAAGCGTCTTGTTCCAGAACACTGCTCTGCCATTCATCAAGGTCACAGTTAATACTTTGCCACATATCCGTGATACTTCTGACCAACACCTTTCCTTAGAGATATATCAAAGTCAGCCTTGAACACAGTCAATGGATATCAACCCCCTTTTGAGGTAGAGAATTAAGATTTACAATCCCATGGTTTTCTTTTTTTAAAAAACCCGTGACTTTCTAAGTGATTTATCTCCTAGCCCTAAAAGATAGATTCCAGTATTTTGCTGGGAACAGATTTCTGTTTATCAAGCTGGAAAGGGTGCAAAGAAGATTTACGAGGATGCTGCCAGAAGGATCTG
This sequence comes from Okamejei kenojei, assembly GCA_035221665.1. NCBI lineage: Eukaryota > Metazoa > Chordata > Chondrichthyes > Rajiformes > Rajidae > Okamejei > Okamejei kenojei. The sequence continues at coordinate 63,216,860 of CM069140.1, read as the reverse complement.
AGCTACAGGGAAAGGTTGGGCAGGCTAGGACTCTATTCCTTGGAACGTAGGAGGATGAAGGGTGATCTTATAGATGTGTACAAAATCATGAGAGGAATAGATATGGTAAGTGCACACTCTTGCCCAGAGTAAGGGAATTGAGAACCGGACGACATTGGTTTTAGGTGAGAGGGGACAGCTTTAATAGGAACCCAAGGGGTGACTAATTTACACAAAGGGTGGTGGATGTATGGGATGAGGTGCCAGAGGAGGTAGTTGAGGCAGGTACTATCGCAACGTTTAAGGGACATTTAGACGGGTTCATGGATAGGGTAGGTAAGGAAGGATATGGGCTGAACGCAGACAGGTGGGACTAGTATAGATGGGACATGTTGGGCTTGTTTCCATGCTGTATGACACCATGATTCCCTTTACATTATTTTTGTGGCTGGAATCTTTCTTCCACATTTATTTATTAACTACCACAATCTACCGATCTTCCTCTTTCTCACACTTTTGGTTATTTTTTTCCTGCTTTCCTATAATGACTCTTCTAGTCCTCTGTCTTACAGTCCTTGCTATTTTATAAACTCCCTCTATAAATCCAATGCTGTCCTTAATCTAATATTATTCTTGACCACCTCAGTTAGCCGGGGGTGGGGAGAAGAGAATCACTTTTCTGGATCCCATAAGAATTCCCATTTATAATTGCAGCAAAAATAATTCTTGCTGACGCGTGTGTGATCTGACCAAAAGCAGGCTTTGCAATCCATTAATGCTTTTGAAGTGCATATCACAATTGACATTTTTAATAAAACTAACACGCCCCATTTATTTAGAAGGGATATAACAGCTATGAAGTCATTCATATACAGCACTGCAGGGAATTTTTGAGCAGAAAATTACTTGGGGGAGGTTTCCCACTTGGCAATGTCTCAGGCTGTCAATGTAGCTAGTAAAGTCAGGATGGTGACCAGGTTTCACGTTTGGCCACTGAGGCTGTGCTTTGGTCAGAAGTATTCCTGTAGTTGGGGTTGGTGAAGGAAAGGGGTTATGAACTATGAGGTTTTACAGCCGTTGCCCCTCTTCCCCCACTTCCCCCCCCCCCCCCCCCCCCCCCCCTTAATAATGTTATGGCACAGGAACAGGCCTTTCTCCCTACAATGCTCCCTGCTGCACAAGATGCCAAGGTAAACTTCAGTATGAAGAACCGAAACATCACCTAATTATTTTCTCCAGAGATACTGCCTGACTTGTTAACACACAAGTTTGTGTCTATCTTCCAAGTTAAACTAATCTCCTTTGCCTGCATGTAATCCATACCCCTCCACTCCTTGTGTTTGCATGTGCCTACTAAAAGCCCTTTAAATGCTGCTCTCGTACCTGCCTCTACCACCACCTCTGGCAGTGCATTCTAGGCACCCATCTCTCTGCGTGTGTGCGTGTGCATGCCCTTAAATCTATGTCCTTAGCCTTTCGCCAGGGACTACAGGTTCTGACTATCTACCCTATCTATGCCTCTCATAATTTTATATACTTCTATCAGGTCGTCCCTCAGCCCCTGACACTCCACAGAAACAGCAATCCAAATTTGAAATGTGAAATATTCACAAATTCTAAGAAGTAAATAGGGACCGCCCAGAGTAGTTAAGTCAGCCATGGGGACAGATGAGAATGATGGCATCTTCTTCTTCTTGCGCATGGCATGCACAGCCTAAAGTTGTAAGACAACTTGTTCTGTTTGATCTTCTGTTTGTGCATGTTTTGTTTGATCTTCTGTTTGCTATCCCTTGATTGCATTCGTCGAAACAGGGTGGACCATGTGAAGGTTGCAATCTCCCACCCCAAATGATGGCATAGATATGAATAATGCTAGACATACTCAGCAGGTCTGGCAGCATCTGAGGAGATGGCTATTAATATTTCAGTTTGATGGTCTTTTATTAGAAAGTTGACTTTTGTTGCCCTTTCCATAGATGCTGTCAACATTTTCAGATTTCCTGGTGTTATTTTAAATTCCTGGCATCAGGCATTTTTGTTGTTGCATAGCAGAAGCTAAGAACTGTTTTGTTTTCCTCTTTAGACGTTACTTTAGACTTTAGAGATATAGCACAGAAGCAGGCCTTATGGCCCACCGTACCACGCCGACCAGTAATCACTACCACTACTCTACACACTAGGGACAATTTACAATTTTTTTTTTGTTTTAAATACCAAAGCCAATAAACCTATAAACCCGTACATCTTTGGAGTGTTGGAAGAAACTGGAGCACACGGAAAAAACCCACGCAGGTCACAGAGAGAACGTACAAACTCCGTACAGACAGCACGCGTGGTCAGGATGCAGCACGGGTCTCTGGCGCTGCAAGGCAACTACCCTACCGCTGCGCCACTCTGCTGCCTACTCTTCTTTCTTGTTGCCGTGAATCTTTATGCTAAACTTGATTATTGACAGTTAGCGGTGAGTTTTATCATTACTCTGCATCTCTCTCACTCTCTCCCCCTCTCTCACTCTCTGCAGATCCACGAATTGAAGAATATCCCTTCATGGTGTCTCCAGTCCCTATGACGGCTGTGCTGTTGTTCTACGTATATTTTGTACTGTCGCTGGGACCCAAGCTGATGGCTGGCAGGAAGCCCTTTGATCTTAAAAATATCATGGTTTGCTATAACTTTGCACTGGTGTTCTTCTCCATATTCATAGTCTATGAGGTACGCCTACTCTGAAGCTGTTTACCTTTGGAAAGTTCATAATGTTTTATACTTATTATCTACAGACCATATTGACTCCTGTTGTTTGCATGGGAGATTGTACTTTCTTCTTGTGACCTTGTGGACTTTACTCTGGTGCTCCAGTTTCTCCCTCATCCAAAAGCAGGATGTTGGGTAAATTCATGTTATAGGAACAGAATCGGGCCATTCGGCCCACAGGCCCATCCGCCATTCAATCATGGCTGATCTATCTTTTCATCTCAACACAATACTCCTGTGCCTTCTCTTCATAACCCTTGACACCCTTACTAATAAAGAATCTGTCATTCACAATCTTGAAAATATCCATTGACAGCCTCCACAGGCGTATTGCGGCAATGTAATTCACAGATTCACCACCCTCTGACTAAAGAAATTTGTCCTCATCTCCTTTCCAAAAGTGTGTTGTTTTATTCCGAGGCCATGCCCTCTGGACATAGACTCCCCCACTTGTGGAAACACACTTACTAATCAAGAATCTGCCAATCTCCCCCTTAAAAACATCAATTGACTTGGCCTCCACAGCTGCTGTTCCCAGTGGAGATGGATAACAGGAGAACCAAGGGAAGAGTTGATGGGCTTGTGTGAAGCAGGCAAAATGGGGAAATAAATAGGGAAAGGCTCTGGGTTCAATGGGCCTTAGGGCCTTGTAATGTTTGAAGAGATTTGAAAAGTATTGGTGAAGTGTTGATTTTGCATGAGCCGGAATATGAAGGAAACTGTTATCGTTTCATTTGCATGTAGCAAACATTATTGGAAAGTCAGGAATTTTTATTTCCTTGCACCCTGATAAATGTATTACCAACTAAATGGTGCACACTGAAAGGGAAAGAATATAGGAGTATTGGGAATACAATGCGAGAGCAAGATAGGCATTGGGAGATGGGGCACTTGGTTGACCTTGATGGCAATAGAGTAAATGAAGGACATATTAAGGGTCAAATTAAACTGAACGTGTGATTATAGCTTGCAAATTATCGTAAGGGTTTTCAACAAAATTAAATGCAGACTTTCTACGAGTAGAATTAGGTCATTTGACTCAACAGGTCCACCTTTCATCATGGCTGATCTATCATTCCCTCTCAACCCCATTCTCCTGCCTTCTCCCCTGACACCCTTACTAATCAAGGATCTGTTAATCTCTGCCTTAAAAATATCCATTGACTGCCACCACTGCCGTCTGTGGCAATGAATTCCACAGATTCGCCATCCTCTGACTAAATAAATCCTCCTCATCTCCTTTCTGAAGGTCTGACCTTTTATTTTGAGGCTATGGCCTCTGGTCCTAGACTCTCCCATTAGAGGAAACATCCTCTCCACATTCATTTTATCCAGGCCTTTCACTATTCGGTAAGTGTCAATGAGTTCCCCTTTATTAATGAAGGGAAAATGTAATTATATTTTGGATGGCAATCATTATCTCACAGACTACTCAATGACCTGTGGTGCCATGGGAGACTGTTCTTGCAACTCTGCAGATAACCAACCCTCTGACCTTGACAATAAAATATTCTCAAGTTGCCCACCTTTGGAAGGAAGAGCTGCCGTTGAATCAAATTACGTTTCAGTTCAGTTATGAAGTGTGACGTGTATTTTTAAATAATCTCCCTGTGACTTTTTGTGTTTCCATCATGATTATCCCAACTATCAACTGGACATTGTCGTGTTTTGTTTAGTGAGTTTGAATATTAATTCTAATCCTTTAAAATAAATATATATATATTCCACTCCCACAGTTCCTGATGGCTGGCTGGGCTACGGGATATACATTCCGATGTGATCCAGTAGATGTATCCGATAGTCCAAAAGCTCTTCGAGTAAGTGCAAGAATTTTTTACTTCTCTTTACTCTGTAGCCTTCGGAATGTTCAAAATTCTGCATTGTGAATTGATCGCCTGTCTGAAAGAACAACTAGTTGGGCTATTGTTACACTCTGGGGTACACAAAATGCTGGAGAAACTCAGCGGGTGCAGCAGGATCTGTGGGCGAAGGAGATAGGCAACGTTTCGGTCCGAAACCCTTCTTCAGACTGGTGGGGGGAGGCGGGGGGAAGAAAGAAAAAAGGAGGAGGAGCTTGAGGGCTGAGGGAGAGGTAGGAAGGGGAGGAGACAGCAATGGTTAACAGAATTGTGAGAATTTGATGTTCATGTCAAGAGGATGCAGACTCCCCAAGCGGAATACGAGGTGCTGTTCCTCCAATTTGCGGTGTTGCTCACTCTGGCCGTGGAGGAGGCCCAGGACAGAGAAGGCGGATACGGAACTCTGTTGCCCCATGCAGAATGTTTTAATATTTGATTATGGATGTCAGGGGTTATGGGGAGAAGGCAGGAGAATGGGGATTAGGAGGGAGAGATGGATCAACCATGGTTGAATGGCCTAATTCTGCTCCTATCACGCATGACCTAAGGTTGTTTCTATGCTGACTAGTGATGGGCTGGGCTGCTGTATAGAAAGTGTTTCTGTTTGTGCAGTTGACCAATTTGCTTGACTACTTCAGAGAGCATTGGGGTAGACTAATATATTGGACAGATGCAAACGACCTCTGGATGTGTGAGCACAAAAACCTGGTGGAACCTAGCAGGCCAGAGAGCAATTGTGGGGGGGGGGAATTAACAGATGTTTTGTGTCAGCACCCTTCAGACCAATCAATGTAAAGGGCCCCCACCCAGAATGCCACCTGTCCGTTCCCCTGCACGATGGGGCAGCTGTAGAGTTGTTGCCCAACAGCGCCAGAGACCCGGATTCAATCCTGACTACGGGTGCTATCTGTACAGATTTTGTACGTTCTTCCCTGTGACCTGCGTGGGTTTTCTCCGGTTTCCTCCCACACTTCAAAGATGTACAGGTTTCGTAGGTTAATTGGCTTGGTATAAATTGTAAACTGTCTCTAGTGTGTGCAGTATAGTGTAAGTGTGTGGGGATCACTGGTTGGTACGGACACGGTGTGCCGAAAGGCCTAGTTTCGTGCTTCCTGCTAAATATTGATTGGGTGATCCATCAGAGGCATTTCACCAAAGTCTTTTTTAAGACTTTTGGACTTCAGTGATATAGGCCCTTCAGCACACTGAGTCCATGCAGAACAGCGATCGCCCCCGTACACAAGCACTATCCTACACACTGGGGACAATTTACAATTTTACCAAAGGCAATTAATCTACAATCTAGTATGTCTTTGGAGTGTGGCAGGAAACTGGAGCACCCGCAGAAAACCCATGCAGGTCACGGGGAGAACGCACAAACTCCATTCAGACAGCACCCTTGGTCAGGATCGAACCTGGGTCTCTGGCTCTGTAAGGTAGCAATGCTACTGCTACGCCACCGTGCCGCCCCATTCTTAATATCTATTTTTCTGTACCAATGTAGTTGTGGACAGGACTCTGCAAATTTCTCCTCTTGCTCCACACAAGCATTGGTGCCCACTATGTATTTGTTACTCTCGATGAAGTCTATCATGGAACCATTACAGCATAGGAGGTTGCCAAAATGATCCATAGGGTCTGACTTGGCTATTTATAGAGCAATCTAGTCAGTCCCGTGCTTTGCTTCCCCACTTATAGTGCTGTAAGTTATTTTCCCACAGTATGTGTTCAATTCTCTTTTAAAAGCCTGATTCACTCTGTTTCCACTTAGTTCCATGCAGATTTGCAGATCATCCCTGTGGGTCCATGATGTCTGCACTGTTTTTAAAAGGACCTTTCCTTGCACTCTCCATGTGTGATGTGCCTTTTGCATTAAATTTGCCTTTCCATTTCTCCAGTCATCCGCTCAAGTAAACACTAAAAACACTTTAACTCCTCCTTCCATTCCCACACTAACCTTTCTGTTCTGGGCCTCCTCCATCGTTGGAATAAGGCCCAGCGCAAATTGTGGGAACAGCACCTCATATTTCGCTTGGGCAGTTTACACTCCAGTGGAATGAACATTGACTTCTCTAACTTCAAGTAACCCTTGCTTTCTATCTCTCTCCATCCCTTCCCCTTGCCAGTTCTCCAACCAGTCTTACAGCTTCCGACTACATTTCATCTCTGTTTGCTTTGGTGTTACCTTCTCCAAACTAACAGTGATCTATTCTACATTTTCCTTGATCTTCATTCACTTTGTCCTGTTTTCACACCTTAAACTTCCATATCTTTGTATCTCCCTTTCCACTGACATGAGTCTGAAGAAGGGTCTCGACCGGAAATTTCACCCATTCCTTCTCTCCAGAGATGCTGCCCGTCCCGCTGAGTTACTGTCTTTCTCTTACTGTCTTTTATGTCTATCTTCGGTTTAAACCAGCATCTGCAGTTCCTTCCTACGCTAAATGAAATGGCATCTATTTCTTCAACATAATCTTCTTATGATCTTTTACACCACCTATCGAATCTAATACAACAGATAGAGTTTCCCACTTAATTGTAGATTGGCTTTAAAGTCAGTGTACAACCCAGCAACTCTGAATCATTTGGGAAGTCCTGTATTTTGAGAGACTACATCAAACACTTAATATAAGGTCCCCATTTTTTTCCCATATGCAATGTTTTTACAAAGCAGAGATGACCACACATCCAAAGCTTTTTGAAATTTCTGTTATGATTCATGCATAAAGATACATTATTTAACTTAAATAAATGTATGTGCTAGTTTTCTGCATGTTGAAACTGGGGAGCCATAATAGAAAAGTCAATGGTTTAAGGTCAGGAATTAATCCTGTTGCCCATTGATTAGATACAAGAATGGCTTGGTAAGTTGCTCATTTGATCAAATGGTTTAGTTTAGCTTTGGTTTAGAGACACAGGCCCTTCGGCCCACCAGGTCCGTGCCAACCAGCGATCCCTGGATGCTAGCACTGTCCTATCCACTAGGGACAATTTACATTTTTACTGAAGCCAAATTAACCTGCACACCTGTACATCTTTGTAGTGTGGGAGGAAACCGGAGCATTCGGGGGGGGTGGGGGGGGGAGGGGGGGAAACTCTCGTGGTCACGGGAAGACTATATAAACTCTGCACAGACAGCACCTGTAGTCAGGACCAAACCCGGTTTTTGTCACTGTTAGGCAGCACCTCTTCTGCTGTGCCACCGCACCGCCCCTCCTTTGTTGTTCTATGTAACACTTACTTAACTATGAACAAAGAAAAGTAGGCTAGTTCATTGTTACATTGCTATGTCCGGATCTTGGGTCAAACTATTTCATTCATTCATTCACCTAAATGAAGGTTGGACGTCACAATGCAGGTGACTGATGCTTCTGTTTCCAAGCGCCCTAGTATCTCGGTTGTACTGATAGCAGCTTATCTAAGCGATGCTGATAAGAGAGGTACTGAGCTTTAAGCCATAAGATAGTCAGACCAATTTCTTTGTACTATGGGCCTCACAAGTAACATACTTTGAAGAGTAGTGGTGAGCATAGTGCCACACGCTATTTATCTGAAATTATAATCCACGTGAAAATATGTTCCTGTGAGTATGTTCCTGTTCCTGTGAGTCTGAAGAAGGGTCGCCCATTCCTTCTCACCAGGGATGCTGCCTGTCCCGCTGAGTTACTCCAGCATTTTGTGTCTTATCTTCAGTATAAATCAGCACCTCCAGTTCCTTCCCACACCTGTAATTAGACCGTTCCACTGAATGTTCTGAGGGAGAAGTGCCTTTTGTGGTCAAACCTATTGAACGACTTTACCTACTTGTATAAACTAAGGATGCAATTGTGTGATGTGGGTTGTTCAAACCTTGATCTGTCCAAATAATGTAAAGGACCCCATGGCTCAGTGTTTCAGTGGCTGCACATCAGTTTTGGCAGATCTAGAGGTCATTTAAAACAATAGAAACACAATCTCTTGCCTGCACTGCTCAATGTGCTTGGAGCGACGTGTTTATGAGTTTAAATGGAGCTAAACAAATGGATGTTGTAACGTGATTGCCTGTAACATGGCAGATAAGGGGCAGCGTTTCAAATTTTTACCTGGTTTCAAAGTTTTGAAAATAATGAATGTTGCCCGGCTTTACTTCTGCCATTTGCACTTAAATGGGCAAGGTTTCCTGCAAAACAGAGGTCTGAAAACGACTGCTAAAATATCCACGGGAAATATCTTCCGCCTGCAGAGTGGGTCAGCAGGATGTGTTAAATAAAAGCTGAACCTGCCCATTGTACTCTGTTGTTCCAATGTGTTTACTTTTATGTTTTGGGTAATTTTTCCTACACTCCCTTATTCTCTCCTTCACAATACATTCTTGCCCCAGGTGGAGGTGGGAAATATTTGTTTCCAGGTTTATTCCAGTGCTTTTCTTAACAGCTGAAATAATGCCAGCTTTCTTTGAGTTCATTCGCTGCGCTTTTCTGACCTCTTAATACTGGGTGCCATTTTGATTCTTCTCGTCACCCTGTTCGTTTCCCTACCTTAATATACTACTCTCCCGTTTCACTTTTCCCCTCTGTCCCCTTCCACCACATCCTTCCCACCTGTTTTACATTTCATTCTTCCTCTCCTTATCTGATACCCTTTGTCTCTTTTCACCTCTATCTTTTGTCACGTATTCCACTCATCTGCCACTTAAGCCCCCTCCCCGCCCCGCCGCTCATCTGCATCCACCTATCACCCACCAGGGTTTGTTCCACACCCACCTTTTCCCAGCTCCCCCACCCCCCCCCCCCCCCACCCCTCCTCCAATCAGTCAGAAGAAGAATCCCAATATGAAGCCTCACCTCCGTTCCCTCTCCAGAGGCTGCCTAACCCACTGTTCTTCCAGCACTCTGTTTTGCTATTGTGATGTAAGTTTCCGCTCATTTCTGTGAAACTATTCAGCCACAAATGTAGTCTGTGTTGTGCCTCATTTGTCACCTCCCATCTAAATCCTTTCCTCCTTTTTCCCCTTCACATCTGCAGTTTTCGTATCAAGGAATTATCTCGCTCTTTGCTGTAATGTAGGCTGCTGCTGTGCCTGCTGTACCTTGGTACACGTGACAATAATAAACCAAACTAAGCTGTGCTTCAAAGCAGTGTCTTAAGTTCACTAGATTTACATCCTCTCCTCCGCTGAGCTAAATTAATTTGTTTCACTCCACATTTCAGTGACAGAATTGTTGTTTAACCAAACGTGTTCCGTGCCCAATTATCTTTGATTAGTTTTTATCTTTGTTCAATTGATATCTGCAGTTCAATGTACAGAGGGATCTTGGGATCTAAGTCCACAGCTCCCTGAAAGTGGCAACATGAGTAAATGGAGTGGTTAAGCAGGCCTATTATAAGTCATAAGACATATTATGCTTGCCTTTATAAGTCGGGGCATTTAGTGTAAGAGTCATGGATGTCATGATGCAGTTTTATCGGATTTTGCTGTTTGGAAAAGTGCATGCAGTTCCGGTTGTCCCATTACAGGAAGGATGTGGAGGCTTTGGAAAGGACGAGGAGGAGGTTTACCAGAATGTTGACCGGATTAGGGCGTATTACATATACAGGGAGAGAAGTATATAATAGAAGTATTTAATATTGAGAGGCATAGATAGTCAGAACCTTAAAAAATCAAATACTCGAGGGCATAGTTGTAGGGGTTTAAAAATGATGTGTGGGACAGTTGTTTTATAGAGAAAGTGCTGAGTGCCTGCAGGATAGGTGGTTGAAGCAGATACCAGAGTGGCTTTTCAAAAGCTTTTGGATTATGTACAGGCAGATAAGAGATGGTCTTGGCATTGTGTTCGACACAGACATGATGGGCCAAAGGGCCTGGTTTTGTGTTGTACTGCAGCAATTGCTTCCCTCCATCCCGCTTCCCCTCAGTTTGCAGTTTTTAATTTCATGACATACACCTCCAAGGTTTAATTGAATTAGTACCCATTATCGTACGCGACCAGTAACCAAGCTATGAAGGGGATTGGCCTAACCACAGGTCCGCCCCAGGTTATGTACATCACATTTGAGTGTAGCTGTATATACGGACGAGCTGTTCGGAGACCGGAGGGATGGATTTGCCGTGGACTGCGGGATCCTCCTGCCGTGTGGGAACTGTGTGCTTTATCGTAATGGTGGATTTAAACACCCTGGTTTTAACTGCACATTGTCCTTGGTTGGCTTATATCTTTATTTGAAAACGCACACCTTTAGATTCAGGGATAGTTTCTTCCCAGCTGTTATCTGGCAACGGAACCATTCCCTTTACAACTAGAGAGCAGTCCTAAGCTAATATCTACCTCATTGGAGACCCTCTGACTATCTTTGAATGTATTTTACGGGACTTCATCTTGCACTAAAACTTCTTCACGTTATTTCCCTTTATCATGTATCTGTACACTGCGGGTGGCTTGATTGTAATCGTGTATTGTCTTTCTGCTGACTGGTTAGATCGCAGCACAAGCTGTTGTACATTGGTACTCATGATGACAAACTAAATTCAAACCTAAATATATTGCCGGGAATCCGCTTTTCTGACCTGCGAATTGTCCAGCTTCTGAACAGGTTCTTGGGAGCAGAACCCTGTCATAACCCAGGGAGGAATTGTCTGTGCACCTTCTGTACCTGTCAGTTATTTATTTTCAGCTTCCCCCTTGGGTCTTCCTTTAGCTCATTCCAATTCCCAGGTCAAATGGAAGTACTTTGCTCCCTCCCTCTGCCTATCCTGTTTGTTCTTGGCCACATTAAAGATGTTGGAGAAATCCCTGCCACTGTTCTGAACTCTATGGCTAATTGCACATTGCAGGGTGGTGTTTTGCCACCTGAAGCTTCCCTGATGCACCCCTTTTAATACACTGTGACTATCAGCTCTCCAGCTAGCATTAGAATACAGTGTTTACATCTGTCAGGACGTTCAGCAGCCCTTCCTCCACATGACTTGGTTTTGGGCTCGAGGGACCATGCAGAACAGAACAGAACAGCAAGGCCACTGCTCTTATGTTGTTGGGGAATAACCCACGGGATGCTGAAATGGGTCAGGAATTTTAGGCCGGCAGAGGTGATGACTTGGATGGAATTACTGTGCTTTTAAATGGTATGAACATGTTGAAGAGAAAAGAGGAAAAATAAACTAGGATAACATTTTGGAGCTAACCACTATGGTAAATAGGGCCATAGATTGTAATATAAAGGAACAACTGCAGATGCTGGTTTATTCCAAAGATAGACACAAAATGCTGGAGTAACTCAGTAGGTCAGACAGTATCACTGGAGAAAATGAATAAGTGACGTTTCTGGTCGGGACCCTTCTTCAGTAAAAGCACTGTCCCACTGTGCGAGTTCATTCAAGAGTTCTCCCGAGTTTGCCCTGATTCGAACTCGGAGATTTACGGTAATGGCCGGTTGTAGGTACTCGGGGCTCTCGTGGACATTTTTCAACATGTTGAAAAATCTTCACGAGTCTTCCCAAGTACCTGTTGTTAGCGTTATGAGCCGCTAAGAGATGTCCCCGAGCTCCGACGTACCCGCTACGTACATTCTATGTGCTTCCACAAGTTTTTTTTTAAAACTCGGGAGAGCTCTTGAATGAACTCATACAGTGGGACAGGGCTTTACGGTCTGCAGAAGGGTCCCGACCTGAAATGTCACCGATCCATGTTCTCCAGAGATGCTGCCTGACCCGATGAGTTACTCCAGCATTTTGTGTCTTATCTTTGCAGGTATCAAGGTGACCACCCTTATTAATAGTTTAGTTTTTGTCACATTATTTGATGCTTCCAGCTTTCTTATGAATTTTTTACTACTGTTGGATGAAAACTGGGAACCTGCAGCCGTGCATTGCCCAAGATAGACGCATCGAGCAGTAGCGATATATGGATGGAAATCACACAGATGGCTTCTGCAACTGGTTAACTGTCTGAGCTTCAGGCACTAATTGTGCCTCCGATCCAGACGCATTTACATGGCCATTCAATACTTTTTCATTTGTCTGTTTATTCATCTTTTATTTTGCTGTGTATCCACATATCAGAATATCAAAGTATAAAACATCTTCCATTCTATAATGGCACGTGGACAGAAGCTGTGAAACATGTTTCCCCATGTCCTCGATTAAGCTTTTTTAATGTTGTTTTTCAGAAATAACTTGTACTGAGATTCCCAGGCCTGCCTAGGTCTTATTCATAATTGAATAATGCTATACAGGAACACCTACAGAAACTGTCTTTCCAACCATTCTGTCTCAAATTATCGCACTTTTATAATTGGTATTGATACTCTTCCCACTTTTAAAACCATTATTCTACTCCCAGAGCCTCATCTTAGCTGTTGTTTGCTGTGGTCAAATAGCTTTCAGATTTTTTTTCCATAATGCTGAAGAAAAAACAATCTTCAGCAGTCTGAAGAAGGGTCTCGACACGAAGTGTCACCTATTCCTTTTCTCCCGAGATGCTGCCTGACTCGCTGAGTTACTCTATTTTTGCGTCTATCTTTGGTGTAAACCAGCACCTGCAGTTCCTTCCTACACATAAAAACGTTGTCATTTCCTGTTCAAACTTTGCAAACTTTATCCTCAATGGTCACTGTTGGCTTGTCAACAACTGACGACCAGCCCTTGATTAGTCACTTGGGCCGCGAGTTTTGTGCAGTTTTTATATTGTTACTTTAGCCGGATAGCTGATCCCGTTTGCTCTGTGAAAAGTTTTACTCTTCATATAAGTTCATGTCAAAGGAGCAGAAGTAGGTAATTCAGCCAATCGAGGCTTCTCCGCCATTCAATCATGGATAACCTACCTTTCCCTTTCAACCTCATTCTCCTGCCTTCTCCCCATAACCCTTGACACCCTTACCAATCAGGTACCTGTTAATCTCCACCTTGGAAATACCCAATGACTTGGCCTCCATGGCCGACTGTGGCATTGAATTCCACAGATTCATCCTGTGGAAATTCTTCCTCGTCTCTTTTTTAAAGGTACGTCCTTTTATTCCGAGGCAATGGCCTATGGTCTTAGACTCTCCCGCTAGCAGAAACATAGAAAATAGGTGCAGGAGTAGGCCCTTGTAATGAGTGGAGTTGTACACACATCAAAATACCACACATATATTAAATTCCACTTACGGCATTGGTCTGCAGAACGTTCCAGTACCTAACAGTTACTCAGACTGAATTATGTAAGCAAACTCTTGGTAATATAAATCGCATATTAGGTGGAGCAACTACTGACAAGCACTACAATTGGTTAGTTAGAAATAACCAATCTTCAGCCATTCAATATGATCATGGCTGATTATCCAAAATCAGTACCCCGTTCCTGCTTTCTCCCCATATCCCTTGATTCTGTTAGCCCTTAGAGCTATATTTAACTCTCTCCTGAATACACCCAGTGAATTTGCCTCCAGTGTCTTCTTTGGCAGAGAATTCCACAAATTCACAACTGGTTGAAAAAGTTTTTCCTCATCTCAGTTCTAAATGGCCTCATCCTTATTCTTAAACTGTAACCCCTTGGTTCTGGACTCTCCCAACATCAGGAAAGTTGTTCCCGCATCTAGCCTGTCCAGTCTCTTAAGAATTTTATATCTTTCTATAAGATCGCCACTCATCCTTCTAAATTCCAGTGAGACATCCTCTCCCACTCTATCCAGGCCTTCCACTATTAGGTAAGTTTCAATGAGGTCCCCCCTCGTATTTCTAAAATATCAAACGCTCATGTTAACTGAATCATGCCTGGAAACATTCTTGTAAACCTGGACCCTCTCTAGCGCCAGCACATCCTTCCTCAGAATTGGGCCCAAAACTGCTCACAATACTCTAAATGTGGCCTGACCAGTGTCTTATAGATCCTCGGGATTACATCCCTGCTTTTATGTTGGTAGCCTGTTTCTGTTGTGTACTATAAAATGGTCTTCAAGCATGTTCCACAAGCTACTTCAGCTGTATTTTTTTTATGTTACAAGTTTATATACCTGTTTAACCATTTGCAATCAGAGGATAATTCCAGACATAGAAACGCTGGGTTATTTAGCATAAGGTTGAGCAAGGAGCATGTTTAGATCATGGTAAAATTGTGATCTGCTCATCCAAAGTGGCAGGAAGTCTGTTTTAACACTGTGGCAATAGTGCCACCTACAGAGATGAAAACTGATAATGTTTTATACGGAGACACAACCTAAAGTTTCAGTAATACTTTTCATTACCATTGGATTACCATTGGTAGGGAATTGAGGAATGCTGTGGAACAGAGGGATCTAGGAATAACTGTGCATAGTTCCCTGAAGGTGGAATCGCATATAGATAGGGTGGTAAAGAAAGCCTTTGGTATGCTGGCCTTTATAAATCAGAGCATTGAATATAGGAATAGGGAAGTAATGTTAAAATTGTACAAGGCATTGGTAAGACCAATTCTGGAGTATGGTGTACAATTTTGGTCGCCTAGTTATAGGAAGGATGTCAACAAAATAGAGAGAGTACAGAGGAGATTTACTAGAATGTTGCCAGGGTTCCAGCAATTCTGTTACAGAGAAAGGATGAACAAGTTAGGTCTTTATTCTTTGGAGCGCAGAAGGTTAAGGGGGGACTTGATTGAGGTCTTTAAAATGATGAAAGGGATAGACAGAGTTGACGTGGATACGTTTTTCCCATTGAGGGTAGGGAAGATTCAAACAAGAGGGCATGACATGAGAATTAAGGGACAGAAGTTTAGGGGTAACGTGAGGGGGAACTTCTTTACTCGGAGGGTGGTGGCTGTGTGGAATGAGCTTCCAGCAAAAGTGGTGGAGGCAGGATCGATTTTAACATTTAAAAGTAAAGTGGATAGGTACATGGACGTGAAGGGAATGGAGGGGTATGGTCTGAGTGCAGGTAGATGGGACTAGGGGAAAACAAATGGTCGGCACGGACTGGAATGGCTGAGAGGGCCTGTTTCCGTGCTGTAATTGTTATATGGTTATATGATTGCCCCTTGCGGTAAGGAAATGGGGTGTGTGATGGGGTAGTTAGAAGGAAAGAGAATAAAGAGGTGTTGAACCAGGTGACTCGGCCATTATCAAGTTCAGATCTTAATCACTTGGTGATAGGGCTACTGCCTTGCATCGCCAGAGACCCGGGTTTGATCCTGACTCTGGGTACTTATGTGTACGGAGTCCGTACGTTCTCCCGTTGACCTGCGTGGGTTTTCTCTGAGATGTTCAGTTTCCTCCCACACTCCAAAGATGTACAGGTTTGTTGGTTAATTAGTTTGGTATGAATGTAAAAAATCGTCCCCAGCGTGTGTAGGGTAGTGTTAATGTGCGGGGATCACTGGTCGGTGCGGACTTGGTGTGCCGAAGGGCCCGTTTCTGTGCTGTATTCTCTAAACCAAACTAAACTAAAACTGCCATTTCTGACATTATCTGCTGGAATTGGGAAATGTTTTAAGATGGGAATGGTGTTGGTTGGTGTGTGGTGTCAGGACATTTATTGGTCAAAACTAGGAGTCTCATCTCTGAGACTATCTGTCATGTCCCCAGGAACAGAGGTATCTTTGCCAACTCTTTCACATTTGCTTCTTTGCTACAACCATGTTATTCTGTTAACATAAACATAGAAACATAGAAAATAGGTGCAGGAGTAGGCCACTCGGCCCTTCGAGCCTGCACCGCCATTCAATATGATCATGGCTGATCATCCAACTCAGTATCCCGTACCTGCCTTCTCTCCATGCCCTCTGATCCCCTTAGCCACAAGGGCCACATCTAACTCCCTCTTAAATATAGCCAATTAACTGGCCTCCACTACCCTCTGTGGCAGAGAGTTCCAGAGACTCACCACTCTCTGTGTGAAAAAAGTCTTCCTCATCTCGGTCTTAAAGGATTTCCCCCTTATCCTTAAGCTGTGACCCCTTGTCCTGGACTTCCCCAACATCGGGAACAATCTTCCTGCATCTAACCTGTCCAACCCCTTAAGAATTTTGTAAGTTTCTATAAGATCCCCTCTTAATCTCCTAAATTCTAGAGAGTATAAACCGAGTCTATCCAGTCTTTCTTCATAAGACAGTCCTGACATCCCAGGAAGCAGTCTGGTGAACCTTCTCTGCACTCCCTCTATGGCAATAATGTCCTTCCTCAGATTTGGAGACAAAAACTACGCAATACTCCAGGTGTTGTCTCACCAAGACCCTGTACAACTGAAGTAGAACCTCCCTGCTCCTATACTCAAATCCTTTTGCTATGAACGCTAACATACCATTCGCTTTTTTCACTGCCTGCTGCACCTGCATGCTTACTTTCAATGACTGGTGTACCATGACACCCAGGTCTCGCTGCATCTCCCCATTTCCTAATCGACCACCATTTAGATAAGTCTGATTTCCTGTTTTTCCCAACAAAGTGGATAACCTCACATTTATCCACATTATACTGCATCTGCCAAACATTTGCCCACTCACCCAGTCTATCCAAGTCACCTTGCAGTCTCCTAGCATCCTCCTCACAGCTAACACTGCCCCCCAGCTTATTGTCATCCGCAAACTTGGAGATATTGCCTTCAATTCCCTCATCCAGATCATTAATATATATTGTAAATAGCTGGGGTCCCAGCACTGAGCCCTGCGGTACCCCACTAGTCACTGCCTGTCATTGTGAAAAGGACCCGTTTACTCCTACTCTTTGCTCAGTTAACATTTGAACTTTCTGTTTCTGACTTTTATTTGATTTGCCAATGCTATCATTTTGGGAAACAGCTATAGTTGCTGGTTTAAATTTAATCTCATTCAGTAATCTGGTACAAAGTAAGCTTGCTTTTAGTATCTCTGATCTTAAATGCCATTTCCAGTGGCACGGTGACGCTGCGGCAGACTTGTTGACATACTGCGTCAGAGACTCGGGTTCAATCCTGACTACGGGTGCTTGTCTGTACGGAGTTTGCATGTTCTTGTGACCTCTGTGGGTTTTCCCCGTTTTGTCCCACACTCCAAGGACATATGGGTTTGTAGGCTGATTGCCTTAGTATAATTGCAAATTGTCCCTAGTGTTTGTAAGATAGTGTTAGAGTGCGTGGATCGCTGGTCAGCGCGGACTCAGTGGGCCAATGGGCCTGTTTCCGTGCTGTATCTCTAAACAAAATAAAAACTAAGCAGGGTATTTGAGACCCATAGGAGTCTAAAGGTAAAATTAGCAGTAGTTAGGAATGGCAACTGCCCATTGCTTAGTATGTGCACATTTTTCTAAGGATAGCATGGTACAGAGTTTAAGTGAAGGGTTACCAAACTTCTGCATGGTAATACTCCCGGATATTACCTGCTTAACCACTGATCCCTATTATATATTCGCTCTCAGTAGTTAGCCTTAGTTGTGAGGGATCCTGTGGTACTTTTGAACATTAACCAAGGGAGTATTACCCAGTATCATGGCCAATATTTATCTTTGACAGCATTTGTGAAATATACTCCTAAAAATAGCAATGACATAAAGTTGTCTGCTGTGTCCAAACTAGCATTTTCTACACTACAACAATTGTGATATCGAAGTGTAGAAGTTGGCAGGTCATGTGGGCAGTTATATAAGACATTGGTGAGGCTGTATTTAGAGTGTAGTATTCATTTCTGGGCACCATGTTGCAGGAAAGATGTTGTCAAGTTGGAAAGGGTACAGAGAAGATTTACGAGGATGTTGCCCGGATTCGAAGGTCTGAACTGTAGGGAGAGGTTGAGTTGGCTGGGTCTCTATTCATTGGATTGCAGGAGGATGAGGGGTGGTCTTAAAGAGGTGTATAAAATCATTAGAGGAATAGATCGAGTAGACGCACAAAGTCTCTTGCCCAGAGTAGGGGAACGGAGAACCAGAGGACATAGGTTTAAGCTGAAAGGGGAAAGATTTAATACAACTCTGAGGGTTAACTTTTTCCACACAATGGGTGGTGGGTGCCAGAGCAGGTAGTTGAGGCAGGGACTAATACAATGTTTAAGAAACAATTGGACAGGTTCATGGATAGGACAGGTTCGGAGGTATACTGGCAAAATGCAGGCAGGTGGGATTAGTGTATATGCTACATGTTGCTCAGTGTGGGCAAGTTCGGCCGAAGGACCTGTTTCCACGCTTCATGACTCTTATGTGCAAGACTGCCTTTTGTAAAATGGGGAAATTCTATGAGCTATCAAACTTTATTATTTGAGTGTGGTTCTGTCTGTGAACCTTTTCTGCAGAATGTGAAGTTTTACTGAGGGCTTCACATACTACTGTGTACTTCATGCTCTAAGTCTACCGTCTTGAATCCCCCACAGATGGTGCGTGTAGCATGGCTGTTCTTATTTTCCAAGTTTATAGAGCTGTTTGACACAGTAAGTATGAAGATTCATTCTGATTTTTAAATACTGATCATACACATTTTCTATGCGTTTTATGTCTTTGGTACAACTAGATTGCATTTCAATGGATTACTTCCTATTTGTAGGTGTCTGTAAATATTTCCTGTGCAGTTATTTTCTTTTCAAATCAAAAGATGACCAGCTACCAGCTCCCAGTTTCTTCTACCAAGTGAATGCAGGTTGAGATTACAAAGGGAATCTTTGATAGGAGATGGAGGTCTTGCTTGTTAGAACATAACCCCCTTCAGAACTAATTAATTTCTACCCATTGAATAAAAATCCCTCCACTTCATTTCAAACACTCTGCTCCCTCCTCCCCACACCCCCCTGGTTTTCTGATTAGGGATTAACCTATTTTGGTACGAAGAATTCAGTCATGTCTCTGAATACTTAATTAATGTAGCTAGATTATTGTAGAATGGAGCACAGGAATGGGCCCTTCAGCCCACAAATTCTACGCTGAACATGACACCAAGCTAAACCAATCTCATCTGCATGTACGTAACCCACATCCCTCCATTCTCTGCGTATCTGTGTGCCCATCTGAAAGTGCCGGAAATGCTACCATTGTTTTTGCTTCCACCAGCAATCCAGGTAGCACATTACAACCTTTCCCACTACCCTCTGTGTAAAAACAAAACTTGCTTGTTGCATCTCCATTAAACTTTGTCCCTATTATTTAGGTTTATGTCCTCCAGTCTATGACATTTCCATCCTGGGGAAAGAGGTTCTGAATGCCTACATTATGCTGACATTATGAGCCGGGTGATTACATTGTCATTGATCCATTGTTTTCTGTACAGTGCACTGCGTGACATCATTCTGTTTCAATATCTTAGGTATTCTTTGTTCTGCGGAAGAAGAACAGCCAGATTACCTTTCTTCACATCTTTCACCACTCGATCATGCCCTGGACCTGGTGGTGGGGAGTCAAGTTTGGACCAGGTACACGGAGAGAGCATTGTTTCTTTGATTAAACTAAAGGTTATAAGGAATAGGAGCAGAATTAGGCCATTCGGCCCATCAAGTCTACTCCGCCATTCAATCATGTCTGATCTATCTCTCCCTCCTAACCCCATTCTCCTGCCCTTACCCCTGACACCGTACTAATCAAAAATCTATCTATATCTGCCTTAAAAATATCTACTGTCTTGGCCTCCACAGTCTTCTGTGGCAAAGAATTCCACAGATTCACCACCCTCCGACTAAATAAATTTCTCCTCATCTCCTTTGTAAAAGACCATCCTTTAAATTCTGAGGCTATGACCTCTGGTCCAAGACCCTCCCACTTGTGGAAACATCCTCTCCACGTCCACTCTATCCAAGCCGTTTACGATGCTGTATGTTTCAATTAGGTCCCCCCTCATTCTTCTAAACTCCAGCGAGTACAAGCCCGGTGCTGACAAACGCTCATCGGAGGTTAACCTTCTCATTCCTGGTATCATTCTTGTAAACTTCCTGTGGACTGGCAATGTTTGGTATTGGCATTTTGTGTTCTAATGGCTGACTGTGTGCTTTCTGCAGGTGGTATGGGATCCTTCCATGCCATGGTGAACTCGATCGTCCACGTCATCATGTACTTCTACTATGGCCTGTCTGCAGCTGGTCCAACGTTTCAGAAATATCTCTGGTGGAAAAAGTACATGACAGCCATCCAACTGGTCAGTGCCACCATTTTGGCATCCTGATGTGACGGGAATGGGTGTGTGTAGTGTCCCTTCTTTAGTGTAGACTGTTACTTGG
Source organism: Okamejei kenojei (assembly GCA_035221665.1). Classification (NCBI taxonomy): domain Eukaryota; kingdom Metazoa; phylum Chordata; class Chondrichthyes; order Rajiformes; family Rajidae; genus Okamejei; species Okamejei kenojei. The sequence goes on along the minus strand of CM069140.1, from coordinate 63,196,186 downwards.
TATGGGGAAGTGGGAGTTGCGAGGAGATGCTCGACTCGCAGCTGCGTACTTTGTTCCAGGAATAAATGGTGTGGAAATCATTAGTCGAATGTCGAGAAGTTGAGGCCATTTGAACTCTAGCCAGCCTCAATTTAAAGACTGGCAGTATGGAAAAGCTAAATGGACATTTCTAAAAACTGTAGAGATTAAAGACAAAAACCTTCCAATAATAATAATAATGTTGAAACAAGGAACTGTGGATGCTGGTTTGACTGGAGTCTGAAGAAGGGTCACGTCCCGAAACGCCCCTTATACATGTTCTCCAGGGATGGTACCCGACTCGCTGAGTAGTTTAGTTTAGAGATACAAACGGGTCGGCGCCGACCACTGATTTCCCCACAAACTGACACGACCCGACACACACTAAGGACAATTTACAATTTTACCAAGCCGATTAGCCTGCAAACCGGTCTGTCTTTGGAATGTGGGAAGAAACGTACAAACTCCATACAGGCAGCACCCGTAGTCAGGATTGAACCCGGGTCTCTGGCTCTGTGAGGCAAGTCTACTGCTGCACCACCGTGCCACACCTTCAGTTACTTCAACCTGTCAATAATAATGCCACATTTTATACAATACTTTTCATGACCGAACAAGTTGCTTTGCAGCCTATGGTCCAATTTGAAGCACAGGAAGGTAATGCTTGGGCACCAAGGTCCCACAAACAGCAATTAAATAATTACCATTTGCTGGTGATATTGGATAGAACCATAGAATACTCCAGCACAGGGGGCTGATTGGTTCATTATCACAACTATACAATCAACCTCCAAAGACCAGGTCTTTTTTTTTCCCACCTTGCACTATGTTTCACTAATTACTCAATCTGTTTGTGCCAACCTTTCTGTCATTAAGATCCCAAGAATGGGTGGCACAGTGATCCAGCTGGTCAACTGCTGCCTCAGTGCTGGAATTCTGTGTGGAGTTTGAAAGTTCTCCCTGTGACTGTGTAGGTTTCCTCGGGATGCTCTGGTTTCCTCCCACATCCCAAGAACATGCGGTAATTGGCTTCTGTAAATTGCCCTATTACCTCTACAGGGGTATCAAATGACATGTCGAACAAAAGACTCTAAACCAAGGTTTAGTACAATTTAATGTTTATTAACATTTGAGTAACTTAAACATGCACGCAACCTATTGACCTAATAACCTCATTTACTTTACTATTTCAACTTATCATTTCTTAAACTAAATCACAAAACCTATGACACTGACTCGGATATTGCCCACATGAGTGAATTAACCAGATTCATTCTGTTCGTAGGCAGTTATTTTGTTTATTCATCCAAGTGTTGAATAACCAAAAGGCATCTTCATTCCTTATCAGGCTAGAGAGTTTGTAATTATGTTGCCTGTTCATGTTTTCATTCTCATCACACAGTTACTTTACAAAATAGCTGTTCCCAGACATCTTATCTTCTCAAGGCCACACTGCAGTCATGAAGTTACCTTCAGCTCTGCTCTCACCTAGATGTCCATCACGTGACCATTTTCACAGTGCTTCACAGTTCTCCTGGTCCCAGTGTTTCTCGGTGTCTTCCCAGCTGGTAGCATACTTCCATAGCTGGTCAAGATACAAGTCTCCGGCTACATATCACCTCTGATCCATTGAGCGTTTAGGATCGAAATAAACCTTGGCCATATTTCATCTCGTACATGTAAATATCCAAGTCTTTGCCATGTTACAATTTTCTACAAAAGACAGTCATGCAAATAGTATTTAAAAATCATTCGTAACTGTCATGATGTCATGTTGTTACTTGTGGGCGGAGCATCAAGGCAAATAACTCATATGTGAATACTTGGCCAATAAACGTACTTAGAAAAACTATTACGCTACTCTTAAAGCATCAATTCCCTCACCCTTTACCTTATCTATACATGTGTCTCTCTGCTTGTCTCTAATTTGTCAGTTCTTACTTGTTCTTCTCTAACATTTGTCCTTTCTGATCTTTGATTACGTTTCTGCAGGTACAGTTCCATGTTTAGCTTTCTCCCTATTCCCACTTTCTAACATTTAAACATCATCAATACATACATTCAATATGTTAAAATTAAAACCATCACAATGATAGCAATGTGGGAGGCAATCCTCACCCACGGGTGAATTTGTACATTTGTGCCCCAGTTCCAAATATCGTCCCACCAGCTGGTTTCCTTAATTTATTTTTTATATTCTTCTCAAAATTAGCGGTCAAATTTCTTTCTTCCCTCCTTCCCATCCCCCTTCCCAGCTCACCCACAAAGCCTACTGTCTCCGCCTCTTCCTTTTTTCCTCCGCCCCCCCACATCAGTCTGAAGAAGGGTCTCGACCCGAAACAATGCCTATTCCTTCTCTCCATAGACGCTGCCTCACCCGCTGAGTTTCTCCAGCATTTTTTGTCTATCTTCTGTAAGGGGTTAAGCAGTTAACAAAACAAGAACAAAATCATACAAACTTTAATGGAAGCATTTGACTTTACTTTAAAGCAGAGGATGCTGGAAGTTATTGATCAAGTAAATATTCACCATGTTAAAAATGAAAGAACCCCACATCAGCAAAACTCCACTAATCTGGGTCCTTCCAGTGATAAATGTTGATGTTCTGCGCCTAACCCCTGCTTACACACACTCAAGTGAGCTGCTCGACAATCTCTGGCGTAGTGTCCCTCTCGACCACAATTGTAACACTGACTCCGATATATCGGACACTCATTCCAATCGGTTCTCTGATCTTGGTTTCGTTCCCTCCCTGACAGGGATTTGTATGGAGATGGCGAACCCCAGTAACCATTGTCGCCTCTTTCTCTGGACTTTCCCTCATTTTCCACACTGGACTTCTGTCCTGGGTTTTAATAGGATTCATTCTTCCCTCCTCGTTCATTTTAAACTTTGTAACTTCTCTAACCTCCTTTTCCCAAGCCCGGATGAAACATTTCAATACCCATGCTTCTGTGTGAGTTGGGTCACTTGGCTCAAAGCTTTCGTATGCTTATCTACTATCATCTGTGGAGTGTGCTACCAGGGTCCTGGTCCATCTATTATCATTAGGTGTCTGTAAGTGTCGCCGGTCCATACCTGGTCCATATACTTCATTAAAATGTACCCATAATCAGCTGGCATAAGCTGTAGGGTGTACCCCTTCTTTCTGTGTACATTTATTCAAACCCTCCACTGGGTCTGTTTTATCACTTCCCACCACCGTCAGTGTGGCTTCTTTCATGGCCTGCAGGCTGCCTCCCCCAGTGTTCTGAGGCTCCGGTAATGCTGTGTATATGATAGGGCTGAGACATGCAAGCAGGAGTTTTTTTTTCTTCTCCTCCTAATCATCTAGCCCATGCCTATCTTTCTGCTGGCGGACACGATCAAACAGCTCGTGAGGGTCAGCAGAAAGTTTGAAGACTGGGATGCTTTTTGCTCTTTCAGACAGTTGTGCCACTGTCAGTGATGTGCTAGATGTTATTTCCCTGTGACCTGCCTGTGCCCGACGATCTGTCCGGCGTGTGGTAAATGAATTAATAAGGACGTGTTCAATGGATAGTGTTATGCCCTGACCTTCATCACAGGGGGGCTGAGGTCCCAAATCCCACTCCGGTTCTCCAAATCCCACTCGATATCTCCGGGCTATCATCCAACTCTCCCTAATCTAGTTCACTTTGCTCCTCAAATTCTTCCGCAGTTCCGAAAGTGCACATCATACCTCTTTGCACTGAGAGCTGCGCCTTTAACCTGTCTGTGTTATATTGACACTTGACATGATCAGCTGGTTTATACACATCTTCCCTTCCTACTTTTAGGAGGGCGTTTATCATTGCTAGGTTTATGCATTTTTCTGCTGCTGCTGCTGCAGTCACCGTTCCCTCCTTCCCCCCCCGATAAATCTGATCAAACTGTTTGAAATTGATTCAAGCGCAATTTCTTTTTCCCATAACTCACACATACCACTGGCTATTGCTGTAGCCTTACAAAGCTTTGAGGTTTGTTTTGCTTGACTTTTCCTTCCTTCCTTCCCAATATTTCTGTCCCACAGGTCCCGGACCCTCCATTATTTTACTTACAAACCCGATCCATTTATGATCTAGGTATTCCCGGAGCACTTGTTCCCATTCTGGGCACAGGGCCATTATTGTACTATTTCTGAATCCTATCCAAAGAGCTTGGGAGGTGACCCGGGTAAGGATCCGGTGGTTCCCATGTGCATTCAGGAGTGCGAATGGACGACCTTTGAATCCTTAAAGACCACCTTCCCCACTAAATTCCCACCCAGTCCCACTGAGTCACTTCACAAGAGGTATGCTGAACACCCCTCAAGGCAGACTTGCAGAGTTTACCCCCGCCCCAGGACAATTTATTTCCTCTTCAGCCACTTTACGACCTCTACGACCAGTTTTGTCTGTAATTTGGGCACGGTGCGACCACGAATATTTGACCACTCAACCGTGCTCACCCGGGGACGCCAAAATGTTGACCCTATTACCTCTATACAACTGACATGTCGAACAAAAGACTCTAAAAACAAGGTTTAGTACAACTTAATCTTTATTAACACTCGAATAACTTAAACATGTGTGCACACTATTGACTTCTAACAACTTCTCATTTACTTTACTATTTCAACTTATCACCTCTTAAACTAAATCACAAAACGCATGAGATATTGCCCACATGAATGAATTGACCAGATTCACTCTGTTGGTAGGGGGTAGTCTTTCCTGAGTTTCAGGCTCTGTTCCCTCCTTCTCGCCATGGTTGTTCCCTCGTGGTCTCTTTTCTTTTATACTAATTTTCCTTAACTCCTAAAGGAAGCCTTTGTTCTAACCCAAGGCTCTCACAATTCTGGTCAATCATTTTAAGTTGTCACTCATTCAAGTACTGAATAAACAAAACGCATCTTCGTTCCTTATCACTATCAGGCTGGAAAGTTTGTAATTATGTTTCCGGTTCATATTTTTGTTCTCATCATAGTTCCTTTGCAAAATGGCTGTCCCCAGACACCTTACCTTCTCAAGGCCACACTACATAGCCATGAAGTTTCCTTCATCTCTGCTCTCAGCAGATATCTGTCAAGTGACTATTTCACAGGGCTTCTTTGTTCTCCTGTTCCCAGCCTCTCTCTCGCTCTCTACCTATTGTATTTGAGCTTGTTTTGATTTTCGACGAGATACAGCGTGGAAACAGGCCCTTCGGCCCACTGAGTCCCCGCCGACCAGCGATCGCAACTACACATTAGGACAATTTACAATTTTACTGAAGCCAATTCATCTACAAACCTGTATGTCCTTGGCGTGTTGGAGGAAACCGGAGCACCTGGAGAAAACCCACGCGGTCACGGGGAAAACACACAAACTCCGTACAAACAGTACCCATAGTCAGGATTGAACCCGGGCCTCTGGCGCTGTAAAGCAGCAGCTCTATCACTGCACCACTGTGTTGCCCCTTGTATTTATACAAAGTATTATCTGATTTCATTGGATACATACAAAACAAAGCTGTTCATTATACTTTGGTACATGCGACAATAATAAACATTCCAAAAAATAATTCCAATATTCACATTAAAATTCATATTAATCTCTCTTGAATCTCTGCAGTGAGCGTGATTGAGCCAACAATAAATTGGTATTGTTTACAAAGTAATGGTAGATGCTGGTTTACACCAAAGATAGACACAAAATGCCGGAGTAATTCAGTGGGCATCTCTGGAGAGAAGGAATGGGTGACGTTTCGGGTTGAGACCCTTCTCCTTCCGAGTTCAATTGTCAGCTTACTGTCCTGTGGTGAATATTGTGCCATATGTTTAACTTTATTTTCATTATCTTCCTTTTTCCTCTGTCTTTCAGGTCCAGTTCATTGTTGTCTCGCTGCACGTCAACCAGTACTACTTCATGGATCACTGCGATTACCAGTTCCCCATCTTCATCCACCTTGTGTGGATGTACGGAACATTCTTCTTTATCCTTTTTTCCAACTTCTGGTACCAGGCCTACACCAAGGGAAAGAGGCTGCCCAAGAGCACGGAACAGAAATGCAGAGGGGCTGTGAAGAACGGCAAGCCAGCAGCAGAAAACGGGGGGCACTTGTTGGAAAACGGGGAGGTGATGAACGGGAAGGTGAAGACAAAATAACAGGAGGATAGCTTTTTTTAAATAAACACCAATTATTGTATTTTTGTGTTTTGGAAAGTTTTCAGGAGGGAGGGTGCAACAAGTATCTGGTTTTGAACTTGACTTGAGAATTTCATGCAACCGATTAATCACTTTGGCACCGTGATGGCATTTAACCTGGGTAAAGATGTCCGACTTGATGTTTTAAGGATTCTCTGTAATTAACAAATGGCTTGTGGTTTATCGAGTCTGGATTTTGTTTGGATTCATTGCACTTGTTTAATTGGCATTGGGGGTGCAGGAATAAAGCAGACTGTATGACACGGGAGAGGAGAGTCTACACTTCTGACCAACTGGACCAGTTCAGCGCTGGTCTGTGCACGAGGCTACTCTTGCACAGCCTATATTTGGAGAGTTGAATGTGCAATTCTTTTCAGCCTCTGTTGTTATCCTACTCCACCAATGTTGGGATTTATAATTCCGCCAGATCTGCAAAGAACTAAAAGTGTCACGGTGTTGCCTTTTAACCCTTCGTCTGGAAACCTGCAGACAATAAAACCTGTAATGCTGTTTATTCTATCCACTATCATGCAGTTAAAAGCTGTGAGTGCTCTGAAATGGCCCACTCGGTCGGGTCTGTCTTTCATAATTTATAATATCTAGTTAAAAAAAAAAGAAAGCATAATTTTCCAATTTATGTAACATACTAATTATAATTAGAAGTTTTACACTTTTATTTGTTGGAATCGAGCAACGTTGCTGTATATTTTGGGAATGAAGGAAACCACAATATTTAAAAGAAATGGCTGCGTGTTGGAACAGTGTTAATGTTTTCCATACAGCAGGGATCAAATTTTATTAACATTTTGGGTTGGAGTAGGAGAGTCAATTATATATATTTTTTCACTTGCTGACTACCCTGTAGGTGATAAAACCCATGTGAATTCCCTTTTCCTTTTGATCTGTTATTGCTAGGGACCATACAATATGCCAAATGTGGGGTCGTTCTTAACACCCCTCCATTTAGAGTCGTAGATGTATCATGGCGAGCGAGATCTACTGAGGTGGACACTGTGGCTATAATTAGTCTGGATGCTTCGACCGTTGACACCAGCCTCCTTTATAGATAGTAAACGGAAGCAAAGTATAGCTGCTGTTTAATTAGTATTGCTTACATATTCCCCTTTACCTCGCTCCGAATAGCTTTCACCTTCTGTCTACTATCTCAACCTGATACTGCTGCATTAGGAGTCGGGTTGATGATGTGTACACACAATCTTTTCCTTGCAGTAGGTGCCAGCTGTGTGTGCTGATGAGTATCATGTGAAGCAGTCCTTGGGGATAAACTGCTGATGACACACCGCAGCTATACAGCTCCATTAGAAGAGGCTACAAAGTACAATACTTGAAAAGCAGTGCAGGTACATCTTTAGTTCTTTGCAAATCTTTTTCATACAGTTAAAACAGATCCCCGTGAGTGAAAGAACAGTGAAGGAAAATCTCTGGGATTATGATATCACAGGAGCAAGTTTCAATAGGAATTCTCTGACTGAAATAAACTCAATTTCAAAACTCGAGATGTGTTTTGATTTTATATTTTGTGTGTAACGGATCACGCGACCACTTGTATTACAGCTTTTCAACATGGATTCCAAGTATAAGGCTTATTCCTTTAATTATGTTTCTCATCTCCAAACCAGCGATTCTTGGTGATCTGTTGTTTCATGTTGTCTCATTTGAGTTGATTCCTGCACCTGAGAATTGTTGGAGGATTATTGTTTCTTTTCCAGTTTAATGTCATAATGATTGAATCCCCAAAGACTTTAGATTGTCATCATATGTGAAGAAGAAACTCTGGGTATACAGCCATCCCCGACCTGTGTAACGGTTACGTTTCGCAAACCTTTACGCAAGTCAGATTTTGCATAAATCGGAATCCCCATCCCCTGCCCAAAATAACTGGACCTGCAAAAGGGTCTCAAACTGAATCGTCATCTATCCACGTTCTTGAGAGAGATGCTGCCTGGCCTGCTGAGTTACCCCGCCACTTTGAGTCTTTTATTGAGAGTATTAACTGTCTCAGTGGCATTTTCTGCAGTGCACGGCTTTCTGGATCAGCAGACTTGAGTTCCGTCTTGCCATGGGGCACCTTCTGTGGTGCAGTGCATTCTACGGACGCCATTGCTGGCTTCAGTTCTGTTTCTCCGTTGGGGCACTTTCTGTGGCGCGTGGGTTTCTGGGTAAGCATTGCTAGCCTGTTTCCGAGTGTTGTGGAAATAACAAACTGCCCGAATTACTTACGTAATTTACATAAGCTCACACTTATGTAACTCAATGAATGTCTGTACCATACGGAAATGCTAAACAATTTGACCTGAGTTTCCAAACCTTGATTTCAAATGAAAAATTAAAGCATTTGCTCTGTACAATACTATCTGTTCAGAAATTGCCTTTCCATTCTGAGGCAACAGGACTCTCCTATTTGGGAGTAATGTCCATTTTAATCCACAGAGGAAACAGTTGCCAAGACATCCAGGTCCATCAGAGTAAAAAATAGTCTGGATCTGTTGGGCAGATTAAGAAATGGCAATTGCTTACCAGGTAAGAATAAACTGATTGAGAGTACAATCACTCCCCGAGACTCCAGTAAATATTCACACACACTCTCCACGTCTACCACTAAATGTTCACAGACAACAGCAAATGTTCGCACACTTCCTGGGTCTACGGTAAACATTCATATTTTGATAAATATGTTTCAACTTTTGGACTTGAATAATATAAAATGTTGCTAGAAATGTGGCAACTTTGTTCTCTCAGTCTAATGATTAGACTCTAATCTACCATTCCCACACTCTTATATTTAAGTGTGGTTGTGCCCATTTATAGTAAGATTATTACTGATTGTATGCGAAAAAGGAATTTTACTGTACCTAAGTACATGTGACAAAGTATAATAGATTACCTAGTGGTGGCACATCTGTTGTGCTGGAAGTACTTTGAGAGCTTGTGTGTGATGCAGATCAACTCCTGCCTGAGTAAGGAATGAGCCAGTCCTTCAAATGACCTACTGCCACAATGGATCGACAGCTGATGTGATCTCACTGGTGTTCTGCTTTGCACTCTCCTTGTGTAACTGGATTTGTGAGCTCCTCATAAGCAGACCTCAGTCAGTATGAATAGGCAACGACACCACCTCCTCGCTGACCATCAGCATCCGGGCACCTTAAGGTTGCATGCTCGGTCCCCTGCTCGACTTGCTTTATACACAGAACTGTGTAGGCAGACGCAGATCCAGTTCCACCTTTAAATTCACCAATGATACCACCATTATTGGACAAATAAAAGGGAATGATAAATCAGAGTATATGAAGGAGATCGATAATCTGATTGAGTGGTTCCAGAACAACAACCTCCCTCGCAACGTTAACAAGACTAAGCAGTTGATTGTTGAATTCAGGGAGAGCCGAGCGACTGTGCACCAGTCTTCAATAGTGACAGTGGAGAGCACCCTGGACACTTCTAGCATCTAGGTGTCAGAGGTTATGGGGAGAAGGCAGGAGAATGTGGTTAGGAGGGAGAGACAGATCAGCCATGATTGAATGGCAGAGTAGACTTGATGACCTAATTCTACTCCTATCACTCTGATGATGTTCAAATCCCAGTAGATTGATGCAATCACAAAGAACGACAGCTTCCTCAAAGGTTCATGAAGAATCAGCATATAGCAAATACTCCAACTAAACTTCTGATGTAAGGTGGAGAGAAAACTGACTGGTTGCACGTGGCCTGGTTCAGTAATTCAAATGCTCAACAACGAAGGAGGCTGCAAAAGAATGGTGGACATTGTCCAGCCCATCATCAGTATCGATTACTTCACCGTCAGCGATCTGCAGAAACCACTTCCTCAAGAAGGCAGCTGATAGCTTGAAGACCCACACCTGGCCACGCCTTCATCTTTCTGCTATCATCAAAAAAGTTGTTGCAGGACCCTGGGAACTGTTACCTCCAGGTTCAAGAACAGCTTCATCCCATCATCTGCCTGCCTGACTCTATATCTAGAGAAACATAGAAAATAGGTGCAGGAGGAGGCCATTCGGCCCTTTGAGTCAGCACCGCCATTCATTGTGATCATCGTCCCCTATCAATAACCCGTGCCTGCCTTCTCCCCATATCCCTTGACTCCACTAGCCCCTAGAGCTCTATCTAACTCTCTCTTAAATCCATCCAGTGACTTGGCCTCCACTGCCCTCTGTGGCAGGGAATTCCATAAATTCACAACTCTCTGGATGAAATTGTTTTTTCTCACCTCAGTCTTAAATGACCTCCCCTTTATTCTAAGAATGTTATTTCCGTGCTGTACGACTGGATGACTAATAACTGATAATTTATGGCTTTTGTCGTTGAGTTTAATGTGCCTGTAAACTTTATTCCTACAGTCCTGGTACGTATGATTACATGCTCTTGACAACAGGTCTTTTGCCTATTGCATGTGAGCTACTCCCATTTGCCTTCATCTGGTCCATATCTCTCCAAAACCTTCCTATCCAGGTGGCTGTCCAAATGTACCTACCTCAGCCACTTACTCTGGCATTGGTCAATGCACCATTATGTGTGAAAAATTGTGTTCCCTTTTTAAAATCTTTCCCCTCTTATCTTAAACCTAGGCCCTCTAGTTTTACATTCCCCTACGAGGAAATGAGTGTGGCTATTCAACTAATCTATTCCCCTCGTGAGTTTATAAACCTCGGCCTCCCGCACTGCAGGAAAGAAAGCCCCAGCCTATCCTTCAAACTCAAACCCTCCAGTCAAGATCGCAATTTTATAAAACATTTTTTTACAGTCATTCCAGTAAAATGATGCCCTTCCTCCAGTAGGAACGAATTGTATACAATACTCCAAATGTGGCCATACACAACATTGTCTTTTTCACTTTAAAAACGACTACAATTATAGTATGGTTAAAATAGTCTCCAAAGTGAAATAGAGATGCTGCATCTGAAAATGATCAAACATGAATGTACACAAACCCAGTTAGAAACATAGAAAAATAGGTGCAGGCGTAGGCCATTCAGCCCACCGAGCCAGCACCGCCTCTCAATATGATAATCTAAAATCAGTACCCCATTACTGCTTCTTCCCCATATCCCTTGATTCCTTTATCCCAGAATCAAATACACAGGACTAGATGTTAAGAAGTCCCTTGTGCCAGTAGGTGGGGAGCATTTCACGACATTCATTGATTGCTGAGAGTGGTGGACGCTCAACATCAGGGGGGGGGGGGGGGGGGCGGGGGGGGGGGGGTACGTATACGTATATCTTGGCCTGGGTAACCTTCAGGACAGCTGGGCACAGGACACATCATCAGTAGTGTACCCTTGCATCACTGGGTGTTTCGGCCTTTTATCACTATACACCCTCCACAAGGGCGGCCCGCTGCAGGATGATCAGCCCTCAGCGTGTGTCCTGTGTCAAACTGCCTCAAAGATTCACCATGACGCATTTGGGGCCCAGCATGGGTCTTTCCTCTTGAGCCAAATCCAAACAGCTGCTTCTTTCAGCCGCGTCTGAGAGTGATCTTATGGTCTTCTGCAGAGCCTGACCGTGGATTCCAAGCTCCTTCAGCAGTCTGATGGTAGATGACGCAACAAATCCTCTGCAACCCACTTCAACTGGATAAACGTTGATGTTCCAGCCACGCTGCCTTGCCTCTGCTGCAAGCTCTGTGTAGCGCAGCTTCTTACGCTCATAGGCCTCCACAACAGAGTTCTCCCATGGAACTGTGAGCTCTATGATGTAAGCAGTCTTCTGTGAAAGGGACCAGAACACCAAGTCTGGCCTGAGGTTGGTTGAAGCAATTTCAGGTGGAAAGATTAGTTGTCGGCCGATGTCCGCCAGCATCCTCCAGTCACGGGCCCTGCATAGGTTTCCTTCTTTGATCTAGTGGAAGGATGTTTCGGTGTTTTCTGTCCTTCTCGGACAAAGGTTGTCGCCCTTAAGTGGGAGGGGTTGCTTGCTCTCGGAGGCAAGGAGTTGGTCGCACACAGCCTGTTCTCAAGGGCTGTTGCCAGGCTTTTTAATACCTGATTATGCCTCCACGTGTATCTCCCTTGCGTGAGGTGGTCTTGCAGCCTACCATGATGTGTTTGAGGGTCGCTGGAGTTGGGCAGAGGGCACAGGTTGGATCCTCGCCGTACCACTGATTGAGGTTCTTTGGTGATGGAAGGACGTCGTATGTCGCTCTGATGATGAAGCTGATCTTGCTTGATTCCATTTCCCATAGGTCTTTCCAGCTGATCTTCCTCCGCTCCACACCTTCCCACTGCATCCATTGCCCCTGTTTGGCAAGAGAGACCGCCTTTGCACTTCTTGCGGCCTCCTCCTGTTGCCGCACCTCCTCAACCACCAATGTCCTCCGCTCTGATGTTGTGGCCTTTCGCCAAGTTGGTTTACTTGTCGTAAGGCCAAAGCCTCCTCTTCCCTGCTGCACTTGCCCCACGACGTCTTTGTGCCTCAGGGCTGATGAAGCTTGCTGTACTGCATCAGATGGTGTCCACTTCCGGCCGGTTACTAGGGGCGGCGCAACAGCACTGATGGTCTTGTCTCTAGAGTCCCTCAGTGTCATCTGGAGTCTTACTTTGGAAACACTTGTATTCCTCTGTTAGACTAGTGAGAGGTAGTTCCAGAACCCCTTTGCCATAGAGGCCGATGTTAGTTAGACATCGTGGGACACCGAGCCATTTCTTCGCGTATGAAGTTATGGTTCGCTCCATCTTCTCCACAGTTGTTATTGGAGCTTCATAAACGGTCAGTGGCCACATTGTGCGAGGAAGGAGTCCAAACTGTAGGCACCAGAGCTTCAGTTTCCCAGGCAGTAGGGTCTGATTGATGATCTCCAGGCCGTTGACAATTTCTTGCCTTAGCTGTTGCACCTGCTCTTTGTCCTTGAGACTTGCGTTGTACCATCTGCCCAGGCTTTTTACTGGCTGCTCAGACACTGTTGGTATTAGGTCGTCACCGATGCAGAACCTTGTGTCTCTAAGCACCCCCTTAACTATGGAGATGCTTCGAGACTTACTTGGTTTGATTTTCATTCGGGCCCACTTGATGTTCTCCTGCAGCTTTCCAAGTAGCCGCTTGGTGCATGCTGCAGTAGTGGTTATTGTTGTCATATCGTCCATGTATGCCCTGATGGGTGGCAGACGGAGCCAGCTCTGGTTCGTTCACCGCCCACCACCCATTTTGAGGCCCTGATGATGACTTCCATGGCCATTGTAAAGGCCAAGGGTGAGACTGTGCAGCCTGCCATGATGCCTACTTCCAAGCGCTGCCATGTTGTACTGAATTCAGCTGTTGTGAAGCACAGCTGCAGGTCTTGGAAATAGTTCTTGACCAGTGTGGTGATGAGCTCTGGTACATGGAAAAAGGCAAAAGATTCCCAAAGGAGTTCATGTGGAACTGAACCAAATGCATTGGCCAGATCGAGGAAGATCACATGTAGGTCTCTCTTGTCCTTCTTAGCTGCTTGGATCTGGTGCCAGATCATGCTTGTATGCTCCAAGCAGCCCGAAAAAAAAACCTGGAATTCCTGCTTTCTGTACAGATGTATCAATGTACTTGTTTGTTACCAGATAGGTGGATAGCCTTTGTGATACAATGCTGAAAAAGATTTTTCCCTCGACGTTGAGGAGACATATTGGCCGGAATTGGCTGATGTCTGATGCATCCTTTTCTTTAGGTATTAGTATGCCGCCGGCCCTTCGCCACACCTTAGGTATTGTTTGCTTCTTCCACACCACCCTCATGAGCTTCCATAAAAAGCGTAACACATCCGGTGCATTCTTGTAGAGCTTGTATGGTACTCCGTTTGGCCCCGGAGCTGATGCTGCTCTTGCTCGCCGGACAGTGTTCTCTACCTCTTTCCATTTCGGAGGGCTGGTGTCCAGGTTGAATTCAGGTGGTTGAATAGGTGGGATGTCATGTGGGATGACTAACTTCTCATGCCTTTTCGTGTCTTGGTGGGCCTTGTCCAGGTGTTCCTCCAATTCTCGTTTTGATGTTTTCAAAGTTCCACTTTTTTCCTTTGCGAAGAGGTCTTTGATGAACTTGAAAGGGTCTTTGTAGAACCGTGTTCTTGTGTGTTCTTTATTCTTGCGAAGTTTCCTCATGTTCTCTGCTTTTCGCAAGGTTGCCAATCGGCTCTTGATGTCCTCTTGGAGTAGCATGAGACCTTCTCTCTCTGCGTCAGTTGCTTTTTTCCATTGCTTTTTCAACTGTCTCCTCTCTCTGATTAGCCTCTCGATCTCCTGCTGCCTCCTGGACTTGATTGGTGTTGGTAACTTCTTTCCACCTCTCCCTTTACTTACCCCAAACCGTTCTTCTCCATAGCTGTAGATTATGTTGCCCATCCTTTCAAGCTTTTCCACTGCTGTGCCCACTTGTTGCTCCAAGATATGTATAAGGTCACTGTTGACCGTCTCCCACTCTTTCTTTTCAACAGCTTTGGGCCACTTCACTCCAGGTTTATGCCCTTTGATCTTTCCCTCCAATGGAGGTCTTTGTAGTTGTTGCGTGGGCTCCTCCACCGGCATTTCTGTGCTTGTATCACCCTCTTCAGTGACATGGGTGCTGATGCTCTGCGAACTTTGGTTTGTGTCCCGTCGCTGTGCTTCATTCGACTGATTTGACTGGTTGCTTCGTAAGAAGTACTGGTCAATGCGAGGCCCATGTCTCTGCTCTCTCAAGCACCTTTTCCTCCCTTGGTGGATCTTCAAGCCCATCATTGATGTTCTTTTCTCCCAACCACAGATGCACACCTGAAGTTTGTGTCCCGCAGCTGTTGTGGATGTCTCATGTGCCATGCTCTCCTTGTCCGTGGTCGTTGCCGTTCCTGGGTCTGTAACCGTGTTATCAATCGGTGAGCCATCTTGCGCCCCCGCTCTCGCAGGCTCTAGGGGTATTTCTTTTAATTTACTTTTCGTAGCATTTAGCGGGTGTCTCCAACTAGCTGAAACAGCTTTGGAGACTGCTGTCATGGGGAGCTAGCCCATGACGGCCCCATTGGGGTCTGTTCCCTCCTGTCAGCTGTCTCTCCAAGCTGCCACATGGACTTTCCCATGTTGTCAGCTGTCCTTTCACAGCAGTCACTGGATAAGTCCAGATTTTCAGAATCAAATACACAGGACTAGATGTTAAGAAGTCCCTTGTGCCAGTAGGTGGGGAGCATTTCACGACATTCATTGATTGCTGAGAGTGGTGGACGCTCAACATCAGGGGGGGGGGGGGGGGGCGGGGGGGGGGGTACGTATACGTATATCTTGGCCTGGGTAACCTTCAGGACAGCTGGGCACAGGACACATCATCAGTAGTGTACCCTTGCATCACTGGGTGTTTCGGCCTTTTATCACTATACACCCTCCACAAGGGCGGCCCGCTGCAGGATGATCAGCCCTCAGCGTGTGTCCTGTGTCAAACTGCCTCAAAGATTCACCATGACGCATTTGGGGCCCAGCATGGGTCTTTCCTCTTGAGCCAAATCCAACAGCTGCTTCTTTCAGCCGCGTCTGAGAGTGATCTTATGGTCTTCTGCAGAGCCTGACCGTGGATTCCAAGCTCCTTCAGCAGTCTGATGGTAGATGACGCAACAAATCCTCTGCAACCCACTTCAACTGGATAAACGTTGATGTTCCAGCCACGCTGCCTTGCCTCTGCTGCAAGCTCTGTGTAGCGCAGCTTCTTACGCTCATAGGCCTCCACAACAGAGTTCTCCCATGGAACTGTGAGCTCTATGATGTAAGCAGTCTTCTGTGAAAGGGACCAGAACACCAAGTCTGGCCTGAGGTTGGTTGAAGCAATTTCAGGTGGGAAAGATTAGTTGTCGGCCGATGTCCGCCAGCATCCTCCAGTCACGGGCCCTGCATAGGTTTCCTTCTTCTGATCTAGTGGAAGGATGTTTCGGTGTTTTCTGTCCTTCTCGGACAAAGGTTGTCGCCCTTAAGTGGGAGGGGTTGCTTGCTCTCGGAGGCAAGGAGTTGGTCGCACACAGCCTGTTCTCAAGGGCTGTTGCCAGGCTTTTTAATACCTGATTATGCCTCCACGTGTATCTCCCTTGCGTGAGGCTGGTCTTGCAGCCTACCATGATGTGTTTGAGGGTCGCTGGAGTTGGGCAGAGGGCACAGGTTGGATCCTCGCCGTACCACTGATTGAGGTTCTTTGGTGATGGAAGGACGTCGTATGTCGCTCTGATGATGAAGCTGATCTTGCTTGATTCCATTTCCCATAGGTCTTTCCAGCTGATCTTCCTCCGCTCCACACCTTCCCACTGCATCCATTGCCCCTGTTTGGCAAGAGAGACCGCCTTTGCACTTCTTGCGGCCTCCTCCTGTTGCCGCACCTCCTCAACCACCAATGTCCTCCGCTCTGATGTTGTGGCCTTTCGCCAAGTTGGTTTACTTGTCGTAAGGCCAAAGCCTCCTCTTCCCTGCTGCACTTGCCCCACGACGTCTTTGTGCCTCAGGGCTGATGAAGCTTGCTGTACTGCATCAGATGGTGTCCACTTCCGGCCGGTTACTAGGGGCGGCGCAACAGCACTGATGGTCTTGTCTCTAGAGTCCCTCAGTGTCATCTGGAGTCTTACTTTGGAACACTTGTATTCCTCTGTTAGACTAGTGAGAGGTAGTTCCAGAACCCCTTTGCCATAGAGGCCGATGTTAGTTAGACATCGTGGGACACCGAGCCATTTCTTCGCGTATGAAGTTATGGTTCGCTCCATCTTCTCCACAGTTGTTATTGGAGCTTCATAAACGGTCAGTGGCCACATTGTGCGAGGAAGGAGTCCAAACTGTAGGCACCAGAGCTTCAGTTTCCCAGGCAGTAGGGTCTGATTGATGATCTCCAGGCCGTTGACAATTTCTTGCCTTAGCTGTTGCACCTGCTCTTTGTCCTTGAGACTTGCGTTGTACCATCTGCCCAGGCTTTTTACTGGCTGCTCAGACACTGTTGGTATTAGGTCGTCACCGATGCAGAACCTTGTGTCTCTAAGCACCCCCTTAACTATGGAGATGCTTCGAGACTTACTTGGTTTGATTTTCATTCGGGCCCACTTGATGTTCTCCTGCAGCTTTCCAAGTAGCCGCTTGGTGCATGCTGCAGTAGTGGTTATTGTTGTCATATCGTCCATGTATGCCCTGATGGGTGGCAGACGGAGCCCAGCTCTGGTTCGTTCACCGCCCACCACCCATTTTGAGGCCCTGATGATGACTTCCATGGCCATTGTAAAGGCCAAGGGTGAGACTGTGCAGCCTGCCATGATGCCTACTTCCAAGCGCTGCCATGTTGTACTGAATTCAGCTGTTGTGAAGCACAGCTGCAGGTCTTGGAAATAGTTCTTGACCAGTGTGGTGATGAGCTCTGGTACATGGAAAAAAGGCAAAAGATTCCCAAAGGAGTTCATGTGGAACTGAACCAAATGCATTGGCCAGATCGAGGAAGATCACATGTAGGTCTCTCTTGTCCTTCTTAGCTGCTTGGATCTGGTGCCAGATCATGCTTGTATGCTCCAAGCAGCCCGAAAAAACCTGGAATTCCTGCTTTCTGTACAGATGTATCAATGTACTTGTTTGTTACCAGATAGGTGGATAGCCTTTGTGATACAATGCTGAAAAAGATTTTTCCCTCGACGTTGAGGAGACATATTGGCCGGAATTGGCTGATGTCTGATGCATCCTTTTCTTTAGGTATTAGTATGCCGCCGGCCCTTCGCCACACCTTAGGTATTGTTTGCTTCTTCCACACCACCCTCATGAGCTTCCATAAAAAGCGTAACACATCCGGTGCATTCTTGTAGAGCTTGTATGGTACTCCGTTTGGCCCCGGAGCTGATGCTGCTCTTGCTCGCCGGACAGTGTTCTCTACCTCTTTCCATTTCGGAGGGCTGGTGTCCAGGTTGAATTCAGGTGGTTGAATAGGTGGGATGTCATGTGGGATGACTAACTTCTCATGCCTTTTCGTGTCTTGGTGGGCCTTGTCCAGGTGTTCCTCCAATTCTCGTTTTGATGTTTTCAAAGTTCACTTTTTTCCTTTGCGAAGAGGTCTTTGATGAACTTGAAAGGGTCTTTGTAGAACCGTGTTCTTGTGTGTTCTTTATTCTTGCGAAGTTTCCTCATGTTCTCTGCTTTTCGCAAGGTTGCCAATCGGCTCTTGATGTCCTCTTGGAGTAGCATGAGGACCTTCTCTCTCTGCGTCAGTTGCTTTTTTCCATTGCTTTTTCAACTGTCTCCTCTCTCTGATTAGCCTCTCGATCTCCTGCTGCCTCCTGGACTTGATTGGTGTTGGTAACTTCTTTCCACCTCTCCCTTTACTTACCCCAAACCGTTCTTCTCCATAGCTGTAGATTATGTTGCCCATCCTTTCAAGCTTTTCCACTGCTGTGCCCACTTGTTGCTCCAAGATATGTATAAGGTCACTGTTGACCGTCTCCCACTCTTTCTTTTCAAACAGCTTTGGGCCACTTCACTCCAGGTTTATGCCCTTTGATCTTTCCCTCCAATGGAGGTCTTTGTAGTTGTTGCGTGGGCTCCTCCACCGGCATTTCTGTGCTTGTATCACCCTCTTCAGTGACATGGGTGCTGATGCTCTGCGAACTTTGGTTTGTGTCCCGTCGCTGTGCTTCATTCGACTGATTTGACTGGTTGCTTCGTAAGAAGTACTGGTCAATGCGAGGCCCATGTCTCTGCTCTCTCAAGCACCTTTTCCTCCTTGGTGGATCTTCAAGCCCATCATTGATGTTCTTTTCTCCCAACCACAGATGCACACCTGAAGTTTGTGTCCCGCAGCTGTTGTGGATGTCTCATGTGCCATGCTCTCCTTGTCCGTGGTCGTTGCCGTTCCTGGGTCTGTAACCGTGTTATCAATCGGTGAGCCATCTTGCGCCCCCGCTCTCGCAGGCTCTAGGGGTATTTCTTTTAATTTACTTTTCGTAGCATTTAGCGGGTGTCTCCAACTAGCTGAAACAGCTTTGGAGACTGCTGTCATGGGGAGCTAGCCCATGACGGCCCCATTGGGGTCTGTTCCCTCCTGTCAGCTGTCTCTCCAAGCTGCCACATGGACTTTCCCATGTTGTCAGCTGTCCTTTCACAGCAGTCACTGGATAAGTCCAGATTTTCAGAATCAAATACACAGGACTAGATGTTAAGAAGTCCCTTGTGCCAGTAGGTGGGGAGCATTTCACGACATTCATTGATTGCTGAGAGTGGTGGACGCTCAACATCAGGGGGGGGGGGGGGGGGGGCGGGGGGGGGGGGTACGTATACGTATATCTTGGCCTGGGTAACCTTCAGGACAGCTGGGCACAGGACACATCATCAGTAGTGTACCCTTGCATCACTGGGTGTTTCGGCCTTTTATCACTATACACCCTCCACAAGGGCGGCCCGCTGCAGGATGATCAGCCCTCAGCGTGTGTCCTGTGTCAAACTGCCTCAAAGATTCACCATTGACGCATTTGGGGCCCAGCATGGGTCTTTCCTCTTGAGCCAAATCCAACAGCTGCTTCTTTCAGCCGCGTCTGAGAGTGATCTTATGGTCTTCTGCAGAGCCTGACCGTGGATTCCAAGCTCCTTCAGCAGTCTGATGGTAGATGACGCAACAAATCCTCTGCAACCCACTTCAACTGGATAAACGTTGATGTTCAGCCACGCTGCCTTGCCTCTGCTGCAAGCTCTGTGTAGCGCAGCTTCTTACGCTCATAGGCCTCCACAACAGAGTTCTCCCATGGAACTGTGAGCTCTATGATGTAAGCAGTCTTCTGTGAAAGGGACCAGAACACCAAGTCTGGCCTGAGGTTGGTTGAAGCAATTTCAGGTGGAAAGATTAGTTGTCGGCCGATGTCCGCCAGCATCCTCCAGTCACGGGCCCTGCATAGGTTTCCTTCTTCTGATCTAGTGGAAGGATGTTTCGGTGTTTTCTGTCCTTCTCGGACAAAGGTTGTCGCCCTTAAGTGGGAGGGGTTGCTTGCTCTCGGAGGCAAGGAGTTGGTCGCACACAGCCTGTTCTCAAGGGCTGTTGCCAGGCTTTTTAATACCTGATTATGCCTCCACGTGTATCTCCCTTGCGTGAGGTGGTCTTGCAGCCTACCATGATGTGTTTGAGGGTCGCTGGAGTTGGGCAGAGGGCACAGGTTGGATCCTCGCCGTACCACTGATTGAGGTTCTTTGGTGATGGAAGGACGTCGTATGTCGCTCTGATGATGAAGCTGATCTTGCTTGATTCCATTTCCCCATAGGTCTTTCCAGCTGATCTTCCTCCGCTCCACACCTTCCCACTGCATCCATTGCCCCTGTTTGGCAAGAGAGACCGCCTTTTGCACTTCTTGCGGCCTCCTCCTGTTGCCGCACCTCCTCAACCACCAATGTCCTCCGCTCTGATGTTGTGGCCTTTCGCCAAGTTGGTTTACTTGTCGTAAGGCCAAAGCCTCCTCTTCCCTGCTGCACTTGCCCCACGACGTCTTTGTGCCTCAGGGCTGATGAAGCTTGCTGTACTGCATCAGATGGTGTCCACTTCCGGCTCGGTTACTAGGGGCGGCGCAAACAGCACTGATGGTCTTGTCTCTAGAGTCCCTCAGTGTCATCTGGAGTCTTACTTTGGAACACTTGTATTCCTCTGTTAGACTAGTGAGAGGTAGTTCCAGAACCCCTTTGCCATAGAGGCCGATGTTAGTTAGACATCGTGGGACACCGAGCCATTTCTTCGCGTATGAAGTTATGGTTCGCTCCATCTTCTCCACAGTTGTTATTGGAGCTTCATAAAACGGTCAGTGGCCACATTGTGCGAGGAAGGAGTCCAAACTGTAGGCACCAGAGCTTCAGTTTCCCAGGCAGTAGGGTCTGATTGATGATCTCCAGGCCGTTGACAATTTCTTGCCTTAGCTGTTGCACCTGCTCTTTGTCCTTGAGACTTGCGTTGTACCATCTGCCCAGGCTTTTTACTGGCTGCTCAGACACTGTTGGTATTAGGTCGTCACCGATGCAGAACCTTGTGTCTCTAAGCACCCCCTTAACTATGGAGATGCTTCGAGACTTACTTGGTTTGATTTTCATTCGGGCCCACTTGATGTTCTCCTGCAGCTTTCCAAGTAGCCGCTTGGTGCATGCTGCAGTAGTGGTTATTGTTGTCATATCGTCCATGTATGCCCTGATGGGTGGCAGACGGAGCCCAGCTCTGGTTCGTTCACCGCCACCACCCATTTTGAGGCCTGATGATGACTTCCATGGCCATTGTAAAGGCCAAGGGTGAGACTGTGCAGCCTGCCATGATGCCTACTTCCAAGCGCTGCCATGTTGTACTGAATTCAGCTGTTGTGAAGCACAGCTGCAGGTCTTGGAAATAGTTCTTGACCAGTGTGGTGATGAGCTCTGGTACATGGAAAAAGGCAAAAGATTCCCAAAGGAGTTCATGTGGAACTGAACCAAATGCATTGGCCAGATCGAGGAAGATCACATTGTAGGTCTATCTTGTCCTTCTTAGCTGCTTGGATCTGGTGCCAGATCATGCTTGTATGCTCCAAGCAGCCCGAAAAACCTGGAATTCCTGCTTTCTGTACAGATGTATCAATGTACTTGTTTGTTACCAGATAGGTGGATAGCCTTTGTGATACAATGCTGAAAAAGATTTTTCCCTCGACGTTGAGGAGAATATTGGCCGGAATTGGTCTGATGTCTGATGCATCCTTTTCTTTAGGTTATTAGTATGCCGCCGGCCCTTCGCCACACCTTAGGTATTGTTTGCTTCTTCCACACCAACCCTCATGAGCTTCCATAAAAAGCGTAACACATCCGGTGCATTCTTGTAGAGCTTGTATGGTACTCCGTTTTGGCCCCGGAGCTGATGCTGCTCTTGCTCGCCGGACAGTGTTCTCTACCTCTTTCCATTTCGGAGGGCTGGTGTCCAGGTTGAATTCAGGTGGTTGAATAGGTGGGATGTCATGTGGGATGACTAACTTCTCATGCCTTTTCGTGTCTTGGTGGGCCTTGTCCAGGTGTTCCTCCAATTCTCGTTTTGATGTTTTCAAAGTTCCACTTTTTTCCTTTGCGAAGAGGTCTTTGATGAACTTGAAAGGGTCTTTGTAGAACCGTGTTTCTTGTGTGTTCTTTATTCTTGCGAAGTTTCCTCATGTTCTCTGCTTTTCGCAAGGTTGCCAATCGGCTCTTGATGTCCTCTTGGAGTAGCATGAGACCTTCTCTCTCTGCGTCAGTTGCTTTTTCCATTGCTTTTTCAACTGTTCTCCTCTCTATGATTAGCCTCTCGATCTCCTGCTGCCTCCTGGACTTGATTGGTGTTGGTAACTTCTTTCCACCTTCCTTTACTTACCCCAAACCGTTCTTCTCCATAGCTGTAGATTATGTTGCCCATCCTTTCAAGCTTTTCCACTGCTGTGCCCACTTGTTGCTCCAAGATATGTATAAGGTCACTGTTGACCGTCTCCCACTCTTTCTTTTCAACAGCTTTGGGCCACTTCACTCCAGTGTTTATGCCCTTTGATCTTTCCCTCCAATGGAGGTCTTTGTAGTTGTTGCGTGGGCTCCTCCACCGGCATTTCTGTGCTTGTATCACCCTCTTCAGTGACATGGGTGCTGATGCTCTGCGAACTTTGGTTTGTGTCCCGTCGCTGTGCTTCATTCGACTGATTTGACTGGTTGCTTCGTAAGAAGTACTGGTCAATGCGAGGCCCATGTCTCTGCTCTCTCAAGCACCTTTTCCTCCCTTGGTGGATCTTCAAGCCATCATTGATGTTCTTTTCTCCCAACCAACAGATGCACACCTGAAGTTTGTGTGTCCCGCAGCTGTTGTGGATGTCTCATGTGCCATGCTCTCCTTGTCCGTGGTCGTTGCCGTTCCTGGGTCTGTAACCGTGTTATCAATCGGTGAGCCATCTTGCGCCCCCGCTCTCGCAGGCTCTAGGGGTATTTCTTTTAATTTACTTTTCGTTAGCATTTAGCGGGTGTCTCCAACTAGCTGAAAACAGCTTTGGAGACTGCTGTCATGGGGAGCTAGCCCATGACGGCCCCATTGGGGTCTGTTCCCTCCTGTCAGCTGTCTCTCCAAGCTGCCACATGGACTTTCCCATGTTGTCAGCTGTCCTTTCACAGCAGTCACTGGATAAGTCCAGATTTTCAGAATCAAATACACAGGACTAGATGTTAAGAAGTCCCTTGTGCCAGTAGGTGGGGAGCATTTCACGACATTCATTGATTGCTGAGAGTGGTGGACGCTCAACATCAGGGGGGGGGGGGGGGGGGGCGGGGGGGGGGGTACGTATACGTATATCTTGGCCTGGGTAACCTTCAGGACAGCTGGGCACAGGACACATCATCAGTAGTGTACCCTTGCATCACTGGGGTGTTTCGGCCTTTTATCACTATACACCTCCACAAGGGCGGCCCGCTGCAGGATGATCAGCCCTCAGCGTGTGTCCTGTGTCAAACTGCCTCAAAGATTCACCATGACGCATTTGGGGCCCAGCATGGGTCTTTCCTCTTGAGCCAAATCCAACAGCTGCTTCTTTCAGCCGCGTCTGAGAGTGATCTTATGGTCTTCTGCAGAGCCTGACCGTGGATTCCAAGCTCCTTCAGCAGTCTGATGGTAGATTGACGCAACAAATCCTCTGCAACCCACTTCAACTGGATAAACGTTGATGTTCCAGCCACGCTGCCTTGCCTCTGCTGCAAGCTCTGTGTAGCGCAGCTTCTTACGCTCATAGGCCTCCACAACAGAGTTCTCCCATGGAAACTGTGAGCTCTATGATGTAAGCAGTCTTCTGTGAAAGGGACCAGAACACCAAGTCTGGCTGAGGTTGGTTGAAGCAATTTCAGGTGGAAAGATTAGTTGTCGGCGATGTCCGCCAGCATCCTCCAGTCACGGGCCCTGCATAGGTTTCCTTCTTCTGATCTAGTGGAAGGATGTTTTCGGTGTTTTCTGTCCTTCTCGGACAAAGGTTGTCGCCCTTAAGTGGGAGGGGTTGCTTGCTCTCGGAGGCAAGGAGTTGGTCGCACACAGCCTGTTCTCAAGGGCTGTTGCCAGGCTTTTTAATACCTGATTATGCCTCCACGTGTATCTCCCTTGCGTGAGGCTGGTCTTGCAGCCTACCATGATTGTGTTTGAGGGTCGCTGGAGTTGGGCAGAGGGCACAGGTTGGATCCTCGCCGTACCACTGATTGAGGTTCTTTGGTGATGGAAGGACGTCGTATGTCGCTCTGATGATGAAGCTGATCTTGCTTGATTCCATTTCCCATAGGTCTTTCCAGCTGATCTTCCTCCGCTCCACACCTTCCCACTGCATCATTGCCCCTGTTTGGCAAGAGAGACCGCCTTTGCACTTCTTGCGGCCTCCTCCTGTTGCCGCACCTCCTCAACCACCAATGTCCTCCGCTCTGATGTTGTGGCCTTTCGCCAAGTTGGTTTACTTGTCGTAAGGCCAAAGCCTCCTCTTCCCTGCTGCACTTGCCCCACGACGTCTTTGTGCCTCAGGGCTGATGAAGCTTGCTGTACTGCATCAGATGGTGTCCACTTCCGGCCGGTTACTAGGGGCGGCGCGCAACAGCACTGATGGGTCTTGTCTCTAGAGTCCCTCAGTGTCATCTGGAGTCTTACTTTGGAACACTTGTATTCCTCTGTTAGACTAGTGAGAGGTAGTTCCAGAACCCCTTTTGCCATAGAGGCCGATGTTAGTTAGACATCGTGGGACACCGAGCCATTTCTTCGCGTTGATGAAGTTATGGTTCGCTCCATTTTCTCCACAGTTGTTATTGGAGCTTCATAAACGGTCAGTGGCCACATTGTGCGAGGAAGGAGTCCAAACTGTAGGCACCAGAGCTTCAGTTTCCCAGGCAGTAGGGTCTGATTGATGATCTCCAGGCCGTTGACAATTTCTTGCCTTAGCTGTTGCACCTGCTCTTTGTCCTTGAGACTTGCGTTGTACCATCTGCCCAGGCTTTTTACTGGCTGCTCAGACACTGTTGGTATTAGGTCGTCACCGATGCAGAACCTTGTGTCTCTAAGCACCCCCCTTAACTATGGAGATGCTTCGAGACTTACTTGGTTTGATTTTCATTCGGGCCCACTTGATGTTCTCCTGCAGCTTTCCAAGTAGCCGCTTGGTGCATGCTGCAGTAGTGGTTATTGTTGTCATATCGTCCATGTATGCCCTGATGGGTGGCAGACGGAGCCCAGCTCTGGTTCGTTCACCGCCCACCACCCATTTTGAGGCCCTGATGATGACTTCCATGGCCATTGTAAAGGCCAAGGGTGAGACTGTGCAGCCTGCCATGATGCCTACTTCCAAGCGCTGCCATGTTGTACTGAATTCAGCTGTTGTGAAGCACAGCTGCAGGTCTTGGAAATAGTTCTTGACCAGTGTGGTGATGAGCTCTGGTACATGGAAAAAGGCAAAAGATTCCCAAAGGAGTTCATGTGGAACTGAACCAAATGCATTGGCCAGATCGAGGAAGATCACATGTAGGTCTCTCTTGTCCTTCTTAGCTGCTTGGATCTGGTGCCAGATCATGCTTGTATGCTCCAAGCAGCCCGAAAAACCTGGAATTCCTGCTTTCTGTACAGATGTATCAATGTACTTGTTTGTTTTCCAGATAGGTGGATAGCCTTTGTGATACAATGCTGAAAAAGATTTTTCCCTCGACGTTGAGGAGACATATTGGCCGGAATTGGCTGATGTCTGATGCATCCTTTTCTTTAGGTATTAGTATGCCGCCGGCCCTTCGCCACACCTTAGGTATTGTTTGCTTCTTCCACACCACCCTCATGAGCTTCCATAAAAAGCGTAACACATCCGGTGCATTCTTGTAGAGCTTGTATGGTACTCCGTTTGGCCCGGAGCTGATGCTGCTCTTGCTCGCCGGACAGTGTTCTCTACCTCTTTCCATTTCGGAGGGCTGGTGTCCAGGTTGAATTCAGGTGGTTGAATAGGTGGGATGTCATGTGGGTATGACTAACTTCTCATGCCTTTTCGTGTCTTGGTGGGCCTTGTCCAGGTGTTCCTCCAATTCTCGTTTTGATGTTTTCAAAGTTCCACTTTTTTCCTTTGCGAAGAGGTCTTTGATGAACTTGAAAGGGTCTTTGTAGAACCGTGTTCTTGTGTGTTCTTTATTCTTGCGAAGTTTCCTCATGTTCTCTGCTTTTCGCAAGGTTGCCAATCGGCTCTTGATGTCCTCTTGGAGTAGCATGAGACCTTCTCTCTCTGCGTCAGTTGCTTTTTTCCATTGCTTTTTCAACTGTCTCCTCTCTCTGATTAGCCTCTCGATCTCCTGCTGCCTCCTGGACTTGATTGGTGTTGGTAACTTCTTTCCACCTCTCCCTTTACTTACCCCAAACCGTTCTTCTCCATAGCTGTAGATTATGTTGCCCATCCTTTCAAGCTTTTCCACTGCTGTGCCCACTTGTTGCTCCAAGATATGTATAAGGTCACTGTTGACCGTCTCCCACTCTTTCTTTTCAACAGCTTTGGGCCACTTCACTCCAGGTTTATGCCCTTTGATCTTTCCCTCCAATGGAGGTCTTTGTAGTTGTTGCGTGGGCTCCTCCACCGGCATTTCTGTGCTTGTATCACCCTCTTCAGTGACATGGGTGCTGATGCTCTGCGAACTTTGGTTTGTGTCCCGTCGCTGTGCTTCATTCGACTGATTTGACTGGTTGCTTCGTAAGAAGTACTGGTCAATGCGAGGCCCATGTCTCTGCTCTCTCAAGCACCTTTTCCTCCCTTGGTGGATCTTCAAGCCCATCATTGATGTTCTTTTCTCCCAAACCACAGATGCACACCTGAAGTTTGTGTCCCGCAGCTGTTGTGGATGTCTCATGTGCCATGCTTCCTTGTCCGTGGTCGTTGCCGTTCCTGGGTCTGTAACCGTGTTATCAATCGGTGAGCCATCTTGCGCCCCCGCTCTCGCAGGCTCTAGGGGTATTTCTTTTAATTTACTTTTCGTAGCATTTAGCGGGTGTCTCCAACTAGCTGAAACAGCTTTGGAGACTGCTGTCATGGGGAGCTAGCCCATGACGGCCCCATTGGGGTCTGTTCCCTCCTGTCAGCTGTCTCTCCAAGCTGCCACATGGACTTTCCCATGTTGTCAGCTGTCCTTTCACAGCAGTCACTGGATAAGTCCAGATTTTCAGAATCAAATACACAGGACTAGATGTTAAGAAGTCCCTTGTGCCAGTAGGTGGGGAGCATTTCACGACATTCATTGATTGCTGAGAGTGGTGGACGCTCAACATCAGGGGGGGGGGGGGGGGGCGGGGGGGGGGGTACGTATACGTATATCTTGGCCTGGGTAACCTTCAGGACAGCTGGGCACAGGACACATCATCAGTAGTGTACCCTTGCATCACTGGGTGTTTCGGCCTTTTATCACTATAACACCCTCCACAAGGGCGGCCCGCTGCAGGATGATCAGCCCTCAGCGTGTTGTCCTGTGTCAAACTGCCTCAAAGATTCACCATGACGCATTTGGGGCCCAGCATGGGTCTTTCCTCTTGAGCCAAATCCAACAGCTGCTTCTTTCAGCCGCGTCTGAGAGTGATCTTATGGTCTTCTGCAGAGCCTGACCGTGGATTCCAAGCTCCTTCAGCAGTCTGATGGTAGATGACGCAACAAATCCTCTGCAACCCACTTCAACTGGATAAACGTTTGATGTTCCAGCCACGCTGCCTTGCCTCTGCTGCAAGCTCTGTGTAGCGCAGCTTCTTACGCTCATAGGCCTCCACAACAGAGTTCTCCCATGGAACTGTGAGCTCTATGATGTAAGCAGTCTTCTGTGAAAGGGACCAGAACACCAAGTCTGGCCTGAGGTTGGTTGAAGCAATTTCAGGTGGAAAGATTAGTTGTCGGCCGATGTCCGCCAGCATCCTCCAGTCACGGGCCCTGCATAGGTTTCCTTCTTCTGATCTAGTGGAAGGATGTTTCGGTGTTTTCTGTCCTTCTCGGACAAAGGTTGTCGCCCTTAAGTGGGAGGGGTTGCTTGCTCTCGGAGGCAAGGAGTTGGTCGCACACAGCCTGTTCTCAAGGGCTGTTGCCAGGCTTTTTTAATACCTGATTATGCCTCCACGTGTATCTCCCTTGCGTGAGGCTGGTCTTGCAGCCTACCATGATGTGTTTGAGGGTCGCTGGAGTTGGGCAGAGGGCACAGGTTGGATCCTCGCCGTACCACTGATTGAGGTTCTTTGGTGATGGAAGGACGTCGTATGTCGCTCTGATGATGAAGCTGATCTTGCTTGATTCCATTTCCCATAGGTCTTTCCAGCTGATCTTCCTCCGCTCCACACCTTCCCACTGCATCCATTGCCCCTGTTTGGCAAGAGAGACCGCCTTTGCACTTCTTGCGGCCTCCTCCTGTTGCCGCACCTCCTCAACCACCAATGTCCTCCGCTCTGATGTTGTGGCCTTTCGCCAAGTTGGTTTACTTGTCGTAAGGCCAAAGCCTCCTCTTCCCTGCTGCACTTGCCCCACGACGTCTTTGTGCCTCAGGGCTGATGAAGCTTGCTGTACTGCATCAGATGGTGTCCACTTCCGGCCGGTTACTAGGGCGGCGCAACAGCACTGATGGTCTTGTCTCTAGAGTCCCTCAGTGTCATCTGGAGTCTTACTTTGGAACAACTTGTATTCCTCTGTTAGACTAGTGAGAGGTAGTTCCAGAACCCCTTTGCCATAGAGGCCGATGTTAGTTAGACATCGTGGGACACCGAGCCATTTCTTCGCGTATGAAGTTATGGTTCGCTCCATCTTCTCCACAGTTGTTATTGGAGCTTCATAAACGGTCAGTGGCCACATTGTGCGAGGAAGGAGTCCAAACTGTAGGCACCAGAGCTTCAGTTTCCCAGGCAGTAGGGTCTGATTGATGATCTCCAGCCGTTGACAATTTCTTGCCTTAGCTGTTGCACCTGCTCTTTGTCCTTGAGACTTGCGTTGTACCATCTGCCCAGGCTTTTTACTGGCTGCTCAGACACTGTTGGTATTAGGTCGTCACCGATGCAGAACCTTGTGTCTCTAAGCACCCCCTTAACTATGGAGATGCTTCGAGACTTACTTGGTTTGATTTTCATTCGGGGCCCACTTGATGTTCTCCTGCAGCTTTCCAAGTAGCCGCTTGGTGCATGCTGCAGTAGTGGTTATTGTTGTTCATATCGTCCATGTATGCCCTGATGGGTGGCAGACGGAGCCAGCTCTGGTTCGTTCACCGCCCACCACCCATTTTGAGGCCCTGATGATGACTTCCATGGCCATTGTAAAGGCCAAGGGTGAGACTGTGCAGCCTGCCATGATGCCTACTTCCAAGCGCTGCCATGTTGTACTGAATTCAGCTGTTGTGAAGCACAGCTGCAGGTCTTGGAAATAGTTCTTGACCAGTGTGGTGATGAGCTCTGGTACATGGAAAAGCAAAAGATTCCCAAAGGAGTTCATGTGGAACTGAACCAAATGCATTGGCCAGATCGAGGAAGATCACATGTAGGTCTCCTTGTCCTTCTTAGCTGCTTGGATCTGGTGCCAGATTCATGCTTGTATGCTCCAAGCAGCCCGAAAAACCTGGAATTCCTGCTTTCTGTACAGATGTATCAATGTACTTGTTTGTTACCAGATAGGTGGATAGCCTTTGTGATACAATGCTGAAAAAGATTTTTCCCTCGACGTTGAGGAGACATATTGGCCGAATTGGCTGATGTCTGATGCATCCTTTTCTTTAGTATTAGTATGCCGCCGGCCCTTCGCCACACCTTAGGTATTGTTTGCTTCTTCCACACCACCCTCATGAGCTTCCATAAAAAGCGTAACACATCCGGTGCATTCTTGTAGAGCTTGTATGGTACTTACGTTTGGCCCCGGAGCTGATGCTGCTCTTGCTCGCCGGACAGTGTTCTCTACCTCTTCCATTTCGGAGAGGCTGGTGTCCAGGTTGAATTCAGGTGGTTGAATAGGTGGGATGTCATGTGGGATAGACTAACTTCTCATGCCTTTTCGTGTCTTGGTGGGCCTTGTCCAGGTGTTCCTCCAATTCTCGTTTTGATGTTTTCAAAGTTCCACTTTTTTCCTTTGCGAAGAGGGTCTTTGATGAACTTGAAAGGGTCTTTGTAGAACACGTGTTCTTGTGTGTTCTTTATTCTTGCGAAGTTTCCTCATGTTCTCTGCTTTTCGCAAGGTTGCCAATCGGCTCTTGATGTCCTCTTGGAGTAGCATGAGACCTTCTCTCTCTGCGTCAGTTGCTTTTTTCATTGCTTTTTCAACTGTCTCCTCTCTCTGATTAGCCTCTCGATCTCCTGCTGCCTCCTGGACTTGATTGGTGTTGGTAACTTCTTTCCACCTCTCCCTTTACTTACCCCAAACCGTTCTTCTCCATAGCTGTAGATTATGTTGCCCATCCTTTCAAGCTTTTCCACTGCTGTGCCCACTTGTTGCTCCAAGATATGTATAAGGTCACTGTTGACCGTCTCCCACTCTTTTCTTTTCAACAGCTTTTGGCCACTTCACTCCAGGTTTATTGCCCTTTGATCTTTCCCCTCCAATGGAGGTCTTTGTAGTTGTTGCGTGGGCTCCTCCACCGGCATTTCATGTGCTTGTATCACCCTCTTCAGTGACATGGGTGCTGATGCTCTGCGAACTTTGGTTTGTGTCCCCGTCGCTGTGCTTCATTCGACTGATTTGACTGGTTGCTTCGTAAGAAGTACTGGTCAATGCGAGGCCCATGTCTCTGCTCTCCTCAAGCACCTTTTCCGCCCTTGGTGGATCTTCAAGCCCATCATTTGATGTTCTTTTCTCCCAACCACAGATGCACACCTGAAGTTTGTGTCCCGCAGCTGTTGTGGATGTCTCATGTGCCATGCTCTCCTTGTCCTGGTCGTTGCCGTTCCTGGGTCTGTAACCGTGTTATCAATCGGTGAGCCATCTTGCGCCCCCGCTCTCGCAGGCTCTAGGGGTATTTCTTTTAATTTACTTTTCGTAGCATTTAGCGGGTGTCTCCAACTAGCTGAAACAGCTTTGGAGACTGCTGTCATGGGGAGCTAGCCCATGACGGCCCCATTGGGGTCTGTTCCCTCCTGTCAGCTGTCTCTCCAAGCTGCCACATGGACTTTCCCATGTTGTCAGCTGTCCTTTCACAGCAGTCACTGGATAAGTCCAGATTTTCAGAATCAAATACACAGGAACTAGATGTTAAGAAGTCCCTTGTGCCAGTAGGTGGGGAGCATTTCACGACATTCATTGATTGCTGAGAGTGGTGGTACGCTCAACATCAGGGGGGGGGGGGGGGGGGGGGGGGGGGGGGGGGGGGGGGGGGGGGCGGGGGGGGGGGGGGCGGGGGGGGGGTACGTTATACGTATATCTTGGCCTGGGTAACCTTCAGGACAGCTGGGCACAGGACCACATCATCAGTAGTGTACCCTTGCATCACTGGGTGTTTCGGCCTTTTATCACTATACACCCTCCACAAGGGCGGCCCGCTGCAGGATGATCAGCCCTCAGCGTGTGTCCTGTGTCAAACTGCCTCAAAGATTCACCATGACGCATTTGGGGCCCAGCATGGGTCTTTCCTCTTGAGCCAAATCCAACAGCTGCTTCTTTCAGCCGCGTCTGAGAGTGATCTTATGGTCTTCTGCCAGAGCCTGACCGTGGATTCCAAGCTCCTTCAGCAGTCTGATTGGTAGATGACGCAACAAATCCTCTGCAACCCACTTCAACTGGATAAACGTTGATGTTCCAGCCACGCTGCCTTGCCCTCTGCTGCAAGCTCTGTGTAGCGCAGCTTCTTACGCTCATAGCCTCCACAACAGAGTTCTCCCATGGAACTGTGACTCTATGATGTAAGCAGTCTTCTGTGAAAGGGACCAGAACACCAAGTCTGGCCTGAGGTTGGTTGAAGCAATTTCAGGTGGAAAGATTAGTTGTCGGCCGATGTCCGCCAGCATCCTCCAGTCACGGGCCCTGCATAGGTTTCCTTCTTCTGATCTAGTGGAAGGATGTTTCGGTGTTTTCTGTCCTTCTCGGACAAAGGTTGTCGCCCTTAAGTGGGAGGGGTTGCTTGCTCTCGGAGGCAAGGAGTTGGTCGCACACAGCCTGTTCTCAAGGGCTGTTGCCAGGCTTTTTAATACCTGATTATGCCTCCACGTGTATCTCCCTTGCGTGAGGCTGGTCTTGCAGCCTACCATGATGTTTTTGAGGTCGCTGGAGTTGGGCAGAGGGCACAGGTTGGATCCTCGCCGTACCACTGATTGAGGTTCTTTGGTGATGGAATGGACGTCGTATGTCCGCTCTGATGATGAAGCTGATCTTGCTTGATTCCATTTCCCATAGGTCTTTCCAGAGAACTAAATCTAACTCTCTCTTGAAAACATCCAGTGAATTGGCCTCCACTGTCCTCTGTGGCAGAGAATTCCACAGATTCACAACTCTGGGTGACGAAGTTATTCATCATCTAGGTCCTAAATGGCCTACCCTTTATTCTTAAACAGTGACTGTTAGTTCTGGACTCCCCCAACATTGGGCAATTTTTCCTGCATATAGCCTGCCCAATCCTTTAAGAATTTTATGTTTCTATATGATCCCCTCTCATCCTTCCAAATTCCAGTGAATACAAGGCTAGACTACTCATTGTTTCATATGTCAGTCCTGCCATCCTGGGAATTAACCTGGTGAACCTACCCTGCACTGCCTCAATAGCAATAATGTCTTTCCTCAAATTAGGAGACCAAAATTGCACACAATACTCCAGGCGTGATCTCACCAGGGCCCTGTACAACTGCAGTGGGACCTCCTTGCTGCTAAACTCAAATCCTCTTGCTATGAAGGCCAACGTGCCATGAGCTTTTTTCACCGCCTGCTGTACCAGCATGCTTACTTTCAGTGACTGATATACAAGCACACCCAGGTCTCGTTGCACCTCCCCTTTTCCTAATCCACCATTCAGATAATAATCTGCCTTCTTGTTCTTGCCAGCAAAGTGGATAACCTCACATTATACTGCATCTGCCCACACCCAACCTATCCAACTCACTCAGCAGCCTCATGGCATCCTCATCTCAGCTCACTCTGCCACCCAGCTTTGTGTCATCCGCAAACTTGGAGATGTCACATTTAATTCACTTGTCTAAATCGTTTATATTGTAAATAACAGGTCCCAGCACTGAGCCTTGCGGCACCCCACTAGCCGCTGCCTGCAATTCTGAAAAGGATCCATTAATTCTTACTTTGTTTCATGTCTGCCAACCAGTTCTCTATCCTTGTCAATACCCTACCTCTAACACCGTGTGCAATCAGACCTAATGTGTGAAAATGGAATTGATATAGATAGGCAAAATGTGATTGCTTAGACGTTTCATATTGCCTGAGCTGTTGCATTAATTTAAATGCTTCAAGGGTACTTTACTGTCACATGTACTTAGACACAGTGAACTTCCTTTTTTGTAATCAGTTATAAGTTTTCTATAAATAGGCACAATCATATTTAAGTACAAGAAGTGTAGGAATAGATTATACTTACACAAGAATCACCATGTCTCTGGTGCCATTTTGTATCAAATTGTGAATATTTACAGGTAGACCCAGGGAGTGTGAATATTGGCTAGGGATTTGGGGAGTGTGTGAACATTTAGTAGTGGACGCGGGGAGTGTGAATATTCAATGGGGGTCCCTGAGAGTGATTTCAATCCTTGCCTGGAGAGCAATTTCTCAATCTGCCCAGCAGAGCCACACATTTTTTTTTACTCAGATGAACCTGAATTTCTTGGCAATTATTTTTTCTCTGCATGGATTATTATGGCCATTTATCACAGTGTAAGGCAGAAGCTTTCTCCTGATGTCTGAGTGAGAGTATTAACAGCTCCAACATATCAACGATTTATGGATTGCATAATTTAATTATTCATCCTTCACATAGGGCTGTTAAAAATCACTAATCAGCTCCTTTCTAGTGGAACTGGTAGTGGAACTTGCAATTATTAAGAGCATTCAATCTAATACACTGAGACTTGCAATATATTACCAGCCAAATTTTACAGGATTACATTCTGGCCTTGATTCCAATCAAAGCATACCTTCAGAGAATTGAACACAAAACACTGGGCCAACATTACAATAACACAATGCCCTGACCAAGTTATCCTTCGTTCATCTCTGGATCGCCTAAACAAGGACTCCTATTTAAAGGACTATTGCTCGTCTTTAATACCATAATCATATCCAAACTCGTCTCCAAAGTCCTGGACCTAGAAATTAGCAACACAGCAAGGATGCATTCTTAGTCCCCTACTATACGGTCACGGTTGTGTGCAAAATTCAGATCGAACCCCAGCTATAAGTTTGCAGATGTCACCACTGTGGTGGGCCAAATCACAAGCAATGACAAGACAGTGCAGGAAGGAGATAGAGACCTTAGTGGCATGGTGTCGTGACGCGTTTTCTGGCGAAGGAGCCAATTATCAATTTCAGAAAATGTGATGGGAGTACACACCTCAATCGGCATCAATGGTGGAAATGGTTAAGAGTAAGAAGGAACTGCAGATACTGTAGACACAAAAAGCTGGAGTAACTCAGCGGGACAGGCAGCAGAGAAGGAATGGGTGACGTTTCGTGTCCGAAGAAAGGTGTCGACCCGAAACGTCAGCCATTCATTCTCTCCAGAGATGCTGCCTGTCCCGGTGAGTTACTCCAGCTTTTTGTGCCTATCCTTGTGGAAAAGCTTCAAGTTCCTTGGCGATATTATTGGCAACGATCTGTCATGGACCTGACACCGGTACGGCTTCTTCCCCTCTATTATCAGGCTTCTCAATGGTCCTTCCATAAATAGTCACAAAACTGGAGTCACTCAGCGGGACAACCAGCATTTCTGGAAAGAATGGGTGACGTTTCAGTCGAGACCCTTCTTAACCCGGTCCTTCCATAAACTGGGGTACAGTCCAATTCACCTCAACCCTTTGCGGGCATTGGATTTTATGTATGGAACTGTTGTGCTGCAATGCTAAGAACTATATCCTGTATCGCCTCTTCTCTCCTTTTCTCACAACCTTTTGTCTTTTCTTCTCTGACCTTTGTCCAACCATTTGCCAATCATCCCCCACCTCACCAATCAGTTGTCCTGGCCCCACCTCTCTTCCAGCTTTCCCCACCCTGGTACAGTCAGCCTGAAGAAGGATCCCAACCCGAAATGTCACCTATCCATGTTCTCCAGAGATGCTGCTGTACCAGCTGACTTACTCCAGCACTTTAAGTCTTTATTTGTCTGCTGTTCCTTGTGTCTATCTCTGTGGAAGTCCTGGTTTCCAATCATATTAGAACGTTCATTACGTACGTTTTGATTGAATTTAATGGAAATCTTGCACATTACATCAAAAAAATATATAGATGCTTGAAATCTGAAATAACAAATTAGGCAGCATCGGTGAAATGAGAAACTTAACTTTTTCTCACTGGGTTTTTGTCAGAACTGAGAGAGGAACAAGGTAAACACAACATGATGGAGTAACTCAACAGGACGGGCGGCATCTCTGGAGAGAAGGAATGGGTGACGTTTCGAGTCGAGACCCTTCTTCGAACTGAGAGTCTGAGAGGAACAAATTGGTCTGGACAGCAGAGAAGGCGGGGAAGAGTAATCAATTATTTACAATACTGATGCTTATTGGGATAGGGATGGTTTAATCTATCAATAACGTTGACATTCATCTCAGTTTGCTCCTTGCATTATATGCGTCGTTATGACAATGTCCATGGCTCAGGGCTCATCGCTGATATGGATGCATTGACGCAGACTTGATGTTAGTTTTTATGGTGCTTGGCATTTTACCTGGAAAAAAGAAGATATAAAACTGAAGGGAGTCACTTTTATACTTCTAATTGAGCTCGCAGAAAGTACAGAATGTGAAATCCACTACCTGTGATAATTATCCAGCATCCTTCATAATCAATAAATATATTTTTTTATTTTGTGATTTTGATTTAAAAAACATATATTGCAATCTCTATCGATGACAAATGCAAGAACTGAATTTAATTCTGCAAAGTCAGTTCCAGATTGAGTTCTTAAAATAAGGGGAATGGAACACTTGAATGGTAATATAGCATTTGAACTGATAAATAATAAAATACAAAATGCCTATCTCCTCCTTGCCATATCCCGTAAATTCTTTGCCATTTTAAGAACACATGTGGCACATTTTGACAGGCTTACTCTATATGATTCACGATTTTCCTTGATATCTTAAGTGTAGTCCCATTTGTAAAAGAATGTTCCGACCAACTTCCATTTTTACCTTTCTTAGTCTTCATATTTAAACTTTTAACTTGTATTGGAACTGCTTAATGAAGAACAATTCACCTGTATTGAGCCAACTTCACTCAGATAGTTATTATTCAATGTTGCTAAAGCCTACTAGGTTATGTATTACATTATCAAAGCAGAATTAAACATGCTTATATTTAAAGTGAGAATTCCTTTTGGATAATTAGAGATCACCAAAATAAGAGTCGATTTTGAGATGATGCAATTGAAGTTTTCATGACGATGAGTAAAAGTTTTGAGTTATATTATAAAGCTTCACAAATACACAAATAACCATGTTTTGGCAACAATACAACTTTCTACCAACACAATAGAAGGGAACACTGATCTATTATATGTACTGCTTACCTGGCTGACCTTGCTGTGATGGAATTTGGCCAGGCATTCCCTGTTGGCTAGGGCCACCTTGAATTGTCACCTGGGATAGGCTTGGACCTCCCTGCAGGCCACCACCTGGAACAGATTGACCTGACGACACTGGGCCACCTTGGGGCTGTCTAATTAGTTTTGATAATCCTTTTCCAAATCCAATTGCTGCCACGAGAGCATTGGTATCAGCTGGGTTGAAGGTCTGCTTGTTCTGTCGTAAGGCTAAAAGAAACATTGCAAGTTCAAATGGTGCAAGTTCTTACCAATATTAAATTTCTATACCATGTTAAAATTGACCAGATCTTGCTGGCCGGGATCTCATCTTCCTGGAATCCCTTCCCAGGGCCCAGAGTCTGCAGAATAACAGGGCCTCTGGTGATGCAGTGAGGATGCTCCATACATTATATAAAAAGTCATTTAAAAAACAGATTCAGTCTTTCAAATCTATCAATGAATCCCAGGCTTCAGAAATTTACTGTGCATGTTTTAAAATCTGCCGTCAGTCAGTTATATCCAGCCAGTTTCTTTAACATATCTATAAATCTTTAGTTTGCAGAAAAAAAGTATTACGTTTATTTAAAAAAAACTAACTGCACTTTTTAGTAATTAGAAAATAGATGACATGTTCTGCCTCCGTTCCTCGCCCAGGATTCACTGAAGGCAGAGCTTGAATGGAGAAAGACAAGAATTAATTGCCAGTATTTAGCCCAAGTAATGAGGGTCTGAATTTACCAAATTATCATCCATCATACCATACTGAGACATTAACTCAGTAACTAACTCAGTAACAGAGATGCAACAGGGCACAAATGACACATTTTCAAAGATTCCACTGTTCTAGCTATCCCGCTTATCATAACCATGTGGACGGATGACATAAGATATTAAAATATAGGCATCAGGTTTGAATTTAGGATCAACATGACTAGCGGAATTATCTGATTCTTCTGCTTGTAGTGGCACAGTGGCGTAGTGATAGAATTGCTGCCTCAAAGCACCACAGACTGGGTTCAATCCTGACCACAGGTGCTGTCTGTACGGAGTTTGCATGTTCTCCCTGTGACCACGTGGGCTTTCTCCGGGTACTCCGGTTTCCTCCCATATCCCAAAGAATCGCAGCTTTGAGGGTTATTTGGCTTCTGTACATTGTCCCTTGTGTGAAACAACAAGGAAGATGACTGAACTTTATTGCCTTCCCTCACAGTGGGAAACGTTGATTCTGCTGTGTGGGGATGTTCATGTTAAATTCTATCGTGTGTTGTGTTCTTTTTATTTGTATGGCTGTATGGTAACTCAAGTCTCACTGTACCAATTGGTGCATGTGACAATAAATGTCACTTGAACTTGAACTTGGATGTAAAACTGGGATAATATAGAAATCGTGTACGGATGATCGTTGGTCGGCGCAGACTCAGTGGGCCAAATGGCCTGTTCCCATGCTGTTTCTCTAAACTATGCTGTCAAAGATGTGGCGATTAGATTTCAGAGCGCTTTTAAAATTTTATTAGAAAATTGCACTTTAACAATTATGAAGTATTCTTTTGTTTGTTGCATACCTCCACTCTCCGACTCGCGCTCTTCCCGGGTGTTGTTGAGTTTGTCAAGTAGGTTGCTGCACATTTTGTTCATAGACTGGACATATTTCTGCAATGGCAGCATTAAATGAGTAAAATAACGTTGAAACATTCCATGTTCACCAAATCAATTAATTAGCTTTATAATTGAAACACGTCTAGCGAACGAGGGACTAAAAGAAATGAACTTAAGCTACGCAAGAAGTAGTACTGAAGAAATTTATGGGACCAAAACTCAACAAATCCCAGTTTTGAAAACGGTGTTCTCTTCCTACATTACATATAATCTTATTAAGATTAGTTTTAAAACTAGTGTGTACTGAGTGTGAAAAGAATCCAGTGATAGAAGTGATAGTTAGTGCGTATAATCAAAAAACATTAAGGATTATTTCTAAACTTTATCATAGTTTAATGGAATGTCAAGCTAAAATTATGTAAAATTTAAGTGGGAAAAGGAATTGAACATTACAATCTCAGAAGAAGAATGGCATCATATGTGTGTAACACTACAGACATCCACCAATTCACAAAATTGGAGAGAATTTAATTGGAAAAATTTGATTTGTTTCTTTATTACGCCTAACATAAAAAGCAAGCAAATTCTAAGGCAGCAAACATGCTGGAGGCAATGTGGTCAAACAGACGCAAACCATGCGCATATCTTCTGGAGTTGCCCAAAAATAGAACCATTTTGGGACAGAGTGAATTCAGAATTAACGGAGGTATTAGGATATATAGTCTGCAAGAAGTGTTCCATTTTATACCTGGTGGTATAACTACAGTGGTGCTGAAAGGAAGACCATTACTTGGTTACAATCCTACTCACAGCTGGCAGAAAGGCCATTACAAGAAACTGGCTCGCAGCGGACACACCCAGACTTAAACAATGGTTAGACATAGTACAGGAAATATTTTTCATGGAGAAAATGACATATTCTCTAAGAGTGAAAGAAGACGCGTTTAACAGAAAATGGGAAAAATGGATTAGGTATAGAAATAAAGACATCAACACTATAATTTTATAGACAATAATGTAAGTTATTGGAAAATGTTTTAATATGAAAATAGTTCTGTATACTGCATCATTAATTGTAAACTGAAGCCCCCGCTACACTGTTGTACGTTTCATTGTAATGTTGTATGTTTCGTTGTTATATTTGTGTATACATAAAATCAATAAAAACTAAAGTGGAAAAAAAGAAACTAGTGTGTAATGAAGCACATGAAGCTCAGAGTAAATGGTAAACATGAAGTAATGATAATTGCAACAATAAATACAGTGGCCAATACAATACAGTAGAAAGGTGCAAAGTTTGTAGTGCAATCTGAAGTGGTACAAATAAAAATACTAAAGCACAATAATCGAATGAGGTGAACTTAAGAGTAACTCAATAAAACTCTAATGGATTTGTTAAACATGATTTATCCTTCATAATCCCATGTTGACTCTGACCAGTCTAATTATTATTTCCAAGTATCCTTCTTTCATTCTAGCCTATCCCCGAGAATTGATATTGCAGTTTTAAACTTTCTCTTCCTGCAGAGCATTACT
The DNA here is from genome assembly GCA_035221665.1 of Okamejei kenojei. Taxonomy (NCBI): domain Eukaryota; kingdom Metazoa; phylum Chordata; class Chondrichthyes; order Rajiformes; family Rajidae; genus Okamejei; species Okamejei kenojei. The sequence goes on along the minus strand of CM069140.1, from coordinate 63,156,249 downwards.
TTTTTTACTCAGAGACTGGTAGATGTCTGGAACACACTGCCATGGGTGGTGGTAGAAGCAGATGCGAGAGTGGTGTTTAAGACACCTTTAGAAAGGTGAATGAACATGCAGGACATGGAGGGATTTGAATCAAGTACTGGCAGGAATTGGTTTAATACGGCATCATGTTTGACACAGACATCGTGGGCTGAAGTGCTGTACTAACGTATGTTAAACATTTCCAAATGAAAATGACGCTGTACCTGGGCCACGTCAGGTGCCAGGCGTGCTGCCTCTGCACTCAGTTGCTTTTCCTGTTCTTCAACTTCTGGATCTGGTTTAGTTCGGAGATGATCTGGAACCACCTCGTGACTGAAAACTGGAACTCGACCCTCTGTTAGTTTCTATGAAAGAAAGGCATGAATCAGCAGACAAGGTTATAATCACCGAAACATTTCTAAACCTTGTAATTCCATAAGAATAAAAGGTGCAGTTTAGGTTTTGAAAGAAAATCAATACTTCTCTCCAAAAGTATAGAAAGTTATATAATCAGAACAAAATTCTTCATAGGTTGCTGAGAGAAGTAATGGTAGAGGTTGCAGAGTTACTGGTCATATACCTTTAAGCCTCCAGAGAATTACAAGTGATGTGCCCTTTTCTGGAGAATTGCAAGTGATGTACCCTTGTTCAAGAAAGATTACAAACATAAAGACAAGAAGCAAAGGGCAGTCTGTCTAGCTTCAGTGGCGGGAAAGCTGTTGAAGATAATAATCGGAGAAAACATGAGCAGATACCCGGAAAATAAATAAATATCAGCAAAGATTTATTAAAGACAAATGACAACCAATTTTCTATCCATGTCAGCACTCTACCCCCCCACCCCCCCCCCCCCCCCCAATACCATGTGCCCTAATTTTGCCCACTAATCTCCTATGTGGGACCTTATCAAATGCTTTCTGAAAGTCCAAGTACACTACATCCACTGGCTCTCCCTTGTCCATTCTCAAAAAAATTCCAGAAGATTAGTCAAGCAAGATTTCCCCGTCGTAAATCCATGCTGACTTGGACCCATCCTGTTACTGCTATCAAAATGTATTTCATCTTTTATGATTGACTCCAGCATCTTCAGCACCACCGATGTCAGATTAACTGGTCTATAATTCTGTTTTCTCTCTCTCTTTTCTTAAAAAGTAGGATAACATTAGCTACCCTCCAATCCACAGGAACTGATCCCGAATCTATAGAACATATGGAAAATGATCCACAATTTCTAGCGCCACTTCCTTAAGTACCCTGGGATGCAGACCATCAGGACCTGGGGATTTATCAGCCTGCAGTCCCATCAGTCTACCCAATACCATTTCCTGCCTAATGTGGATTTCCTTCAGTTCTTTCGTCACCCCAGATCCTCTGGCCACTAGTACATACAGAAGATAGTTTGTGTCCTCCTTAGTGAAGACGGATCTAAAGTACCTGTTCAACTCATCTGCCATTTCCTTGTTCCCCATAATAAATTCACCCATGTCAGTCTTCAAGGGTCCAACTTTGGTCTTAACTAATTATTTTCTATTCACATACCTAAAGAAGCTGTTGTTAACTTTAAAGTTGCATGATATTTTGATGCCAACATGTCTGTAACCCAAAATGTATTTATTTGAATGTTCTTTGGAGTTCAGTTTCCTGAAAACTGGCACATATGTTTAATTCAAATTGTATTACGTAAACATTTTAGTTCTAAATCCATCTGCAAAAATATAAATGTACTTTAGAACATAGAGTGCCCTCCATAATGTCTGTGTCAAAGACCCATCATTTATTTATTTGCCTCTGAACTCCACAATTTGAGATTTGTAATAGAAAGAAAGATCACATGTGGTTAGAGTGCACATTGTCAGATTTTATTAAAGGGTATTTTTATACTCTTAAAGGGTATGTAGAAATTACAGCTGTGTTTGTGCATAGTCCCCCTATTTCAGGGCACCATAATGTTTGGGACACATGGTTTCACAGGTGTTTGTAATTGCTCAGGTGTGTTTAAATGCCTCCTTAATGCAGGTATAAGAGAGTTCTCAGCACCTAGTCTTTCCTCCAGTCTTTCCATCACCTTAAACTTTTATTGCTGTTCATCAACATGAGGAGCAAGTTGTGCCAATGAAAGTCAAATAAGCCATTATGAGACTAAGAAACAAGAAATAAACTGTTAGACATCAGCCAAACCTTAGGCTTACGAAAATCAACTGTTTGGAATATCATTAAGAAGAAGAGAGCACTGGTGAGCTTATTAAAAAATTGACATGTAACACAATTAAAATAGTTTCACTATTACTCAGGTTTCCTTCCTTAAGCTGTTTTCTGGTACATTGGTTTCTGTACTGGTTCTTACACTCTTGATGAACTCAAAATTTCATACCTTTTCCGCCTTGTTGACATCTTAATATGGTTCCTTTCTTCTGCTTCCTTTCTGGATGTCCCTATCTCCAAGTCAGAGAATAGCTGACTGACAAATATCCATTAAAACCCATAGACACTCGCTACTATTTTGGTTACACTTTGTGACTTCCATTGGGAGGCAGAGCCTTTGAGGAGTCTCATATATTTCTCGCATTGTTGCTTATATCCCCTTTCCTCCAGAACAAGACAATAGGTGTAGGAGTAAGCCATTCGGCCCTTCGGGCCAGTACCGCCATTCAATGTGATCATGGCTGATCATCCACAATCAGTACCCCGATCCTGCCTTCTCTCCATATCCCTTAACTCTGCTATCCCTAAGAGCTCTATCTAACTCTCTCTTGAAAGCATCCAGAGAACCAGCCTCCACCGCTCTCTGAGGCAGAGAATTCCACACACTCACACTCTGTGTGAAAACGTTTTTCCTCATCTCCGTTCTAAATGGCTTACCCCTTATTCTTAACCTATGGCCCCTGGCTCTCGACTCCCCCAACATCGGGAACATGTTTCCTGCCTCTAGCATGTCCAAACCTTTAATAATCTTATATGTTTCAATGATCCCCTCTCATCCTTCTAAATTCCAGAGTATACAAGCCCAGCCGCTCCAATCTATCAACATATGGCAGTCCCGCATCCCGGGAATTAACCTCATGAACCTAAGCTGCATTCCCTCAATAGTAAGAATGTCCTTCCTCAAGTTTGGAGACCAAAACTGCACACAATACGCCAGGTGTGGTCTAACTAGGGCCCTGCAGAACTGCACGAGGACCTCTTTTTCCTATACTCAATTCCTCGTGTATGAAGGCCAACATGCCATTTGCTTTCTTCATTGCCTGCTGTACCTGCATGCTTACTTTCAGTGTTAAAGAAGGAACTGCAGATGCTGGAGAATCGAGGGTACACAAAAGGCTGGAGAAACTCAGTGGGTTCAGCAGCATCTAAGGAGCGAATGAGATAGGCGACGTTTCAGGTCGACCCGAAACGTCGTCTATCTCATTCGCTCCTTAGATGCTGCTGCACCTGCTGAGTTTCTCCAGCCTTTTGTGTACCCTGCTTACTTTCAGTGACTGATGAACAAGGAACCCCAGTCCTGATGTACTTCCCCCTTTCTTAACTTGACACCAGTTAAATCATCATCTGCCTTCCTGTTTTAGCCACCAAAGTGGATAACCTCACATTTATCCACATTAAACTGCATCTGCCATGCATCCGCCCACACACCCAACCTGTCCAAGACGCCCTGCATCCTCCTCACAGTACACACTGTCACCCAGCTTAGCGTCATCTGCAAATTTGCTAATGTTACTTTTAATCCCTTCATCCAAATCATTAATATATATTGTAAATAGCTGCAGTCCCAGCACCGAGCCTTGCGGTACCCCATTAGTCACTGCCTGCCATTCTGAAAGGGACCCGTTAAACCCTATTCTTTGTTTCCTGTCTGCCAACCAATGTTATATCCTAGTCAGCACCCTACCCCCAATACCATGTGCTCTAATTTTGCCCACTAATCTCCTATGTGGGCAAGGATAGATCAATTCAGCACAGGAACAGGCCCTTCTGCCAACACTGTGCCAAACATGATGCCAAGACCAACCCTTATCTGCCTGCACATAATGCATATCCCTCTATTCCCTGCATATCCAAGTATTTATCCAAAAGTCCTTTAAATGTCACTATCGTATCTGCCTCCACCACCACTCCTTGCAGCGGGTTCTTGGGACTCACCACCTTCTATGTAACAAAACTTGCTCACACATATCCGCTAAACTTTGCCTCTCCCACCATAAAGCGATGCCCACTAGAATTTAATATTTCCATCCTGGGAAATAGGTTCTGGCTGTCTACTCGACCTATGGGTCTCTTAATTTTATATATTTCTATCAGGTATCCCCACAACAGAGAAAATATAATGGCTGCTCACATTTCTAGGGTGCTACTCAAGTACTGAATATGTGCCAAAGTACTTTGCATTGGGAGCAATAGAGGTGAATTTTAAATAGCTATTTTAGATACAATCTATTTTCTAAAATATTTGTTTGGATTTATAAATCACTTTGTAACTAAATAATTAATTTAGCTATATAGAGTTGGCTCAGCACTTGATATTTTTCACCTTTCAAGACGAAAAATATAATGAGAACCTTTGATAATTTATAGAAAGTGCTTCACTGTGAACAGAATTAATTCATAGCCAGGCTGTATGAATTTGTAAGATTAAAAGGTAAAGTCATAAATTTCAATGCAGCCATTTGTGGAAGCTATCATTAGGTAAAATATTATTACCTAAAATAATTTTACACAGCCTGCATAGAGTGAACAACAAAATTCCCCGTGTTAGATTGCTACCAACCAGCATTTCCTCCCCCTACCACAGAACTCAAAGGTTTTTATTATGTGCAGGAAGAAACTGCAGATGCGGGTTTAAACCGAAGATGGACGCAAAATGATGATTTCTCCAACTTCAACTAATTCCTCTCTCCATCCTTCCCCCACCCAAGTCACGGCAACTTTTCATTCTCACCTAGCAAACAGCTAACACTGGCCTGTGTCCTTTATTTGTTACTTTTTGCATATCTTTCATTCATTTGTTCCATATCTGTCTAGAGAAATATAGAATAGGTGCAGGAGTAGGCCATTCGGCCCTTCGAGCCTGCACCGCCATTCAACATGAACACGGCTGATCATCTAAAATCAGTACCCGTTCCTGTTTTTCCCCCATATCCCTTGATTCTTTTAGCCCTAAGAGCTAAATCTAACTTAATCACCATCATCTATCCCTTTCCCTTTAGTTTAGCTTTCCCGTGATTTTCAGTCTGAAGAAGGGTCTCGACCGGAAATGTCACCTGTTCCTTCTCTCGAGATACTGCGTGTCGCGCAGTTACTCCAGTATTTTGTGTCTATTTAAGGTTTTTAAAAAGCATTTTGTAACATCATGCCTTACTGAGATACTTATCAGGATCAAAATTCCTCTCGAAATACTCAGCAGGTTAAGCAGCACTTGTGAAGCGAGACAATGTTACATTTTCAGCTCAGTGTTTGACGAAAATATATTGAGCTGAAAGATTAACCGTCTTTTTTGCATAAATCTTGCATGACATGCTGTGCTTATTTCTTGAATTATCTGTTTTTATATGTAAGACTCAGTATGTTGCTTTGTGCCACGTCTTTCCTTTCCTGCTTGAACATGATGAATGTCAAAGTTATGAAGACAAATAACTTTTTTTTTACTCTTGTTATTAAGGCATCATCAACCCATCCTATTTCCTTGGTCATTTTCTTGCTTTCACTGTCATAGTTTTCCACAGATACTCCTTTTTTGGAACATAATAACTCCCCCTGTAAATTAATTGTTAAGTATTGAAGAATTCTGCTAGTAAACACAGAATATAGAGGGAATTCAACTGGCTCGGCAATGCTCATCTCATTGCAGATAGTCACCAATCTTACTCTTTCTAAAGAGATCCTATTGCACAAGGAGACATGGGTTTGAGAAATCCAAGCATTGCTGAAATCATGTGATAGTTGGATTCATGACATACCATTAATTCATCGTCACGGTCAGGAGAGAGCAGCAATGGGATGATGACCTGATTTCTTAGAATCGGTGTTTTATCATTCCGTAGGAGCTTGTTCAAGGTGTTCAGCTGCCCAGATACCAGGGCAAAGTTGTCCAAGACTGAGGGCCTGTAGAACAGTTGCAATATGGGTAAGGCTCAGGCAGCTGCAGGAAACTTTACAGTTGACAAGATGTACGTACATCACAATTTGTAAAGAACATGGCAACACCTTTTCTTTTTAACATAGTCTTAATTGGAATGAGAGAAAGGATCGAAATAAGCATATTTTGGACTTGAGCTTTGTCAGGAAGCAGTGTGCCATAGACAGAGGACATATAGTAAGAAAAGGAACAACTGATATAAGCAAGTAGCAAATATACAAACATATTGATGCTTACAAGTAGTAATCAATGTTAAGTTGAAAACTAATCGCTGTACATTTATGTTACATTTTGCAACATGGCTCTTGCTTACATCAATGGCTCCAATATAAAATATATACCTACTGACTTGTTACTCCTAACAGAATTCAGGCAAGGAACACTTCCCTTCTCAAATATTCAATGAAAAAACAAAAAAATTTGACCTCCTTGCAAAAAATGAAGCGAGAAGGACAACCATAAAAGCCACATCCATGATATGCTGACTCCTGCTTGGATGATCAATAATAAATATGCCAATATGCAGTTTTGCATATTTAAACCCACTCTGGAGGTCTTCAAGTTGGTTTGCAGATTTCTGGATTTTAAGGTGATATTTTCAAACATACATTGATGGAATTTGTATGTCAAAAAATATTTGCAATTGAGAGAGAAGGGAGCATGTTTTCCAATGGTCATCATACCAGTTCATTCGGTCAAATTCATTCTCTAATTTCAGGATGAAAGCTGCCAAAGAGTTCTTCAGATCAGCCACACGACTGATAATTGCGTCCACCGATGACTCCAACTGCTTTTCTTCTTGTGGCTGTGAAAAGTGAACATTACATTTTCAATAGCAGATTGCATTTTGACAGAAGTTTAATTTCAGAGGTTAAATAAGAACAACTTTGTTTGGTAGTTTGGCAGCATTTAGAAATAATAAAATCCAGGAGTCCTGGTAATTCAAGCTGTATCTAAACTTTGAAATCAGAATCCAGTCGTAGGGCTGTACAGCATGGAAACAGGCCCTGCTGCCCAGCCTGTCCATGTCGACCAAGTTGCCTAACTGATCCCACTTCCCTCCAAACTGTTCCTATCCTTGTATATGTCCAAGTGCATTTAAATGTCACAAACGTAGCCGCCTTTACAACTCTTCCCCCCCCCCCCCCCCCCCACCAACCCCACGCACACCCCTCCAAAGTTTATAAAACATCGAGGGGCATAGATAAGATGAAATAGTTAGTCTTTTCCCCACATGGTAGGGGTGTCTGAAACAAGAGGATGTTGGTTTAAGGTGAAAGGGAAAATATTTAGAATGAGCTGTATGAGCTATACTCATTAGTGCCAAATGCTTCCAGATGTAGCAACATAACAAAGCTATTAAATAGTTTTCTATGTTGGTCAAAGATTTTGTAAGGATGCCCATTTTTCATTTTCACTTCCACTAATAGCTCCAATCATGTCTAATACAACTTGCGATACTGTTATCCCTTTGTAGCATTCATAGATGCCAATCAAATGTAACTTCTGCAATACTTCTGATATGGCAATTTGAGAGATTACCATGTCATTAGTCTCACTTTGTTGCTGCCCTTGTACTAAGACAGTTGGGTGTAATGTTACAATCTGATGCTACTACCGATGAAGATGAAAGTTTCAATTCACTGGTCATAGCCCTGCAACCCTCCACCTTGTAACTCCTGCCACTAAACCTATTTGGAAGCCAGTGGCTAGCTTACACTAGGTACCATGTACTCAACTTTCTGGACTAGGCCATGCTAAGGTTTATATAGGCAACATCCAGTGCCTTGCCCTCAACAATCCCCTTGGCAATCTCTTAAAAAAACCCAAATACATTTGTGGGGCATGATTTCCTATGCAGAGCTGTGTATCCTTAATCAATTATTGGCTATCCAAATGCTGGTGCATAGTGCCTCTCAGAACCCCCTTCATTTTCTTACCCACCACTGACGTCAGGCTCACCGGCCTGTCGTTCTCTGTAGGTAGTGGGAGCCTGCTCCCATTAATGAATGATTAAAGATTCATTGCTTTGGATGATGTGTCTGCTCGGAACTTGGGAAAGGGACATTGTCTCTTCAATAGAGTGTGCAGCCGGAACATCAAAAACAGGAGTAGGAATAGCCATCTGGCCCCTTCAAATCTACTCTACCACTCATCGCAATCACGACTGGTCTTCTATCTCAAATACCATTTTCTTCCACCATCTTCCTGTCTCATGACTCCCTCAATATTCAGATATCTACTGATTTTGGTATTGAATGAACAGTGGCTGAGTCTACCTAGCCCTCTTGGTGGAAAATGGCAAACATTTATCACCACCGACCTAAGAAATTCCTCCTCATCTCAATCCAAAAGTCACCGCTTAATCTGAGATTCCAGACCCTGGTTTTGGACCTCAGTCATGTTCCAGCCAGCCAAACTCTATAAAAATGTTCCAATTTTCAATTAAATCTCCTTAAAGCCTTTTGAACTCTCCTCACGTGGCAGATTCACCTCCTTAGCGTTGTGAATTTTTGCTGCACTCCATCATCAACACTAATGGAGTGCAGCAGATCTCCCGTGCAGATTAAATTTAATGAATTCTACCTGCTGTTTGGGCATCTCCGATCACTAGCAAAACATATCATGAGCAAACACAAACGAACATCTCTGGAAGTGGTTATACAAAAAGCTGGAGAAACTCAGCGGGTGCAGCAGCATCTAAGGAGCGAAGGAGATAGGCGAAGTTTCGGGTCGAGACCCTTCTTCAGACTGGTCAGGGATCAGGGAAACGAGAGATATAGACGGTGATGTGGAGAGATAAAGAACAATGAATGAAAGATATGCAAAAAAGTATCGATGATAAAGGGAACGCTGTTTGTGGTGTGAAAATGAGAAGCTAGTGCGACTAGGGTGGGGGAGGGAGATAGAGATAGAGGGAATGCCAGGGCCCAAGGGCTGAGGGAGAGGTGGGAAGGGGAGGAGACAGCAAGGGTTAACAGAATTGAGAAAATTCAATGTTCAAGCCCAAAGGATGCAGACTCCCCAAGCGGAATATGAGGTGCTGTTCCTCCAACTTGCGGTGTTGCTCACTCTGGCCGTGGAGGAGGCCCAGGACCGAGAGGTCGGATACGGAATGGGAGGGGGAGTTGAAGTGCTGAGCCACCGGGAGGTCAGGTTGGTTTTTGCGGACCGAGCGGAGGTGTTCGGCGAAACGATCGCCGAGCCTCCACTTGGTCTCACCGATATAGATCATCTGGCATCTGGAGCAGCGGATGCAGTAGATGAGGTTGGAGGAGGTGCAGGTGAACCTCTGTCGGACCTGGAAGGACTGCTTGGGTCCCTGAAAGGAGTGGAGGGGGGAGGTGAAGGGACAAGTGTTGCATTTCTTGCGGTTGCAAGGGAAAGTGCCCGGGGAAGGGGTAGAGCAGGAGGGGAGGGAAGAATTGACAAGGGAGTTGCGGAGGGAGCGGTCTTTGCGGAAGGCAGACAGGGGGGGAGATGGGAAGATGTGGCGGGTGGAGGGGTCACGTTGGAGGTGGTGAAACTGGCGGAGGACTATGTGTTGTATTTGCCGGCTGGTGGGGTGAAAGGTGAGGACCAGGGGGACTCTGCCCTGTTTGCGAGTGGGGGAATGGGGAGAGAGGGCAGTGTTGCGGGGTGTGGAGGAGACCCTGGTGCGAGCCTCATCAATAGTGGGGGAGGGGAATCCCCGTTCTCTGAAGAATGAGGCCATTTGTGATGACCTGGTGTGGAACACCTCATCCTGGGAGCAGATGCGGCGTAGACGGAGGAATTGGGAATAGGGGATGGAGTCCTTACAGGAAGCAGGGTGGGAAGAAGAGTAGTCCAGGTAGCTATGGGAGTCAGTTGGTTTGTGGTGGATGTCAGTCAAGAGTGTATCACCTGCAATAGAGATGGCGAGGTCAAGGAATGGTAGGGAAATGTCGGAAATGGTCCAAGTGTATCTCTGGAAGAGCACTTTTTTTTAAACTCTTCTCAAATTCCTCTCCTTCATCTGTTTATTAAAATCACTGGCTGTATAACCCCCCCCCCCCCCTCAAAGATGTCAATGCTCTTCCAGTCCTGGCCTTTCCCCATCAGTGGCGATATCATCCTGTGCTCCAGGTCACAGTGATACAGTGTGAAAACACGTCCTTCGACCCGACTTGCCCACACCGGCCAACATGTCCCAGTTACATTAGTCCCACCTGCCTGCACGTGGTCCATATTCCTCCAAACCCGTCCTATCCATGTGCCTGTCTAACTGTTTCTTAAACGTTGGGATAGTCCCAGCCTCAACTACCTCCTCTGGCTGCTTGTTTCATATACCCACCACCCTTTGTGTGAAAAAGTTACCCCATCAGATTCCTATTAAATCTTTTCCCCTTCAGCTTAAACCTATGTCCTTTGGTCCTTGATTCCCCTACTCTGGGCAAGAGATTATGTGCATCTACCCGATCTATTCCTCTCATGATTTTGTACACCTCTGTAAGATCCTCCCTCATCCTCCTGTGCAGCAAGGAATAGAGGCCCAGTCTACTCAATCTCTCCCTGTAGCTCACACCTTCCAGTCCTGGCAACATCCTCATAAACCTTTTCTGAAGCCTTTCAAGCTTGACAATATATTTCCTATAACATGGTGGCCAGAACTGAACACAATATTCTAAATCCGGTCTCACCAACATCTTATACAACTGCAACATGATCTCCCAACTTCTATACTCAATACTCTGACAGATGAAGGCCAATGTGCCAATAGCATTTTTGACCACCTTTTCTACCTACGACTCGACCTTCATGGAACCATGCACCTACACTCCTAGATCCCCCTGCTTTACAACACTCCCAAGAGGCCTATCTCTTGTAGGTCCTGCCCTTGTTGGACATCCTAAAATTCAACACCTCACACTTCTCTGTATTCTAAGCCCAACTGGCCAATCGATCCAGATTCTGCTGCAACCTTTCACAACCATCTTCACTATCTGTAAAACCACTCACTTTTGTAACATTAGCAAACTCGCTAATCTTGCCCTGTATATTCTCATCCAAATCATTGATGTAGATGACAAACAGCAACAGGCTCAGCACCGAACCTTGAGGCACACCACTAGTCACAGGACTCCAGTCTGAGAAGCAACCTTCCGCCATCACCCTCTGCTTCCTTCTATGGAGCCAATTTGTTATCCATTCAGCTATCTCTCCTTGGATCCCATGTGATCCAACCATCCAGAGCAGCCTACCATGCAGAACCTTGTTGAACGCCTTACTGAAATCCATGTATGCAACATCTACAGCTCTGCCCTCATCAACCTTTTTGGTCACGTTTTCAAAAAAATCAATCAGATGTGTGAGACACAACCTCCCACGCACAAAACCATGCTAACTATCCCTAATCAGCCCTTGCCCATCCAAACACCTGAATAACCTATCCCTCAGAATAATCTCCAGTAACTTTCCAACTACAGATGTTAAGCTCACCGGCCTAAAGTTCCCAGCATTTTTCCTGCAGCCATTCTTTAAAAGAAGCACAACATTTGCCACCCTCCATTCTTCCGGCACCTCTCCTGTATTTAAATTTCAACCAGGGCTCCTTCCCGCAGTTTCCTCGCTAGTTTCCCGCAAGGTCCTCGGACATATCAGATCAGGCCCTGGAGATTTGTCCACCTTCAAACACGACAGTACCTTCAGTACTTCTTCGACGGTCAAACTCTGCTGCTCTCAAGACAGTGTGTTGGGATTTCGTTTCCTGAACCTCTAATGCTCTCCTGCCTCTGGTTGGGCGCTCACTCGGGGACAGCGTCCGAACCGAGCAGTCGCCCACATGTGCTGGCATCGTGAGTTATTGGCCTGAGATACTGGAGGAGCTCGAGTATCTTTGGTTATTGGCCTGAGTTACTGTGATGTTGGCGCGGCAATGGATGAATTAATGTTGTTTTGATGTTGATGTTGTTGTTGCTGCTGCCGCCGCCAGACTTCCTTCAGCTCATTGAAAAGGACAAGAATGCGGACGGGTGATTCCCCCATCCACACAATGTTCACTGTTGCTCACTACCCGAGGGAGGTGGGGAGGGAGGGAGGGAGCAGAGATACGAGAGGAGCGATGGCATCTTTGGGCACGGCCGCCTCCACCTCACCTGCATCGCCACCACCGTCGCTCCGCACAGCCGGAAGACAGCGCCGCTTCCGCTTCCGCTTCCGCCTCCGGGAGGAGGGGGGGGAGGGGGTGAGAGTTCAGGCGGCGGCGGCGGCGGCGGCGGCGGATCGGAGCCGCGAGGAGGCGGCGGCGGGGAAAGCGGGGAAAGCGGGCGCAGGTCCCGGCATGAGATCGGGCACCGAGCATGTCCGGCGGCGAGAGAGACTCGGAGGTACTGTGAGCCCGAGCCCGGGGCGCCGGCGGTGCCTGGGAGGGAGCAGGGAGCTGGGAGCTGTCAGCGGTGTGTGTAAACATTGGCTGCGCGCTGTGTGCGAGGGCGTGGGCGGCGGGGCCGGCACTGCGCAGGGTAATGGGAGCAGGGTGGGCACAGGGTGTACGCCTGGTGTGTGTATAGTAAGTTGGACGAGGTGCAGGGTGGGCACAGGGTGGAGTGGACCACTGCACACATGGTGGGCACAGGGTGGGAGACGCACAGGGTGTACATATGTTGTGTACAGGGTGTGCACATGGTGGAGAGGGCAGTGTGCACAGGGTTTAGGGGGTACAGGGTATACACAGGCATGGCGCAGGGAGGTGGGGCACAAGGAATACACAGGGTGTGCACATGGTGGATGGGGAATGGATGTGAACAGGGTGGAGTGGGTGCAGTGTGTTCAATTGGTAGGCACAGGATGGAGGGGCCATAGGATGGACACATGATATGCACGGGATGGAGGGGACAGAGGGTGTACACATGATACGCACAGTGTGGGTGGGAGGGGGGGGGGTACAGGGGTGGAGGGACAATGTATATGGGGTGGAAGGGCATTCACAGGGTAAACACCGGGTGGAGGGACATGAAACAGGGAGCAGGGTGAGGTGGTGGTCATGATGTGCAGTGAGTGGGGTGAAGCTGTGCATTGGTTTGGTGGGCATGGAACTGTCATGTGCAAGGATGCAGAGGCAGTGAATGGAGTGGGTGTGTGGAGGTGGTAGTATCCAGGGTAAGGGTGCAGAGGCAGTACACAGATGGCAAGGCAAGAGGCATGGTCCAAGTGTGCTAATTGTGGAGGCGATGTTGCCTGTGTGCTTGGTACAGTGTGGGTAAGGTGTCCTGTGTACATAAGATGTAAGTGGTGGTGTGCAGAGTTTGTATTTCCTGGATGTGGAGGGGGGGCATTTTCTCTGGTGGGGAGCAGATGAGTTACAGTTCCTCTGTTCCCTGGGCATTGGGGGTGGCATGGTTCCTATATACCTTTAGCATATGGGGCATGATGGCTGTGTACCCTGACATTGTGGGTGGGGCTGAATGATTCCTATGTACTTTACATTCTGAGTTTATTCAGTACCCTATTTTTGGCTGCCTGATTGAAGTTCTATTGGAAATCAAGATCAATAATATCTTCTGTATTGCCCTTATTTACTTTTACAAAATTCATTATTAGAGATGTAACATTTTCCTTTTAAAGTCTTCTGCTCACTACTAATTGTTATATTTTTTTCTAGATCTTCATCTAATTCTCTTTTGTGGGGATTTCATTATATTATTTACGCATGTAATTCACTGATTTCCTCTAATATTGGTCAATTGACTTTCACATTTAGAAGTAAACAATAATGATGTCTAGCATGTAGATATTAAGAGAGCTACATTCTGCTAACACTAAATATAGGTCAGTTTAGAGATAGAGCTCGGACACAGGTCTATCGAGTCTGCGCCAACCAGCGATCCGTGCACACTAACACTGCACACATTAGCGACAATTTACAATTATACCAAGCCAATTAGCCTGCAAAACTGTAAGTCTTTGGAGTCTGGGAGGACACTGGAAAAAAACCCACGCAGGTCACAGGGAGAATGTACAAACTCTGTACAGACCGCACCTGTATTCAGGATCAAACCCGGGTCTCTGGTGCTGTAAGGCAGCAACTCTACTACTGCGCCGCCATGCTGCCCATTTTGAAGTTGGTGGGGTCTGATGCGAGGTTGGCACAGTGATGCAGCTAGAAGAACGCTGTCTCTAACTTTACCTTTTTGTGATCACGATTTATGGTGTTGTCACCGGAGTTTGTATGTTCTGCCTGTCAGCATGTGTGGTGGTGGGTGCATGGAGCAAGCTGCTGGAGGAGGGTACACAAAAAGCTGGAGAAACTCAGCGGGTGCAGCAGCATCTAAGGAGCGAAGGAGATAGGCGACGAGACCCTTCTTCAGACCCGTCTCGGCCCGAAACGTCGCCTATCTCCTTCGCTTTAGATGCTGCTGCACCCGCTGAGTTTCTCCAGCTTTTTGTGTACCCTCGATTCTCCAGCATCTGCAGTTCCAAAGCTTAGTTGGGGCAGGTACTATTGCAAAGTTTAAGAAACATTTAAACGGGTACATGGAGAGGACAGGTTTAGAGGGATCTGGGCCAAATGCAGGCAGGTGGGACTAATGTCGATGGGACATGTTGGTTGATGTTGGCAAGTTTGGCTGAAAGGCCTGTTTCTCCACTGTATAGCTGTCTTACAGTGTCAGAGACCCGGGTTGAATCCTGACTACGGGTGCTGTATGTGTGAGTTTGTCTGTTCTCCCTGTGTGTGGGTTTTCTCTGGCTGCTCCGGTTTCCTCCCACACCCCAAAGACGAACTGGTTAGTTGGTTTCGGTAAAAATTGTAAATTGTAAACTGGTGTGCTAGGGTACGAGGTGCTAATGCTAGTGTATGAGGTGATTGCTAGTCGGCGCAGAGTGGATCTCTAAAAAAGGTCTGTGGGTAATGGGATGGTTGAAAATCAGAATGATCTGCTGCAAGTATCACGATTCTAGGTCGATTGTTAATTGACAATTCCTTTTATATGCAAGAATATTGAGTGAAGCTGGATAACAAATAAACAATGGCCTCATTGAATGATGGCAAAAGTGGGATTTAATGGCCCTTTCTGGTCCAAAGTTTAGTGGGACTTCATGTGATTTTCTTGTGTTGTTGGATATTTATGTGTGTTATATTTTTCCTAGGTGGAAGAAGCAGGACAGGTTTTCCTGCTTATGAAGAAGGAATATCGGATATCCCGCAACGTGAGATTAGCTTGGTTTCTCAGCAAGCTCAATCAAAACATTCACCCAATGTCGCAGTCAGAGCTTGTGAGTGAAAGGACTGGGCCTGCATGTGGGGGGGAAGCTGGGATTTGTTTTAAAAAAAACGTTAAACCAGACATTATTCTTGCCTGCCTCTAGCAATCTGGGCATGTACCCTGAAGATCAGCTGTATGAGGAACTGAAACGATCCCGATATGCATGCTCAGTATCACATACTCACTAAACCTAAAAGTAGAATCAGTGGAAACCAGTGCTATTTTTGTACTCAAAAAGATACTGATATGCATGTTAATTAAAAAATCAACAATTCTTTTCCATCAATATAACCCCCTCTTCTGATTTAATTTCATGATCAGTCAACTTCTAATGTTATGAGTTTAGTTTATTGTCACGTGTACCAAAGTACATTGAAAAGCTTTTGTTGCGTGCTAACCAGTCAGCGGAAAGACAACACATGATTACAATCTAGTCTTCCACAGTGTATAGATACAAAGGGAGTAATGTGACTCGCAATTAGGTCAAGATAAAGTCCAGTAAAGTAATGTAATAAACAATTAACTAAATCATATAAAACAACACGTTAAATCTGGAACATTATTAAAATACTATATTCTAAAATAATTTACCAAACCAAATTTTTGAACAGATTTAACTTTTTGGAAATGCCGGTATGTCTTACTGGTGCATACCGACTCAACAAAAAAAAGATAGTCCGAAAAAGGGTCTCAACCCGAAACATCACCCATTCCTTCTCTCCAGAGATGCTGCCTGTCCCGCTGAGTTACTCCAGCTTTTTGTGTCTACGGTTTAAACCAGCATCTGCAGTTCATTCTTACATGTCGTCTGCTTCAGCAAAAGAAAAAACACTGGTTGAAACTAAATTTATAATGATACAAATTTCAAATTAGCTACGTGATTATAAAA
Organism: Okamejei kenojei; assembly: GCA_035221665.1. NCBI lineage: Eukaryota > Metazoa > Chordata > Chondrichthyes > Rajiformes > Rajidae > Okamejei > Okamejei kenojei. The sequence continues at coordinate 63,139,988 of CM069140.1, read as the reverse complement.
ATGGTAATTTCTATAGTAAATCCATTTCTCATTGTGTGATATGCAAAACTTTGTTAATCTCTTTACTTAGAATTCCAAGAGGGATCTCCATTAGTGAGAAATATAATTGGTGTCACAGCAGAACATATGTAGTGAAAAAAGGATGTATCAGGAACTGCTGGAATCTTGAGCAAACAAAAAGTGTTGTAATAACTCAGCGGGTCAGGCAGCATCTGTGGAGGGAATGGACAGGTGGCATTTCGGGTCTGCACCTTTCTCCAGAATGATTATATTATAAAAATCCAATTGTTCGAAAATCCAGATGGTTCAATATGTGATTCGCTTGCTTCTGTATCCCATGATCTCTGTAAACTTGTTGGGGTGCTGTTTCCAGCATTTAAATGTATGTTGGGGTATTTGCTGGAAATAAAATAGCTTGGAAAATCTGCCAGTCAGACACTGCCAAAGTCCTGTGGATGCCAGAGTATAACTATATATCGTAAATGTTTGCATTAAACAATCATAAGACATAGGAGCAGAATTAATTTTCAGCCCATTAAGTCATTAAAACACAATTCAATCATGGCGGATCTATTTTACCCATTGTAGATTGGCTATTTCATATTAGTCAATTATAGTGTTTGTTAGTAGTAACTCCGCCTCCTATGTACTTCATATTATCAAGAGCTTGCTTATGCTAGTCAGAATGAATAGCAGCGCGGAGATGTGATGACTGCAGATCCTTGCTTATGTAGATTGCTGTATGTCAGATAGTGAATCTTGCCCATTCCGCTCATGTTTATCGGGTTTTATTTTATTCTGTTTATTTTGTGTGTTTTTTATCTTAATCATGGCAAACTCGTGTCGCCGTCTAAGTCCTCTGATCTTTGATTCTGACATTGCTGAACGTTGGCGTCTCTTTTGAGCGTGATGATCCCCCGAGGTGTGTGCCTCTGTACTGCTTAATTTGGCGGGATGAATGAATCATGCTGACAACTTCACTTTTGTTCCTGCTGATTTTGGAAGACGGTCAGGTCAGAGTGCCTGCTGAAACAATCGACAACCTTGCGGTTTTGATCAGAAAGTTCAGAGAGCTGTGTGACCTGCCCTCTAACTACATTATTGAAAGAACCAAGTTCTATGCTCATTTACAACAAGTCGACGTATCAATCGAACGTTTTATCAGCGGCTTGAAGCACATGGCCGCATGCTGTCGCTTTCGTGATTTACGAAATGAACTCACCCAGGATAAGCTGGTGGGAGGAATGCTTGACAGCAAGCCACGAGGTGAGCTCCTTCGCAACACTGATTTAACCCTAGAACAAGCAGAATATGCCTGTCGTATTTCTGAAATAACGTCTCCCCATACGGACTCTGTACCCTTCAATGAACGTTCGCAGCATAGTGTTAATCTTACAGACCTCTCCCCTCGCAACCCCCGCACTGGGTCTGCAGTTTGTTGTCAAAATTGCAACTATTTCCTTGCTACGGGTCATCAATTCTGTGCTGCCTATGGGAAAACCTGTAATTTCTGCAAGAAATTAAACCACTTTGCTCGGTGCTGCCATTCCCGTGTGACTCCTGTAGCTTCAAGGACGAGCCTGCACCTGCTTCAACGTGAGTTTACTGATAATGACTTCCAAGAGCCTCTCACAATCCCTCACACCGCTCTCAGAAAGTACAGATACCAGTTCTGCCATCCACTCTCTCCTCCCTTCGTCTAACAAGCAACTTGACCCTGAGGTAACCATGTTTGTGAATAACAGGCCTTTGATCGCAAAAATAGATACTGGCGCCAATTGCAACGTCATCTCATTAAGAGAGTTTAAAAAAAATCCATAATGCTGAACATATTGATAACGTTTTGGGCTTCTGGGGGAGAGGTACTACACCCACTTGGACAAGCTGATTTAAAGTGCACCATCGACAAACAGACCCATTAAAGTACCGTTTTATATTGGTAAGGGAGATTCAGAGACTTTGCTCGGTATCAATACATGTCACAATCTAGGCCTAGTATACTTTGGCCGCGTGGTCCATAAAAAGAAGTTCCCCCTGTTACTCTGCTGACCGTTTGCCCCTACTCAACAGCTACTCTCTCAAAATAAAGAACTAACTTGTTCAACCTTTCTCTGTAACGATGAGTAAATCTTGGCAAGTTGCCTATCAAATATCACGTTGCTGTTGATCCCAAAGTTACTCCTGTGGTCAGAGCGCCACATCGTGTTCCGTATGCCATGTGCGATCAAATACACACTGAACTCAAGCATGTGGGCTCCATGGGTGTTATTGCTGAAGTTACTGACCCGTCTGACCGGGTTTCCACCATGGTCGTTGCAACAACGAAAAACAAGGAGGAGATCCGTATCTGCATAAACCCCAGAGATATTAACGCTGCCATCAAACCGCCGCATTACCCAATGCAAACGATAGAAGAGGTTGCTGCCCAGATAGGCAATGCAGCAGTATTCTCAGTTCTGGATGCCGAAAGCTCATTTTGGCAGATTCCATTGGACCCAGACTCGTCCAATCTCACTACGTTCGGCACCCCCTTTGGCCAATACAAATTTCTGAGAATGCTCTTTGGCATCAACTCTGCCAGCGAAGTTTTCCAGCGCACTATGGAACAATTGTTTGCAGAGTACCCATGCGCTACCATTGCTGATGATATTCTCGTCAACGGACGCGATCTGGCTGAACATGACGCCAATCTGAAGAAAGTACTTGACTGTGCCAAAGACATTCATCTCAAACTCAATCCCCTAAAGTGCAGGTTTCGAGTTCTAGAGGTTACATACATCGGACGTGTGTTCACAAGTGACGGTCTCAAACCAGACCTGTCGAAAACTACAGCTATCAACGAAATGTCTGTTCCTGCTGACGTGAGCTTACAAAGGTTCCTCGGAATGGTCAACTACCTGGGTAAATTTATTACCAACCTCAGCGACATATCTGCCCCCCCCCGCGGGAACTGACACAGAAGGACGCGGCTTTTGACACTCTCAAATTGCAGCTGATTAGTGCACCTACTCTCGCCTACTGTGCTTTGGAATTACCAGTAACGCTCGCCTGGGATGCGTCCCAGTACGGGCTAGGTGCAGCGTGCCTACAGACCACTACTGATGGTAATTTCAAGCCCGTTTCGTACGCATCCCGTGCGCTGACTGGCACTGAACAGCGTTACGCCCAGATTAAAAAGGAATTGCTCGCAGTGGTTTTCGCCTGCACTATATTCAAGGACTTTATCTTTGGTAAGTCTGTGACTATTGAGACTGATCACCAACCGCTGGTCACCATTCTGAACAAACCCATCCACGCTGCACCAGCACGACTACAGCGAATGTTGATGCAACTGCAGCGATTTAATTTCAACATTGTCTACAAGAAAGGCAAAGACATGCACATAGCAGACACGCTATCTATAGCCCCGCGTAAAACCAACGAACAACAACTCTCCGAACAGGACCAATTCTCAGTATTGAAAGTCCCAAAGTTGTGCAAAGTTTTTAAAAGCTTGGCTGCCGTTGTCGGACAGGATACGTGCAGGGGAGCCGACAGTAATGAAGGTCTCGTTTGTGCCAACTGACTGTTTGAGCAGCCTAGCAGAACACACGGCTGCTGATGAGACCATACAATTGCTGTCTGCTGTCATCCGGTGCGGCTGGCCGGATAAGCAACACAACACCCCGCTCGAGATACGCCCATACCTACTGGTTCATGATGAACTAGTATTACAGCACGGAATTATAGTCAAGGGCCACAAGGCAGTGGTGCCAGCAGCCCACCAGGACAAATACTTTGACGACGTCCACAGGGGCCACCCTGGCGTGGAGGCAACCCTCCAAAGGGCGCAAAGCATGTTTTACTGGCCCGGATTGACCAATTACATACGAGAAAAAACAAAGTTTGCGCCATCTGCAAAAGCCTGACGCCACATCAGCAAAAGCAGCCTCCACTGCCGCACCCAGTACCCCCCCTCCCGTGATCCATGTGAGCCACCGACATCTTCGAATGGCATGGGTAATACTATCTAGTCCTTGTAGACTCTTACTCTGGCTGGTCCGAAATCGACTTACTTCAAACCACTACTTCTGAAGCAGTAATTGGAAGGGTTTGCAGGCCACCCGTTAGATATGGCGATTTTGTATAATTCTGCAAATGTATTATTAACATCCCTTCTATATTGCTTAGCCACCGATGCTTCTTTTGTTTCTCCAAGGAAGGATGAAGATTGGCTATTTCACACTAGCCAATTATAGTGTTTGTTAGTTGTAACTCCACCTTCTATGTACTTCATATTATCAAGAGCTTGCTTACGCTAGTTAGAATGAATAGCAGCTCGGAGATGTGATGACTGCAGATCCTTGCTGTATGTAGATTTAATAAATATGTGTTGTATCTTGATGTGTGTTCGAGTCGACTCATTACACCCATTCTTCTGTCTTCTCCTTGTAACGTTTGATGCCCTTAGTAAGCAGGAACCTATCAATCTTTGCTTTAAAAATAGCCAAGGTCTTGGTCTTCACAGCCATCTGTGGCAATGAATTCTGGTTAAAGAAATTCCTCCTCATCTCCATTCTAAAGGTATGTCCATTTATTCTGAGTCTGTGCCCTCTGGTCCTAGACTTCCCCCAGTACTGGAAACATCCTCTGCACATCCACTCTATCTAGACCTTTCATTATTTTATAGGTTTCAATGGGATCCTCTCTCGTATTTGGAATTTCACCATGGCAAATCTCACAACATTAATTCCCGTTCAGTTTTTTTTTGGATAAATTGTAGTAAACATAAACATTACCACGTGTTCTAGAGAGGCAATGGAAGAGTCCTCAGTCGTTGCAGTTTTCCTACTTTATTTATTAGATAAATGCCAGTTTTACACCAGAGCTTTCTTTATGAATGAAATGTGGAATTGTATGTATTTTTAAAATGAATTGCACATATATTTTCTTACAACAATGTAATAATTTGACATTTTGTCTTTTTTTATAGCTTAACTCCAAGAACGAACTGGATGTTTTCAGTGTCCTACCAAAGGGCTGGCAGCAGGGTGAACCAGTTACTGCTCACACTTACCAATTAGTACCCTCAACCCTTATTACCTTTCTTGCTCAGCGATATCGGTTTGTTATTGAATTGGATCTCAGTCCATCCACCGGGATTGTGGTAAGTAATTGTCTTATTGGAAGGAGAACACTGGATAACTTTGCATCTGATGTGCACTTAATTATCATTTAAGTTGATGGCATAAGATGTACGCTTGTTACAAACGTTTTCTGCTAATTCTTAGGAGAAAACAAAAGTTCTTGAAAATTATTTGAGCCTGACTTACTGAGTATTTCCAGAATTTTATTCTGATGTCCAGCATCTGGAGACTTTTTATACATTTCCAGAGCACAGCTGCAGGAATATTTGTTGAAGATACAGCAAGAGTGGTCACAAAAAACAAAATTGAAGAAATGCAGATATTAAGGGATTATATGTCTGGAGGAGGTTACAGAAATGGGTAGGGGTAAGATTCTGGATGGATACGAAAATAGGGATGGACATTTTAAAACCTGCAATACTTCAAGTGTAATCAATTGAAGTACTGAAAAAGTTAAGGAAGAACATTTCTCCCAATGACTTGCTTTTGAGGTATTGCTATAATGTTTGGTCCTGGGATATATGGAAGGTGAAAGGTTCTTCATAGATCTGAGATTACTTACTTTTAGATTATGCCTACTGTTGTATTATGCACAATACTCTGGTATTTTATTTTATTCTTCACGTCTAAATTATAATGTTTTATTTTTAATTGTCTACTGTATATTGTGTTATCCTTGCGAGCAAAACATCAAGGTAAATTCCTTGAATGTATACATACTTGGCTAATAAAAGTTATATAATTCAATTCAAATACACATTTGAAACAAGTTATTGAGTTTTTTGCTTTACCACCATATTTATTTCTCACATTAAGTTAAAGTTTTTGTTTGTTTCTACAGGATGATTCCACTGGTGAGCTGATCTTTGATGAAGTATTTCATGCACTCTCTAAATGTTTGGTGGAATTGTTGCGACCATTTAAGGTCCCAGGTACAGATATAGTGTTTCAGCCTGAGATCTTCATTACAATCCTTGCTTATTCATCCATCATAGGACTTCAAACTCATCAGGTGAGTACTTTTTTGTTAATGTTGAAGATCCCTTTTCCTTGTCTGAGGCTGCCGATTTGTATATAACTTACCAACATTGTGTTAGTGAATTAAAATCATGATATTAAAGATGAAAGGAAGAAATCTTTTTGGACATACGTTCAAAATTATTGCAGCCTCCGGAAAAGATAAATGATAAATTATTTTTAGTCATTCAGGGTGGAAACAGGCTGCTTGGCCCTACTTGCCCACACCGAACAACATGTCCCATTTACACTAGTCCCACCTGCCTGAAGAATAAAAGTAAAAAAACACATTTGAAATCTGATATGGAAGCACAAAATGATTTAAATAGATGGGGCTTGTTGGTGAACGTGCATCTGCGTAGCGAGAAATAGAGTTAGCATTTCTTCAGAAGGGTTGTTAGCATGAAACATAATTCTGTTTCCCGCTCAACAGCATTTCCAGATGCTGTCTAAGCAGCTGAATAGAGTCATAGTCAATAAACGCTTTAGTTGTCTAAATAAGAAGCGTTTCTATTATTTTCTTTTTGTATGTTTATGCATAACTCTGTATTCTTTTTCTATATATTTATGGGATAAATTCATAAGTAATTTCTGCACACAATTCATCCTCTTTGCCTACATACTTCTTTAGCTGAAATACGTATGTAAATGCATGTGCTTTACCTACCTTTTATATGATGATTAATCTTTATCTCCTCTCAAGAGAACAAAGGAAATGGAGGCAGTAGTAGACTATTCACCCCCTGTGCCCACTTTGCTATTCAAAATGGCTGATCTTTCTCTTCGGCACCATTTTCATGCACAGATCTTGTCCCCTGGCTCTCTTAAGATCTAAAAATCTATCGATCTCTATGAGTATGGTGAGCGACAGCCTCCACAGCCCGCTCGGGTAAAGAAACCCAGTCTGCTTATGCTCTCCTCGTGTAACAAACCTAGCATTTCAGTAAAGTTAGGAAAGAGCTTTCACATCACGGCCCTGTTTCCACTAATCTTTCCACCACCACGCACAATAAGCAAGACAGACACCATTGTATGCAGATGCCGAGAAGTGTGTTCAGCTCTGGCTGAACAACTTCTAATCTTGTGTGTGGACTCGATAAGAAGTAATTAGTTGAAGCAGTTGTTATTTAATCCAATGGCAGTAAATAAGACAATCGAGGTATGGATATCATTCCGCTTTATTTTAGATGCAAGTGCTTTCCAATGATACTGAAGAGTGCATCTTTCACCACTTGCATTTGGAGCAATTAAAAATCCAGTCCAGATGGTCATGAGGAAATTTCTGATTCCAAACTCCCTTGTTAGTATCAATCCTGTTCAAGGTACAAATTGAACTAAATGAATTACAATATCCCAAATCAAAAATAGTGGAAAAGGAAATGAAGTAGGATTCCAATACTGGTTGAGGATAGGAATTCAAAACACGCAAAGAATGTATTTAAACTATTGTCTCGTTGAATGTGTAACGTGCCTAATTGGAAGAAGACATACAATTCTTTGACTTCTAAACCCAAATCAACATTCCTAGTTCAATGAGACAATAGTTGGGGCAAGATAGTATAAGCTAATGAATTACAAAAGGTATCTGGAAGAGGAGATGAAATCTGAAGTTACCAGAAATGTTATGTTGGAAATCTGAGACACAAAACTCAATGGGTTTTTATCTGAAATTAGTTGAATTTATTCTTGAAGACCGTAATGTGCCTAGTTGGAAGATGACAAACGATTATCCAAGCTTAACAGTTTCAGTTAATTGGCTACTTCAATTTCTCTTGTATGCAAGACTTCTGGCATTGGTATAATTTCTCTCTTGGTAATTTCAGGTTCAATTTGGGCTCTGTATATTGTTTCTCCTGAGATAAACCCTCTCTCAGCTATCATCTCTGCTATTTGTGTCATTCAATCTTAGATGGTCCATAGCCCTGTCACAGATCCTTGCTTTGTTCTTTCTGCTCCTTTCCCTCTGAATCTGCCACTTAAAACATTAACTTTTCCCAGTTCCAATGGAAGGTTATTGACCTGAAATGTTGCTGTCCACAGGTGCTTGACCTGCTAAATATTTCCAGCATTTAAGATTGTCAGCATCTGAAGGATTTCATATACAGTATGGACTGCTCCTCGCCTTTTCTTGGCATAAGACATGTTAAATTATATTAAATATAAGACCATTCGGGCCAAACTAACTGATTACTTTTTTACACAAATCTATCACATCACTGCTGTTTGTGCCGGGTTGTATGTCATTAGCAAATATTCTTACAACTGAACTTGTCAATGTCTATTTACTATAGGTTTTGGTTCAAGGCTGTTTGTTGGATCAAGCCAATTTAGAAACTTACCACCAGAATATCTATCAGCAATTGCGTGCATTTGAAAACAATGTAGCTGAAGTTCTTCAACAACATTATAAACCCAAAGTTCAGGTCAGTATCTCAGAAGCACAGGAAAGAAAAAATTAATTGCATAGTCTGGTGGTTTCTGTGCTAGTTGAGTCTTGAGAGGCTAGAGTAAGACATGACATTTGTATTTTAGTGTGTAACAAAGTGACTTTTATAACTGAGTACTTTATACCTTTCTAATGTGTGTGTTACTTTTGAACCAAGTGCACAAAATAAGGTGGGCAACTGAGGTTATTGCCTTGAATCTTAGATGCAAGGCAGGGAAGTATTCCAAATCAAGAAGTAATAGTTCTGATTTGATAAAACAAGGAATTTACTAATTTCTCTCTTCCTTCCCATTCCACAACCATTGTTAACAAGGACATTTCTTGAAGTACTCTTTGCACCTTGTATTATAAACAGAAAGTGAAACCATTGAGTACATTGAAGAATCTGGTATCCTGTGCTTTCTTGAATTGGTGCATCAGATAATGTTGTGGTCACAATGCTGCAACCACTGTGAAGCAGTGGCTCTACGATCTATGCCATTGTGCTTACCCAACTGTCTAAGATGTGAATGTTGTGACTTTAGGTCTGTGCTTGATAGCTTTCTCAATTGAGTCACTGGTCTCCAGATATTGTAAATTGGATTCTGCAAGGTCTATTTGGCTGAGGAGACAAAAATGCTGGAGAAACTCAGCGGGTGAAGCAGCATCTATGGAACGAAGGAAATGGGCAACGTTTCGGGCCGAAAACCTTCTTCAGACTTCTGCCCGAAACATTGCCCATTTCCTTTGCTCCATAGATGCTGCCTCACCCGCTGAGTTTCTCCAGCATTTTTGTCTACCTTCGATTATCCAACATCTGCAGTTCCTTCTTAAACATCTATTTGGCTGAGTGTGACTTTGCCGCGTTTGAATTTAGTGCCTTGCTCCATCCTAGGTGTCCCTTCCACTTTCATCCTTTCTCAGTTTGAATGTGGTACTAACGGTACACCTGAGTGGTTTGCCAAACCAGTTAGCAGTGAACCACCGTCACATTTTGACCATACCAGGAAAATACAGCAGATTTTCTCTCCTCAAGGACGTTGATGATCAGATTTTGGTTTATTTTGGCAAGTTATTAGTTTTTGTTATAATTGGACAAATTGCCTTTTTTTCATATCCCAGATTAACAACTAAATTTAAGTTCCACAGTTGTTGTGGTTTGATTTGAACTCTTATCTCTGAATCCAGGTGTGGCAATTATTCCAGCAGTTTAACGACACCACCACAACTGTACTAATGTCAGATGGCCTGAGGGATGGGTTACAGAACAGGCACTTTCTCCACAGGAAGGAAATTGATTAGGATTTCTCTACCAGGTTGCATATTTAAAAAAAAATGTTTTCAAATCCTTTAACTTTCATTTTGCTTTCATTTACAGTGCATTCAGAAAGTATTCAGACCCCTTCACTTTTTCCACATTTTGTTACGTTACAGCTTTATTCTAAAATGGATTAAATTCATTTTTTTAAATAATCAATCTACACACAGTACCCCATAATAAAAAAGTGAAAACAGGTGTTTAGAAATGTTTGCAAAGTAATTAAAAATAAATAACTGAAATATCACATTTACACAAGTATTCAGACCCTTTACTCAGTACTTTGTTGAGGCACCTTTGGCAGTGATTACAGCCTCGTCTTCTTGGGTATGACACTACAAGCTTGGCACACCTGTATTTGGGTAACTTCTCTCATTCTTCTCTGCAGATCCTCTCAAGCTCTGGCAGGTTGGATGGGGAGCATCGATGCACAGCTACCCCTCCAGAGATGTTTGATCGAGTTCAAGTCTGGGCTCTGACTAGGCCACTCAAGGACATTCACAGACTTGTCACAAAGCCACTCCTGCATAGTCTTGGCTGTTTGTTTAGTGTCGTTGTCCTGTTGAAAGGTGAACCTCCGCGCCAGTCTGAGGTCCAGAATGCTCTGGTGCAGGTTCTCATCAAGGATCTCTCTGTACTTTGGTCTGTTCATCTATCCCTCGATCCGGACTAGTCCCTGTTCCTGCCACTGAAAAACACCCCCACAGCATGATGCTGCCACCACCATGCTTCACCGTAGGTATGGTATTGCCCAGGTGACGAGCGGTGCCTGGTTTCCTCCAGACATGCTGTTTGGCATTCAGGCCTAAGAGTTCAATCTTGGTTTCATCAGACCAGAGAATCTTGTTTCTCATGGTCTGAGAGTCCTTTAGGTGGTTTTTGGCAAACTCCAAGTGGGCTGTCATGTGCCTTTTACTGAGGAGTGGCTTCCGTCTGGCCACTCTGCCGTAAAGGCTTGATTGGTGGAGTGCTGCAGATATAGTTGTCCTTCTGGAAGGTTCTCCCATCTCCACAGAGGATCACTGGAGCTCCGTCAGAGTGACCATCGAGTTCTTGGTCACCTCCCTGACCAAGGCCCTTCTCCCCCGATTGCTCAGTTTGGCTGGGTGGTCAGCTCTATGAAGAGTCCTGGTGATTCCAAAGTTCTTCCATTTAAGAATGACAGAGGCCACTGTGCTCTTCAGGGCCTGCAATGCTGCTGAAATTGTTTTATACCATTCACTAGATCTGTGTCTCAACACAATCCTGTCCCGGAGGTCTACGGACAATTCCTTCGTCTTCATGGCTTGGTTTTTGCTCAGATGTGCATTGTCAACTGTGGGGCCTTATATAGACATGGGTGTGTGCCTTTCCAAATCATGTCCAATCAATTTAATTTATCACTGGTGGACTCCAATCAAGTTGTAGAAACATCTCAAGGATAATCAATGGAAACAGGATGAACCAAAGCTCAATTTTGAGCGTCATAGCAAAGGGTCTGAATACTTATGTAAATGTGATATTTCAGTTATTTATGTTTAATTACTTTTCAAAAAATTCTAAACACCTGTTTTCACTGCTTAAATCTGGGGTATTGTGCGTAGATTGATGATAAAAAAATATGAATTTAATCCTTTTTTAAAATAAGGCTGTAACATAACAAAATGTTGAAAAAGTGAATACTTTCTGAATGCACTGTAACTAGTTGCTACTTGCTATTTTATAAATCTAATCTCTTTTGTCTTGTAATTGCAGTCTGATCGGTCAACTTTATCCCAAGGAGATCCTGCTGATGTTTTTTATGATCAGTCTTCACAGAAGATACCTTTTTCCATGGTAACATCTGATATGGGGCTCGTCAACATGATCCGCAATGGCATTCTTGCACTTCAGTTACTGCCATCCAACTCCAGTGCAGGTTAATATTTTTTCCACAAATGTCTTTAAAAAAAAAAAAAATCTGATGTTTAATTCCTCTGCTTCCTAGAAATCGTATATAAATATGCTTTTTAGAAACAGGCCCTTTGAGCCACTGATTCCACGCAGAACTCTGATCGCCCGGCAACACTAGTTCTATGTTATCCCACTGCCCACGCATTAGGGGCTGTTTTATAGGCCAACGATTGTTCTCTTCATATCTCAACCACGTCAATTGGATTTATTTTATAGTTGAGGGTATTCAATCTTGGAATCCCATTGTGATAGACATATTTGGACGGTATGCAACTATTATTTGTTTATATAACATTATCTCGAATACCAGGAATGAAGACAGGTTGTCCCTAGGGAAGTGCCTCACAGGTAAGAGGACACCTGGAGAATAAAAAAAAAAAATGGGAAGAAATGCTTAAGGTTGAGATGTCCTCAGATTCTCAGGAGGGGCAGAGAATATTTTGTACATTTATAATAGTCCAATTTAGTCTTCCTTTCCCATATGGGTGTTGAATACCAATTGATAAAGTTTCGCCAAGTGTTTTCCACTGCGGAATGATGTTTGAGCAGTAAACAGCACTTTTCAACTTGATACTATCCAAAATAAAATGGAATGACTTCTTGTGAATTCCACAATATAAAAATGCAGAATTATCTTGGCCTGTAATTTATAATTAAATGTTTAATTGGACCTTCAGCTGAACTACATTTTTGTTTCAGTTTTGGTAATTATGAACATTTTAGATGATTAAGGTTAAATATTCATCAAGCAATGGGATTTGTCTGAACCCTGATCCAGAAATAGATACCAAAATAATAATTGTAATATAAGATAAGGTTCACTTTTTGTCAGTGGATTTGTGTGGCAGCAGTGCATTGTCCTTGCAATTTTCCCATTAAATGATATTTACTTGCTTCCCTTACAGGCATAATAATCATCACTGACGGTGTAACAAGTGTACCAGATATTGGAGTGTGTGAAACGTTGTTAAACCAACTACGCTGTGGAATGATTGCCTGTTCCTTTATACAGGTAACTTTAAAAAAAAACCCAAGTCTTTGACCTCAAAATAGCAGGCTATTTTTGTATGGTGCAACCATTATTCTTCTTTTTGCAGGTTGGAGGTGTCTACTCATATGATTGCAGCTTTGGTTATGTACCAAACTTGGAACTAATGAAATTCATTGCCATGGCAACGTTTGGCTCGTACATGCCCACGTGCCCGGAAATTACTGAGAATAACCTGAACATGAATGCCTGTCACAAAGCGTTCCTACTGTACAGCTTCTTGAGACCTGGAGAGTCCATGAACCCAGAGTATTACTGTGGCAAGTATATTGACAGACATTTATAGGATGTTTGCAAGAATTGATAGTTTTGTTTCTATTCATTGCTTTTCCTCTTTAAACCTAGTGTCTCAGCACAAACTATTCAATGAACACCTCGTGTCTGCCAGCAGTAATCCTGCACTGGCCATGAGACGGAAGAAGCACGCTGAGAATGAGGTGCATGCAGACCTCATCAGTGTTGTGTCTGTAAGATTGCGGGAGGGCTACACTGTGAAGGAACTTAATATCACCAAAGGTAAATAAAAATGCTGTTATAGGTCAAACCTTTGAGAAGGACATTAGTGTGATGGGACGTGGTAGAGTCCCATCACACTAATGTCCAATTTAGTTTATTTGATTCAGTGGGATAGATTCATTTGATTGGGGGACTGTGAAGAGAGTGCAGTTAGATTTTGTGGTAGTGTGATCACAACTAAGTACTCTTACTATCAAGGCAAAACTAACTTTGGAAAATTGGATTTCACAGCCAAGACCTGTAGAGTTTATCTTCAACTCAATGATTTGATAGAGACTTTTTTGGTTGACGTTGGTTCAAATATGGGACGATATATGTTTTTTTATTAAGTACCCCACATAAGAGTGTGTTGAAATGCATGAAACCTTGCTTTTTTTCCCAGTAATCTGAAATTCAAGTATTTATTGTTCATTTTCTATTCTTGATGTAATGACCTCATGTAAGATTCTGTAGGGGAATTAACACCATTCATTTAGTTCTTGTCCTTGTTCTGCGAAGCCAAAGCTTTTCTGTCAATACCGGGAGATGTGTTGGAGAAAGACGGCACATTCTCCACTTTCTGGATGAGTGCAGCATTAACACCACTCGGAGCTTAACAACATTTGGAACAAGGCAGCTCACCTGATATCCAGCTCATCATTTGCAATGTTTACTCCCTCCACCGACTGACGTTTTACCAAGAGGACAGTATTACAATTACAATTTAGTTTATTGTCATTTGAACTGCAAATGAAGTTCAAACGAAATTTGGTTTCTGCAGTCATACAACAAAAAGAAACAATTAACAAGACACACAACCAACACAGTTCACACAAACATCCATACAGTGAACCTCCTCCTCACTGAGATGGAAGGCAAAGTCTTGTCTCTCCCCTTTCTCTCCATTCTTCTCCCGTTGTCAATACCACAACAGCACCTTTCATATTCTGCCAGACAGAGAGGGGAAGGGCACGGTGCGTGGGAACCTACAAGTTCCCCTTCTTACTTTTCAAATCTAGAAATATGTTGTTAGTCATTTTGTTACTTGGTCTGAATCTTGAAGCTAGACACCCAACCACACTGGGACTGTTTCCACCAGAAATGTGCAGCTCACAATGCATGGATGAGCACTAGGAATGCTCTGCCATGAAAGGTTTGAGGCCAAGTGGTGAGATGTGGGATTAATGTAAGTAGGCATTTCATGACCAGTTTCCATGCTGTATGATTCTACAATTTTGTAACTAAGATCCATCAGTTCCAGAACCATTCTGGTAAATGTCATGGATTTTACTTTTGTTTATTTATGGGATGAGGTGTTATTGGTATCGCCCTTATTGTTTGCAACATCTGGAAGTTTGGAATGATCGGCAAATTTGGAAATGTTCCACTAACCAAGTCATTTATATACATCCTAAGCACAGCAATCATAACACTGAAGATTGTGGAACAGTGCATTCTATCATCCTCGAATCTGAAAAACAAAACATTTGGTTTAACTTTCTACTTTGTTATCCTAGAGTCACAGTCATCCAGCAGGGAAACAGGCCCTTCGGCCCAACTTGCCCATGCTGACCAACATGCCCAATTGACCTTAAGCCATTAAAAAAAAAATCCTTGCTGGCAAATAACCATATTGTTCCATGGTCCTGACTTTTTATGGTCAGCCTTTTATGTGGGAGATTTGTGATTTATATATTTTCCCTTTTGTTAATTTTCCGATTTTAGCTGGAACTCAGTTAGAAGTCAAGCTGGTGCTTCTTTGGAAACAGAACATGAGAATCGAGTACCTGGTGGTAGCTTCTTGGCCGCTGGATCCAACCAAGCGTTTGACCTGGGTGGAGGTAACAATGGAGGGCAGCTATGACATGCTCCATGATATTAGCTGTACCATAAGGAAACCCATTACTAGCCCATATCGCACCACAGTAATCCGCCGTTTCTGGACCACTCTGCAGAGGTAAGTACATGGAATGACATGGTTTTTATAACAGGTGAGAATTGTAAACACTAGCAGAACAATGTTTTGATTTGTGATTGGAAAAAGAGAGAGCAAAAGCTCTGAGTTCCTGTATAAACAATAAAAAGGCTGATGTCTATTTTCTATACTTTCTCAGCATTAATCAGACGGATCAGATGCTGGTGCATCTCAAATCTTTCAACACAATTCCCGAACACTACACAATCCCAGAAAGCACCAAGAATGGGGTTCCGTTATTCTATATCCCTCCAGGGTCTACAGTACCGGTATTTTATAGTTAAATATGTTGCTAATATATAAACTGATCTTTGAAAAAATACAATAATTTTATGGAAAATATAGAATGCCATCCATAATGTTTGGGACAAAGACCCATCATTTATTTATATGCCTCTGTACTCCACAATTTGAGATTTGTAATAGAAAAAAAAATCACATGTGGTTAAAGTGCACATTGTCAGATTTTATTAAAGGCCATTTTTATACATTTTGGTTTCACCATGTAGAAATTACAGCTGTGTTTATACATAGTCCCCCCATTTCAGGGCACCATAATGTTTGGGACACATGGCTTCACAGGTGTTTGTAATTGCTCAGTTGTGTTTAATTGCCCCCTTCATGCAGCATAAGAGAGTTTTCAGCTCTTTCCTCCAGTCTTTCCATCACCTTTGGAAACTTTTCTTGCTGTTTATCTACATGAGGACCAGTTGTGCCAATGAAAGTCAAAAAAGCCATTATGAGACTGAGAAACAACAATACAATTGTTAGAGACATCAGCTAAACCTTTAGGCTTACCAAAATCAACTGTTTGGAACATTATTAAGAAGAAAGAGAGCACTGGTGAGCTTACAAATCGCAAAGGGACTGGCAGGCCAAGGAAGACCTTCACAGCTCCACAGAAGAATTCTCTCTTTAATAAAGAAACATCCCCTGTCCGATCAGAAACACACTTAAGGAGTCAACTGTGGAATTGTCAATGACCACTGTCTGCAGAAGACTTCATGAACAGAAATACAGAGGCTACACTGCAAGATGCAAACCACTGGTTAACCGCAAAAATAGGATGGCCAGGATACAGTTTGCCAAGAACTACTTGAAACATAGAAACATAGAAATTAGGTGCCGGAGTAGGCCATTCAGCCCTTCGAGCCTGCACCGCCATTCAATATGATCATGGCTGATCATCCAACTCAGTATCCCGTACCTGCCTTCTCTCCATACCCTCTGATCCCCTTAGCCACAAGGGCCACATCCAACTCACTCTTAAATATAGCCAATGAACTGGCCTCAACTACCCTCTGTGGCAGAGAGTTCCAGAGACTCACCACTCTCTGTGTGAAAAAAGTCTTTCTCATCTCGGTCTTAAAGGATTTCCCCCTTATCCTTAAGCTGTGACCCCTTGTCCTGGACTTCCCCAACATCGGGAACAATCTTCCTGCATCTAGCCTGTCCAACCCCTTAAGAATTTTGTAAGTTTCTATAAGATCCCCTCTCAATCTCCTAAATTCCAGAGAGTATAAACCGAGTCTATCCAGTCTTTCTTCATAAGACAGTCCTGACATCCCAGGAATCAGTCTGGTGAACCTTCTCTGCACTCCCTCTATGGCAATAATGTCCTTCCTCAGATTTGGAGACCAAAACTGTACGCAATACTCCAGGTGTGGTCTCACCAAGACCCTGTACAACTGAAGTAGAACCTCCCTGCTCCTGTACTCAAATCCTTTTGCTATGAAAGCTAACATACCATTCGCTTTTTTCACTGCCTGCTGCACCTGCATGCCTACTTTCAATGACTGGTGTACCATGACACCCAGGTCTCGCTGCATCTCCCCTTTTCCTAATCGGCCACCATTTAAATAATAGTCTGCTTTCCTGTTTTTGCCACCAAAGTGGATAACCTCACATTTATCCACATTATACTGCATCTGCCAAACATTTGCCCACTCACCCAGCCTATCCAAGTCACCTTGCAGTCTCCTAGCATCCTCCTCACAGCGAACACTGCCCCCCAGCTTAGTGTCATCCGCAAACTTGAAAGACAACCATAGTTCTGGAAAGAGGTCTTGTGGACAGATGAGATGAAGATGAACTTATATCAGAGTGATGGCAAGAGCAATGGAGGAGAGAAGGAACTGCCCAAGATCCAAAGCATACCTCCTCATCTGTGAAACACGGCGGTTGGGGTGTTATAGCCTGGGCATGTATGGCTGCTGAAGGTACTGGCTCACTTATCTTCATTGATGATACAACTGCTAATGGTGGTAGCATAATGAATTCTGAAGTGTATAGACACATCCTATCTGCTCAAGTTCAATCAATGCCTCAAAACTCATTGGCTGCAGTTTATTCTACAGCAAGACAATGATCGCAAACATACTGTTAAAGCAACAAAGACGTTTTTCAAAGTTAAAAAATAGTCAATTCTTGAGTGGCCAAGTCAATCACCCGATCTGAACCCAATTGAGCATGCCTTTTATATGCTGAAGAGAAAACTGAAGGGGTCTAGCCCCCAAAACAAGCATGAGCTACAGATGGCTGCAATACCTGCCTGGCAGAGCATCACCAGAGAAGACGCCCAGCAACTGGTGATGTCCATGAATCACAGACTTCAAGCAGTCATTGCACGCAAAGGATATGCAATAAAATACTAAACATGACTACTTTCATTTTCATGACATTGCTGTGTCCCAAACATTATGGTGCCCTGAAATGGGGTGACTATGGATAAACAATGCTGTGATTTTTACATGTGAAAACCAAAATGCATAAAAATGGCCTTTATTAAAATCTGACATTGTGCACTTTAACCACATGTGATTTTTTTTCTAGTGCAAATCTCAAATTGTGGAGTACAGAGGCAAATAAATAACTGATGGGTCTTTGTCCCAAACATTATGGAGGGCACTGTAAGTTCATAGCACATGCACTCCACGTTTTACGCATGTTTCATTTATGCGTCTTTGTAATAACGTGTTTGTTCCTTTAATACCTAAGCTTGATTTACACGCTGTTGTTTTCAGAATAACATGCTCTTTTTTTTTGCTGACAGCATAGTCACATATATGTTTAATTTACACATTTTTGAATTACATGCTGCTTTTCAAGCACGTAACCCTCGCATAAAACTGTAAATGATATTGTGGACTACTTACCATCCTGTACATATAATCTATGCATACAGGAGGCAAAATAACTGCAAAATGTGATAAAAATTGCATGGAGTGTCTCTCGCAATGTACTGTCAAATGTGACCTTTCCATCTCTTTCTATTTAAAAGTACCTTTGTCCTTGGATATTTACATAACTCCCTTTTGAGTATCCTTAGTTCCATTAAAATAATGCCAGCTAACTTTGCTTTTCAGTTTGTAAGCTTGCCAACTCAGTGGTAAGGTTTAAAAGAAGGAAAGGGGAAAAGTTGCATTTTTCAGAAGCCTGCCAAGTTTATTTTGATTGAACACATTTTTTCGGGAATAAACATTATAGTTTAAACGTGGTCAGACCTTTAGTGATTTGTCGTGTCTCTGAAGTGAAACATTAGCTAATCAATAATTAACTATTCCCTCAACAGAGGATGTGCAGTTGTCGCCTGGTTAAGTAACTGGACAAACACTCTGAGGCCTGTTTGATTTATGGGGAGGGCTTGAATGTGTATAACACAATGCTATCTGGGCAATTGAGATTGAATTAATTAAGTATAACAGCATAGTGAACAAGAAAACTATGTTTATAAAAATCCTTTCCTGATCTTGCCTGCCTATAGTCCCAGACACACGTCAGATCGAAACAAAAAGATTTGATGCACTGGAGTATAACAAATTCTTAATGTGCAAGTAACTATGAAACAATAGGGTTTTTTGTCACAACTCTATTCCTTGGGCTCTATTTTTTGGTCTGATAGCATACTGATTCAACAATAAGATTTAAATGTTGCAGTTTTAATTCCTTTTAGGTTGTTTTGGTGGGGAATGCAGAAAATCTCGGACAAGGGCCCTTCGCCCCAAGCAGCCCATGCCAACCAAGATGCCCCATGTACACCAGTCCACCCTGTCTACATTTGCCCTATATCACTTTAAACCTTTCCTAGCCATTTACCTGTCCAAATGCCAAACTATAGATTACAAGAAAAAAATAAGGACAAATTTTAATTTCTCACCCAGTTTCTACGTTGTTTTGGGTGGTACTTGATGTGTTACCAACGTAAATGTTAAATTGGGAAATTAATTCTGACCTAACTCTGGAAGTCTAACACAGATAAAACTTCAAAATAATAAAATTAAAATTAAGAATTAAAATTCTTTACATGCAACGTGATCAATGCTGAAAGAACTGACGGATAAAATAATAGAAACAGAAGGCCTGGAATCATTTAAAATATGGCTACCACAAAGTAGGGACTTTATGGTTGTTTTGGACAAGTAAGTTTGAGGACACCTGTTAATTAAATCATAGGGCATAGAGGCCTTTCAGTCCTTTTGTGCAGGTGCCAGCCAGCTCTATGCAATAACGATCCAGTTCTTCAAAATAATTTGATGTGGGAGTCAAACATCTTTTGTATCAGTATGAATGAGGTACTGCTGCAGCCTTTTACTGGAATAATGACCTTGCTTAGCTTTCAATGAAGTAAGGTCATTATCCGTGCATTAATTCTGTTATGATTGAATTATTCATTTTTATTGCCATTATGTATGCAATTTTAATACATCGTCTTCTCTAGGTATTATCACTGCAGCATAGTGGTACGAAGGACTCCAGTCAATCCCAGTTTGCCTCTTATTGGAAACCGATATTATCTATGGATGCCAGTTTCTGGCAGCGGTGGCTCCACATGCATCGCATTGGCATTCTGCTGGAACATGATATGTAAGTTTATAGTCACTGGATTTGTGTGATTCTTGATTTTGGATCTTTGGATTTTGGAAGAAATCGTGCTGCTTCTACACTAATGTTGCAGTTTCGTTAGAACTTAACCTTACGAGGAAGAGGATGCAGTCCATCAATGTTCTTGATTGATTACTCCTGTGCTTTGCCTCTCATAAACAATTTAGTGTCGCTAATACGTGTTTTTAATGCATTTCCAGCCCAGTGCCAAAGCACATCCATACTCCTGGGAGTAATGGCCGTTACAGCACCATCCAGTGTCGCATTTCTCTTTCAGCACTAACTTCCCTTCTAAGGGATTGGAGTAGTTTTGTGCTGGTAGAAGGATATTCGTATGTTAAACTCCATTACAAGTAAGAGTTCATTTTTACTTAATACCTTCTGCTTATCGAATTTGGGAGGTTAAAGTTCATGGAGCATGCCGCATTTTACAAATGTCTCCCAAAAAAAACATCGTACTCCACATGTAAAAATGATAAGGCACTTAAGATTGAAGGCTTAAGTTTAGATGTTTCTATAATTTAGCGCCATTGAAGCACAAGATAATCATGCCTTTTGCAGCACTGTCAACTTGCTAAACATAGAAAATAGGTGCAGGAGTAGGCCATTCGGCCCTTCGAGCCTGCACCACCATTCAATATGATCATGGCTGATCATCCAACTCAGTATCCTGTACCTGCCTTCTCTCCATACCCCCTGATCCCTTTAGCCACAAGGGCCACATCTAACTCCCTCTTAAATATAGCCAATGAACTGGCCTCAACTACCTTCTGTGGCAGAGAATTCCAGAGACTCACCACTCTCTGTGTGAAAAATGTTTTCCTCATCTCGGTCCTAAAGGAATTCCCCCTTATCCTTAGACTGTGACCCCTTGTTCTGGACCTCCCCAACATCGGGAACAATCTTCCTGCATCTAGCCTATCCAACCCCTTAAGAATTTTGTAAGTTTCTAGAAGATCCCCCCTCAGTCTTCTAAATTCTAGCGAGTACAAGCCAAGTCTATCCAGTCTTTCCTCATATGAAAGTCCTGACATCCCAGTCTGGTGAACCTTCTCAGTACCTCCTCTATGGCAAGAATGTATTTTCTCAGATTTGGAGACCAAAACTGTACGCAATATTCCAGGTATGGTCTCACCAAAACCCTGTACAACTGCAGTAGAACCTCCCTGCTCCTATACTCAAATCCTTTCGCTATGAATGCTAACACACCATTTGCTTTCTTCACTGCCTGCTGCACCTGCATGCCTACTTTCAATGATTGGTGTACCATCACACCCAGGTCTCGTTGCATCTCCCCTTTTCCTAATTTGCCACCATTAAGATAATAGTCTACCCTCCTGTTTTTGCCACCAATGTGGATAACCTCACATTTATCCACATTATACTGCATGTGCCATGCATTTGCCCACTCACCCAGCCTATCCAAGTCATCCTGAAGCCTCCTAGCATCCTCCTCACACCTAACACTACCCCCCAGCTTAGTGTCATCCTCAAACTTGGAGATGTTGCATTCAATTCCCTCGTCCAAATCATTAATATATATTGTAAATAGCTGGCGTCCCAGCACTGAGCCTTGCGGAACCCCACTAGTCACTGCCTGCCATTCTGAAAAGGACCCGTTTACTCCTATCCTTTGCTTCCTGTCTGCCAGCCAGTTCTCTATCCACATCAATACTGAACCCCCAATACTGTGTGCTTTAAGTTTGTACACTAATCTCTTCTGTGGGACCTTGTCGAAGACCTTCTGAAAGTCTAGATACAACACATCCACTGGTTCTCCCTTATCCAATCTGCTAGTTACATCCTTGAAAAATTCTATAAGATTCGTCAGACATGATTTACCTTTCGTAAATCCATGCTGATTTTGTCTAATGATTTCACCACTTTCCAAATGTACTGCTATCCCATCTTTAATAACTGACTCTAGCAGTTTCCCCACTACCGATGTTAGACTAACTGGTCTGTAATTCCCCGTTTTCTCTCTCCCTCCTTTTTTAAAAAGCGGGGTTACATTAGCTACCCACCAATCCTCAGGAACTACTCCAGAGTCTAAGGAGTTTTGAAAAATTATCACTAATGCATCTACTATTTCTGTGGCTACTTCCTTAAGTACTCTGGGATGCAGACTATCTGGCCCTGGGGATTTATCGGCCTTTAATCCATTCAATTTGCCCAACACCACTTCTCGGCTAACCTGGATTTCACTCAGTTCCTCCACGTTATTTGACCCCCGGTCCCCTGCTATTTCCGGCAGATTATTTATGTCTTCCTTAGTGAAGGCAGAACCAAAGTAGTTATTCAATTGGTCTGCCATGTCCTTGTTCCCCCATGATCAATTCATCCGTTTCTGACTGCAAGGGACCTACATTTATTTTAACTAGTCTCTTTCTCTTCACATATCTATAAAAACTTTTGCAGTCAGTTTTTATGTTCCCTGCCAGTTTTCTTTCATAATCTATTTTCCCGTTCCTAATTAAGCCCTTTGTCCTCCTCTGCTGAACTCTGAATTTCTCCCAGTCCTCTGGTAGGTCCTCTGGTAGGTCCTCTGGTCCTCTAAAGCCAAACTGTCTAAGATGCTTATATCTTTTATGGAACCATTTGAGGAAAAATATCATGCTGAAATGAGGAAATTAACTCAACATAAGGTTTGAGTACTGGGATGGAGAGTCATTGTTATGTGTTGGAAATAAGTACTTCTGCTTCCAATTTTTTACACCATTTTAAAGTATGTTATGAATCAAAATATATTTTTTCATTGACAGTGGAGCAGATCAGCCTCCTTCTTCCTTTTACCTTGTACGGGTTATTTCCAAAGCTCCATGCATGGTACTTCGTCTCGGGTTTCCTATTGGAATGCAAGCACAAGCTAGGACTAAGGTATGTCATTTGGAAATGTGTGTTGCTCGGTGGTTTAGAGCCCAAAGTTCCAGGGTTTAGGCTCCCCGACATTGAAGAATCGCTGATTAAATTTCCAAATCAGGATGGTGTGTGACTCAGAGGGGAACCTACTGATGTTCCCATGCACCTGCTGTCCTCAGTGTTAGAGGCTGTAAGGTTGGAAAGTGTTGTAGGCGCAACCCTTGGCAGTTAATTGCAGTATATTATGTAGCTGGTGCAGAAAGTGCAACCATTTTGTACTAATGGTGTGAGGGAAAGAATTGTTAATTGGGTGCCAAGCAGTCTCCAGCTTTATTTTATTTTTGCATAAAATAATATAATTTGGCCGGCATGGTGGCGCAGTGGTAAAGCTACTGCTTTACAGCGCCAGAGACCCAGGTTCGATCCTGACTACAGCTGCTTGTCTGTAGGTAGTTTGTACGTTCTCCCCGTGACCTGCTTGGGTTTTCTCCAAGATCTTCAGTTTCCTCCCACACTCCAAAGATGTGCAGGGTTGTAGGATAATTGGCTTGGTGTAAATGTGAAATTGTCCGGAGTGTGTGTGGGATAGTTTTATTGTGCGGTGGTCGCTGGTCGACACAGACTCGGTGGGCCGAAGGGCCTGTTTCCGCGCTGTAACTCTAAACTAAACTTACCTTATGTTTAGAAATGCTCAAAGTCTGGAGTAGATTACTTTTTCCAGTTTCTGTGATACCTTGGTTGTTTTCCCGTCTCACTAATTGCACTAACAATTTTTAATTGCTATTCTGTATCCATTATGTCACTTTTCACAAAGCCATTCTAATTTGGTCACTTTAAGGAAGAATGGTATTTATGCTAAACTTGATTAGATTATAAATTATCTTGCTTTAAGATGCGAGTGTCACCTGGAAAACAAGCACTGAAATCTTCTAAAATGAGTTTAGGCTCTAAATTAAATCTAACATTTAATTAACATAATGGTAAAAAAAAATGTCAAAGTGTAAAAGGTCAAATTACATTCTCATATAACAGTTTAAATGTTTAAAGTTTAAAAAAACACAATTTAGGAGTAATCCATCAAATATCAATCCACCATGAACGGCCTTTTCTAGGTGCTACAAACACTTGAACTTGTTTCACTGGATTGTCCAGTTAAAATTTCAAGTGGAAATCGACTGGAGCTGTGAGGCATGTATTGAACACCCCTGCTGCAGTTACAGTCTTAATGGATTGTAACAGGAGGAATTCCTTTATTCCCTGGAGATGGTACACTGGAGACACACAAGTACTCTGGAGCAAACTAAAACAAATTGCTGGAATAATTCAGTGGGTCAAGCAGCAACTATGAACGCAGAGCCAAAACAAAGCAAGAATATGTGACAAATTTAATGAACATCTAGTTGGCAGCTGGGACAATGAGGTTGGCGGAAAGTCGGGTCCGGTGGTTGTCCTCATGGTGGTGTTTGAATTGAAGAATTAGTTATCAGAGTCATAGAGTGATACAGTGTGGAAACAGGCCCTTCGGCCAACCTGCCCACACTGGCCAACGTGTCCCAGCTACATTAGCCCCACCTGCCTGCGTTTGGTTCATATCCCTCCAAACCTGTCCTATCCACGTGCCTGTCTAACTGTTTCTTAAATGTTGGGATAGTACCTGCCTCAACTATCTCCTCTGGCAGCTTGCTCCTTAAACCCTTTGCGTGAAAAAGTTACTCCTCAGACTACTATTAAATCTTTCCCCCTTCACATTAAACCTATGTCCTCCGTTCCTCGATTCACCTACTCTGGGCAAATATTGAATGAATGGCAGAGTAGCTTTGGAGTTGAATAGCCTCTATCTGCCCTGAGTCTAAGTGCATAAATATGTAAGTCGTATTGCATATGAACATGGAGGATTGAGTGCTTGTTTCATTTTATGAAAGTACTAATGCAATGAGGGGTCAAATATGTGGTGACAATCCATAGGAATGAGGTGCTTTTTTATTACCATTAAATGTCAAAAACTGTTTTGCAATGTTTGTTTGTCAGTGAAGTATTAAATGACGAGGAGCCAACAATTTCACCATTTATAGTAAAACAAAATTCCAGTTTTGCACAGTATGGCCTGAAATTGTGTCTGTGTGTTTAGCATCGTGAATATTGACTCCGTAAATTGTTCTCTCTTGTGTTGAATATGTTCTATTTGTATTGCCAGATTGTGGATGAGCTACAAAATCAAATACTCTCATTGCGATTTCCCCAGCGGGTGCAGAGCAAAGAAGCAACGCCAAAAGTCAAGCGAAAAATGCTAGGAAATGCCTCTCCTTCAAAATCTCCCCCACTTCCCGCCACCCAGCTAGCACTTTCTGATCGACCTTGTGTTGTAATATTGAAGAAGCCACTGGAAAAACTCCTCCTCAGGTATTGGCGAGTAGAAGATGAGTTGGAATGCTTTGGTAGCTCACCCTTTCCAGCGTTTTCCTGCATCCATGTAACTACATAAAGACGCTAATTAATAAAAGACAACGTGTAACGATAATCAGTATATCCACATATTGTTATGCCTATATCGGAACCAATATGAATATTATATAGGAATATTAAAATTAAGAAGGGCCACAAATTAAAAAAAATATATATATATTTATAGGTACATATTTCCATAATGATTATGCTAGGTTTTAGAAATTATATCTGAATTTTTATGTAAATTCTATTGGCATTTGGTTTGAAAATAAAAAAATATATAACAATGCCACAATTATACAAAATATATAACAATGCCACAATTATTATTTGTTTTATGATAAGAAATAGAAGCAAAAATAAGCCATTTGGCTCTCACATGCCTGCATCATCCTTCAGTAATATCATGGATCTTTTTAAAAAAAAATTCTCAGTGTTATTTCTTGGTGCTAACCTCAAGTCTTTTGATTCATCTGGTGTTTATAATTGTCCTATGAACTGTACAATTCGAGGAAAAAAAATCTGAAGTTAGTTTTCATCCTCACTTGTCTTATTACATTCAAGGTACGAGAAGCTTCCAACAGACTATCGGACTCCCTTTATCTTGAACCTGGACAACTGTGGACATCCTGCCTCAATGTCAGGAGCAACGACAATGACAACCAATCGCACAGCTTCATCTACGTTGGCCTCCCTGTCTCGTTACTTCTATCATCAGCGCTGGGTGTGGTCTCTGCAGCCAGCTTTGGGCCCATCTCTACCCATTATTTCAGCAGCACAGATCCTATCTACTCTTACTGAGTAAGACTATTACTTAAGTTAAAACTAATCAACCCACTTTTATAAGCGATTAATTTGATGCTGAAGGTTCTCACGACGACTTGCAGTGTTCTTCTCCACACCCATTTGTCATTACGTATTATATTCCACGTTTAAGATGTGGGTCTCGACCTGAGATTTTTGCCTAGTTCCAGCTCAGCTCATTATTTTCCAATATGTTGCTGTGCATTGTTTCTTAAAATATGCATGCGTGAAAGTATAAGACTGAATATGCATGGAATTCTGTAGTTACACAGCTATTTAAAAAAAATAGCGCAATGCAATAAACAAACCCTATTGAAGATAGACACAAAAAGCTGGAGTAACTCAGCGAGACAGCAGCATCTCAGCAGCTAAACAAACTCTACTGTCTGGGTTGAACTGAACATGTTGCAGTGATCTGTGTTTACAAGACACCATCTGCTTCAGATGTTTCCTACTACGTGGCAATGGCAACAAGCCATGCGCAAGAGATTCTCTTCATGGGAACACGTTGTGGATTATTTCTTTTAATTGGGAGCACAGTCTTTCAGATTTCCGAAGAAAAAGTAGAAATTCACCATTCTGGTCTGAAAATTGAATTTTTCTTTGCATTGGCAGGTGCTTTCCCTGACCATTTGCTTCCTTGCTGGAGTGGCATTTGCCTGGAGCTGACTATCATGGAACAACTTGTTCTACATAGATGACGCTGCCCTGATTAGCAAGCTCCACCCAAAAACACTGAATTTTGAATAATTTACTAACATTCAAAAATATTCAAAAAAACATCTAAAGCGAAGGAAAATAAATCGTATTAAAATTAAATTATTAAAAGAATGCTTAAATTGTTAGAACCTTAAAACAAATATATTTAAAACATTTGATTAAATTGGTTTCTTCCTCACAGCCAGTTCTATCTATCAAAATGCATGGAGTTGCTAAATTTGGTGTATGTGCAGAAAGGATGATTTCCCCTTATAATTAGTGGAGATTTCAAAATATACATTTATACACGTCTTGAACTTCCTGACACTCCCAACAGATCTGTGGAATTGTTAACATGTCTCAGAACGATTTGGGCCAATGTTATGCCCGGAAGATCCATTAAAGATATTTTCTTTGGAAAATATTTATTTAAATTCATATATTTGTGATACTGTGTCAGTATTTACAGAAGACAACATGGAAGGGAAACGTTTCAAACTGTAGTTTAAGTCGTTTCATTACTTTGGAAGATTGGAAGAAACAGCTGAAAACCTTTCTTGATTCATTGCATAAAAAATGAAAGTTAAGATTACTGGAGGGGTAAAAAGGAATATATTCTGCAAGAGAAAAAAAAGCAAAGAATTCTGTCCGTATCACCGCAGTAAATAAAGATCATCAATAAAAACAATCTGTAATAAAAACAAAGTGTTGGACACACTCAGCGGATCAGGCAGTATGGTATGGTGAGAGAAACCTAGTTAATTTTTAAACCACTGACCTCCTTTCATTGCTGTCTGGTAGAGCCATTGCCTTTCAGAACCCAATCTCCTCGAGTTTGCATGTTCTTCCTATGAACATGTGGATTAATTGGCCACTGTTTATTGTTCTCAGTGTTCAAGCGAGTAGTGAAATCTGGAGAAATTGATGGCAATGTGGGAAGAATAAAATTGAATTAATGTAGGATTAGTGTAAATGTGTGCTTTCGTTAATAGAGTAGACTTGCTGGACTGAAGGGCATGTTTCCTTTATAATCTGTTTAGTAAATGGAGATTAATTAATCTCTAATCAGCAACAGTATAACCTTCATCCTAACTCTCCTATTTTCCTCATTTCACAATGTAGGATTCGTTTGTCTGAAGGGTTCCATTTTGCAGCAACTGGGGATGGTATTGTGACCATGGTGATTGAATTGCCAGTAAGGGTAAGGATAAAGTGCTCCATAGAATGGGAAAACTTGTCTGGACGTGACTGTGAATTCTGATTGGAAATAATAATCCTTATTTTAAAAGGAACTGGTCTATGAGTGAGAAGGATACATATCATTTAGCCAAAGAGATTTTACAAGTATTTTAAAGGAAAAAAGCAACTAGAGAGAGAACAGAGCCCTGTCACAAACCATGGTGGTCATCTACGCGTTGAGCTGCAGGATCCTCAATGAATATTTCTCCTCTGTTTTTACCATGGAGAAAGTTGTGAAGACTAGGCAATTTGGAAAATTAATGGAGATGTCTGAGGACAATCTATCAGTCAAAGAGGTGCTGGCTGTTCTAAAATGTTTGCAGTTAGAACATTCTCCTGGGCCTGATCAGAGATATCTATGGACACTGGGAATCTAGAACAGAAATTGCAGGAGTCCTGACGGAGATATATGAATCATCGTTACACTTGGGTAAGGTGCAGGAAGGCTGGTGGATGGTTAATGTTGTGCCTGTATTTAAGAAGGGCTGCAAAGAAAAAACCTGCAGATCGACACAAACAGCGGGACAAGCAGCATCTCTGGAGGGAAGGAATGGGTGACGTTTTGGGTCGAGACCCTTCTTCAGACCTGGGGTCCATAGAGCAGTAAAGCTAAAATCTGCTGTCGGAAAGTTACTGGAGAAGATTCTGAGGGCTAAGATATCCACGCATTTGGAAAGCCAAGGGTTAATAAATGATAGTCAGCATGGTTTGTGCATGGAAGATTGTGTCTCATGAATTTGATTGAGTTTTTTGAAGAACTAACCTTGAAGATAGACAAGTGCAGGGCCTTGATGTGGTGCATTTGAACTTCAGCAAGGCCCTTGATTAGAGTTTTGTGTATAGGCTGCTCTGAAAGATTAAATTGCATGGGCTCCACGGAACGCTAGTTAACAGGGGCCTGGGCCCTGGAGAGCATTCTACAGCAGAGGGATCTCGGAGTACAAATACACTGTTCTCTGAAAGTGGCATCGCAGGTGAAAAAGGCTTTTAGCATGCTGGTTCTCATCAGTCTGGGAATTAAGTATAGATGTTGCGATGTTATGTTACAAAGATATAAGGTGTTGGTGAAACGCACATGGAGTATTGTGTTCAGATTTGGACACCCTACTATAGGAAAGATGCCGTTAAGCTGGGAAGTGCAGAGAAGATGCTGCCAGGCCCGAGGGCTAGAACTATAAGAGGCTGTGCAGGCTAGGACTTTTTTCTTGGAGCACATGAGGCTGAGGGGTGATACTATAGAGGTATAAAATCATGGATAGGATAGAGTGAATGTGCAGTCTTTTACCCAGGATAGATGAATCAAGAACTAGAGGGCACAAGTTAAAGCTGAGAGGGGAAAGATTTAATAGCAACGCTAGACTAAGTGGGATCTGTTGGGTCCCAGTCACACGGGAGGCCTGGTCCCATTCCCCAACGCGATATTCCACCACTCACCCATTCCCCCAATGCAAACCATTCCAGCGCAATATTCCACCACTCACTCATAGCCCCTAACTGCGCGGGGTGTGTGGGTATGGGAGGGGGGTGTGTGTGAGAGAGGGCGGGGGGTTAAGGAGCCGGGGGGTTGCGGGGGTGGGTGCGTGGGGGCAGGTGGATGGGGGGGGTTGAGGGGTTGCGGGGGGCGGGGACGGGGGCCAGGGGTGTGGATTGTGGGGGGGGGGGGTGGATTGGGGGGGAGTTGTGGGTTGGAGAGGGGTGTGGGCAGAGAGGGAAGGGGGTGCAGGAAGGGAGGGGACATAGGGAGGAGGTAGAGGTAGCACCTACCCAGGTCGTAGAGCAGCAGACTCCCCATCAGGATCTGAGCAGCTGTTTAAAAACGCTAAGTGACAAATTTAAAGAAGTGAAAGTTAAGAAGCCAAGAAGTACAGAAGACAGAACAGGGGTGACGTCACTCGCAGCGCGAGCAGAGGTAGGCAGGCAGTCATTGTGACCTCATCAGCGAGACCATCTCGTTTATTTACCAAAGTTATTTGACATTTTTGAACATTTTCATAAATAACTCGGGAAATAATGCATCAAATTTTCAGATCAGGCGATTTTTTTTACATCATGGCGTAAATCTCTATCGGAATATGTAAGCATTTCACCGTTAGCGCCTCGTGTTTTCAAAGAGGTGTAAACGCAGACAAACAAATACACAAATAAATACATACACATCTAAGATCAGAGTTTTATACGTATAGAGATAGATAGATAGATGATGGCAACTTGTTCACACAGAATGTGATGGTTATTATAGTGAACTGCCAGAGGAATTGGTTGAGATAGGTACAAGAACAGCATTTAAAAATCATTTGGACAGTTATATGTTTATGTGAAGTATGAGGCAAACATGGGCAAATGGGACTAGTTTAGATCATTCGTTGGCATAAATGAGTTGGGCTGAAAGACTTGTTTTCTGTGCTATACCTCTGACTCTGTAAGATTTATTTACCGTGAGCTCTCTTTAATTAACTGGTTGCAGACTTTCAGATAAACACATGTATACTTGAAAAGGCAATTATTCAGTCCTGAAAATCAATGCGAGGACTTTGTTTTGTAACTTAAGTGCACCCTTTACAGCAACATTTCATAAATTTTCTTAGAATGGTTTCTCTGGGCCTGTTTGGAGCTGTTTACTAATGCAGTTTGTGTTAATACAGGGCAATTCGAGATCCGAAGATGATAATGATGAGCTCCACACGTGCCTAGTCCAATACATCACCTTTCCACCTTACTCCACTTCAACTAAAGACAGGTAAAATTTCAATGAGTAAATCTTTTGTTAGTGATTTTCATGCAGTTTGGAGGCAGGAATCCCTTTGACCTAAGCAATTAAAGAGCATTTTCTTTATAATTTTGCTGCACAAATAAAATTACTTTATTAAATATTTAGTATTTTTATCATTGGGTTTCGATCTCAATGGATGCTCCATGAGCGATCTTGCCATTCATTTTAATTTTAGATACGTGGGAACATATTATTGTAATGTAATGCACCAGATTCATTCATAGGTTTGGTTGTTAGCATGGCCAGCATTTATTATCCATCCCTAATTGCTTTTGTGCAAATGTGCAAACTTTGAACTGCTTCAGTCTTTGTAATAAATGTTCTGAACAGTATTGTGGTGAAGAAATTCCAGATCTTTAATCCAAAATCAATTAAATAAGTAAGTAAGTTTATTAGCCAAGTATTCACATACAAGAAATTTGCCTTGGTGCCCCGCCCACAAGTAACAACATGACATACAGTGACAGTTACGAATGACTCAGAAAACACTAAACATTAATAATAATAAGAAATTAATGATAAAACACCATGATCAAGCATGTGAACCAACAAAATACCAGATCAAAGGGAGACTAATAAGTGATTTATGTTTTTAAGTTATGAAAATTTGTGACATGGAAGGGAGTTTGGAGGTGGTGAGATTTCTATTTTGGCTGATGGTGTACAACCTCTTGAGTGTTGTTGGAACTGCTTTCAATCCAGCAAATATAAAGTACTTTGTTGACCTTGTTGTGGATGGTAAAAAAAAGTGAAGAAAGTGAGCCACCTTCTGCAGTGTCCAGCATCTGACTTGCTTTTAATGCGACTGATCCATCCGCTACACATCCATAAAGGAAACCTTCATCCTTGGCTGTGCTATTCATTACCCCTTTCACATTCTACATAATCAGTTACCCTCGTCAAACACTAGCCCCCTATTATCAATAGTAGTCAGTTTTATTCGTCACATCAGAATCAGATTTTATTCGGCAAGTCTGTTTTGCAACATACGAGGAATTTCACTGGCCAGGTCAGTCATACAATTAAAAGCAACGGACTCAAAAACACATTTAATATGAACATCCACCACAGTGACTCCTACACGTTCCTCACTGTGATGGAAGGCGAAATAAAGTTCAAGTCTTTCCTTTTGTTCTTCCTCGGTCGGGGGCCTCGGGGGACGATCTTTACTCCTGTAGCCGGTGGTGTTCGGGCCCTCCGCTGTCGAGGCGTTCAGCTCCTGCATTGGGGGGTTGTCAGCACCGGGGCTGGTCGAACCTTCTGCGGTGTTGGGGCTCCCGACTCGGCCTCTCCCGAGACTGCGAGCCCTTGATGGTAAGTCCGCAGGCCACGGTGGGAGCGATCCCAGGCAAGGGATCCGCTCCGATGTTAAGTCCACGCCCCGCGGTGGGGCTTACGACAGTCCGAGGAGGCCTCCAGCTCCAGCGATGGTAGGCCGCAAAGCCTGGAGAATGTGATCCAAAAATTGATCACATCTCCGGGAAGGTAGGAACTTGAAAAAAAGTTTCCCCCGATCCCCTCCCCCCCCCCTCCCCCCACATAAAACAAACCAAAGTATATTAAAACAACACTGCAGAACTTCTAACAAATGCTAAAAATAACAAAAAGGTTAAAAAACAAACAGACAGCCGGCAGGGCTCCCATCTCCCTGGCGCCCATATAAGTGCAGCGGTACAATTTAAAAAAGACCACACAATACACAATAAGATTTAACACAAACATCCACCACAGCATTCTTCACTGTGGAAGGCACAAAGTTCAGTCAGTCTGATCAGTAATATCAAAGATATCACCCATATATTTGAATTCCTTACTCTAAATTACATGTTTCTACCCATTGGATCCAGGAATAAAGATTCACACATCACTTGTATTGTTATTATCATGTTCTGTTCAGAAAATACACAGATCATCTATTTAACTATCAATAAATGGACAACTAGTCATTACAATTGTTCATCAGTCTGATGTATAATTAACTGCAGAAGTTGATCATTTTTTCTATTTTTGTGATGTTATTATATATCAAATGTTATTTGCTTTATTTTCCACAATAGCTTGCTGAATTCTTTGCTGACAGGAGATTCAAACGCAACTTCATATCTGCCTCCAATGTTCTCTTAGTTTCTCTACAGATGATGATAATGACACAGAGGTTGAGGCCATTGAACTTGACACAGAGTTAAATTTGGTGACTGAATGCTGGGTGGAGCCTCAGAGTGGCTACGTGGTCACTTCCGCTGATAGTCGAAAGTACTTGAATGGATTGTCTTATTTAGATGTTCCAAAAGCGGTAAGTCACTTGGAAAGTAATTTTAACTTGGTCTGCTGATTGGCAACCCATCCATCTTCTGAAGAATAGTCTCGACCCGAAGCGTCACCTATTCCTTCTCTCCAGAGATGCTGCCTGCCCCGCTGCGTTACTCCAGCATCTTGTGTCTATCTTTGGTGTTAACCAGCATTTAAGGCAGAGATAGATAGATTCTTGATTAGTAAGGGTGTCAAGGGTTATAGGAACAAGGCAGGAGAATGGGATTGAGAGGGAAAGATAGATCAGCCATGATTGAATGGTGTAGACTTAAAGGGCGAAATGGCCTAATTCTGCTCCGATCACTTATGAACTTGTGAATCTGCAGTTCCTTCCTACACACATCCATCTTCTTCTTTGGCTGATTTTAACAATTTACAAAATGTCTGTAGTTACCCAAACCTGTGACCTCTACCAACAGGAGGTACGAAGGCAGCTTATGCAAGAGAGAACCACCATTACAGATTTCCCTTCAGGTTGTGCACTATCCTGACATGGAAATATATTGTAATTCCTTCATCGTTGCCTGAATTAAAAGCCTAAAACTACCCACTTGGGAGCACCTTCACCAAAAAGGCTCCAGTAGTTGAATAAGGCATCTTACCACCACCATTTTAAGGATAGTTAGCAATGGGCAATAAATGTTGGAAACATTGCCCATTGCCAGTGACATCCACGTCTGAATAAAGAAAAAGATTTTTGGAATTAGTGAGTAGAAGTCTGCCCACAGAGAGAATATATGCAAACTAAATGCTATTGATCATAGATTGTGATAAGAACACAAGAAAATGATGCAGGAAAAGACCACTTTCCTGCCCAATCATTATATTCCCCAATCATCTAGCTGTGTTATTTAACAGAGAAATACAAAGTTAAACGGGGGAAAGGGTGAAAGGGAAGAAGCAGAGTTATCATATGAAAATTATAATAACGTATGATAAGTGTCGAAAAAGTTACCAATGTTTATTGTGCATACCTGGAACTGTGCCATGCATGTTTTGTATGCTGGTGTCTGACCCACAGTTATGCCCTCCTTTTACTGAACATGTTCATGTGCTTGTTTAAATGCCTCTTAAATGTCATGATTGTATCTACTTCCTCAATCCCAGTGGCAGTGTGTTCCAGGCGCTTATCACTTTCCCTTAAAAGAAATATTACCTGCACAGCACTTTTAGACCTTCCCATCTCCCTCAATGTCCTCCAGTATTTGACATTTGCTCCCTAGGTAAAATGTCTCTACTCTTATCTATGCCTCTCATGAGTTTATAGACTTCTATCTGGTCTCCCCTTAGCTTTTGACATGCCAGAGAAAACGATTCCAAGTTTGTCCAACCTCTCCCTATAGCTAATATTCATGAATCCAGACAATATCCTGGTGAACCTCTTCTGCATTGTCTCTGAAGCCTCCCCATCCTTCCTGTAATGCAGCAACAAGAAATGCACAAACATGGCCGAACCAAAGTTTTGTATTTTGTATTTTATATTTTGCCTGGGATGAATAGTTGATACTATTTTATGATATTTTAATAAATGTGACTTTGATTTGTAGATTTACCCACAAGACCACGCATGTGTATCTTCCTTGTTGACTTTTGAACATCTAAGTCAACTTTGTCAGAATAAAGAATCCATCCTGCCAATGTGGGGGTCAAGGAGCGCTGAAGGTAGGGATCTAGGAACCTAGCAAACCTCAGAGCCTGTGAGTGTAGCAAATTATTGAAGAATTAGCTTTACCAAATAATGACGGATTGTTCTATGACTTATAACCCCTACCCACTCACACCAGGAAGCATTAATACCCTGGAGCACAGCCCCACTCCATCACCTTTTGTATTTAATTAATAAAATCAGTGAGGTAATTCTTGGCTGAAATCCCCCTGAATCTGTTCAATCAATGTATTCATCCTTACACAAATCTGAACTCT
The DNA here is from genome assembly GCA_035221665.1 of Okamejei kenojei. Lineage (NCBI taxonomy): Eukaryota > Metazoa > Chordata > Chondrichthyes > Rajiformes > Rajidae > Okamejei > Okamejei kenojei. The sequence goes on along the minus strand of CM069140.1, from coordinate 63,104,722 downwards.
AATGAAATATGTGTATTTTAGGTACAATATTGTCATTATTTGCATCCTATAATCTTTGATTTAAAACTTTTCATTTCAACCTCCTGCATGGCTACATGTCTTCCAGTCTTTCTATGATCCTCTTCCACCCTTTAAGACCTTTATGCTCCATTTATGTGGACTGCCATCTTATTCATTGAACGCTCTTGGCAATGACTGGTTAAGGCCCTAAGCTTTGTAATTATTTTTGTAAAGTTCTCTGCCTCTCTATTTCTGTTTCTTCCTTCGATACTCCTTAACAACGACCTCCTGCTTGTAATAGTTGATAATTATTCCATTACTCTCGTGAAGCATTTTAGACCTTTCTTACTGCATTAAAGATAATATGAGTGCGATCTTATTACTGTATTGATATGAAATGCATTGTTTAGATTATTAACAATAGCTAACTAGAATGCCTTTGGAATCCCCTTTCCTCCAGAGATGCTGCCTGACCTGCTGAGTTACTCCAGCACTTTGTGTCCATGCCATTGGAATCTTTTGATTAACTCCATTTTTTCCATCCCTTTTGGGAAATTCTTTAGGCTTGTGAACTGAATGTCACTATTACCGAATGGAACAATTATTCACTAGCTATTGTCATTGAGTTCTCCCGTGTCAGTTATAGTATAGCATGGGACAGAGTAAATCTATACCTACTTGGTCATTGGTGCATCTTAACTGCAGCCCAATAAGAATGCACTGTGCTATAAGGAATGAGGTAATCAGGCTGAACTTGAGTCCGTTAGACATTACACTATTATTGATTTCCATTAATATCGCTGAAATGTTAATCTTTGGCCTTTATCCATTAGGCGAAGATGTTTACAAAATTTACAATACCATTCTATTGATTTTGAGTTGTCTCTGCAGTCTGATCAGTTGTAGATGGTATTAAGTCAAGTGTTTGTTAAAGATTATCCTTGATTCCTGATATAATTCTTTATAGTCAAGATTTCCTGGAATTAGTGGATTGACCAACATGCAATATACTGAAAGGCAAACTGATATTTAGGATCTCCTGGTCAATTCGTCCCTTCCCACCAGAACCACCCCCTCTCCGAGCACTTTCCCCTGCAACTGCAAGAAATGCTACACTTGTCGCTTTACCTCCGCTCTTGACTCCATTCAAGGACCCAAGCAATCTTTCCACGTGCGGCAGAGGTTCACCTGCACCTCCTCCAACCTCATCTATTGCATCCGCTGCTCTAGATGTCAGCTGCTCTACATCGGAGAGACCAAGCGTAGGCTTGGCGATCGCTTTGCCGAACACCTCCGCTCGGTTCGTAATAACCAACCTGAACTCCCGGTGACTCAGCACTTCAACTCCCCCTCCCGAATCCGACTTTTCTGTCCTGGGGCTCCTCCATGAACAAGTCCCTACTTTCTCCTCCCCTTCTCAGCTCTCCCTCAGCCCACTGGCTCCACCTCTTCCTTCTCCCCCCCCCCCCCCCCCCCCCCCCCCCCCCCCCCCCCCCCCCCCCCCCCCCCCCCCCCCCAGCCATCATATCAGTCTGAAGAAGGGTTTCGACCCGAGACGTTGCCTATTCCCTTCGCCCCATAGATGCTGCCTCACCCACTGAGTTTCTCCAGCATTTTTGTCTACCTCAGATTTAGGATTTTCATTTGACCGCACTGAATCTTTATGGAACAGGAAATATTTCTTAAGTCGTCTACAGAGAAAAAGAAATAATGTATAAGGAAAGCAGTGATATTAATGAGTTGTGGTCAACCTTTCTAAATATGGTGCTGTGTTTTAACTCTTGAATAATAGAATAATACGGAATTGTGTTTATCATCATGTCCAATTAATAGGTATCGCACATTTTAATTGCCATATGCATCAATACTAGAACAATGAAAATCTCACTTGCTTTACAAGCACATTAAAAACAACACAACAAATAAATATGCAAAAAATATCAGTTATTTTAGGCAAACCAAAATAGATAGTGCAACCTCAGTAGTGCAAAGTCAAAAATATTCGGTGCTGAATTAGGGGTGGTTCAAGAGCCTGATGGTTAATGGGAGGAAGCATTTCTTGAACCTGAACAGAACAATTCTCAGGCACCTACCAACAGTTGCAGCAAGATGAGAGCATGGCCTGGGTGATGTTGGTCTTTGATGATTTTAGCTGGCTTCTTGAGGAAACAATTCCTGTAGATCCCTTCAATAGTGGGAAGGTCAATATCCCTGATGGACTGGATAATTTGCACCACTTTCTGCAGCCTCCTTCATTCTTGAGCATTTGAATTACAAAACTAGTTGTAATGTCACAAGTCAGTATGCTTTCCATGGTACAATTTTTCTACGCTTGTTCTCCTTGAAGTAGATACTGTTCCCTCGGGTTTCCCTTCCTGAAGACATTTTTAGATGCTGGCTGTTCAGATGGTTTGGATGTTACATAGAAACATAGAAAATAGGTGCAGGAGTAGGCCGTTCGGCCCTTCGAGCCTGCACCGCCATTCAATATGATCATGGCTGATCATCTAACTCGGTATCCCGTACCTGCCTTCTCTCCATACCCCCTGATCCCCTTAGCCACAAGGGCCACAACTCCCTCTTAAATATAGCCAATTAATTGGCCTCAACTACCTTCTGTGGCAGAGAATTCCAGAGATTCACCACTCTCAGGTCTCGTTGCATCTCCCCTTTTCCTAATCGGGCACCATTCAAATAATAGTCTACTTTCCTGTTTTTGCCACCAAAGTGGATAACCTCACATTTATCCACATTATACTGCATCTGCCATGCATTTGCCCACTCACCCAACCTATCCACGTCACCTTGCAGCCTCCGAGCACCCTCCTCACAGCTAACACTGCCCCCCAGCTTCATGTCATCCGCAAACTTGGATATGTTGCATTCAATTCCCTCATCCAAATCATTAATATATATTGTAAATAGCTGGGGTCCCAGCACCGAGCCTTGCGGTACCCCACTAGTCACTGCCTGCCATTCTGAAAAGGACCCGTTTACTCCTACTCTTTGCTTCCTGTCTGCCAGCCAGTTCTCTATCCACATCAATACTGAACCCCCAATACCGTGTGCTTTAAATTTGCAAATTAATCTCTTTTTTTGGGACCTTGTCGAAAGCCTTCTGAAAGTCCAGATATAACACATCCACTGGTTCTCCCTTATCCACTCTACTAGTTACATCCTTGAAAAATAAGATTCGTCAGACATGATTTACCTTTCATAAATCCATGCTGACTTTGTCCAATGATTTCACCACTTTCCAAATGTGCTGCTATTCCCTCTTTAATAACTGACTCTAGCAGTTTCCCCACTACCGATGTTAGACTAACTGGTCTATAATTCCCCTTTTCTCTCTCCCTCACTTTCTAAAAAGTGGGGTTACATTAGCTACCCTCCAATCCTCAGGAACTACTCCAGAATCTAAAGAGTTTTGAAAAATTATCACTAATGCATCCACTATTTCTTGGGCTACTTCCTTAAGTACTCTGGGATGCAGCCTATTTGGCTGTGGGGATTTATTGGCCTTTAATCCATTCAAGGTACTTAACACCACTTCCAGGCTAACCTGGATTTCACTCAGTTCCATCTCATTTGACCCCCGGTCCCCTGCTATTTCCGGCAGATTATTTATGTCTTCCTTAGTGAAGACAGAACCAAAGTAGTTATTCAATTGGTCTGCCATGTCCTTGTTCCCCATGATCAATTCACCTGTTTCTGACTGCAAGGTACCTACATTTGTTTGAACTAATCTTTTTCTCTTCACATATCTATAAAAACGTTTGCAGTCAGTTTTTATGTTCCCTGCCAGTTTTCTTTCATAATCTATTTTCCCTTTCCTAATTAATCCATTTGTCCTCCTCTGCTGGACTGAATTTCTCCCAGTCCTCTGTTAGGCTGCTTTTTCTGGCTAATTTGTATGCTTCATCTTTTGTTTTGATACTATCCCTGATTTCCCTTGTTATCCACGGATGTACAACCTTCCCTGATTTATTCTTTTGCCAAACTGGGATGAACAATTTTTGTAGTTCATCCGTGCAATCTTTAAATACCTTCCATTGCCTATCCACTGTCAACCTTTTAAGAATCAATTGCCAGTCTATCTTAGCCAATTCACATCTCATACCCTCAAAGTTACCTTTCTTTAAGTTCAGAACCCTTGTTCCTGAATTAATTATGTCACTCTCCATCCTAATGAAGAACTCAACCATATTATGGTCACTCTTGCCCAAGGGGCCACGCACAACAAGACTGTTAACTAACCCTTTCTCATTACTCAATACCCAGTCTAGAATAGCCTGCTCTCTCATTGGCTCCTCTACATGTTGGTTTAGAAAACTATCCCGCATACATTCCAAGAAATCCTCTTCCTCAGCACCCCTGCCAATTTGATTCGCCCAATCTATATGTAGATTGAAGTCACTCATTATAACTGCTTTACCTTTGTTGCACGCATTTCTAATTTCCTGTTTGATGCCATCCTCAACTCCACTACTACTGTTAGGTGGCCTGTGCACAACTCCCACTAGTGTTTTCTGCCCCTTAGTGTTTTGCAGCTCTACCCATATCGATTCCACATCCTCCAAGCTAATGCCCGTCCTTTCTATTGCGTTAATCTCCTCTCTAACCAGCAACGCTACCGCATCTCCTTTTCCTTTCTGTCTATCCCTCCTGAGCTCAGAAATGCAGCATTTTTGAATCCCTAAATGTCAACATTTACTCTAAAACCAAACACTGCAAATATTAGAAATATAAAATAAAATGCTGGAAATACTTTGGTCAGGAAGTACTGGTGGAGGAAAAAATTTTATTGCGTAAATATGACATTGTAAGCAAATTGTATACTTAATTAACCAAGTCTCCTAACTATTTTTATCACAATGCTTGGAGTTTGAAGCTTTTTGATAACCATGTTTGGGATCAGTACTTTGGTGTATGTCTTGCAATATATTTCTGGTTAAAGGTATGGAAACGTGCACAACATCAGTTTGAACATAGTTTTCACACAAAATGGAAGGGAAAACTTGGTAATTTAAAAGGGTACATAAAAAGCTGGAAATTTAAAATATCAGCTAGATATTTTTTTAGATTCAGTAACTTCTAACTTCATAATTTTAATCGTGTCTATTCATTTTAAGCATTCGTGATAATAATAAATAGCTTCAAAGCTTACGTAGGCAAGTTATTTAATGTCTTGCTCTTTCATAACATCTAAAATATTTACTGTTCCAATTTCCTTTTAATATAACCCACCCTTATTGGCAGTTAAATGTCCTTTAAATGTGCACAGGAGGGATAAGGTAGAGCTTTCATTAACTTGATGCACTGTTTTCAAACTACTGTGGGATATGTGCAGGCAGGAGCAATTGTTTAATTGGAAGAAATGTTGGTCAATGGAATAGTCTGAGGAATAATATACATGGGGCTGAAGCCTCCTAATAGCCCTTGCTTTCCCTCTCTCTCCATCCCCTTCCCAGTTCTCCCACCTGTCTTACTGTCTCTGATTACATTCTATCTCTGTCATTCTATCTACATTCAATCTCTGGCTATCGTTTCGCTGAAAACCTCCGCTAAGTCCGCCTTAATCTACCTACCCGATCTCCCAGTTGCTCAGCACTAACTCCCCCTCCCATTCCCAATCTGACCTGTCCTGGGCCTCCTCCATTGTCAGAGTGAGGCCCAGCGCAAATTGGAGGAACAGCACCTCATATTTTGCTTGGGTAGCTTACACCCCAGCAGTCTGAACATTGACTTCTCTAACTTCAAACAGCCCTTGCTTTCCCTCTCTGTCCATCTCCTCCCCCTTCCCAATTCTCCCACCAGTCTTGCTGTCTCCGACTGCATTCTATTTCTGCCCCGCCCACTCCCCTGACATCAGTCTGAAGAAGGGTCTCGACCCAAAACGTCATCCATTCTTTCTCTGCAGCGATGCTGCCTGTCCCGCTGAGTTACTCCAGCATTTTGGTGCCCAGTGTTCATATTCGTGGGAAAGGTTTTGTTGCTTTACATAACATTGTACATAGTTCCCCCTGGACATGTTCTATTTTTCTGAACGTTAATTGAATACTGAGTTCAAACCGGAGTCAGTGGCTAGTAATAGTTATGAGTGAAAGTTATCTTTTTTTTTACCAATCCCAGGATTTAGTGTTTTCTGCAATGCCCCAACTCTTGTACAGCCTTGATCAATTAAGCCAAGATGGAAATCATGGCCTATATGGCTTGGTGCTACAAATACGCAGTACTTTTCACTGGACCGTCATTTATAGTTTCTGCGTGGCCCGCTTGATTTTTGCAGATCAACAGAATCTAAAGTTTTCAATAAATTAACAAATTGATTGTTGTGTAATTGCTTTATGCTCCCTGCAGCTATCTATTATTGTCTGCTTTACTGCAAACTTTTGACTGGAATGTTTTATAATTATTCCTATTATTCTGCTTGAGGGTTGATGCATTAGTTTCCATAGATTTTTTTCTTTACCTAATTATAAGCTAGTTGATGAACTTGCTTTTCATTAAAAGTGACATCTATGATTGTCAGAGAATACTACATATGCTAAGTGTTTCAGTCAATAACCAACTCCATTTGAACCCGCTCTCCATTCCACATCCACCTAGAACGACTGCCTTTTTCTTTTTGTTTAAGCAGATGACAATGAAGAAGAGAACGATTTCATTCGAACTATTCCATTTCAGTTTGATCTGATGAAGCTGTTGCCAAAATGCCAACAAATTGAGTTACTTTTTCCCACTTTGACAAAAGGTAAAGTACCAGTGTGTTTTTCTGTAAACGTGAAACTTCCACATGGCCAGTCTTAAGTAAAGATGCACCCGTATTGCCGTTACGTTATCCAGTTCCACTTGTGCAATACATGCACACCATTGCTACATCATTTACTTGCTAATCTAAGATTACATATAACAAAGGGACAGGGGTCAGGAGATAACATTTGTACTATCCAGACATGACTGAAGAATCACTAGAAAATCCCTTTCATTGAAATTCATTTTGATGGATACTGTTAATTTAATGTCCATGATTAGCACAGGGGAAATGTTACTTGTTGAGGTCACACAGACTCAGTCTGAAGAAGGGTCTCGACCCAAAACGTCACCTATTCCTTCTCTTCAGAAATGCTGCCTGTCCTGCTGACTCCAGGATTGACTCGGGTTGCGGCGACTTTTGAGACGCCAGCATCACCAGCTGCATCACTGGGCCTGCCCATAATGACTAAGTTGGCAAGTGGTTTTGACATGTGATGAAGCTATTCTCAGTTTTGTGCTGTGAGGGCTTGTTCTGAGAAGCCCACGAGACCACTATCATTACACAAGGTCCTAGTGCCACTCGGCTCCATACTAATCAGTTTCAGGATACTTGTATTCACTGGGCTTTGTTTCTTTCTGGTAGACCCTTTCAAAGTGTGACACCATATGTCTGTTTGATGCTCCTGTGATCTATTTCCCCAAATCTATTTGAAGGCTGGGTTCTTGTGTATAAGCCGATCATCTGTTTCTTTTCTTTCAGGAGAGGATGATGAAAGTTCAAAGGAAACAAATTCTTTGCCCAATGAGATTCTACTGAATCTTTTCCATGGGGCTTTGCAAGAGACCCTCACTGACCGGGAATTGCCATTGTCTGACTCTGATCATGCAACTTTTATGCAGCAAATTGTTCAGCGGGATCGAAATGGTCATTCCATTCCTTTCAATTTACCAGCTGCAAAAGGTAACATTATGTGGATAGTGCTACATTAATCTGTATCAATCAGGAAACCACAAGATTTGACTTTTTTTGGCATTAGTTCAAGATCTATTGGTGTGTCAAAGAGCGGTTGTACTTATTTACTGTGTGTTTCAAGAGCAGGATTCTGCTTCAATTCAAATTTCAATCAATACCAACTAAAGCAAGGGAATTGAAGAAGGACCTCGACCCGAAACGTCACCCATTCCTTCTCTCCAGAGATGCCGCCTGTCCGGCTGAGTTACTCCCGCATTTTGGGTCCATCGTTCTTGTCTGCCAATTGAGTTCTGTGGTTGTAGGGCATTAAACTAAATTCATAAAGTTAATGCAATCAGAATAATATCAGAATAATGCTCCTGCAGATTGATTAATTGTTATATACTGTTTCTTACATTGAAGAACCATTGAAAGTGTCCAAAAAGCCAGAGAGGCAAGAAACCATGATGTCATTGCACACCCTGGGGAGTAATAAAGAGGTCATGGGTTCAACCAGTACCTTGCAGGTGAGTGTGGGGAAAAATGCAGAGTTGTAATGTGGGGTGACAGACACTGGATTGTTAAACGCATCCAAAATCTTTTCATTATTGCGCAAGGACGCCCCCCCGGGTACGAATACCGCCTAATATAAACTGTATTGAAACTTCAGACCTTCAAGGTTTTGTTCGAGTTAAGAATTTAGAATTTCTGCTTTAGTGCCTGCCAATCTCAAAGGGAAAAGAAACAAAATGTTTCAAGTTTGACAAGCTCCCTTCTAATTATATAACTGAGATAATGATGAATAATGAAAATTGTATTTGAAGAATGGTAATGCCCCTTGGGTTGAGGCTAGGCTATTACATATAACTTCCATTGGCAACAAATTGGATAAATATTCTTGACACTGCATTAGTCATTGGTATGCTGGTTTTGTGTTTTAGATTGAAAAGTCAAGATAATCTTCTCATGTTTGTATAGTGAAGAGGAGAGTAATATTTGATTTGATTTGATTTTATTTCTTGTCATTCGAACCTCAGAGAGGCTCGAACGAAACTCCGTTTCTACAAGCCATACAAACAGGACAATTCATTAAAAAACACACAAACAGTTCAATTCACACAAACATCCATCACAGTGAATCTCCTCCTCACTGTGATGGAAGGCAAAGTTCTTCTCTCTCCCCCGCACCATTTCTCTCCCGATGTTGAAGCCCCAGGCGGGCGGTGTTAAGTCCCACGGCCATTGAGGCCCAAAAGTCCAAAGGTTGGAGCCCCCGGCGGGTGCTGGAATGTCCCGCGGCGATTAAAGCCGCGCCGGGCAATGTACGGCCCCGCTCCGGGATTCATCAATAATATCACCATGTTTCAACTACTAACCAATTATTTAATCCAAGACTGCTTCCAGTGGTAGTCTGCTGCAATTGGTAAACTTTCACATTTCTCAGAAATAATAATGTGGAATGTGCAAAATTTGATCAGTTTGAGAACAGTTTTTTCTTTTGTCCAACAAACAATCTGCTGGGGGAACTCATCACATCAAACAGCATCTTTGGGGGGGGTGGGGTGGTGGGGTTATAGACAGTGGTAGTTTTGGGTTTGGATCATTCGTCAACCCAACAATCCCAGCTCAAAATGTCAACTGATCGGCTCCCCCCCCCCCCCCCCCCCACCCCAACAAATGCTTGACCCATTGAGTTCCTCCAGCAGATTCTTTTGCTCCAGATTTCAAGAGAAAACTGTGATAAATTTGTTGCCCACAGCTGTTATCTAATACGAAGAGGGATCGTGTCACTGTGAACGTAGTCACTTGAGATACATTCAGAACAAATGATGAATGGATTCTCCTTTTTGATCATGTCGTAGTATTTAGCTTTTAACTTCAAGTGCTTGTCAATGGTAATAAAATATTTAAACAGCCTTAATGAAGTTGGGTACTGTTTTATTATGAGTGCCTATTTATGCCTGCGAGTCACATGCAAGTTTTAATAGTTCCCAATTCAAGATTTTCCTCTTGTGTTCCATACTTGACACAATATGCATCCCCTAAACAATGTTTCAAAGTGGAGAAAGTGTTTTTGTTTGCAAATTACATTTTTACTGTATTAAGTATTATTATGGTGGTCTCTTAAGGGTGAGCGGGTAGGAAAAGCTTGTGATATTTTTAATATTTTGTTTGTTTTTATATTCATCAATCATTTGCTGTCATGGGGAGGATGAGGAATACAGGAAGTTTAGTTTAGAGATACAGTGTGGATACAGGCTCTATGGCCCACCTGCGCCAACCAGCGATCACCTGTACACTAGTTCTATACACACTAGGGGCAATTTGCTGAAAGCCAATTAACCTACAAATCTGGACGTCTTTGCTGTGTGGGAGAAACTCCCGGAGAAAACCCACGCGGTCACAGGGTGAACGTTCAAACTGCGTACAGACAGCACCCGCACCTGGGACCCTGGCGTTGTAAGGCAGCAACTCTACTGCTGCACCACCGTGCTGCTGGAGAAACGTCATGGCTGATTATCTAATCAAGGAAGATTAAGAATGGGCAATACGTGCTGGTTTTGCCAGTGATTATATTTCCCGCAAATGAATAAAATATGCCGTCACTTCCTGTTGTCGGAGGCAGCTTCAGAATTATTTGTTTGAAATTGCATTACTTAATGATTTGTAATAAACTTGCTTCTCTTGATTAGAGTGTTGGAAATGCTGACATGACAGAAGATAATGTAATTCCAGTTGAAAATGAGAGTACTCCTCAATGGAGATGCTACACCAAATTTGTGAATGCGCAGCAAATCCTACTCACCTTTTTACCAGCCACCTTTGCAGGTAAATGTTACCAATGTATTATTCTTGGGCTCACAAGTGTTTTAAGAGGGAAATTAATTTTCACTCGCCTGTTATTACAATTCATATCACATGTTCCAGTCTCTTTGTTGCATATGATGGATTTTGATGCTCGGACTGTATGTCACTTCCATTTTTGTCTGTTTCTCAGTGTTGTGTTAGAAGATTCACTGCGAAAGATGGTGGGAGTGATTCACTCCATGTCAGTTTTAACTAAAGTAATGTAGTTCTTGCATGAAAGTGTTTCAAAGAAAATATCTTGTTCCATGAATGAAATCCACATGCCACCAAAATCCTGGCAACAGGCCAATCTCCCACTCCATGGTTATGGGAGTAAGATGGACAATGAGAGACACCTAAGGAGCTGCACAAAATAACTTGTGGAACAAGATATAATGCCCGTCCTTGTACCTCTTCCCCCGACTCCATCCAGGGTCCCCAGCAGTCCCTCCAGGTGAGACAGATGTTCACATGCACCTGCTCTAACCTCATCTACTGCATCCAGTGTTCCTGATGTAATCTTCTGTACATGGCGAGACCAAGCTTAGACTCGGCGACCATTTTGCGGAACACTTACTCTCGGTCCGCCAAGGCTCTCCCAGTTGCTAACTACTTTATCTCCCCTTCCCATTCCCATTCTCATTCCTGTACTGATCTTTCTGTCCTGGGTTCCTCTATTGCCAGAGTGAGGCCACACTCAAATTTGAGGAACAGCACCTCATATTCTGCTTGGGTAGCATTTAACCCAATGGTATGAACATTGAATTCTTCAGTTTTAGGTAATTTTTACATACTCTTTCCTTTCCCCCTTTTCTTTCTGCCCCCAACACATCTTTCTCCCCCTCCCCGCCACACTTTTTTGCACCCAATCTCTTCCTCCAACACTTGGCTGACCTTGCACCAGTCCCCCACCCGCCACTAAATGCCCATTATGCAGCTTCACAGTTCGCAACGATGCATCCCTCTTGGGCTAATACCTGGCTCTGCCCAACATTTGGCCTATCGGGGAACTTCCTCGCCTGAGGTCATCTGTTGCCAGCCCTGATTTGTCCTTATTTTTTGTTTCCATTTTGTTTCCTGCTCTCCCTATTACAATTCGTCTGAAAAAGGGTCTCAATCTGAAATGTCACTTATCCATTTTCTCCAGAGATGCTGCCTGACCCACTGAGTTACACCAGCATTGTGTGCCTAACTTGTGAAACAAGTTTGAGCAGATACAATATTAAAAAAAAACCCTGTCTCTAAACATTGGAAGTAGCCACTTTTTTTAGTTCAGATCTCTCTGTCCCTTAACTTTTCTTTCTGCAACAAGCATTTCCTTTATCTGAAGTCACTGTGTGATATCAGGAGTGATGTGGGGTTATTCTTAGTTAGCATGTTGTTGCACTTTTATCAGAGGTGAACACAGCAGACATGTTTATTAATGTTGGACATCATGGACAACCACCTTGCTAAAATATTCCTTCTAGAGTATTAGTAAGTAGGTGTGCATGTTGGTTTATGCTGGACTTTATTTGAACACTATGGCGATAAAGTAAATAGAAACAATAATTAAGGATTAGAAATGAAAATGTCTTGTGTCCAATTTGTTCCAAAAATGGGAATTGTAAAGTTTAAACTATCCAAATTCATTTTCATTAAAAATGTACTTCAAGATCAATCAGTAACAGATGTTATTTTTTTGCATAAAGATCCCTATTAAAATGAACAGCTTCTTCCCCTCTATCATGCTTGTGAGTTATGTTTATAAATATAAATGAATTATAAACGAATTTCATTTATATGAAATACTTTCACCTCTTCCCCCATTGTGCGCATTGGATTTACTCAATGTAACAAATGTACTACAGTGTTGAGAACTATATGTTGTACTCTGTATCTTCCCATTTGCTATTGTATTAGAGTTTGACATGGTATTTATATGTGGTATATCTGTTCTGGTTGGATAGTATGCAAATCAAAGCTTTTCATGTGATGATAATAAACATTAAATAACTTACTTTCTAACTGATAATGTAATAGAGATAAATAATTCACATTCCATATTTTCTTTAAAGAATTTTCTCTCTATGCTATTTTTTCTATTAAGATATACAGCGACTAATGGGTCCCGAGATCGACGAAAGTACAAAAAATGCTGGAGTTGGAAACGAAGAGCTGTTGCAAGTAGAAATCGAGTCAAGTTTGAGTGAGCATTTGGGAGGATTAAGCGCAACCTCAATCGCAAAGAAATCTGAAGTGGGTAGTTTTGGCGGACTTGATTGTGAAGCTGGCCAAATCACAACGAGTGTTTCAAGGAATAGTAGCACCAAGATAGATTCTATATCCCCAGCACAAGAAAGTCAGTCTGCTCAGCCTGCATCATGTTTTTCTTCAATCTCGACAATTGGCAATGAAATGTCATTATTTGATCTAGAAAAGGAGAATGTACAGCCCGATACAGGTAATGGTTGTTCTCAGTGTAATGATAGCATCTGTATTCGTGCAATAAAGTGCAGTAACTCTGTTGGCAGCACTCATTATCTCAGCCTGAAAGCTGTAGATTCATAGACATAGAAACATAGAAAATAGGTGCAGGAGGAGGCCATTCGGCCCTTCGAGCCAGCAAGTTTAACAAGTTTATTTTTACCCTTGAGCTCAAAATTTAGGGTCACTTTCCAAAGTAGTACTGTATGAATGGTGCCATCTTTTGGGTAAGATTATGCCCTCTCAATTGGATGCAAAAGACCCCAATGAATCAACAAAATGTTGCCATTGTCCTGGCCAACATTTACTCCTCAGCATGTAAGTGTCCTAGATTACAATAATGTCTCCCTTTAAGCTCTTTGAAATGTGAGGAAGTTGTAGGAACTACTGAATCCCACGACAGAAAGCAAAGAACAAACGACACTTAGTTGAGCCAGACACCTTGTGTCACGTTTATTCCAGAAGCCCCTTTTACCTACATTCTCACCAATCATAACCCGTGTGCAGATAAGTGCGTCTGCCCTTGGAGTTGTTATTGAGCTCTTGTGGCTGGACCTTCTCGTGAGGCTGCTGGCGAGTCGCCAGCGGTGACAGGCTGTCTGCAAAACCAACGTGGGCGTGAAGGCTCCACAAAGTGACCTAAATTGCCATATACAGTAAATGAAAATTTGTCTTTCTTTAGCATTCTATTGAAATATTCTGGCATTCGTCCTTTTGGGTTAGGAGTTGAACAATAGATGATTTTATCAGTGCTTGAGCATTCATTAAAATGGGTTACTGAAGCCATTCTGTTAACTGTGGCCCATTTGGTATTACCGACACTTATTCTAATACACGCTGCCAGCTAGTCAGTATTTTTTTTTTTTACAATTTTTTTTGTTTTTTTTTTTTTTTTTGCTCAATGAATTTCCTGTTACCAACCTGCATCACCCTCCTCAGATACTGACTCTGGATCTTCAGAACTGAATAAGGAACGAGTGGAGTTCAGTTTACCCCCGAAGAAAGACTTTCACATCTCGTTTAGCCGACAGTCATCTCGGATTGACTCCTATGATCCAAACCGGCTTCGATGTCCCATTTACGTATACAACTGTTCACTAGATTCATTGAAAGAGCAACTTGTGAATTCTTGCATAGAGCGGTCAAACCGGGACATTTATATCAGGTAGGGGCTTTGGCTTTCTTTCTTTCTTTCTTTCTTTCTGGTCAGAACATCCTCGCCCACTATTGTTGGGACCTCGAGTTCCTTCTTTCTATTAAAATAGGATTGATTTACTTCTAAACACAACGCTGGATATAATAGTCATGAATCATTTCTAAGTGATTCTGGCTACGGTGCTGTCTGAATGGAGTTTGTAAGTTCTCCCTATGACTACATGGGTTTTCCCTGGGTGCTGTAGTTTCCTCCCACACTCCAAAGGCGTAGAGGCTTGTCGGTTAAAATTTTTTTTAATTGTCCGTAGTGTGCAGGGAAGTGGTAGTGTACGGGTATCGCTGGTCAGTGCGGACTCGGTGGGCCAAAGGGCCTGTGTCTGCGCTGTATCTCTAAACTAAACTGAATTATATTGATTAGTTGTATTGGTTATATTGATTAGAGTGTTATCACTTGAACAATGGATTAACATTTCCTGTAAGCCTATCACCTGCCACTGATCTTGAGCGTGCTTTCTGGTGTCAACTCTGAACAAGATCCGAAGCATTGCATGAGCTTCCCATTGGAAATCCAACAGAGATGCTTTGACAGTTAAGCGATGTATCTCATCTAAATCCGTCAAGCCTTTAAAAAGTGGATGGTGTACTAGTACTACTGCGTTTAGTGCTGCAATCTCACAACTGTCTGGACTTGGCTTCTATTAATTCAGTTAATAAGCTGAGGCAAATTAATACTCAGAGGCAAAAGAAATGAGAGCAATGAGTAACAAGACTACAAAGAAACAAGAGAAAAGGTGTTGGGACTGATAAGTTTGCTCTGCTGGGAGCTGGCATGGACCTGATGGTTCAAATGGCCTCCTGTGTTATGACAAATAATTTAAACATGCTTTTAAATAGCATAAATGTGAACACAATTAAATTAAAATTATAACTTCTCTTGCTGCTCTTTCTTCAAATACATGGCATTTTTGAGCCTTTGCCAGGTTCACCAGATAGATTCCCCAGCAATAGTAAGAGGAAACTGGAATTCCACATCCACCACAGTGTCAAATCGTAATAGGAACAACAGTGACAATCTACCGGGAAAGTTTTGTAAGCCTTGTTTAGTAAGGGTGTCAAGGGTTATGGGGAGAAGGCAGGAGAATGAGGTTGAGACAGAAAGACAGATCAGCCTCATTGAATGGCGGAGTAGACTCGATGGGCTGAATGGCCTAATTCTGCTCCTACAACTGATGAAGTTAGGTCTTCTGTATTTGTGCATGCTTGAACTCAAATCCTGAAGTTGCGCAGTTACTCATACAATCTATTTTTATTTTAGTGAAACCGTGACTAAAATTGTCATTTTTGAGTTTGCATTTTTAATGATAAATAAATGAAAACACATGTTTTATCAAAAAAGGACACTGTTGACATTGGCTAGGAGCTTCTACGATAGTTTGAGAATGACAAACTGGTAACCTTGATTGGCTTTTACATCAGGAGTCGGCAACCTTGTTCTGCATAGGGGCCAGAACCCATGTCTGTGAGCGGATGGCGGGCCACATCTATCGCCATAGTGTGACACTTGGTGGTTTTTGCATTAGTTTTCACGTGTTTTTCAATTAGTTTTCTGCAGTTCCCAGGTCCCTCGCCTGCCCCGGACTGGCTGTAGCGCCCAGGTCGCCTGCGTGCCCCGGGACGAGCTGTAGTTCCCAGATCAGCTTGCATCTACGGGACTGGCTAGTTCCCAGGTCACAAAAATGAATTTGAAAAAAAAATATGGCTGCAGGCCGGATGATTTCAGGTTACGGGCTGGATCCGGCCCGTGGGCCGTTGATTGTTGACCCCTGGTTTACATAATGCACCCATATTTTTGTGCTGTAATTTGAAGAAATAAGCAGTATGAATGCAATGCATATGTAATGGTCAGGGATATGCATAAGAGCAGACATTGGATTTGCCTACCTATGATTGCAATTGCAACCTTATCAGGGTTAATTATATTTTTTAATATTCTGAATAGAACTGTTACAGCCTCTGGCATTGAGATTAAAGGAATTGATGATCAAGTTAGTGATGTGGCCATATTCTGGAGAAAATAATAGGCACAAAGATGTGCTTTGGTTACAGACAGCAAAATTTAATGAAGGAAAAAAATTAAATGGAAGATTTGTTTTTTGTTGATGCACATTTAGCTACAGTCAGTTTGCTGGAGTCAATACCAGCCTCCAGGCTTTGAAGATCTCATTTAAGATGATAATTGGATGCATTGGGGGCCTCGTGAGAGATGATTATCTTTAGAAGCAATATCTCCTCATTGGTTTCTTGGGGTGCAGGAAACTGCTTGGTAAATGGAAGGCAGACGGTAGTGCACTTCTTTGGGTGATAACGTACCAATTGAAGAAAACTTAATGAAGGCTTGGTTTTACAAAGATCTATTGCTGATCTTCAGGAGATGCAGTAGCTTGATCCAAACACTCTGTTTTAAACAATCATCATAGAGAGATGGAAGATCTCTGGAGGCTTTTAAAGAGATTGGAAGGTGCTCTGGATGGATTTATTTTAAAAAAGAGGCCATTTGAATACATGCCAGTGTGGAATTTGGATTTAGTTGAGATTAGTTTGGAGATATAACGCGGAAAGAGGCCCGTGTCTGCGTCGACCAATGATTCCCACACACTTACACTATCCTACACACAAGGAATATTTTTACATTCATACCAAGGTAATTAACCTACATACCTGTATGTCTTTGAAGTGTGGGAGGAAACCAAAGATTTCGGAGAAAAACCACGCGGTCATGGGGAGAACGTACAAACTCCGTTCAGACGAGTACCTGCATCCGAGACTGCGAATACTGCAAATCGTCTCAGTTGTTTTTGTCAGTGGTTCCTGCAGGCAGTCCTTGGATTAGGAACACTCAATTTATTGTCACCAGTACGTAAAGGCAAGCCGTGATCCTTGGCCTGGGTTGAATAGGCATGCTCACTCAGCCTCTGAATTAAAGCCCTGTCCCACGGTACGTTCATTCCAAGAGCTCTCCTGTGTTTGCCCCGATTCGAACTCGGAGATTTACAATAATGGCTACTCGTCGGTACTCGGGGCTCTCGTGGACATTTTTCAACATGTTGAAAAATCTTCACGAATCTTCCCGTGCTTACCTGCTGTTAGCGAGTCTTGCCGAGTACTTGCTGTCAGCGTTACGAGCCGCTAAGAGACGTCCCCGAGCTCCGACGTACCCGTTACGTTCATTCTCCGTGCTTACCACAAATTTGATTTTTTTTTTTAAACTCGGGAGAGCTCTTGGAATGAACTCGTACTGTTGGACAGGGCTTTTAGGTGGTTGGTATTACAGTGCCTGCTTGGTCTTCCATCATTAACGTTCGTGTGAACCTTGTTCACAAGGTTTTTATTCGCATGTGAACAGTTTGGGTTCACAGGAATGGAAGTCTTTCATGACCCAGGAATTGCCTGTATTCAATACACTTTCCATTGTGTGCAGTTTTATAAGGAGATTGTTCTTTGACCACTCTCCTGGGAAAAATCCAGGAGATTTTAAATTAACAGATTTTAATTAATTCCGTAATGAAAACAGTAGAGTCAGCAGCTTCCTGCAAAATCGCCATACCTTCTGTACGGAAGGATTGTAAGGAAGTGAATATTTACCAATTGTCAGTTACAGATACATCTTTGTGATTTAGTCTTGCCTGATGCCTCGACTGCAAAATATGGGCTGTTTCCTTTAATATCTTTATTAAAGTAATCCATTATCATAACTGATATGTCATAGGAATGTGTAGGAAGGAATTGCAGATGGTGGTTTAAACCAAAGGTGGACACAAAAAGCTGGAGTAACCTAGAAACATAGAAAATAGGTGCAGGAGGAGGCCATTCGGCCCTTCCAACCAGCACCGCCATTCATTGTAATCATGGCTGATCGTCCGCTATCAATAACCCGTGCCTGCCTTCTCCCCATATCCCTTGACTCCACTAGCCCCTAGACCTCCATCCAACTCTCTCTTAAATCCATCCAGTGATTTGGCCTCCACTGCCCTCTGTGGCAGGGAATTCCATAAATTCACAACTCTCTGGGTAAAAAAGTTTTCTCTCACCTCAGTCTTAAATGACCTCCCCTTTATTCTAAGACTGTGGCCCTGGTTCTGAACTCACCCAACATTGGGAACATTTTTCCTGCATCTAGCTTGTCCAGTCCTTTTATAATTTTATATGTTTCTATAAGATCCCCCTCTTCCTTCTAAACTCCAGTGAATACAAGCCTAGTCTTTTCAATCTTTACTCATATGACAGTTCCGCCATCCCAGGGATCAATCTCGTAAACCTACGCTGCACTGCCTCAATCACAAGGATGTCCTTCCTCAAATTAGGAGACCAAAACTATACACAATACTCCAGATGTGGTCTCACCAGAGCCCTATACAACTGCAGAAGAACCTCTTTACTCCTGTACTGAAATCGTCTTGTTATGGCCAACATTCCATTAGCTTTCTTCACTGCCTGCTGTACCTGCACACCAACTTTCAGTGACCGGTGTACAAGGACACCCAGGTCTCGCTGTACCTCCCCCTTACCTAACCTAACCCCATTGAGATAATAATCTGCCCCCTTGTTTTTGCCGCCAAAGTGGATAACCTCACATTTATCTATATTTTACTTCGGAGTCACGTGAGTGACTACGTGAAGAAGAGCCCGCCTCACGCTGGTAACGGCATGACGTCGACGCTGACGGCAGAAGGTGGAGCTGCAGTAAGGAGCAGCTCCTCGCAGCGGTCGGAACGGCCCGCAGGTAAGAACAGTAAAGTTGGGATTTCTTAGCGGGCGCTGGGTAGGTCCAGCAGTATAGGAAATATATTAAATCAGGTCAGAGTCATATTAGTGCTGGTTAAGCACAGATGATGAAGTAAACTTATATTCGCGGGTTAAATGCTTCCTGGGGTGAAAAATAAATATACGGGAAAGCTAGTGCGGAGCCGGTTCCGATACCGGTGGCCGCAGATATACCCGTTAGCGAATTAGTTTACAAAATGATAACCACGGAGAGAAATGCTCCCGAATATGAAAAAATGGAAAATAAAATAAAATAAAAAATCTGAGAGGCCCGTGGTTCTGATGACTCTGACATTGAAAAGTCCTCCAGATAAGTAAACTATGTGGAACTGATTATGGAGCATATGGAGAAAGTTCTCCAAATAATTATGAGACTAGGGTCAAAGTACCCTGAAGGTTCCTAAAAATTAGCCCTGAGGGGTTTAATTATTCTGAATATGGCCATGGGCCTAATTGGAAGTTGGAACTCCGGACCCAGGATTTGGGCCGGAAGAAGTCTCATGGGATGAAATCCCAATTGATTTAGGGCTGCAGAAGGCAGACCCTGTTGATGGTGATTTGCATTTTGAAAGCACACCACAAAATAAAAATAAAAATAAAATGAAAAAATATGAAAAGAGGCCAAAGATGCCTGGAATAGCAAAAGGTTTTGCTATATATGAAGGAAGTGGTGAGGCTATGGAAGAAATCCTAGCTGCCAACATATATATATGGTATCTCACCAACTTCATGATTTTGTGATGATTGAAATATTAAAATTGCACAGCACAGGAAATTGTGCCTCATTGGAAGAGCCTACGGTTTATCCGTTAATATGGGCATCCATGACTCCAAATATGAGAGCGTCAAATAGTGAGGTTTAAAAATCCTCACAAATTATTCTGCTGCTATTATGGCTTTTGGGCAGATGAAAGGAAAAACATAAAATAAAGACGCTATTGTGCAATTCTTTCTATGAAATTTTATATAATATAAATGGCTATTTGGCCCATTTTTCACCCAAGGTTGCATACCTGTGTCGAGCAAGTGGTGTTTAAGCTCTTGGTTATCTGTTTGGAATAATCTGCCTAACTTATTGAAATTGGATGAAAAGCTAAATATTTTAGCTGCATGAAACCTTCGTCTTTGGACGAAAAGGTATTTTCGCCCAGAAGGGGATTTGATATTGGAAATAGAGGCAGAAATATGTCAAGGAAGTTTTATTGTATTGCACAACCAAATACTTACCCGAATTCAGGGGATAAGGAGACCACCACGCTCATATGCAGAGGAATTAAAGACTTGTTCCCTGCTTAAAGAAACTGCGGATTAATCTCCAGTTAGAGGGAGATTACAAAAAGTTTATTAAGACTGGCTTACTATTATTTTTGATCAGTATATTACGAGCAGTTTCATTAACTACTATTACTTTTAAAAAAAAGAGGTTAATCCTCCTGTACAGAATAAACCTGCTTATGTTTCGTGTTTTCTGCAATTGAAAAAGCAGAGATTTATGTTCACATTGCCTAATTATCTGGAAAAGAGGTAATGGAAAAGATTTTGAACACAAGCATAAATTTGTCTTTAATGTTAGAAGGCATTACAGATGATGGTTGCAGAAGTATTCTGGACCTTACAGGTCTAAATAAGTTTGTAGAATACAAACATGTTCAAATGGAGTCATTGAATACTGCAAAATATTTAATTCAGCAGGTTGTTATATGGCTAAGATTGATGAAAAGACGCCTATTATTCTGTACCTATGCATCAGGTTTCGGTAGTACTTAAATTTTAATTGGTTGTGACAATTATGGCAGTTTAAGCTTTGCCAAATGGACTGAGTTCAGCTTTTTACTCTTTACGAAACTGTTGAAAACCAGTTTAGCCCAATTAGAGCACAAAATGCACATCATTATGGCTTATCTCAATGACATTCTGGTCATTAGTGATTATCAGGAGTCAGCTGAGGACTCAGTTTCAGTTACTAAAGCTTTGTGGTAAGCTAAGGTTCTTAATTCATCTAATTAAGCCCCAGCTGCAGCCAGCACAAACAATTTACTTTTGGGGTTTGTAATTAACTCAGTGACTATGTTAATACCTTTACCAACAGTTAAAGTCGATGATATTTTGGTAACTTGTCATTATCTCATTCAAAACCTTATCCTTCCATCCGAGAAATGGTGACAACCATTGGTGAACTGCTAGCAGCATTTCCTGCAGTAGAATTTGGTTCATTACATTTATTGATATCTTCGAAGGTACAAGATACAAGCTCTCAAAGAGAAGGCAGGCCATTTGACAGGCCTATGTAATTAACAAAAGAAGCTGTATTGGAATTTACAATGGTGGGTTTAAAAAAGGAAAATGTCCCACAAGCTGCTAATAAATATATATGATTAAACAGCCTGAAATGGTTTTACATACAGATGCTAGTGCTCTCGGATGGGGGCCACAGATTTATCCTCCAGTTGTGGAGGTAGATGGAAAACTGAAGAACAAGTGTTTCTTCAAGAATATGGTATTAACTATTGGGAGTTATTGGGGGCCTTTTATGGGCTTAAAGCATATTGTTGTGCTAAACAAGGTCTGCATGTGTTAATACAATTACACAATAAAACAGCTGTGGTTTACATTAATCACATGGGGAGAGTTGGATCAGTATCATGTGATTGTCTGGTCAATGAGATATGGCAATGGTGTATTGGTCGGCAGATATGGATTGCAGTAAGCTATACTCCAGGTAAAGACAATGTGGTAGCAGATGAAAGGTCCAGGATTTTTAAAGATAATACGAAATGGATGTTTAAGCCACCAATATTTAAGAATATTGTTCGACGATTTGGGTTGCCAGAAATTGATTTGTTTGCATCCAGGCTTAATCATCACTTGCCTCATTATGTGTCTTGGGAACACGATCCGGACGCAGTTGCAGTAGATGCATTTTTATTACACTGGGGAAAAATGTTCTTTTATGCTTTTCCACCATTTGCTCTGATCCAGAGATGCTTGAAGAAAATAGAGCAAGATTCAGCTTCCGGATTGTTGGTAGTGCCAAATTGGCCAACTCAACCTTGGTTCCCAGTTATGCTGAATATGATTAAAGAACCGTATATGCAGATTCTTAACTGTAGTGATATCTTGACTAATCCAGTAACAAATGAAGATTACCCATTATATGCATATATGAAATTGTTAATCTGCAGGTTTTGACCAGACCACTACAGGAACTGGGATTGTCGGACCAAACTTGACAGTTATTGGCACATCATGGCGAGATAGCACACAGAAACAATATATGACACATATTAAGAAATAGGAAGAATTTTGCACACAGTCAAAATATTTCTGATGATTATGTGAATGTTACTCATGTTTTGGAATTCCTTGCCAATTTGCGCTTTGACCAACATTTAAGTTACAGTGCCATTAACACTGCACGCAGTGTCTTGTCGTCCTATTTAGGACTTATGACTGGTGAGAAATCAATTGGGTCGCATCCATTAATATCACGATTCATGAAAGGAATTTTTTCACATGAATCCGCCAAAACCTAGATATACAGAGATTTGGGATGTGAGCATAGTACTTGCTCTACTTAGAGAATGGACGCCAATTGAAGGGTTGTCATTGGATAGGTTAACATTGAAATTGGTCATGTTAATGTCACTGGTCTCAGCCCAAAGAGTGCAAACTTTACAAATGTTGCGTTTAGACTGTATGCATGTGACTACAGATAACGTTGTATTCTATGTTTACGATCTGATCAAACAAAGTAGACCAATAAGATCTGGAACAAAGGTAACCTTTCAAGCTTTTCATATTGAGCTTGCTTTGTGTGTGGTTAGACATTTGAACCAATGTATTAAAGTAACGGACACTTTTCGAGGAAACGAAAAGACATTGCTGCTTACGCACAAAAAGCCACACACAAAAGCTTCAGTTCAAACTATCTCAAAATGGTTGAAACAGGTGTTGGTTTTAGCGGGAGTAGACACTGATGTCTTCAAATCTCACTCCACCAGGGCGGCAGCTACGTCCGCGGCGAAGGGGCGGGACGTACCTCTCGAGCATATTTTTTAAAAAATCGCAGGGTGGAGTAAAGAAGAAACTTTTTCAAAGTTCTACAACAAACCTGTTCACACTATGACAAGCTTTGGACACGCGGTGTTGGGAGCACTATAATCACCTGCTTTGTTTTGCTATTAATTGCTATAATCAGTTGTGTAGTCACTGATATCTTTTGTCACTTGTAATCATTTTTTCCCTCAAATATAAGGAGGGTATTATATGGTCTTTCAGCCATTAAAAAACTTAATTGTGAAAAGATCTAACATTTGTGTGCTTTCTCATGTATGTGTTTACTTAGCCGGACTGTCGTACGGATTAATTCTACGACATAAAAAACACAGAAAGCTTTAAAACTCTTCACGTAGTCACTCACGTGACTCCGAAGTAAAATAGTAAGATTAAACGAGAACTCACCTGTTCGAAGTTTGATCGTTATTTTACGAGGAGTTACGATGAGGGATTACGTGCCCTCCACTCCCACCCTCGTAAAATAAATGATCAAATGGTGGTTCTAAGTCTTTTTATGAGCCTTACTATGTTACTCCGGCTTTGGTGTTCTGTGTTTTTCATGCCGTTGCTTTGAAGTATGCCGTTACCAGCGTGAGGCGGGCTCTTCTTCACGTAATCCCTCATCGTAACTCCTCGTAAAATAACGATCAAACTTCGAACAGGTGAGTTCTCTCGTTTAATCTTACTATTTTACTGCATTTGCCACACATCTGCCCACTCACTCAACCTGTCCAGGTCCCCCTTACTTAGTGGGTCAGGCAGCATCTCTGGAGAGAAGGACTGTGTGAGGTTTTGAGTCATGTCTTCTGAAGAAGGGTCTTGACCGAAAACATCACTCATTCCTTCTCCTCAGAGATGCTGCCTGTCCCGCTGAGTTACTGCAGCTTTTTGTGTCTGACTGGAATACTTTTTTTTAAATGAGTCAATCAGTGGTATGTGTCAGAGGGGTATATTTGATAACTTAATTGTGGTTCTTATTTAAAATATAATTAAAATAGAAGGGACTGTAGATACTCAACAGGTCAGTTTCATCTGTGGAGAGAGAAACGGGTTATCATTTCAGGTCAATTCCCTTTTCATTGTCTGAATGTCAGTTTGAAACGTCACCCACTCTTTTTCTCCAGAGATGCTGCCTGACCCGCTGTGTGACTCCAGCACATTGTGTCTACCTTTTCATTAGAATTGATTCATTGTTTTGTTTTGATCGTAGGATCCATGTTATATTGGACAAGGATATGGTTCTTAATTGCTAATAATTGTGTCAACATTGATTTAAGGTCACTGTCACAGGAAAAACCGGCAAGCTCATCGTTGATGGATCCAGTATTACAATTCCACAGGAACAAAGAAGTTGGCAACTATTGCTGCTTATTGCAAGAGCACTATCATCAATGTTATGTAAACGGTAAAAGCAGTCACCTGGTTTTGCTGAGGATACATTGCTCCCTCAAAATGCCAAACCTCACCAGCATTTACCCCAATTTGTGTCAACATTTGAAATGCTAGATAGCCCTAATCTTTAACTTTGCACCTCCGTGTTCATCTATTTAAAAACTTATATATCGGGAAGCATTATGATCAACATAAACAATCACAATTTTGCATGTTATCTAGGATTTGTGATCTATTGGCAACATACCTCCCCCCCCCCCCCCCCCCCCCCCCATCCCAATTAAAAGTGTTGTTCATACTTATTGGCATATAAAAATTGTCATTCGCTGCTTCAGAAATATTGAGAACTGCTAATTGATTGAGACATTACAGATAAGTTGTTTGACCTCATTGTTAGTGTTCCTTTTCTGCAACCCAATTGTAAAATAATAATTTCTCCATGGTACATTCCATTTTGAGAAAGAAAACTCCTGTAACTTGTGAAAATGCTCCACGATAGCAGATATTTAAAAATTCCTCACTTATTTTAGTTAACTGTTTTTAAACATTATTGAATGTGCTTCATGTAATCGTTTGTCAAAAGAAAATAATTGTATGAAGCAATTGATTTTTCTGTTATGTTTTATTCACATTGAAATTATAAATAGGCTTAATTTGCTCATGGCATTTCCAGCATTTACTTCTAAATGTCTTATTTTTAATGCTAGTCAACAAGCTACTTCACATTATATAGAGATTTCTTTTAGCCAATTATTTAAACCAGAACTGACTGCACATCAGTCATCCATGCGGCATAATTTAATTGGACAAACAAACCAGCGACTGTTTTGTTTAAAATTATTAGCTTTGAAAAATTATGTAATCCCCCTGTCCATTTTCTCCTCAAGTCTAAAAATTTAATTGATTTTTAGATTGTCAAAAGTTAGCCTCAATGTGTTAAACGTATTTGTGTATTTAAGAGCCTCAATAGCCTCAAGAGAAATGTCCTTTCAAGTGTCCAGTTAGCAGTAGGCATTAACACTCTATACACTGTGAACGAGTGAGCCATCGTCTTCTTTCTAACCTTACTGCCTTACAAGCACCAGACAAACATTCTCCCTTTTTTTAAAGAAATAAGTTTAAACCTTTTTGCCAACTGTGAGAAACGTGTGGATTTTCTGATCACCAAGATTTAGATCATATCTCCGTGACATTGTCTGCTTTCTGGAATTGTCATATTTTCATAGCTGGCATTAGCTTAGATTTATCTAATTATCTAATCATTAGCTAATTTATCCTTTTAGTTTCTCACTCACATTTCCACTGATCATATTATATCTCAACTGTAAAATTAATCTCCTTGTAACTGCATCGTTGATGTATTCAAGAGAGAGTTAGGGCTAATGGAATCAAGGGATATGGGGATAAAGCAGTAATGGGGAATTGATATTGGATGATCAGCCGTGAAAAATCGAATGGCCTACTGCTGCACCTATTTTCTATGTTTCTATGTATCCCTCCCTATTTGACCTTTAAGCCTTATTTTCCTGCTAATAAATGACTATAGATTGCCATCCATTGCCCTTTAGAACTTGCATAACTGCTTTATAAACTTAAAACAACCCACTTATCTGTCTCAATCGTATTTACTTTTCTAAGGTCCCCAGTTATGTAAAGGCCTTTTAACTGTGTCAATCTGTCCTTTCCAATTCCTAAAATCATATTCAGCTCTGCATCAAAGTAATGAATGGCATCCTCAAAGGTGGGGCACGATCACTAGTGTAAATGCTGTTTTTTGTGTTAACCCATTTTTTAACTGATTCATTTAACCAATGCAAAACATAGATGATCTTAGAAATGACATGTCTACCCTATTTAGTAAAGCATGTTTCTTCTTTTGCATTCAGCTAGATTTTTTGAGTAATGTTTATAGAGTTAAAGGGATTTTAATTATGATATGTAACAGGATTAACTCTTTAAGAAGAAATGATTCATTCACAATAATCCATTCCCTGATATTGCGAATTCATCTTGTTTTCGCTCTTCAATGTATGTAGTATTTACCCTTAATTTTGAAATCATCATTAATATGCCTTTTTTTGTTTAAAACTCTCTCAAAGGTGTATTTAGGAGCTTGCAGCAATCATATTACAATCAGCTCTCAGGATCTACTTACAGCTACAGATTACTGTGAGGAGGTGTTACAGGAAATCGATATCACAGCTTTTCTGCAGACGCTGTGTGGACACATAAGATCGTTCCGTGAAAGTCATGACCTGCAGCTTTGGAGTAATCATGAATCTAATCCTACAAAGTTTCTGATTGGAGGAGGTAACATTGAGGATGAAAGAGTGCAAAGGGGTGTTCTTGCTTCTACCTCAAGGTAAAATGTTTCTTGCTGTTACCTTATTACCTGTCCTTTAACTTCAATCTATAATACCATCAAGTGGCCCTCTGCATACCATAAATAATGTTGACCGATTTGTAATGTTGGGATCCTTTATGATCATAGCATTAAAATTCTTAAAAGTCAAGAATGTATAATTGTCATATGTATCAGCAATGGAGTTGCTGCAGCTTAACAGTGCGTAACACACAATATAGCATAATAATATAATACATTATTAACAGTAATACTAGCTAACCATGATAGTGCAAAACCAAAGTCGTTAGTGCAAATGAAAACACTGTCCATGGAAGATTATAGTTGCTGAGGTAGGGGTTAGTGTTGTTCAGAGCCTGATGGTTCACTCTGGGAAGAAGCTATTCTTGAACCTGGTGGCCATGGTTTTCAGGCTCCTGTACTACCTTTCCGATGATGGTAGGGAAATGAGAGCATGGCCAGGGTGATGTGGTTTCATCGATACTGGCCTCCTTTTAGATGCAGCACTTCCTATAGATCCCGTTGGTGGGGAGGTCAGCATCTGTGATGGACCAGGCAATGTCTACAAAACCACAACCGCTTATAAAATTATTTACCTTTATTCATAGCATTCAATCTACCCTTTAACTTATAGAGCTAATATTTCAATGAATTATTGATTCGGCAACAATTGACATTTTTAACCTAGTGTTCAGAAGATATTCGGGCCATTAAAGAATTTCCTTGGTTTCTCATTCACCAACACAAAGCATTAATTATGATCAAGTTTTATAATAATTATGAGAACTCGTATTATTAAAACAAACAAGGCTAGTAGGAAATTGTGCAGCAGACGCTGGTAAATCTGCTGCACTGATCTATTACCAGAATCATAAATTTAACAATCACCTAAAACAGCAACTTGTGAGGAAAAAGTAGCAGATGAAAAATTCTGAATCTTTAACAAAGGAAAGAAGAATTATTTTAAACAGAAACGTTAAGAGTACCAAAAATTAGAGTAGAAATGGGATCGAATAATTTTCATGCAGAGAGCAGGTAGCATTATAGTTATCTGTTTGTCCTTATACAGTGATGTAAAACAGTAGAATTCTGTGAGTTTCCAAGCAAGGTTCATGGTAATTGCCATTGATGTGAGGTAATGGGGACTCCATTAAAGGCAGCATATATTGGGGTAAATATTGTACCATGATTTCACAACCATCACTGGAAATTACTTCAATATGTTGACTAGAGATGTCAAGAAACACTGTCAAGAAACATCAAATCAGTAACGATCATAATATTGTTAAGTTTCAGTATTTCTGGTCACTCGCTTGTTTTCTATTTTGATATATCAGCATAGAAACGGAAGATCTCAATGAACCGGATTTGAGGGGTGTACAGTCTAGTGTTGCATCTCCTGTGATACAAGAAGAAACTAAAATAAAGAAGGTCTACCCAGAATTTCCAGTCTCTCTTCTTCAATCCAACCAACAGTGTGAGGTCTACCCCAACTTGCACAAAATCATTCAGGTAAAACATTGAGTTAACGGCAACTACAATAAATTTGGACGGCATGAATGTAAAGGGGATAAAAAAATACTTGGAATGACGACAGGGCTTGGTATGAGGGTAGCTATTCTTACAGATTGGGTAATCACAAGAATTTTGACAGCAGAGGAGAAATGGAGTGAGTGTATGAAAGATTAATGAAATACATAGGTCATGTTTGAGGCAGAACATAAATAGAAACACAAGTAGGTTATTCAACCACTCATGCCGCCTCCTCCACTTAGTAAGATCATGTCTGATCTTTAGCATTAGTCTCACTTTCCTGTTTGATTGCCCTAATAACTAAAATTATATCTCTTTATTGAACTTGATGTGCATCCAAACCTTTACAGCTATTTTGTTTTACAAATTATAATAATTCACGACCATTGCAAAGAAATTTCTTCTAATCTCTTTTTTTTGAGACCCTGATCCTTGTTCCTGATGCCCAGCCTATGGGAAGCATTGTTCCAGCATCAAACATAAGAGTTTTGTACATTGTAATTAAATCACCTTTTATTTTATTAAAATGCAAGATAATATAGGCATAGTATGCATAACCTTGCCACAATTTACCTCATCTCAGGAATCAATCACATGTGCCCTTTTTGGGGCGGGGATTCTAGTTGTGGTGATACCAGATCCATGTTTAATTGCAGCAAGACATTATCAGAGTCATACATGTCCAACTTTCCCACACCATCCAACATGTCCCACCTACACATTAGTCTCACCTGCCTGCATTTGGCCCGTATCCTTCAAAACCTGTCCTATCCATGTAACTGTCTAACTGTTTCTTAAACAGTTAGGGTAGTCCTTGCCTGAACTAACCACCTCGTACCATACACTCTCCACCCTATTGGTAATTACTCACTTTTTCTTTTGCAATAATCACCTTCCTTCCTAATTAATTGCTGTACCTGCATATTAATTTTCAGTGACTGGTGTGCAAGGTTACACACATTCCACAGAGCACCCACACCTTTCAGATTATCACCATTTAAAAAAAAAAACTCAACCTTGCTATTTTTCCACTGAAAGTGGTTGACCTCACATTTTTCTGCACGTTGTTCATTCACATGCTCAACAAGAGACTCAATTAACCAGGTAATCTTATTTTTACATATGTGTTGCAGCTCTTACCATTTTCTTTTTAAGTTTCTAATACATTGCTCTTTTACTCTGCATACCCTTTCCTTACCAATGCCCTGGTCCACCATTTGAGTTTTGAAATTCTCCCAAACCTCATGTGAACTGCCTCTATTTGTAATGTTTCAGGGCTTTTCCTTTGAATTACTAAAAATTCTAACATCTGCTGAAGGAAGTGATCTCATTCAGCAAATCTGTTGTAATTAATGATCAATCCCAGTCTGCAGTGACAGTAAAATATAATTTTATTAGCATTTGCCATAGTTTGTTTTTGGCCTTTGCTTATTTGATGGTCTTTCACAATGCAAATTGACTATTAAAATGTAGATTTAAAACTAAAAGCTGGCAAAATTAATTATTATTTTTAATTTAAATGTCCAACAAGTATTAATACCTTATTTTAAAACTTGTGTTTACAGGACAAATTCCTTGAGATTGGACGGCAACATTTCAAGACAGTGCCTTCAAACCCGTACTACTTCTTTTACTGTTCTCCCACAGCCAAAAAAGAGGCAAGTTTGCACTGGCCTGCACTGTAATTGGGAATTGACTTTAAGATGTTGTAAAGGATATTACGTCAAGCTCCATATTGTGTTTCTAATGGAAAGGTGCAGATTATCAGCACTGCAGGTCACAAATTAAACAACACTGTTACAATTGTGATAATCTCAGTGAGATTATCGGAATCAGCTGTGTTGTAAACAGCAACTAGTTTCAGATTGTTCATGCTCCCTGATTATAATTTAACTGAGAATTCAGTAAAATATTACTTACAAATAGGAATAACCTCTTGAGTGAGGAGCTATTTCACTATTTTGCTTTAATTTATCATGGGAATTGTCTCATAGGCATGATAATTGCGTTATTCTCACAGCTCACATGCCCACCACTTGTAAATTATTATCATGACTCATCTATTGGAAGCATCAGAACCACACAAGTCCAACCTGTTTGATAACCAAAGGTAGACACAAAATGCTGGAGTAACTCAGCGGGACAGCCAGCATCTCTGCAGAGAAGGAATGGATGACATTTTGGGTGGAGACCCTTCTTCAGATTGATTGATAACAATATGTGTACTTGCTTGGTGGTTTAGGATTTGGAAGAGTGAAGTAAATAGGGAAATTCACATGCTCTCTCTACACTTCATGAGCAGCCTTGAAATATTTTACGTAGCTAATCTTTCACAATTTCTCAAGTTTGAGATTGGCATTTCTATTCTTATGAGGAAAAATGGAAGGATTTAGCACAGAATTATACTGGATTAGATTACTTTTGTTCATAGATCTTCATAGTTGCATAAATGTATTGCTTTTATTTTAAAATCCCCTTCATCTTGTGATGTTAATTTTTTTAGAGATTGGTAGCATTTATTGGATTCTGCATATATTTAATTTTCAGGAAGCTCAAATCTTAATCTAATAGGTGCTGTAATTGCTTTTACCATAGTAATGCACCTGCCTTGCAGCAGAGGGAATAATGATCATGACTGCCCTGAGCAAGTGCACTTTGCTGCAACTGTGCATGTTTCCATAGACTGCTTGTAAATGCTGTAAATAAATATATATTTCTTCTGACTGATTGATCTGCCATCTTCATAGAAACATTGAAAATAGGTGCAGGAGTAGGCCATTTGGCCCTTTGAGCCAGCACTGCCAGTCAATATGATCATGCCTGATCATCCAAAATCAGTACCCCTTTCCTGCTTTTTCCCCATATCCCTTGATTCCGTTAGCCCTAAGAGCTAGATCTAGTGGGCCTGTCCCACTTAGGCGATTTGTTTCGGCGACTGCCATAGCAGCTCGTCGAAAAACCGCGACTGGATCCCCCTACAACAATGTCTATGACAATCTACCACCTAGTCCACGGCAACCTACCGACAACCGGCGACCCAATCATCGCGACTTAGGACGTCCACCTATGACCACACCTACGACAACCTACGACGACACCTACGACAATCTATGACCACACAGGCGACAACCTACGACAACCGGTCAACCTACGTCCACCCGCGACAAGCTACGACCCTGACGGCGACAACTGAAGACAATTCAGTTGCCAGTACCGGTTGACGTAGGTAGTCACCAATGGAATTCACCAAATTCACAACCAACGTCACCTGGCGACAACCTACAACAGCACCTACGACAGGAGAAAGATAACCTACGTCAAGCCCACAGTCGCCGAAAAGTTTTGAACATTTCAAAATCCAGCGGTGACCAGAAAAACGTTATGAACACTTTAGGCGACTTGAAGAGACTACTCACGACCATAACAGGTGTCACCACGTGACCACGTGAAAACAGCCTAGTTGCTAGTATCGCCGAACAAAATCGCCTAAGTGGGACAGGGGCATTACTCTCTCTTGAAAACATCCAATGAATTAGCCTCCACTGCCTTCTGTGGCATACAATTCCACAGATTCACAACTCTCTGGATGAAAACGTTTTTTCTTCATCTCAGTCCTAAATGCCTACCACTTATTCTTAAACTGTGACCCCCTGGTTCCGGACTCCCCCCAACATCGGGAACACCACTGTAGTAGATCCCTGTGAAGAATCTCCCATCCAGTACCTCGTTTGATGGTTTAGCAAGGGCTGATGAGCTCTGCTTTACAATAAAAATGCCCTCAGGACTGGGATGCCAAATGAGCTTGAGGTATTTCAGTTTGCAAGTAGAAGTTGTGTTCCTTTGGTTGTGTGTCAAACGGGTGGTCCAGCGAATGGCTTTTCTTCATTAGCCGTTTTTATCATTTGTGCTTAGAAGTGAAATCTAATGGCTGATATGAAAAGAATGGTAACTCTTGCAATGGAGATTTTCTGAATTGCACTTTGCTCTGAAATTTATAGGAAGAAAATTATCAGGATGAAAGGCAAAGAAAACAAACTGAACGAAAATGATCTCTCTGAGTTGGAGATGGCAGGGAGGAAGGTGAGATGCTTTGACCTTTTGCGATGTTGGTCTGATTTAATTGCATGCTGTGACCACTAATTTAGTTATTCATTTCTCAATAAGGAAGCTAACGAACCTGGGAATTAAGTTTATGTTAAATACTATACATATTGTTGACATCCATAATTTTGAGTAGGATGAAATATGGTCAGATGCAAAGTGTTTGGGCAATCTATACTATATTTGATCAATATATTTTTGCTATTCTAAGAACTGTTAACTTTAATGGATTGTAGTTGCATCTAAGCATGACCATTGAACATGTAATTTACAAGTTCAATACCTGATTATGATTTGGGTATGGCATACAGTTTTAACAAAGTGTAATTTTAAAAAAAAAACACATGGATTTGTGGTCTTGGGATTTCTACAGCTCAAACCTAATCAAATTTAAAATTTAACTTCATTTCAAGCTCTAAATATTTCCTCTCAACAATCTTTATATTTCACAATCCCGTGGCAACTATCCTTGTGGTTGTCAGAGATGACTAAGATAGATGATTTTTTGAGAGAAGACCCGCGTGACAAAAAACCTTTTCACCCACGAGTTGTGAATTTATGGAATTCCCCAGCCACAGAGGAACGGGTTAATTGAAGTGGAACGATCAGCCGTGATCACAATCAATGGCGGTGCTCAGGCTCAAAGGGCCTAATGGCCTCCTCCTGCACCTATTTTCTACATTTCTATGTAAGAACCCACTGAAGATTGGATTAAAACGTCCTCCATTCCTTTTAAAATGTTTCAAGATCAAATAATTCTTGTCAGCCATTAAAATGTAATTCATATCTTCCTCTGATACTATCGTAGTGATGTTTTATTGAATTGTGCTGCCCTTTCTCTAAAAATGTAATTGTAATGCATAGTTCTTGGATTTGGTTATCAAATCAAGCGATTGGCAAAATTTGCCGTAAGATGGGGCAGAGGTACAAGATAGAGGCGAGTTCACGAGAAAGCAAACGTGGCTGTGGTAACGGTCTGGGTTAAGATGTGATCGTAGAAGTTGAAGGGAAGGGGGAATCAGGTACACGATGGAGGCTTTACACCCCAGTGGTATGAACATTAACTTCTCCAATTTCAGGTCGTCCTTGCTTTCTCCCCTCCTTCCCCTTCCCAGCTTCTCTCCACAGCCTACTGACTCCGCCTCTTCCCTTTCATATTCCTACCCCCTCCCCCCCCACCCCCCCCCCACATCAGTCTGAAGAAGCGTCATGACCCGAAACGTCACCTATTCCTACGCTCCATAGATGCTGCCTCACCCGCTGAGTTTCTCCAAGGATTTTTGTTTGCCGTAGATGAGAATCACTAGCCAGCTTTTAAAAAGGTAAATGTAAGCGTTTTGCAGGAGAAATTAACTCTGCTTTTTCCCCCTGATATCTGACAGGGAATACGTCTGGATGTTGTGTGGTGACAGAGAGTGATCCAGATCTGGAGGTCGAATATAGGGAAAAATCTGACAAGGAATTGCAGGATGCCGATTCCCTCTCTGATACCAACACGGTGAACAGAGACGATGATTCATTCATTGTTCTTGGGGGAGATTCTTTAAATGAGCAAGACTTTCCTGATCAGGAATGCCACCATTATTTATTCATCTTACTTGTTCCCTTGGCGGAAAGAAATGCTGTGGGCCATTCTCGTGGGAGTCCATACCAGTGGAGTCACTGCCCACGTGCCTTGGTAAGTGCAAAGTTGAAGTTTAGAAGGAAAATTGAGTAATGACACAGCTTCATAAAGCTTAGAAACAGACTCTTTAATCCACTCTCTCTATGCTGACCATCAGGTAGCCATCTGCACTGATCCCATTTGTCAGAACTTGGTCTGCAGCCTTCTAAGGTTTGGCGATTCAAGTACTTGTCAAGATACTCCTTAAATGTTGTGAGTCTCTGTCTCCACCACCCTCTCAGACAGTGCATTTCAAATTCCCACCACCCTCTGAAGGGGAAGAAAAAAATCTCCCTTATCTCTCCTTAAACTCTTAACCCTGTGCCCTCTGGTTGCAAGTATAGCCACTAAGTTTACACTGAAAACATACTTAGTTTTATCCATTCTCTCCTTGTAACTGAGACACCTCTATCCTGGACTGTGTTCTGGTGAATCTCTGAGTGCAGTCTAGTGACACAGCTAGTAGCGCTGCTGCCTCAGTGCCAGACACCAGGTCTGGTCCTAACCTATGGTATCACCGTTGTTTTCCAAAGCTGTATCATAAATTCCCTTATCTTATAGTCCATGCCAAAGCTAATGAAGTCTAGCATTCTGCACCCTTTTCCATTCTGTTTGTGCTGTCAACTTTGGCCACTTTTGGGCTTGTACGTCACGATCCATCTGTACTCAGTACACCCTTGAGCCATAACATTCATTATGTGTGGGACACAAAAGACTCATTCATTGTGCATGCTATGCTTTAATTTCACCTCTCCAAATTAATTTCTTAATTTAATACCTTTCAAGATTCATTACTTCTTTGATACCTATCAAGATTAACTTCCATCTGGTAATGTTTCTGCCTAATTTATCAGTTGATGAATATCTTTCTGTAGCCTAAGATTATCCTCTTCACTGTCCACAAAACCACAGTTTTTTTGTGTCATTGCAAACGTATATGCTGAGAGAATGGAGCAGCTGGGCTTGTACACTCTGGAGTTTAAAAGGATGAGAGGAGATCTCATTGAAACATATAAGATTGTTAAGGGTTGGACATGCTAGAGGCAGGAAACAAGTTCCCGGATATTGGGGAGTCCAGAACCAGGGGCCACAGTTTAAGAATAAGGAGTAATCCATTAGAACGGAGACGAGGAAACACTTTTTTCTCACAGAGAGTGGTGAGTGTGGAATTCTCTGCCTCATAGGGTTAAGGGTTCTCTGGATGCTTTCAAGAGAGAGCTAGATAGGGCTCTTAAAAAATAGTGGAGTCAGGGGATATGGGGAGAAGGCAGAAACGGGGTACTGATTGGGGATGATCAGCCATGATCACATTGAATGGTGGTGCTGGCTCGAAGGGTCGAATGGCCTACTCCTGCACCTATTGTCTATGGTCTATTGTCTATTGTATACCTCTTATATTCACATCCAAGTCAGTAATGTATGATCCCAGTATTGATCACTGCAGTGCATCACTGATCCCAGCTTAAAATTGCAAAACAACTCTCTACTATCACCCTCTGTCCCCTATTGCTAAGCCGCTTTTGGATCTAACCTGCTAATTTGCCTTGGATCCAATCAGGGATAGACCTTTGTAATAGACTTTGCTTTTGGATGATCCTGTCTGACTAAATTAAGTAAACATCTTTGAAAGATTCAATTTACTTAGTTGGCGACTATGCGTAATCAGAACATTTTGTAATAATTTCGCTACCACTGATGTAAGACTCGCTGGCCAGTAATTTCCTGCCTTATCCGTGCCACTCTTCTGAAATAAAGGAACCATGTTTGCTGTCCTCCAGTTTTCTGGCCGTTTAATATTTAAAGGTTTCTGTCAGGGTCACAGCTATCTCCACCCTTTCTCCCATAGCAACTTGGGATACAACTTCAGGCTCTGGGGATTTATTGGCCTTTTATTAAAAATATATATATTCATCACATTTAAAAAAAATATTTATAATATCCTCCAGGGTATCATGATCTCCTCCCTGTGCCTGTTTATTTTTTTAATTTGCCCCTTATCCCTATATAATTTACTATTCCATTTTACTGGCATCCTTTAGTCAAGGTTTTCCGTGCCATCTAAATACTAGTGGTCATGCCCTTTATTCTTCCTTCCACCCTTCTCCCTCTCTGGCAATTTCCCATGATAACACAATGCTAACGAATGAAACGGTGATTATAAGCTTGAATTATCGCTTAGCATAGCCAGTCCCACTTTGAAAACGTATACCTCCAGATTCAGGGACAGTTTCTTCCCAGTTGTTATCAGGAAAATGAACGTCCTCTCACCTGCTGGAGTGTGGTCCTGACCTCCCATCTACTTCATTGGAGATCTTAAACTATCTTTGGTCTGACTTTACCTTGCACTAAATGTTGTGTCCTTTATCTGTACATTGTGGATGGCTTGATAATAATCATATGAGTCTTCTCTTTGACTGGATAGCGCCTAACAAAGATCATTTCAGTGTACTTTGGTACATATGACAATAATAAACTAAAACTAAATTGTAGTTCCTTGTCTATGACGTTATTCTGTCATGTTTTGAAAATTGACTGTGATTTGAAGTATTTTTAAAATTCTTACAATTGATAACTAGAGTGAACATGCATGGTCGACGTAAATAATTTAAAAAGTTTGAAATTCATGGCTTCTTGCAGAGCCCTGCTCTGTACATCTGTATTTGATGAAGGGCCCGTTTATGGCAGATGAGCTTTAAAACTGGTAAATTAGCTGTTAACTAAGAGGGAACTAGCTGCTTTAAACTGGAACCATGTTCAACCAGGAACATTAGTTTCTCTCTCTTATGGCAGTCTATTTTTCAACAGTCATTTAATATTATACAGGAAATTATTTCCAATTGTTCTGTTTTCTTTGTTTAGGTGAAATTATCAGCAGCCTGGAGAATTTTCCAGTCAAATCGATCGATCTAAATAATCTTGTTATCACCTTGGATATTTTTGTGCTGACTCTCTTCCTTGGAAATTGAGATTGTGCCTGTTGATGTGAACCACCACAGGTAAGTTGAGAGGCAAGTCGCAGTTTGCAAGTTTTGGAACAGGGAACAGCACAGCATTGGAACAGGCCCTTCAGCCCACAATGTCTGTGCTGAACATGAAGCCAAGACCAACCCTTATCTGCCTGCACATAATCCGCACCCCCCACCCCCCATTCTGTTGCAATCCACATGCTTATCCAAACATCTCTTCAATGCCACTATCATGTCAGCCTCCACCACCAAACCCGGCAGCACGTTTCAGGCACTCACCACCCAGTTTATTTTTTTTTAAAAAAAGCAACTCGCCCTCACTCTTTAAACTTTGCCCCCCTCTCACCTTAAAGCTATGCCCTCTAGTATTTATATTTCCATCCAGGGAAACATTTTCTAAATGTCTACCCTATCTACAACAGTTAGACAGGTACTTGAATAGGACATTGTTTTGGAGGAATATGGATCAAGTGCAGCAGGTGGGACTAGTGTAGCTGGGACATGTTGGTTGTGGCAAGTTGGCCGAATTGGGCCTTTTTCCACACTGTATCACTCTATGACTAATCTCAGGTCTATCTCAGACCCTCTCTCAGGTCTGCCCCTGCAACCTCCAGGGTTGCCAGAAAAAAACAATCCAAGTTGTCCAACATCTCCCTGTAATCCAGGCATCATTCTGGTAAACCTCCTCTTTACGTTTACCACCCTACTCTACTTGTATTGCCACTCTTGAGTTTTCAGGGAGTTATGGAGCTGGACTCCAAGTTCTTTCAACATCAATGTTGTTTACATTGTCACGTCATTAATTGTATACTTTTACCCTCCCCCTACGCATTCAACCTCCCAAAGTGCAACAATTCAAATTCTCACACTTGCTCGATTAAGCTCCACCTGCTATTTCTTCACTCATTTCTGCAGTTGATCGATACGCCGCTGGACACTTCAACAGCCCTTCCTCGTAGTCCGTAACCCCGGCACTCCTGGTATCATCTGCAAATTTACTAACCAATCTGTCTACATTTATGTCCAAGTCCTTTATATACCTCACAAACAGCCAAGGTCCCAGCACAGATCCCTGTGGAACTCCACAGTTCAAGACCGCCAGCCCTGAATATTATCCATTCCACCACAAACCATCGTGTCTTTTATCAGTAACCATTAGGGAATCCATACGACCAAGTCTCTACAGAGTGCAATGACTTAGTGATTCTGCCCTGTATTTATGAAACCGCTGAATGTATGGCTAGTATCTCAACCAAGTGTTAGTCTGTAAATGTGTACGTTTTTCTAGGGATCTTCCTCCTTTATGGAGATAGCTACCACTGACCCACCGCCTCTCCCTGGTAGCGCGTTCCAGGCGTCCACCATTTTCTTGCCCCACACATCTTTAAACGTTTGTATCTGTGACTTTAAAGCAGTCCCCTCTAGTATTTTACTTTTTTTTGACATTTGTCAAACTTCTAGTCTTTGACTTAAGAAAACAATCGAAACAAAAAAAAACAGAAAATCATGGAATCAAGCTAACTCTCTGAGAAGTAATATACAGTCAAAGTTTTAGTAGAAAACAAGAACTGCAGATACTGGTTTACAAAACCAGTATTTCCATGATTTTCTGTTTTTTTTTTTGTTTTAAATTTTCAGCATCTGAAGTTTTTTTTTGTGATTTTCACTCAGATATATTTGATTGTTTTCATAAAGTCAAAGACTACAAGTTTGACAAATGTCACAAAAAAGTCAATAACTAGAGGTCCAGGCAGCATCTCTCGAAGACATGGATAGGTGACGTTTCTGCAACTTAGACTGAAACCTTCTGGTCAGTAGAAAGGTTCCTGATAAAGGATCTCCAATCTGAAATATTGACTCTATTTCTCGTCCCATCAATGTAACTTTACCTCCTGCATATTTCCAATATCATTTTTTTTACTGTATGAGATAAAATCATACTCTTTAATCTTCCTCCTTTATTCATCAAATTTTATTCATAAAATATTCAAATATAATGTAATGCAGAACACTAAATTAGCATTTCATTGACATTATTCTTATTACTTAGTATGTTAAGTAAAATTTATATAACCCATAGCTAACATTTTATGGGAACCCATGAGCAAATATTTCATGTCTTTAGAGATACAGCAGTGGAAACAGTCCCTTCAGCCCACCGGGTCCGCGCCGACCACGAGATCCTCGCATATTAACACTATTCCTATCACACACTAGGGAACAATTTTTACATTTACCAAACTAATTAACCTACATACCTGTACGCCTTTGGAGTGTGGTAGGAAACCCGAAGAACTCGAGAAAACCCATGCATGTCACGGGAGAACGTACAAACTCCATACAGACAGCAACCATAAGTCGGATCGAACCCGGGTCCTCCAGTGCTGCAATCGCTGTAAAGCATCAACTCTACTGCTGAGCCACCAATACCGCCTGTCCTTTTAAACACAGATTTCCACTCTAATGAATAGGCAATCTCCAAGAGGGCTCTAAACTGTAGTTAATTGCCCACAAAAAAAGAGCCCTCTGCCCCAGTGCCCTGACCCCAGTCATGTGCCATTTTGAGCTTGCCCAGTTTCCAGCACTTGTTTAAAGACTTTTGGCTCATACAAGATTATGTTTCCCACAAGAACCTAGGTAATCAAATTCTAGTCTGATGCTTGTTCCCCATAATGTCCCCTTATTCTCTTGAGAGGAATCTTTAGACAAGGCTGAGTAAGGTTTGTGGAAAATAATTCCACTGGCTTACTTGCCTCTTTAAAAAGTAATAAACTTGTACATGTGCACATTACGTATGTGCATACGGACAATAAAACTCAACTAATTTTAACCAACTTTTTATTAAAATTTCATACCTTCAATTTGTTCCTTTTGTGAATATCTGGCCCAATCGAGCTGAAAAAACAGGAGTTATTAATCTCAGCTAATACAAGGCCACTCTGGCAAGAAGTTACATAACAATATAGTAATATGTACAGATTGCCTTACTTGGGTGTGTTAAAGTAAGTGGAAACCCATTTACCCAAACAAAGCAGTGGTTGAATATAAAAG
The DNA here is from genome assembly GCA_035221665.1 of Okamejei kenojei. Taxonomy (NCBI): domain Eukaryota; kingdom Metazoa; phylum Chordata; class Chondrichthyes; order Rajiformes; family Rajidae; genus Okamejei; species Okamejei kenojei. Next base: position 63,064,601 of record CM069140.1, on the reverse strand, counting down.
AAATCTAGAAATATGAAACAGATGTCTTCGTGTGATGTCAATTTCAGCTACATTGACTTCCTCGTACTTTTCCCCAGGACAGCTGTGCTATTGCAGATTAATTTTTGTAAGTAATTCTTTTGCAAACAAATTCCTGTCCCCTATGTAAACACATCGGAAAGGTAGCATTCCATGAACCGATCACCAGGACAACCATCATCGTATCGATCTGGATGAAGAAGCTAATGCAAAAACATGATCAACATGTTTCCACCACGATGAGAGGTTGCAGTCCTTCTGGGAAAATTACATTAAAATAATCAATTCGGTTGCAATTGCTTGTATAAATGATTCATATTTACATAATCTATGTCATGTTTTGAAGGATCAATACATAATTTTCAAAATGATTAAAAATAAATGTAATCAAAATAAAATATTAAGTTTAACAATACAAAACATGTTGTTGAACCCCGTCCTCTGCCAATATTATACCGTGAACAGAAGGCTGCCATAAAAAAAAATTAAAAAAAAAAAAAAAGAAAAATTAAAAAAAATATTAAAAAATTTTTTGAACAAAAAAAAAAAAAAAAATTTTTTTTTAAAAAGAATTTTTTTAAAAAAAAAAAAAATTAAAAAATAAAAAAAATTTAAAAAACGAAACAAAAAAAAAAATTTTAATAAAAAAAAAAAAAAAAAATATAAAAAAATAATTTTACAATAATTAAATTTTAAAAAATATTTTTCAAAAGGTATTAAAAAAAAATTCAAAAAAAAAAAAAACCCACGCGAAGAAATCAAAATCATAAAACCAAAACGACCGAACAATAATTAAAAAACAAACAATTAAAAACAAATAAAAAACAACGCAAGAAAAACAAACAAAAAATAAAAAAAGCCCAAAACTGCCACCCAAAGAAAAACAAACAAAAACAAACCCCAAAATACAAAAATCCAACACCCACCCAAAAACCCCAAAAAAACCCAACCACCCAAACCTCCAACCCACCCCCCCACGGCAACCCCCCCCCCCCCCACCCCCTCAACACCTCCCCCCCCAAAAAACCCCAACCCACCAACCCCCACCCTCCCCCACCCCCCTCCTCAGACCCACACACCAAACCCTCCCCCCCCCCCAACCTCCCCCCCCCACCCCCCTCCCCCCCCCCCCACACCCCCCTAACCCCACAGCCCCCACCTCCCAAAAAGAACCCCCCCCCTACCCCCCCCCCCTCTTGAGATGAGGGATCCCCCCACCAGCCCCCCGCCGCGTCAAAACCCGCCTAATACCCCCGCCCCCCCATCCCTCACCCCTCCCCACCCCCCCCCCACCACCCCCCACCCCCCCTCCAAAAAAAACCCTCCACCCACCCCCCCCCCCCCCCCTCCCCCCCCCCCCCCCCCAAACCCACCCCCCCCCACCCCACACCCCCACCCGGCCCCCCCTACACCGTGCCACAATCTCCCACCGTCCCTCAACCCCACTACCTCCCCCAGAAAAACCGTCCCCACCCCCACCCCATCCTACACCCCCCTCCACCCCCCCTCCCCCCCCGCCCCACCCCCCTCCCCCCTCCCACACACCCCCAACCCCCGCCCCCGCATAAAACAGCCCCCCCACCCCCCCTCCCCCCAACCCCAATAAAGACCCACCCCACTCACCAAAACCCCAAAAGAACCACAACCCCAAAAAAAACCACCTCCCCACTCCCAAAAAAACAACCCTACCCCTCCCCCCCCCCTTCCCAGAAACAACCCAACACCTCCCCCAAAACCCGTTTTTTAACACATAGATTTATTTAACCAAAAAACAAAACCAAACACTCCCCACCCCCCCCCCACCCCCCCGCCCCCCCCACCCCCGCAAACCGCCCCCACCCCCCCCCCCCCCAACAAACACCCCCCCACCACCCCCCACCCCCCCACCAACCCTACCAACCCCCCAACTCCCCACCCTCCACACAATACACCCCCCCCCCCCACACCCGCCCCCCCCCAGCCCACCCACCCCTCTCCCCCACTCCACTCCCCCCCCTCCCCCACTACCCACCCCCAAACCCTCCAACCACTCCCCCGCCCCCAAACATCCACACCTTACCACCCCCCCCACCCCCCCCACCCCCCCACCCATCCCCACCCCCCCCACGCCCCCCCCCACACCCAACACAAAAAACCCCACCACCCCACCCAACTACAACCAGCAAAATCCCCCACACTCCCCCCCCCCCTACAACCCCCCCCAAAACACCCCCCCCCTCCACCCACCACACGGCACGGGCAGCCCCCCCCCCACACCCCCACCGCCCCCCAAAATAACCCCCACCCCCCCCAACCCCCAGCTTCCCCCACCTCCCTTACCCCACCCCCCCCCAAAAAATCAGCAAAAAAAACACCCCCCCCCCCCCCTACACTACCCTCCCCCCCCCCACCTCTTTCCCCACCCCCCACCCCACCCCCCCAAAAAACCACGTCCCACCCCCCCCAACCCACCACAAATCCCCACCAAAAAAAAAACAAACCCTCCCCCCCCCCCCCAAAACCACCCCCCCAAACCCCCCCCGCCCCCCCCCACCCCATCTCCCCACCCCCCCAACCCCCCCACCCCCCCCCTCCCCCTCCTCACACCCAAACCCCATCGCAAAACCCCCACCCCCCCAACCCCCCCACCAAAACCTACCCCCCCCCCCCGCACCCCCCCCACCCAACCACCAGGCCACCCAACGACCACCCCCTCCCCCCTCCCCCAACCTTACCCCACCCCCAGCATACCCCCCAGACCCCCCCCAACCAAAAAAAAAAAACCCACCCACCCCCCACCCCTCCACCAGCCCACCCCCAGCCAACAAACCAAAAAAAACCCCCCCCCCAAAAAACCCACCCCCCATCCCCTCCCTCCCTCCCAACCCCCCCCAAAAGAACCCAAAACCCAGCCCACCCCCCACATCAACTCGCCCCACAAAACCTCACCCCCCCAAAACCAGCCCACCCCCCCCCACCACCCCCCCCCGACGGCCCCCACCCAACCCCCCCCCCCCCCCCCCCTACCTACCCCAAACACCTAACATCCGCCCCCCCCCAAAATTCCCAAAAAACCCCCCCCCCCTTCCCAACCACCCCACCAACCCAAAACCAAACACCCCCCCCCAACCCACCTCCCCAAAACACACTCCCAAACCCCCCCACTCACCCCCCCCACGCCCCCCCCCTCACCTCCCCTCCTCTCCGAACGCCTACACCTACACCACCCCCCCCCCCCCCTACCCCCCCTTCCCCCACCAAACCCCCCCACCCCCACCCCCCCCCCCTAACAACCCACCACAACCCAACCATCCTCCCCCCCTTCCCCCCAAAACCCCCCCCACAAATCGCCTCCCCACACCTCAACACCCCCCCAAAAACCACCTCACCCCCCCCCCCCACCCCCCTCCAACCCCACCCCACCCAACGCCCAACAACCAACCCCACCCATCTCCAACCACCCCCCCCCCCCCGCCCCCCGCCCCCCAACACCACCCCCCAAAGCCCACCCAACACCCCCATACCCTCCCCCCCCCCCCACCAACCCTCTCCCCCCCGTGCCCACCCACCCCCACCCCCCCCCCCCCCCCCCCACTCCCCCCAACCTCACTTCACCCACCCGCGCCCTCCAAAAAACAACACCCCCCCCCCAAAACACCACCCCACACCCCTCCCCCCACCCACCCCCACCCACTACAAACACTCCCAAACGCCCCGCCACCAACCCCCCACCCCCCTCAACACCCCCCCCTCCACCCCCCAACCAAAAAACTCACCCCACACCACCCCCCCCCAAACTTTCCAAAAACAACACCCCCCCCCCCCACCCCCCCCACCCCGAACCAACCCCGTTCACACCAAAAACCCCCCTAAAAATACCCGTGGCCCCAACCATCCCCACCTGTCCCACCGCCCACCCCCCCACCCCATCATACCCAACTCCTGCCGTGTCCCGTCGCAACAAAGCGCAACTGCAGAACTGCAAAGCACCAAACCAAGAAACAGACCCCCGCACAGTAAGTTCCAGCCCAGCAGCGAAAAACCCGCCATCACTGTATTAACATTAGGACATACCAGCACCAAGGACACGCCTCTTACCCATACCCCAACACCATACCGGTACTATCCGTAGGCCGCCTTGCCATAGAACTACAGGGAATTACCATCCGCACGCACAACAACACACTATCAACCAGGCTTCCCCGACCTCTAAGAACTCACAAATTCAGAGCTATCGAATATAATATTATGAGCAGATCACTCAAAAGGACTTCTAGAATACCAGAAGCACCACATCAGAGACATTGGGTTGGCTTATCTTTGGACTGTCCAATTCCTAAAAGTACTTTTCCTTACTGATCCATCTAAACATGTTTCTACAGGAATATGATGCCAAAAGAAATTATTTGGCCTTGACTTCTAATCTCATCTCAGTATCCTTTAGTTGGAATGGCAGTGGACATAGTTGGTCATTTTGGATAGGAGCGCAAATAACCTCATTATCCGTCTCCATGAGGTACCCGCATCCAAGACCTTCCTCTAAGATCAACGTCCTCTCATAAATCTTCCTAACTGCCTTGTGGACTGTCCATGACTTCTTGTCTTATTCATTGTGAACGTAGTAGATTATAACTTAGATTATTTAGAAGTTTAAGAGAAGGGCATTTTGCTTCAGTCTCCTTTTGTGAATAGTTAGATAGACATTCAGATATTTTCTTGTTTGTAATACATCTCTCTATG